>CM061069.1:87168316-88368316 GCA_030762895.1 Sophora flavescens | reverse complement strand
GATTAGATACAATTCGTATGATTATCTCTCTCATCCCAAAAGAATTGGAAAATATATCAAATGTATGTTAAATATGCTTTTCTAAATGGTACTTTGGAAGAAGAAGTGTGTGTTGAAAAACTTGCAAGATATGTAGTCAGAGGAAAAGAAGACAAAGTTTACAGATTGAAGAAAGCATTGTATGGGTTGAAGCAGGAACCGAGAGCATGATACAAGAAGATTGATTCTATTTTATGCAACATGGTTTTGAAAGATGCCCATTTGAGCACACTTTATATATTAAATTTGTTGATCTTGGAGATATTCTTATTATGTGCCTTTATGTTGATGACCTAATCTTTACTGGAAATAACCCAAAGGTGATTGCAGAATTCGGGGAGGCTATGATAAGCTGCTTTGAGATGACAGATTTAGGCCTAATGTCCTGTTTTCTTGGCATTGAGGTTGTTCAGCAGAATGATGGAATCTTCATTTCTCAGAAGAAATATGCAGGTGATATTTTAAAGAAATTCAAGATGGAGAATTCAAAGCCGATTTCCACTCCAGCTGAAGAAAAGTTGAAGCTGAAGAAAGAAAATGATGGCAAAAAGATGTCACCTCTTTCAGACAATATGAGAGTGAGACTTATAGTGAAGCTTGGGAACGGTATAATGTGCTCTTACGGAAGTGTCCTTCTTCTTTCGTTGATTTGTAGATGAAGGTGCATAATTTTTTCAATGGTTTGAGAGGTTCATCTCAAATTATTTTTGATGCCGCAACTGGCGGTTCTTTTTCTTGAAAATCGGCGGAGGATGCATGGGCACTATTAGAGAAGATGGCTAAGAATGATTACAACAGCATGAAAGAGGAGCGTAATATGCAACAAATTCCTAATTCACCTCCTCATAATTCTACATCCGGGTGTAGTGCTACTTCTATTGAGGTCATTCTTGCACAAAATGCACTTTTGAAGCAGAAGAATGAAGAACTTACGAAGATGAAGGTGAATACGGTTAGAGAAGGGTTACCTCCGGGTTGTGACTTTTGTCAAGGTGATCATGATAGTGCTATTTGTCCAGGTAAATTTTCACAGGAGCATCTGGGTTCGTGTCAAATTTCTATGATACGGTGCCACAACGCAATGATTATCATAGGAATAGGCAAAAAAACTACCACCAGAGACAGAATTGGAATGCAAGAAGAAGGGATCATCCGGGTTTCTCTTGGAGAAACACTAGTGGTGGTTTAGCAGGAGGATAGCAGTAGTAGCAACCGCAACAAAGCAGTACTATGGGAATAATCAAAATAATCAACAAGCTCTCCCGAGGTCAAATCAATTGCAAATCACAGATGGTGAGAAGCAACCTTGGGAGTTGGCTCTTGAGAAGATTAGTGCGGTCATTGAAAATTTGACGGTGCACATGAATACGGCTATTGATGAGATGGAAACTCATACAATCGATCCTGAATCTAGAAACTCAGGTAGCACAACTTACAAATCAATTGAATGAGCGTTGATAACTCTTTGAATGAAGAGTTATTTAGATCATTTTTACCACTAATTGTGGATGTCTTTGAAGTTTTGATTCATGTTTATGGTAGGAAATGGCAATGGTAATGTTAGCTATTTGCTCTATAATACTTTATCATTGTCTCAAATTTCTGTGACTGTGCACCCAGTAACATTGCTGGAGCAAGGCTGAAGCATGAATAAACAAGCTCTTAGTTGTTGCAGCAGGGACTACTTTACAGTGGCTCTGCACTAGAAGACAAAGCTGACATGGACACCTTTTCTCTCACCTCAAAAGCGCTGACACCTCTGAATCATGGAATCTCACGCGCCTAGGGATCGAATTTCCTACACTTTTGGAATTGGGCTAGGGTTGGATTAATATAATGTATTTTGTTGGCCCAAAATGGAAGAGAGAGAATGGGGTATATAAGCATTTAGGGTAACCATAGAAAGAGGAGATCACTTTATGACATAATATTCCTAGTCCTACCTTGGAGGCTGCACTGCTCATCTTCAACCTCCAGCTGCTGCATTTTATTTTTCTTCCATTGTAATGACTTCCCTTTCATTTTTATATTTTGTTCTTTGTAAGCTCGCCATGAGCTAAAAATTTTAAGCTTTGGGTATGCGTATGTAATGACTGCTTAGCTGATTTTATGCAATGACTATGTTCTGCTTTTTCCTTTATGATGCATGTAATGTTTTTTACTTAAGAGTGATCAACTTAATTAAATGTCAAGCTTGCTTGGTGGAAGAATTAAGTAAGTGGAAAGTGATAAAGGATAGGGTTTAAATCATTAATTGGAAAATTAATTGGTGTTGAATAGACTAGGAATAGTTATTCAAGTCCCTAAACTAGCTGAAACATGCTCATTAAGAGGATGGTGTAATTAATATGAATCTAAGAATAGAGAACAGTTAATGAACCTAATCCTTAAGTGTTTCAAAACACATTTTTATTTCCTGGAGTTAAATGCTGGAGCATAGTCAGAGCATAATACAGGCTAAGCAGGATTTATGAAGCAGCATACCTAGAGCTATTTTTCTCCTTATTTGACAACACTCTATCTTTTACTTGTAACCAAAAAACACTCTCTCTTTTACTTGATTTATTTAGTTCAAGTTTTAATTCTAGTAAATAATTACTTTTACTTTTACTTGCACACACACAACAAATTTTTGGTTACCTACTCTAACTCCTAGAACATATAATCTGAAATGGAATTTGATACATCATTATAATCCCCGGGGGAACGATATCTGAACTTACCTTTTATATTACTTGATGCGATTGTGTATACTTGCACAAGCTTAAAGACAATTGTTTTTGAGGCAATAAGCGTCTTCCAGGCTCTTTTCTAGGTAATACGGAGAACAACCCTAAGAACCAATGCAATGCCTAACAACTCGAAGAATTAAGGTGTTGGATTCAAAGGGAAATCCTTCTATTTCTATTGAGGAAGAAATTCCTAAATTGCCACAGGTGGAAGCGGAGCAAGTAGTGAAAGAAGAAGTGGTGGTTGAAAAGGTGCTAGAGCAAGAGGGGAAGTTGAAGTTGGTGGATGAGGATTTCTTGAAAAAGAAGTATGTAGAGACCAAGGACCTTCCTCCTTACACGACGGTTCCATATCCATAATGCTTGAAGAAGCCTTTACAAGATAAGCAATTTTCTAAGTTCCTTGATGTCTTCCGCAAGCTTCAAATAAAAATTCCTTTTGCGGAAGCCTTGGAACAAATGCCATCCTATGCCAAGTTTATGAAGGAGCTTCTCTCCAAGAAGTGGAAGATTATTGATGAGGAAACGATTGCTTTGATCGAAGAGTGTAGTGCAATCTTAAAATGCAAGCTACCTCTGAAGTTGAAGGATCTAGGTTCATTTAGCATTCCATGCACCATTGGGGGGATGAATTTGGTAAGGCATTGTGTGATCTTAGGGCAATCATTAATATCATGCCCCTTTATATGATGAGGAGGCTGGGTATTAAAGAAGCCAAAAGGACTATGATGTCACTCCAACTTGCGGATTCACACGGACTCGGCAAGTGTACCGGTTCGTTGCAAGTAATAAAACGGTAAGACCGGATATCGTTCTCAGGGATCGTGGACAATTACCACTTCGCAAATTTGACTACTATCTAGGCGATCGAATTTTGGATTGAAGGTTGTTCTAACATCTAGCAAACAAACAAGAAGAAAATATTTTTGTTCTTTTTGGATTTTTCTCAAACAGTTAATGTGAAAACAGAGAGATGAATAACAATGATATAAGATTGCTAGGGTTAGCCTAAGCTAATCCTCCCTTGATTGTTATGAAATGATAATTAACACAGTTCCTACTTCACTTATGACAATCGAATCTTTTCTAATATACTCAAGCCTAATGTCTTAGGTGCATTGAGCCTAAAATCTCAAATTAAACCCTAATGTCTTAGGTGGATTAATAAGAGAAATTGCATTAAGAACAAGATTCATAAGATTGCAAGTAGCCAACACCTATGTCTAGATTCTTGGACTACTTGGCATATAATTCATGAGCATGCTTTAACATCAACCTTTCAATTGTCTATTAAAGCAACTAATCATTCCTAAGATGATCAAGCCTAGGAAAGCATTAAGCATAGAATTATATACTCACAAAGAAGAAGGAAACTGTATTAAAATCAAATCATTTTTACAACCAAGTTCAGATAGCAATAGTCTAACCCCAACAAAAGGGGAGTTTAGCTACACATAATTGAAAATAAAACAAAAGGAATAATTACAGAGATGAACAAAGGAGAGAGCTCCATGGAATGATGCACACAGCCACAGCAGCAGAGGATTTTTCTTTAGGGTTTTCTGAATGCCTTTTCTTCTGTTCTGCTCAGTTCTTTTATTACTCGTGGCCGGTCACGGCCGTGATAGCCATCACGGCCAGGCCGTGACGGGTTCTGTCTCTTCTAGTTCTGGTCAAACTACTCTTTCGCGAGGCGAGCACTTATTTCGCGACGCGAGCCGACTTTTGATGCCCGTGATCCCCATCACGGCCAGGCCGTGATTGCTTCTGACTTTTGGAGGTTTCTGGGTCACGGCCGTGATGTACATCACGGCTAGGCCGTGATGTACATCACGGCTAGGCCGTGATCGTCTCTGACTTTGGTGGTTTTGGCACAATCACTCTCTCGCGAGGCGAGAAATCATTCGCGTCGCGAACCAACTTTTCACGCCCTTGATCTCTATCACGGCCAAGCCGTGATCGTCTCTGACTTTTGCTAGTTTTGGGTCACGGCCGTGATAGCCATCATGGCCAAGCCGTGACAGATTCTGACTTTTGGCCCCCTTCTTCTTCAGTTTTCAGGCCTTCTCTTCATCTCAGCTTCCTCATGGCTAAAACTTAGGCATTTAATCAAAAATCCCTGCAAAACAACACACAATACCACCTTATCCGTTCCAAATGAAAAACTAAACAAAATCCAACTAAAATGGCCTAACTAAATGCAAATGCATGCAGAAATGTACATGGAAAATGAGGTGAAATCACACTCATCAAATCACCCCAAGCTTAAGATGTTGCTTGTCCTCAAGCAAAAACCAAGGCCATAAGATGAAAACAACCAGGACAATGATAGTGAACTAAGAACCCGAGTAAAATGATCCAAGCAACAAAAAGTCAATTATTTCAAAGAAGAGACAATCAATTCAAGTCCAATTAGGGGCTTAGTTTCCCTAGACTCACATTCTCACTAATTCGGGCACTCTATCTCACTTGAAGCTCACCCCAAGCTTGTTCATTTGCTTGGCTCTCTTTCTTGCCTCACTCACTCAAGTGTTAAGGGAATATGACATTTCACTCCATTTTCCTCAAAGAATGATTCCTACCATAAGCTTGACTATCAACCAAATCTTCACTTTATTAATGAAAACATCTAAGAATCAAGAGGTCTTATTCTTTGGTTGTAATGAGGCCATGGGATCAATTTTCAGGTGGGAATTTCAAAAACAGGAAATTTCAAAAGGCTATACAAACAATCAAGCATTGCAAGGCACGACCTTCTAAAATACCTTTCTTTGGGTTTCAGTTTACTCTTCCACCATTCTTTTCATTTTTTTTTTTTACTTCTCATTCCTTTTTGTCATCCCCTTCCCCATTTTTTTATTTCTTTTTCTCTCTTTTTTTTTTTTTAATTGGAGAAGGGGAGATTTTGCAATTCAGGAGAAGTAAAATTTTTTTCAGATTCCCTTTTTTTTTTTTTTTCTTTTCATCATCCCAAACTTTCAACTACATTTTCCAACCTATTTTTGCACAGTACTTTAGAAGGTCCCTCATAAGCATATTTAACACAACATTTTAGGGAACCAAGAAAAGCATGCTATTCATTCAGGCTCAAAATTGGGCAACTAAGGGTAGCATTTACACATTCAAAGCTCAGAAGGCCGGAAAAAAATACCTATTGCCTCAATCATTTTCAAAAATGTTTCCAAAAATTTTCAAGTTTCGAAATGGTTTCAAGACAAGTTCTAGAGAAAAACAATCCAAGAGGAAAACACTCTACACAAAGAACGGGGGCAGATTTTAGTGAGTACCCCTAATGGCTCAAAAGCTCACATTTATCGGTTAAAGAACCAAAGGAGAACATAAATCCATAGAAACACATGCTAATCATCAACTATCCAAGAACATCTCAAGCATATTTAATGAAGCCATATCACAAGAATATAAAATCAGGGTCCAAAAATTCACCATCACAGAGAAATTGGCACTTAGCTCTCACAATCAGATGCTCAATCTAAGCAGGGGGCAATTAATTCATGTGATCATGCAAGACTAAAGCCTATATGAATGCAATATTTACAATGCAAGCTAAAAGATTACCCCTACCCCAAGCTTAAAGACTTACATTGTCCTCAATGTAAATAATTAAGTTTAGAGAGGGGAGAAAATTGGAACAACTCACCAAAGTGGTAGTGGTGCTGAATCACATGCTTTCTGGTTTTGTTTCCTTCCGCCTTCTTCTCCTCCTTCCTTCAAAATCTGGAATCACTCAACAAACTATTAACAAACCTCTTGAGCTTCTCAAATTATTCAAGAGGGGAATTCAAAAACAAAAGAGAAGATGAAGATAAAAATAAAAATAAAAATTGGGTTTCCTCCCAATAAGCGCATATTTAACTTCACTAGCTAGACGGATGGTTTCTAATATGGTGCCTCAAGAGGGATGGAGACTGACTGACGATTAAAATCTCCTCAAAGGAAGTGCTAGAGCCTGTGCCCATTGACAAGTGAAAGTATTTCCCGATGATGGATTTTCCAATTCAACTCGAACCAAACGGAGAAACTGACTTGACATAAAATGGGCCTCGACCATCTTGATCTCAATTTGCCCGGAAAAACTTGAGTCTTGAGTTGAACAAAGAAAACTGACTGGCCTTCTTCAAATTGCTTGGGAAGAATGTACTTATCATGCCAGAACTTGGTTCTTTCCTTGTATATCCTGGCACTCTCATAAGCCAAGAGTCGGAACTCATCTAACTCATTCAATTGAAGCATCCTCTTGTCCATGGCCAGCCTTGCATCAAAGTTTAGGGCCTTCACTGCCCAAAAAGCACGGTGTTGTAGCTCTACCGGAAGATGACATGATTTCCCGAACACCAATTGGTAAGGTGACATACCAATAGGTGTCTTATAGGCAGTCCGATAGGCCCAAAGTGCATCATCCACTTTCTTCGCCCAATCCTTCCTTGCATTGTTCACAGTTTTTTCCAAAATCCTCTTCAACTCCCGGTTGGACAATTCCACTTGCCCACTGGTTTGGGGATGGTATGGTGTGGTAACTTTGTGGTTCACCCCAAACTTGGCAAGCACTGCATTGAACTCCTTATTGCAAAAGTGGGTACCCCCATCACTAATGATAGCCCTAGGGGTCCCAAACCGGGTAAAAATATTCTTCCTTACAAAACTGATCACAGTTCTTGCATCATCTTTCAGAGTTGGCATGGCTTCCACCCACTTGCTCACATAATCAACTGCCACCAGAATGTACTTGTTGTAAGATGACGGGAAAGGACCCATGAAGTCAATCCCCCATACGTCAAAGAGCTCTACCTCCAATATACCCTTTAAGGGCATCTCATTTCTCTTGGAAATACTGCCAGGTCCTCCGGCATTTATCACAATTCATCACCCAAGCTCGGGAGTCCTTGAAAATAGTGGGCCAAAACAACCCGCTTTGCAAAATCTTCATGGCGGTCCTCTCACCACCAAAGTGTCCTCCATAGGGTGAGTTGTGGCAGTGGGTCAACACCCCATTAATTTCTTCTTCGTATGCACCTCCTCGTAATTCCATCTGAACCTTTTTTGAAAAGATACGGCTCATCCCAAATGTAGAACTTGGCATCATGAATGAGCTTCTTCCTCTGTTGCGCATTGAAGTCCTTAGGAATTTTATTGGCCGCCTTGTAATTTGCAATATCCGCGAACCAAGGTGCCACTTGCACCACAAACAACTGTTCATCTGGGAAATCCTCTTGAATTGGCAACTTTGCTTCTGCTTGGACATCTGCTTGTGGAAGCCTGGACAAATGGTCGGCTACCACATTCTCCACTCCTTTCTTGTCCTTTATTTCCAAATCAAACTCTTGGAGTAGCAGTATCCACCTAATAAGCCTTGGCTTAGCATCCTGTTTAGTCATAAGATATCTCAAAGCAGAATGATCAGTGTAGACTGTAGTTTTACAACCAATCAAGTAGGATCTAAATTTATCAAAAGCAAATACCACAACAAGCAATTCTTTTTCAGTCGTAGTGTAATTCAATTGGGCATCATTAAGCACACGACTGGCATAGTAAATGACATGCAACACTTTGTTTTTTCTTTGGCCCAAAATGGCTCCCACCGCATAGTCACTTGCATCACACATTAGCTCAAAAGGTAAACTCCAACTGGAGGAGCAATGACTGGTGCGGTGGTGAGTTTTTCTTTCAAAATTTTGAAGGCATGCATGCAATCATCATCAAATATAAAAGGAGTATCAGCTACCAAAAGCTTGCATAAGGGTTTCACTATTTTTGAAAAATCTTTTATGAACCTTCTATAAAAACCCGCATGCCCTAGGAAGCTTCTAACACCTTTCACATTTAAGGGAGGAGGAAGTTTTTCAATCACTTCAATTTTGGCTCTATCAACCTCCATCCCCCTTGATGAAATTTTGTGCCCAAGAACTATACCCTCCCTAACCATGAAATGGCATTTTTCCCAATTTAAAACGAGGTTAGTTTCTTGGCACCTTTTTAGAACACAGGCCAGATTATTCAAACAGTTATCAAATGAATCACCAAATACAGAAAAAATCGTCCATAAATACCTCAATAAACTTCTCATTCATATCAGAAAATATAGATAGCATGCACCTTTGAAAAGTGGCGGGTGCATTGCACAACCCGAAAGGCATTCTCCTGTATGCATAGACTCCATAAGGGCAGGTGAAAGCGGTCTTCTCTTGGTCCTCCGGTCAACCACAATCTGGTTATACCCAGAGTATCCATCAAGGAAACAATAGAAAGCATGGCCCGCCAACCTCTCTAGCATCTCGATCAATGAAGGGTAATGGAAAGTGGTCTTTTCTAGTGGCCTCATTCAGTCTTCTCGTAGTCAATGCATACCCTCCATCCGCAGACACGGTCCGGGGAGGGAATAAGTTCATTCTTTTCATTCGCCACCACCGTCATCCCCCCTTTCTTCTGACAACTTGGACCGGGACTCACCCATGGACTATCGGAGATGGGATAGATAATGCCCGCATCCAACAACTTCACAATCTCCTTCCTCACAACTTCCTTCATATTCGGTTGAGTCTTCTTTGCGGTTGCCTAACCGGCTTGAATTTTTCCTCCACACGGATTTTGTGCATGCAGAAGGAGGGGCTTATCCCTTTCAAATCGGACATAGACCATCCAATTGCAGATTTGTGCTCCCTAAGCACCCTCAACAGCTTCTCTTCTTCCAAGGAATTCAACCCACTACTGATGATAACTGGGAATGAAGAGTTCATCCCAAGGAAGGCATAACGGAGATGGGATGGCAATTCCTTCAACTCTAGCACCGGTGGGTCACCCTTGTCTTCAATTCTCACATCCTCCACCACTTTGTCTTCATCAGTATTCACAACTGCACAAGCCTCCAGAGATTTAATCATGAGATCAACTTCTTCTGCACATACTTCTTCTTCTACATCCTCTACCATTAGAGCGGCTTCTAATGAATCTTCAAACTTCTGGTGTAAACTCTTGTCAGCTAATGAATCAATGAGGTCCACTATCATGCATGTGTCCTTGTCGCTTGGGTGTTTCATCGCTTCAAACACATTAAAGGTGACCTTTTCGTCTTGTACCAAGCACCAATTCCCCTTGATTGACATCGATCAAGGCTCTACCTGTTGCTAGGAATGGTCTCCCAAGAATCGGAGGAGTATCACCATCTTCACCATATCTAACACCACAAAATCTGCTGGAAAAATGAACTTATCTACCTTCACCAACAAATCCTCCACAACACCATAGGGATATGTAATTGAGCGGTCCACGCCGCTTGAAGAGAAATTCCTGTTGGTTTTACTTCACCAATTCCCAGCTTCTTGAAAATGGAGAGCGGCATCAGATTAATACTTGCCCCTAAATCGCACAATGCTCTCCCTATGTTCAGATGACCAATCGTGCATGGGATAGTGAAACTGCCCGGGTCCTTCATTTTTACTGGCAGCTTCCTTTGAAGTATAGCGCTGCACTCTTCAGTAAGCATAACTGTCTCCTCCTTCCACCTTCTTTTGTTTGTAAGGATCTCCTTCATGAATTTTGCGTAGGAAGGCATCTGCTGTAGAGCTTCAGCAAACGGGATGTTTATTTGTAGCTTTTTGAATACATCCAGGAACTTAGAAAACTGCTGATCTTTTGCCTCTTTCTTCAACCGTTGGGGGTACGGGATTCTGAAATATGGGGGCAGCTCCTTGGGATTATCAACCTCTTCCAGAATCTGTCTTCTAGTCTTCTTCTTCGCAAATTCTTCATCAACCAATTTCTCCCTCTGTGGTTCTTCAGCTTCTACATCAATAGGATTAGAGGTAGTACCTTGGAAAGTTCCGGGTTCTTCATTGTTTACCTCTTCAAATTGTCCCTTATCAATTCCAGCATCACTTGTCTTCTCTTCCTTCTCTTTTTCTTGTGGATTTAACATTCTCCCACTTCTTGTAACAATGGCCTTACAATCTTCCCTTGGGTTCTTCTCGCATCCCTGTGCAATTGTCCTGGAGGTCTCTCCGCCATCTCGCCTTGCTAGTTGGCCCATTTGATGCTCCAAGTTTTTGATTGAGGCATTCTGGTTCTTTATAGTCTCTTGAGTAGCTTGCATGAACTGGCCTAGAAGGTTCTCCAATTTGCTTGAACTCTCTTGAGGAGGCTTTGCTTGAGTATTTGAACTTTGCCCTTGTCTCCAACTAAAGTTTGGATTATTGCGCCACCCCTGATTGTAGGTGTTGGAGTAGTGATCATTTCTAGGCCCTTGGTTGCACATATAGTTTACCTCTTCTTGTCCCGAGCTTCCAACCACATTGATCTCACAGTTTCCATTTGCATGGTTGCCTCCACAGAAATCACACACCGAGGCACCTTGAACTTGGAACAGCTTGTACTTGAGAGTTCTGCGGTTGAACCGACCCCAGCTTGTTTGGTAAGAATAGCCATTTGTGCTTTGAGGGCACCAATTTCATCCAGCTCTAGAACACCTCTATTGACCATTGACCGAGAACTAGGCATTTGATAGTCATTGTTAGCCATGTTCTCAATCAAGTCCTTTGCTTCTTCCGTGTCTTCCGACTCAATGTTCCTCCCGCAGCCGCTTCAATCATACTTCTAGAATTCTCGTTGAGCCCATTAACAAAAGTTGCGACCTGCTGCCATGTCTCTAGTTCATGATTTGGACAAGTCTGTGAGTAAGGACTTGAACCTCTCCCCAGGCTTCATATAGTGACTCACCATCCCTCTCGTGCAAAGGCATTGATCTCCGACCTCGCCTTAATCATTCTTGACAGAGAGGAAAAATCGAGATAAAAACTTGCCGACCAAGTCGTTCCAGGTGATGATGCTTCCATGAGGATGAGATTAAAGCCATGCCTTGGCTCTATCCCCTCAAAGAGAAAGGGAAAAGCCTTAACCGAATGGCCTCATCGGAAGCTCCGTTTAACTTGATGGTGTCACACAGCTCAATGAAGGTACCAATATGAGCATGAGGATCTTCACTCTCCAACCCTCCAAATTGGTTTTGCTTGCACAAGGTGGAGAAGTGATGCCTTGATTTCGAAATTATTGCAGGCCACCGCAGGTCTCACAATCGGAGTTCCACATCTATCAACTCTAGGGGAAGTGTAGTCCCCCATTGTTCTCCTTGGTGCATTCTCTTCTCTCATGGTGACAAATGCTATTTCAATTTGTGGTTCTTGCACACCGGGTAACTCAACTTGCTGCTCTTGTCTACTAGAAGATGCTCTTTCTCTGTTCTCTGTCTTGCCTTGGTTTTCTTTCTATTCCTTCTGCAGAGTCTCTCGATCTCGGGTTCGAATTGGAGTTCACCTGGTCGATTGTACCTCGCATACACCGAACAAACGGAGTAGCATAGAACAAACAGAAAAAACAGCACTTCCGAAATTCACAAAGAGATATCTAAATTAAGAACGAAAAACACAGTAGGAAAACAATAAAAAATAAAATGCCTAAATTAGGAGTCCCCTTTGGTACTCGTGATATTGGCACACCGATCCCCGGCAACGACGCCAAAAACTTGACACGGACTCGGCAAGTGTACCGGTTCGTTGCAAGTAATAAAACGGTAAGACCGGATATCGTTCTCAGGGATCGTGGACAATTACCACTTCGCAAATTTGACTACTATCTAGGCGATCGAATTTTGGATTGAAGGTTGTTCTAACATCTAGCAAACAAACAAGAAGAAAATATTTTTGTTCTTTTTGGATTTTTCTCAAACAGTTAATGTGAAAACAAAGAGATGAATAACAATGATATAAGATTGCTAGGGTTAGCCTAAGCTAATCCTCCCTTGATTGTTATGAAATGATAATTAACACAGTTCCTACTTCACTTATGACAATCGAATCTTTTCTAATATACTCAAGCCTAATGTCTTAGGTGCATTGAGCCTAAAATCTCAAATTAAACCCTAATGTCTTAGGTGGATTAATAAGAGAAATTGCATTAAGAACAAGATTCATAAGATTGCAAGTAGCCAACACCTATGTCTAGATTCTTGGACTACTTGGCATATAATTCATGAGCATGCTTTAACATCAACCTTTCAATTGTCTATTAAAGCAACTAATCATTCCTAAGATGATCAAGCCTAGGAAAGCATTAAGCATAGAATTATATACTCACAAAGAAGAAGGAAACTCGTATTAAAATCAAATCATTTTTACAACCAAGTTCAGATAGCAATAGTCTAACCCCAACAAAAGGGGAGTTTAGCTACACATAATTGAAAATAAAACAAAAGGAATAATTACAGAGATGAACAAAGGAGAGAGCTCCATGGAATGATGCACACACCCACAGAAGAAGAGGATTTTTCTTTAGGGTTTTCTCAATGCCTTTTCTTCCTCGTTTCCGCTTCTTTTATTACTCGTGGCGGGTCACGGCCGTGATAGCCATCACGGCCAGGCCGTGACGGGTTCTGTCTCTTCTAGTTCTGGTCAAACTACTCTTTTCGCGAGGCGAGCACTTATTTCGCGACGCGAGCCGACTTTTGATGCCCGTGATCCCCATCACGGCCAGGCCGTGATTGCTTCTGACTCTTGGAGGTTTCGGGTCACGGCCGTGATGTACATCACGGCTAGGCCGTGATCGCTCTCGACTTTGGTGGTTTTGGCACAATCACTCTCTCGCGAGGCGAGAAATCATTCGCGTCGCGAACCAACTTTTCACGCCCTTGATCTCTATCACGGCCAAGCCGTGATCGTCTCTGACTTTTGCTAGTTTTGGGTCACGGCCGTGATAGCCATCACGGCCAGGCCGTGACAGATTCTGACTTTTGGCCCCCTTCTTCTTCAGTTTTCAGGCCTTCTCTTCATCTCAGCTTCCTCATGGCTAAAACTTGGGCATTTAATCAAAAATCCCTGCAAAACAACACACAATACCACCTTATCCGTTCCAAATGAAAAACTAAACAAAATCCAACTAAAATGGCCTAACTAAATGCAAATGCATGCAGAAATGTACATGGAAAATGAGGTGAAATCACACTCATCACGGATCGTTCTAATAAATACCCACATGGGGTGGTTGAGGACTTGTTGGTGAAGGTTGACAAATTCATCTTTCCGGATGATTTCGTGGTGCTTGATTTGGATGAAGATACCGAGATTCCTCTTATTATAGCGAAGCCTTTCTTGGATACCGAATGTGCATTGATAGACATGAAACAAGGAAATCTCATACTTCGAGTGCAAGATGAAAATGTTGTATTCAATGTCTTTGAAACAATGAAGAATCCGGTGGAGCAAGCTAGTGTTTTTAGCATAGATGTGGTGGAGCCAATTGTGAAATCCTTTTTCACACACGAAGCGCATGGTTCTTCACTTGAAAAGGTGTTGGTAAAATCCCATGTTGATGATGACGATGGGGAATTTTTGGAGGATGCGGAATTAATTGAATGCCTTAAGCAAATGGAGGCATTGCTAATTCTCCCTAAGGAAGAATGAAAAAGGAAGAGCTCAACAAGGAAAGCATGGAAGAGGACAACAAGAAACTGGATTTGAAGCAACTCCCATCTCACTTGAGGTATGCATTTTTGAGTGAGGAGTGATAACATCCGATCATCATTAGCAACGCGTTGAAAAGGGATGAGGAAGAAAAACTCTTAAGGGTTCTTAGGGGACACAAATCAGCCACTATGTGGAAAATTTCGGATTTAAAAGGTATAAGTCCATCATTATGCATGCACAAAATTTTGATGGAGGATGATTATAAACCAGTGGTGCAACCACAAAGACGATTAAATCCCATCATGAAAGAAGCGGTGCGCAAAGAGGTGATTTAACTTTTAGATGCCGGAATTATCTATCCAATCTCGGATAGTAGTTAGGTTAGCCCAATTCATGTGGTCCCAAAGAAGGGAGGTACAACCGCAGTGGTCGATGAAAAGAATGAGATGATTCCAGGAAGGACCGTTACAAGGTGGAGAATGAGTGTGGACTACCAGAAGCTCAATCATGCAACAAGGAATGACCACTTTCCCCTCCCATTCATAGACCAAATGGTGTAAAGGTTAGTCAGATATGAGTACTATTCTTTCTTGGATGAGTATTCCGGCTATAACCAAATTGTGGTGGATCCAGATGACCAAGAAAATATTGCTTTCACTTGTCCATATGGTGTATTTGCATATAGGAGGATGCCTTTTGGTTTGTGCAACGCTCCAGCGACTTTCCAAAGGTGCATGCTTTCTATCTTCTCGGACATGGTAGAGAAATTCATTGAGGTCTTCATGGATGACTTATTGATCTTCAAGACTTCTTTTGATGATTGCTTGAAGAACTTGGCATGTGTGCTACAAAGGTGCAAAGAGACCAACCTCGTGCTTAAATGGGAAAAATTCCATTTCATGGTCCGAGAAGGTGTGTTCTTGGGGCACAAAATCTCCCAAAAGGGGATTGAAGTTGACAAAGCCAAGATTGAAATGATAGAGAAGTTGCCCCCACCAACCAATGTGAAGCGGGTGTAGAGTTTTCTCAAGCCTGCCGGCTTATACCAGTGCTTCATCCGAGATTTCTTCAAAATAGCGAAACCGCTATGTGACCTTATAATGAAGGATGTATCCTTTGAATTTAATGTTTCATGTTTAAATACTTTCAATACTTTGAAACATAGACTTGTGACCGCACCCATAATCACTGCACCAAATTGGGAATTACCTTTTGAAATCATATGTGATGCAAGTGATTATGCGGTGGGGGTGGTATTAGGACAAAGGGTGGAAACGTTAGTCTATGTGATTTACTATGCAAGCAAAGTTTTAAATGATGCACATGCTAACTATTTCATTATTGAACAAGAACTCCTTGTGGTGGTATTTGTACTTGATAAATTTAGATCTTATGTAGTGGGGTCTAAGATTATTGTATTCATCGATCTTGCGGCCATAAAACACTTGATGACAAAACAAGAGGCCAAACCTAGATTAATATGGTGGATATTACTTTTGCAGGAGTTTGATATTGAGATTAGGGTCCGGAAAGGTTCCGAGAATGGAGTTGTGGACCATTTGTCAAGGTTGGTCAATCCCAACCGAGAGGAGAAATTATTAGATATCCATGAAGAATTTCCGGATGAGCGCTTATTTGCCGTTTTTCAAAAATTCTCTCCTTGGTTCGCGGATATGGCCAACTACAAAGCTTACAAAGTGGTCCCGGAAGGCTTAACTAGGCAACAAAGGAAGACGGTCTTATTGGAGGCAAAGCACTACATTTGGGAGGATCCCTTCTTGTTCAAGCAATGTGCGAATGGATTGATGCAGAGGTGCATTCCTCATGATCAAATTGGAAATGTGTTGTGTCATTGCCATGACTCATATTATGGTGGCCACTTTGGGGGAAAGAAAACTGCGGAAAAAGTCCTCCAAAGTGGGTTCTATTGGCCCACCATCTTCAAGGATGCACAAATTTTTGCGGAGAGGTGTGATCGTCGCCAAAGGGTTGGCAATATCTCAAAGCGGCATGAACTTCGTCTTCAAAGCATGGTAGATATGGAGGTTTTCGATGTGTGGGGTATTGATTTCATGGGACTTTTTCCTTTGTCATTCTCATTTCAATATATTTTGGTGGCAGTGGATTGCCATACCAACCGCAACGGATGATGCACGAGTTGTCATGGAATTCCTAAGGCTCAACATTTTCACACGGTTTAGTGTCCCAAGGGTTCTAATTAGTGATGATGGTTCTCACTTTTGCAACAAAAAAATAGATCACCTATTCACAAGATATGGGGTCACACACAAGGTATAGCGACTCCTTACCATCCGCAGACTAGTGGTCAAGTGGAAGTATCCAACCGCGAGTTGAAGTGAATTCTTGAGAAGACAATAAACTCATCGCAGAACGATTGGTCAAAGAAAGTAGATGATGCATTATGGGAATATAGGACCGCTTTCAAAAC
The DNA here is from genome assembly GCA_030762895.1 of Sophora flavescens. NCBI lineage: Eukaryota > Viridiplantae > Streptophyta > Magnoliopsida > Fabales > Fabaceae > Sophora > Sophora flavescens. The sequence goes on along the minus strand of CM061069.1, from coordinate 88,351,634 downwards.
GCCCATTGGTAGATCTCCATACAATTTGGTGTTTGGAAAGGCGTGTCACCTGCCGGTGGAATTGGAGCATAAGTCTTATTGGGTAATTAAGGCCTTCAACTATAATTTGAAGAAAGCCAGTGAGAAGCGCCTACTGGACTTGAATGAATTGGAGGAGATCCGTATACAAGCGTATGAAAATGCACGAATCTACAAGAAGCGAACAAAGACTTGGCATGATAAGCACATCTTTCCGAGGAGGTTTGAACTGGGGCAATGGATCCTTTTGTACAACTCCCGGTTGAGGTTGTTTCCGGGTAAGCTCAAATCCCGGTGGTCCGAACCCTTTAAGGTCCACAAAGTTTTTCCATATGGAGCAGTAAAGTTGGAGGGCAATGAAACGGTAGATATCTTCAAGATGAATGGCCAAAGGCTCAAACACTACTATGGGGAAGCTTTCCAAAGAGATCATCAAAGCTTTAAGATAGACTAGGCCTTCGTGGGCGACTTGAGTCAGGCTCGGGACTTTAAACAAGCGCTTCTTGGGAGGCAGTCCAAGGTTTATATCCTTTTGATGCATAAATAGATTCATAAAAAATAAAAAGTGTCTTCATATAGGGTCCTTAGTTAGAAAATTGCATTTAGGAAGCATGTAGGATTTAATTGCATTTAAAAATAAGAGGCAAAATTTTATCTCTGGCTCACCCCGCAAGCAGAGACTCGCCACTCGAGCCAGAGCCCTCAGAAATGAGGGGCTCTATCTCGCCTCGCGGGAGGTAATTCGCCTCACGAGACAGAGAAGGCAAATATTCACTGCTTCTGTCTTGCCCCGCGAGACCTGCCTCGCCTCGCGAGGCAGAGAAAATGAAAAAATAATTAATTCCAGATTCGCCCGGCGATCTTCTTGCCCCGCGAATCTGGGTAACTAAAAAGGGACGAAAACCTAGTTTCACCTAGCAAACCCTTGCTCGGCCCGCGACCATACTCCCGCCCAGCGAGTGAGAGAATTGGTAACGCCCCGTGAGCAGTTTTGTTCACTTGTTCACAAAAATTTCAAATATTCTTTTCTCTTCTCTCTCGAGCACACGGGTTCAATTGGGGCAAGAACACAAAATCTTCATCTTTATCACTTCTTCATACACTTTCCCACACTCACGTTAAGCCACACTTGATCTTTCTCATGAACTTTGTGCAATGTAAGCACATTAGTGAGATGTTCATCTTCTCCTTTGTTTTTCAACCTTCAACAAAAACTTTTGTAGAGGAGGGGATGGACATTACTTATGATGATGAATAGTGATTAATGAGTTAAGGATACTTGGAATATTGTGATGTTCTTGAATTTTTGTTTTGAATTAAATTATGCATATGAAGATGTATGGATGAATATGAGAGTGAGGTGAGGAATGAGAGATTGAACATGATGGTTTCTAGGGACTAATGCATGCTAGGGGGCAATGGGTGATTTTCAGAAATTGTTAGAACTAATTTCTGATTCTAATGTTGTGACCGAACTATCTGAGATACTATTTTCAATAGTTTAGGATGAAATTATGAATTCTGAACTATATTATGATTAATATTGATATTATTGCACTGTATTGTGACTTTTCTGATTTTCTCGGTATGGCTCCTCCAAAGAATATCTGAAAAGCAGCAATAGGAGCAAAAAGGGCCGCATAACTCAGGAGGAGAAGCAGGTGCTCCCTGAGGTAGCTGGGACATCTTCTAGGAGTGCAGCTCCTGCTCTTCGATTCCAGTCTGCTGATCATAAGGCTCATTATGACCAGGTCAAGAAGAAGGAGATTGTACTCGAGAGGAGGGTGACTCTCATGGGAAACATCTATTCCTTTGTCACTAAGGAGATCACCGGGAGGGGTTGGGGCTATTTGGCTATGCATCCAAGGCGAGTTAACATCAAACTCGTCAATGAATTTTTATGCCAATGCCTACAACCCCCGCCTCACCGATCCTAAGTGTGTAACTATGGTGAGGGTTGTACAGATGACTTTTGATACTGCAGACATCAACCTCTCGCCTGGATGTTCGTAACACCTGGGAGAGAGGAGCGAGTATCGCTTAATGCCGAGAGTCCAGGCTCTTGCCCAGCCTATCTTGGAAACGATTGCAAGCCGGGTACCCAGTGGGCAGTGGGGACCTCTTGGAACATGCTAAGGCTTATGATGAGGGATCTTAACCCCTTGGCCCGCATATGGCATGCGTTCATCCATGCCAACCCATGTACAACTCACACGAGTCTGATATCACTGTTGCATGGGCCCGCCTTCTCTATGTCATCATGAGGGGGAAGAGCATTGACGTGGGCTCAATCATAGCCACGGATATACATCAAAAGGCCAACTCCCTTGACGGGAAAGTAGTGTTGGCTCATGGCTTTTTGATCACAGAGCTTATGGCTAGGGCAGGATTGGCTATGTCTCAGGAGGTTGAGAAAACCCCTAGGCAGCCAATCGACCGTGACTAGATCCGTCGCCACTACTACAGAGAGCCAGCGCCACACCGGAGGCAGAGACAAGCTCAGGTACCTCAGCACCCATCCATCGATCAGATGTTGGTCACCATTCAGTATAACATGCAGGCCATGATAAGGTCTCATGTGGCGACCAGGGATTTCTTCAAAGAGCAGAGCCGAGCTGCCTAGGAGGGCCGGGTAGTTATTTACCCGACGGATGAGGAGTCGGAGCTCAGGTTTGGCTGGCATGACTTTCCTGGGGGCTAGGATGCCCAGCCAGGAGGGGGTACCCGAGGCTCCGGAGCCAGAGGATCAAGACTATGATTCTGGTGGTCGGGAGGATGACCCGGCTCATATGATCGATTTTGACTGAGTCTACGCTGAGGTCATTCTGATTTTATTTTTGAGTTCTAGCTACTATTATTTGATTTGGTTGTACTTTTTATTTTAGCTAGAAACTCAGTACTATTTGGGTGCTTTTTGCACTATATTGTATATATTTTGGTGCATGTTTCTGTAGTTTTTAGTTTTTATTTTATTTTATTTTTATTATCATTATTGGCCAAAATTTGACTTGTGAATAATTAGATGCCACTTGACTGGATTCACTTTTGCAATGTGAGAATGTCGGTAGATGAGAAAACAATCACTCCAGACCACCCGATTATCAAGATGTTAAGGAAGCAATTCGAGAGAGATGGATCCCCTTCCATTTTTAGAAGATTTTACAAAAGAACAAGAGGAGGAGAAGGATCCTTTACACTTGAGCTTTGGTAGGGGTGTGAATGACTATGTCCAGAGGGAGATTGAGCACGAGATAGAAGAGAGGCAACGGAACTTCCCGGTGTGCATAGACACCGATCATGAGGTCTACGCAAAAGTCAAGGAAGTGGTAGAAGACAACTAATCCCATTCTCGGAAGTGGAAAACTTTACCAAATAAGAAGAGGATGAATGAGATACGATTTGGTTGCTAACTCTCAAAGGAGCTAATTATTGGGCATGGCAGGAGATGGAGACGATTCTGCTTGCCAAGGAAGGAATTCCGGAGGGAAAGTCTCTGAGAGAGGAGGCTACAGTTGTTAGCCCTCAACTTGCATGGACTAGACAATTCGATGAGGCCGAATCTAGTCAGTCAAGGAAGAGGGCAAAGAGAGATAAGGAATGCTAATGATAGCATGGGGTCCGCTCAGACACCTTGAGATAACACTTTCTAAACTCTACTCTCTTTTTTTTCTTCAAATTTTTACAAGTAAATAATGATCATGTAAATACTTAGTGTCTATAGTGTCATGTTGGTGAGTCTTAATGGATTGATTGAAGTAAGCATAGATAGAAAGCATGTACTACTTTTTGAAAAGTTTGATGAATTTCCCTCAATGTTTTGAAAAGTTGAAAAATTTGATCCCCATGAAAAATTGAAAAATGAACTTAGAGAATTTTGTTGTGAGTGCATGATTCATGATAAGTTTGGGGTGAAGGGGTGCACACACTAGGGATTGTATCTCGGTTAAACAATTTGGAAAAAATGTCTAGGTGAGGAATTTTGAGCCTCCAACATGGTTTTGAATTGAGTGATTCCACTTTCAAGTCGCACTTTCCTGGATTTGCTTGAATCTTTGCATTGTTTGTATGATTATCTTTTTGCATCAAATAATCTAGGCATTTTCTTTGAAATAAGCTACTTGGCTTAAAAAGACCCATCCATAATAAAGGTGGGTATGCGGACCGGTCCGGTGTTTGACGAATCTGGGCAAGTATACCCAGTCGTGCAAGTAATACGGTGGTAAGACCGGTTATCGTATCCACGGGGATTGGATGTCAAGTACCAATTCACAAACTCAGCAACTATCTAGACTAAACTATTAATTAAGAGAAAGTAAAACAAACAAAAGAAAAGAAATAAAATCTTTTTGTCTTTTTGGGGACTTTTGACAAACACTTGGAGTGCAGAAAGGATATGTTGGGACTGGACTTCACCAAACCTCTAACTCATGCACTATCAGGACTAGATACCTCCCATTCATGCTTCAGATATTAAAATCAATCCACTAAATTACTCAAACCCCGATTCCTCGGATGGCAAGAGCCTAAACCCACTAATAGACCCTAATTCCTTAGGTGGCCTAGATTAATGAATTTGCATTAAGATTAGGGATTACGCGATTACTAATAAACCTAGTTCCATTCCTAGATACAAGGCTTACTAAGTGATTAAATTCAGTTCTGGTTATGATACGAACGTCCCCATTGCATACCAAAACACAAATCAAGTCATGGGGGTGCTAGCCACAACAAGCATTAAGCAAAGAAAATTAGTCACTAATATGAAGACATGAACATAGAATAATCAGTCAAGATAAATACATGATTATCAATTGGTTACATCTAATCCCAACAACAGGGATTTAACTACTCATAAAAAGAGAATACAAAGAGAAAGAGAGAAGAGATGAAACTAACTCCATAGGAGGATCCTCCAATCTTCTTTCAGTCCCAGAGCAAGGAAAACATCCCCTTCAGGGTTGGAACCCTCTTCCAGTCGCAGCCTCCAAGTCTGCCTCTCCACTCAAAACCTAAAACTCTCTAACTCTCCGAAAAAACTCTCTAGATTCCACCGCAGAAACAAGAATTTATACTGGTTCTGCTCGTCTGCCAGTCTGCCAGCGCTGGGCGCCCCTGGCCTGCGCTGGGCGCCCAAAACAGCGCTCTCTGTCTGTTGCTCTGCCTCTTTGGCGCTGGGCGCCCCCACTCCTGGCGCTGGGCGCCCCACTCCTGGCGCTGGGCGTACTTGCACAAAATAAATGCTCGCGAGGCGAGCTAAATTTCGCGACGCGAAACCTTATTTTTAGCCTATCACGGCCGTGATGCATATCATGGGCAGGCCGTGACAGCTTCTGACTTTTGCCTTCTGCTCTGCTTGATCATGGCCGTGATGGTCATCACGGCCAGGCCGTGATGGGCTCTGTTTGGCTCATATTCTTCACTTTTCAAGCTCTATTTCATCCAAGCTCCACCAAGGCTAATTTTGAGCATTTTTACATTGAATTCCTGCAAAACAACACCAAGAAACCGCTTTACCCGTTCCAAGGGAAAATCTAACTAAATTAACTAAATAATGCCTAATCTATATGCAAAATGCATGCAAAAGAGTACAGAAAATATCATGTAAAATCACACTATCATCCGGTCCGCATTGGTTCGCACTGAAACGGACCGGACCTAAAAGTCTGCATGATAAATGGACTCTGAAAAAGAGTCCGCGTCCAGTCCACACAGTCTGCGGAAAACGAACTGTCCGCAGACTCAGCACCAGTTTTATTTTTTTTATAAATGTCACTTTCAATTGAAAATTACTCTTTTGTGAGTATAAGGTGTGTCATTTCAAGTTAAAGATATTTAGATGATGTACTTTTAAGGGTTTTTTCCCCTCTTTCAATCAAATAAAAGAGCAAGCAATGGTATCAATAATATCACAATAAGTGGTTGTGATTTAGCTACATGTTTGAACATCAATCATCAATAACAATTTTAGCCTCCTCCTTTGCCTCAATCAAATCATCTTCATCTTCTTGTTTTCCTACATGTAACATCCCGATTTTTTCTATTTTCTAATATCGATAATAAATATATAAATGTTTATATTTTTATCCGAGAATTAGAAAATGATTTTGGATAAACCAAGGATATATTCATATTATACTTATTGTTATAAAGTTACGGGTAAATATTTGGTGGAAAATTCAGATGGAACCCGGTCTACGTTTCACTGGCAATAAAAGTTTACTGATCAGAAAACCTGATTTTGATTCGTGAATGAAACTGGTAAGGTTTATATCGTATTTGAAACGATATTGGACTTTTTGAAAATTTTTGCATAAAATTAAAATATTATATTTTATACCCGCGAAAACTTCAAAATAACTTGCGTAAAACCTAAGTCGGGTAAACGACGGAGCTAGATACGGAGCTGAGGTGACTGATGTGACTGACATGACGAGCATTTATGGCGATCCTATCCAAGTCATAATAGCACATAAATGCCATAAGAAATTTTGTCATGGAAATGACCAAAATACCCTTGGTTTTCCATGGAAATTTCAATCGTGCCATCACAAATTTTGGACCCTTTTACCCCTCCCCCCACACGGCTCCGCCTCCATTAGCCACACTTAGTCATTTTTCTCTTATTTACTTCATCATTTTCACACGTTCTAAAGAAAACAACTTTAAATTTCCATTGTTGAACCTTGAAGAACTTGATCATCTTCATCACTTTTCTTCATCAACAAGAGGTAACATCTTCTCTCCATGATCAACCATGTATTCTTCTTCATTCTTTTCATTAAAATCAAGTCAAGAACATCATTTTCAAATTTCTAGAGCCATTCTTCAAAAATTTCTTGAAAATCATAGAAAAATCCTTTTGAGGTGAGATCAATTCCTATGAAAACTATATGATGTCTATATTGATTATCTAGAAGCATGAAAACAAAAGAAATCTCCTTCCTATTTTTTCCATTGAGGGTCGAAACCCTAAGTTTTGGTGTAAATGGGTTTTGCTTCCATGTTTGTCATGTGACACTTGATTTCATCTCTTTAATACCTATACATGTCAAATCCAAGAGATTGAAAATCAAAATGAATTTCCTAGCCATTTTTGTTGTGATGGCCGAAAACCCTAAAAATAAGGGTTGGATGAGTTTTTGATTCAATCCTTGTCAAGTGACAATTGATTATGTCTTTCTAATGCTTAAGGATCATTAATCCAAGAGTTTGTGAGATTTTAACATTCCTAGCCTAATTAATTAGTGAAGGTCGAACCATATTATATGGTTTAGGAGGGTTTTGTTGTTTGATTTTGTTAATTTTGGTTGTGATTTGTTGTGAATGATAAAACTGTGTTTGATTGTTCTGAGTTGTGCGGAGGAAACCGGAATCGAATCTATAAAGCACTTCAAGAACGAAACCTGAATACTCAAGAGGTAAGTGGAGTTTACCTGAGGGGTTTTAGATAGCCATATGCTATCTTAGTGTTGTCTGTAATTTATCTGTTGTGGTTTTCTGTGGCTTTAAATTATTTATTGTTTAATTGGTTATGTGGTTTGATGCGATTTATTGAGTTGTTTGGTTATAATTTTATTTTAAAGTTATAACTGTGATGCATGCTATAACTGTGAAGTATGCTATAACTGTGTTGTACTAGATTATCTGTTGTTGAGTGTTAGATTGAGAAGCCTGACAGTGGTCAGCGCTCAATGTAAATTAAGGTTAAAAGCTTGATAAACTTGAAGATTTAATAAAGTGATTTAATTTTGGAAAGTTGAAGAAAAGACGATAAAAAACTTATTTACAACAGAAAAGTCATTTTAATTGATTAAGTTACAAACAAAATGCAATATTAACGTTGGAAAAATTATTTACAACAGAAAAGTCATTTTGAGTTATAAAAGAATTTTAAGGCGAAATTTTGACAAAACGGTTTTTTTTTTATAAAAAAAACGTATTGAGTTGGGAATGACTTTTCAAAAGTTGATGTTTTCTTGAGAAAGATTTTGAAGAATAAAGGAATTGTGAGAAAAAAGAATTTCTCTATGGTTTAACGTTTTATAAACGATTTTAAAGGAAAAAGATTTTCTGTAAAGAAGTTTTTACTCGGCGAAAATATTTCCGTTAAACTTGGATAAGTTTTCGGAGGTTTTATTTTGTATTTTTTGTTTCACAGAACGAAAATGTTGTAAAAACAAAATTGAACCTAGTAACCGAGACGTCGGGATTCTAGTATTCTGTTAACACATGGATCATGGATCTGTGTTACCTGTAAAAGCTGTTGTGGACTGTGTGTCTTATAATTGATATGGTGAATGTTGTATCTCATATCCATGAGCCTAAGACTGGTGCATCGGTTTAGGGCTTCGTGATTGAGCACTCAGACTGTGTCCTGTGTTTGAAGTTGAAAAGACTTAATATCAAATTAAGCATGGTCGTGAGCCTTTGAGCCTCCACAAGGGAAGAATGAAACGAAAAATAAAATGAGACGAGAATAAAAGTTGTTACATGCATTATTTGGCAGACATGCCTATGTTGACCATTGTGTCATAAGTTGTAGATCATTGTGTCCTGTGTGCTGGCAAATGTATCTTATGGACAATGTTTCCATTTATCGCGATAACCATTGTGTCCTGTGTGCTGGCCAATGTATTTTATGGACAATGTTTCCATTCATCGTAATTACCATTGTGTCCTGTGTGCTGGCCAATGTGTCATATATTTGTTGGACATTGTCTTTTTTCGTTGACAATGGGCCATGTAAGGAGCTTGATCTGCTCAAACGAAAAGAAGTTTTGGGATCTCTGGAGATTAGAAATCAAATTAGAGCCTGAATATTGAAGTGTCATGCATTTTTATAAAATCGTGATGGCTGTCGGGTATGAGTCCCGTTGACAAATTATTATGCTGTTTGGATAATTTTACATATGTTATGAATCTTATGTATATGTTGTTTTGTGTGTCGCGCATGTGGTTATCTTATCAAAACTCATATATTGGTATCTCACCCTTGCATGTTTTCTTGTTGTTTTTCTCTACTGTGTGGTATATATATCTGAGTACAGAAGAATCCAGAGGAGATGGATCTATCATACTCAGGGATCAAATCCCTGACCTTTGAAAATGCTGATGATGGTGGGGCTTGGGTGATTAACCAGGGGGCCCAGAGCGCCACCTATACTGGTCCTGTAGGGACTCTCTCGGGGACTTTGGCAGCGGGACCACATCGTCGTACTTATAACATGGAGACTTTGGATGTCTCATTACCTCCTATATGGATGATTCTACCGTATTTGGTTCAGCAGGGAGACTTGGAGCACCATCCTCCCCCACATGTACATCATTTACAGGAGGTAGCACTAGGATCACCTCCAGCACCTATAGTGTTAGTTCCAAAGGAGGTGCAGGAGGTGATTGAGGAAGATCCTGAGGAGGATCTAGTGAAGAACCCGGACTATCATCCTCTTGAGGATGGTGTGGTCCCAGATGTAGGAGAGGGAGATGTAGTATCCTCTCCGGATACTCCTCCTATGGGTGAGGGTGTCTATACTGGACTCCCCAATGGTTTTCATTAGCTGTGACCAGCTGTAGGGTGTTGTTCCATTTTTGGGGATAGTGGGTTTTTAACAGTCTGACTTCTGGCTACTGAGAGCCATTATTTTTTAGTTGTGGTTCCAGACTCCCACTATGTTATAGTTATGTAGTTTTAGTTTTTTTTTTTAGTATGTTATGACTTTAGAAAGTGACCTGGTATAATGAAGGTCTTGATGTAAAAATTTTATGATGCATATGTATGAAATAGTGATGTATATTATGTTGATGATGTTGTTTGTATGGGAAAGAACAGGAAAAAAAATTATCACCATTTTCAAAAAGGGTGAGTAACTAAAAACTTGTGTTCCAAAGTAACCAAAGCAATATTTTAAGTTTTATTTCCACAACGAGTTAATAAATGTGATACCCCAAGGAGGGGGTGTCGCATTAGTGGTATCAGAGCTGGTCGAGTCTTTCAGGAAATCTTTGGGAATAGGTATGTTGTGTTGATGTTGTTGAAGTTGACACAGGTAAACACAAGAAGGGGGGTGAATTGTGTTTGTTAATAATTTTTCGAAAACAACCTTTTTCAAAACAGATTTCTCACACTAAAAGATTAACACAGAAATAAGAACAGACAAATAGATCTTTTAGAAGCTTAACAAAAGCAATGTCAAAACCCCACAACAAGACAAACAAACAAATAAAACTAAAGAGTTTAGGGATAGAAAATTCACACAAGAGATTTTATCCTGGTTCACTCTCTTCCAACCAAGAGCTACGTCCATTCCCTTCGACTTGAAGGTTTTATCCGCTATTTCTCCAAATAGATTACAACCAAGTATTCAACACCTCTCTAGGCTTACAAGTATTCCTTTTTTACCAAGTCTTTCCAGGCTCTAAATCTAACAAATAGATTTAACTTATGATCTTCTTAACTCGCTATGTGTGAGGATATGAAAATTTAAGGTCAAATGAATATTTTCACAATATTCAAACTAAAGGATTACAGACTTTTGCTTTTGAATTAATGAAAGAATAAGAGCTTGTTCTAGCAAGTGTTGTATTGGCAGAAGTTGGGCTAGCAAAAGTAGTTCTTCAGTATCTGAGGCCTTCTATTTATAGACCTTCTCCTTCTCTAGAAAAGCTTCAACGATCATTTTGAATTTCCCATTTAGAGATGAAATAACATCCGTTGTGACTGATAAGTTTTATCTTGGCAATGCTGAAATGTACTCTTGGTTATCAAGGTAGCACAAAATGGAGGCTCACTGCTCTGAGAATTGCAGCTTAAAAACTGTTGTTCCTCCTTTGTGTACAATCCAGCTTTTTCCAGCAGTAGAGAAGAATTCGTATAAGCCACTTTTCATTTCCTCATTGTACTATTTGCTTTTTGTATTTCCTCGATGGTACTATGTTTCTTTTACAACAAGGTAAAACATTAAAGCAGATAAAAAAGGAACAAATATTCTATAGAAATAAATAACAATTATTTAAAATAAATTCATTGTGGGTCAGATTGCATTTATTCATTCAAGAGATGGAGCTCGTCTGCTAAAAGCTCCGTCTACTAAGTTATATGTAAGACTAAGTCTGTTCATTATTTCATTTTGCTCGTCTCACGATGTGGCATATCCTCTCGTCTATCAAGTCTTTGGACTTGCTATACCTCAGTGGGTTATCATAATCTCCGTCTGGTGACGCGGCACTTAGAGCTCGTCTAGTTGATTATTTTATTTCTCAGTTTATTAAATTCTACCAATTATTCTCGTCAGCTGACATGACAAACTAGACATGTCTACTTAGAAAATTTTAAGGCTCGTCTACTCAAACTCTTGTCTATTAAAACAAAAAGAGAGTAAAAGTACCACACGTTTTCAAACAGCTTGTCTACACGAATAAAAGTGAATTCACTTACTCTTTTCAAGCAGAACTTTATACAAGATATAACTTAAGTGAATTCAAATAATCCTTCAAAACTGAATAACCTTTGTTAAATAACAACTAACACTTTGACAAGCAAATTTAATCCTTTTGTTAACATCAAAACTTAGAGATTAATTAAATCCAAATCACTTTGGTTCTAACAATCTCCCCCTTTTTGATGATGGAAAAAACTAATTAAATTTGAATAGCAAAGTCTAAGAGAGCTTACAAATCGCCCCCTAAGACAATGCATTCAAACATTTTATATCAGATCAGGATTGTATCAGAGCAATTACTTATCATATCAAACAGACTGAGAAACATGTAGACTTGGAATTTATTAGATCAATAAGCAAGTTATTTCAAGCAATATCAGAGCATTCAAATAAGCAGTCATATCAGACATAGAATATTTAGAGCATAAGCAAAGACATGCATGTGCAAACAGATATATGTTTTTTAAAAACTGACTTTTCTTATTATTAATTTAATTCTCTTCCTTTCTCCCCCTTTTTTGTCATCAGACAAAAAGTTAAAGGAGTGGAACATCATTGTCAGTAAAAAAAAAAAGAAACTAAGATGAGGGTGGGGGTGGAGGTGGAGGTGGAGGAGGAGGGTTTTGGTTCTGGTTTGGGTTAGGTGGAGGGACAGGAATCTGAGTTGGCAAGTTCTGGCTTTGCTGAAAGCTGAGCATGATCCTCATCATTTGGTTCATCATCTGATTTGTGGGGACCAGAGCTTCTACAACATGTTCTCTGACTTGCTCCTTCACTTCTACTTTGACTCGTTGTTCAATGACTCTTCCAATCATCTCTTCAAATTATGGTGGTAAAGAGAGTGATGGTCTAGAGCTTTCACCACTATCTTGACCATGTGCATGACTAGGCAGGGTGTCCAATGCTCTTGATTGTTGAGGTTGATCTTGTGGGTGAATTATTGGGAGAGCCAAAGGTTGAGATAAGTGCTTATCTGAAGTGCTTGGTATGGGAGCAGACTCAGCAACTTCCCCATGCTTATTTATCAAATTAATTGTATCATGCTCTACAACAGGATCCTCAATAGAGATTTCCTTTTCTGTGTTCTCTGATGGAGGTGTAGGAGGTGATGAAGTAGTAGGTTCCAGCACTGGTGTAGGTAATTCCTCGAACCATTTAATTTCATCTTCATTTTCCAGGTAAAGACTGGTGACAGGTAGTCCAAAAATGTCATTGATGATTGTCGCGACTGTCCCGTCCGGGCGCCGCGAAAAAGAAGGTAAAAACAGAGGAGTCGCCACCAATATTTTATTTGGAAAAACCATTTATTTTAAGGAAACTGGTCTTAAAAAAAGATAGAGATTTGGATTCGGGAGTCGGTTACGAGTAGGGAAGGTGTTAGCACCCTACATCGCCAGTTTAAAAAAACGGTACCTCAAGTTAATTGTGTAAAATAATTTAAATAACATTTGAAAATATTTATTTTACCCCACTTTTTAAATAATAAAAAAAGGATAAACAAAAAAAAAGAGAAAATTAAATTTTGGCTTGACAGAATGATTGATTTTGCTCATACGTATTCCCGGGTGTGATGGGAAACTCAAAGCCACGTAGTTCTTGTAGAAAATGTTTGATTGGTTAGTTGATTTTATTTTTTAGAAAAGATTTGATTTTTTTAATGTTAAAAAGGATTTTATTTTAAGAATTGATCCACTCATGCACAGGGTCCAAGATAGTAGTGCTATACGGATAGACCCATACAATTCATATGACACTTGAGGATGAAAATCATACATCAACGTCGTAGATTGTTGTGTGAATGAAAAAAAGATTTTTATTTATTAAAAATTTATTAGAGACACTTAAAAGCATTCTTTTATTTATTTATTTATTTTTATAAAAAAAACTTTATCAAAGTAGAACATAAAAATCATTTTTATTTCTAAAATGAGAGAACTCACTCTTGCACTGTGTTAAAGATAGTGAAACTATACGATAAACCCATACAATTTTTACAACACTTGAGGACGAAAAATCTTACATCAACGTTGTAAATTGTTGCGTGAATTAAAAGATTTTTGTTTTATAAAATTGGATGAAATTTTGTTAAAAGGAGTAAAATGAAAATATTTTCCTTACAAAAGGAATTCACTCTTGCACAGGGTTAAAGATAGCGAAGCCATACGATGAACCCTTACAATTCGTACGATACTTGAGGATGAAAACCATACATCAACGTCGTAGATTGTTGGGTGAACTCAAAAGAGATTTTAGGAAAAATATTAAGGATTTTTTTTAGGAAAAAAGTTTTTTTTTAAATATGGACGAAAAATATTTACAAGACCTTTTTGTTTTCTTTTATTTCTATTGTTTGTTTAAATTTTTCTAGAGACAAAGTGAGATATGGTACACATTTTAAGCCCAAATCGATGACTCCAAGTAACTTCAGTTTATTTTTATTTTCAAGAAAATTTTTTAATAAATGAAGAAATGGCCCACTAAGCCAACAAAGAAGACAAAAAAAAAAAAAAACCCCACTGATCCTAAGCTCACAAGTCAAAACAGGCCAATAGCTAAAAAAGAAAAAAAAGAAACAAACACATAACCCCTTAAGAAGCCCAACTAAATGAAGCCAAAACACATAAATCAACATAATATAATAACTTAATAACAATGAAAAAAAGAAAAAAAAAAAGGAAAAGAAGCAAAGTCAAAAGCTTATGAGTCTCACGATACCCACACAAGCAAACAGGGAGATGATGGCTAAACAAGGAGACCAGACGGCGGCGAGTACTAGCGGCGACGACGGAGCAGGGATTGTGAGCGGCAGCTTGTGGACGTGGAGTGCATGGCAGCTTGTACAGAGCAGATCGAGAACGATGCAGGGACTCCCGTGGCAGCACACGACGTCCGTGGCAGAGGCGGTCCTGTGGTTGCTGTGGCATCGACAGAGGGGCGTGCTGGAGTCCGAGTTTGTGACGGATCTGGGGGGTGGGTGACAGCAACGTTGATGTTCTTTGACTTCTGTTTTGAATGTTGTTGTGGGGTTCAATTGAGTGAAAGTATATGAAGATGGGTTAAGGAATGGAGTTTCCTGTTTTGTTTTATTTTTTGTGGCTGAAGGATGAAGATGTGTATGATGGAGATGATATGAATAGAGGATGGTGAAGATAGGGTGTTTTTGGAGGTGAAAAATGGAACCAAAGAAAAGGTTCCCCTCCAATCGTCCCCTCCTCCTCATTTTAAATCCCTCTTTGCTTGCAAGAATACAAAAACAGAACCCAAAATTGTTCATTGGAGAGTCATTTTCAGGCTTCCATTCTCATTGATTTTATATTTGTTGATTTTTTCTTGGTGCTTCAAATTTCCTTCCCTTTGTCAAGTCTCTTTTTGGCTCTCTTTACATGCTCCAACTCCTGAATAGGTGATCACAGGGGAAGCAGGAAGCAGCTGCACCATTTCTTTTTTCATGCTATATTTCCAAATTCAAAAATTCAACCAAAGTTGACTTGCCCATGTTACCAACATGCATTAACTTAGTTTGTCTTTTGATTTTGATCATATATGCACGTGATTATCATAACCTGCACTTCCTCTTTCCATTTTGCTTGTTATTATTTTTTTTTTTGTTTTTTCTTTATATATATTTTTTAATTTTGGGTTTGGGTCATCGGCTTGCAATAAAAAGGACCACATCTAAATTTATAATGGGCCAAGAACAAAACATTCCACATTTTGTTGCAAAAATTATTTTTTTTTAATTTTCAAAACATTAAAAAAATCTGGACATAATTAAGTGTTCACAACTGCCCCTATTTACTTGTTTCTTATTAGATAATAGGTGTAACCGTAGTTAACCAATTATCCTTATAAGAAATTAGTAAAGACAAGAACCCCAATTTTGTCCGGGGTATGCTGACAAGCTAAGAATTTGTGGTCTCAAAGCGATTTCTTATAAAGAAACTGCGGGATGGATTGCCCACTGATGTTTACACATAAAAGCTTGTAGGGTGGAATGTCTAATGAACTTAGAAACAAAGATAAAAGATATTACAGGGTGGATTACCCGTCAGAAGCTTGGAACAAAAAGATAAAAGAGCTTACGGGGTGGATTGCCCATTAGAAGCTTGAACAGAGAGATAAAAGGGAGCTTACGGGGTGGATTGCCAGTCAGAAGCTCGAACGTAAAGATAAAAGGGAGCTTACGGGTTGGATTGCCCATTAGAAGCTCGAACTGAAAGATAAAAGAGCTTACGGAGTGGATTATCTGTCAGAAGCTCGAACGGAAAGATAAAAGGAGCTTACGGGGTGGATTGCCCGTCAGAAGCTTGAACTGAAAGATAAAGAGCTTACGGGGTGGATTACCCGTCAGAAGCTCGAACGTAAAGATAAAATAGCTTATGGGGTGGATTTCCCGTGAGAAGCTCGAACAGAAAGATAAAAAAAACCTACAGGGTGGATTGCCCATTAGAAGCTCGAACAAAAGCTAAAAGAGCTTACGGGGTGGATTGCCCGTCAGAAGCTCGAACAGAAAGATAAAAAGAGCTTACGGGGTGGATTGCCCGTCAGAAGCTCGAACAGAAAGATAGAAGCTTGTGAGACCATATAGACAAATGCAATATGAATGTTGCTTTTGCTCATTGATAAAATGATAATGCATAAAATGCCGTTCCTTGATGAATGCTAATGAAAAAAACCCTTATTATTTTTTGGCACAATGCAAGAGCTTCTTGATGAGAAATTATTTCTTCTTTGCCATTTTTCATTGTTGGATCCATGTCCCCTTAAAAACATCGATCACAGTCAGTCTTTAGGATGAACTAAAAGAAGGCACATCTCATCGAGGAAAGATATCTTGCACTCTTGTTTTCTAATGGTAGACGTCTTTGATGATAATTATCCCTGTGGTTGATCTTTAATATTCTTTTCTTTTTCTTTAGTGCCCTTCATCAGGGAACCATCGTGCCCCTATGACCTTTTGAGGCTTTCCAAGGAATTCTAACTACTTAAAAACACCAATACTTGTTTCACATTTCAGTATAGACTTATCATGATGGATGCATTCAATTGACAAAAGTAAAACAGAAGGACAAGAGTAAACAACAAAATTGGAAGTCATTTTCATTATGTCAGGATCGAAAAGGTGTACAAGGCAGATATTACATTGGAATATGGAATTGCAAAATGTTATGAATTAGAATCGCATCTCTTCAAGTGACATCTCTCTCAATGACTAGTGTTAGAATCCCTCACACAGTCTTGGCTTCTCATCAATTGGCTTCAGAGAGTGTTGTTTGTCCAGTCTTCATGCATCTTAGACACTCATTGCCCCAGTTTAATGTACTGACGACACTTCCTTTGTCATTTTTTTTTCTTTTAACCCTAACTTTTGCCTAGACCGCCTTTTCAGGTTTTCAGTCTAGCGGGTTGCTCTAACTTTTACCTAGACCGTCTTTTCAGATTTTCAGTCTAGCGAGCCCCCTTTTTTCTTTTTTCTTTTTTTTCTTTTTTTTGAAACTGCGTTCAAGCATAGCACTTTTTTTACTGCATCTGAGTTTACAGGGAGTGGTAGATCTTCCCCATCCATTCTTGATGAGAATTAAAGCTCCTCCAGAGAAGGCCTTTTTCACAATGTAAGGTCCTTCGTAGTTTGGAGTCCACTTCACTCGGTGATCCTTTTGGATTGGTAGGATCTTTTAAGCACTAGGTCACCCTCCCGGAACTGTCGTGGGCATACCTTCTTCTCATAAGCTCTTATCAATCTTCTCTGGTACAATTGACCATGACACAATGCCGCTAATCTCTTCCCTTCAATGAGGTTCAATTGATTGAATCGATCTTGAACCCACTCAGCTTATTCCAATCCTGCCTCTCATAGTACCCTTAATGAGGGGATTTCTACTTCAATCGGGAGTATTGCCTCCATCCTATAAACTAAAGAATACAGAGTTGCCCCAATCGAGGTGCGAATAGAGGTGCGATAGCCGTGCAAAGCGAAAGGTAACATCTCGTGCCAATCCTTATATGTCACAACCATATTTTGAACAATCTTCTTGATATTCTTATTAGCTGCCTCGACCGCTCCATTCATCTTTGGGCGGTATGGGGAGGAATTGCGATGCTTTATCTTGAAGCTTTCACACATCTCCTTCATCATCTTGTTGTTCAAGTTAGTCCCATTGTCAGTGATAATATCACTCGGCAACCCATAACAAAAAATTAACTCTCTTTTGACAAACTTGATCACGACGTTCCTGGTCACATTGGCATATGATGCAGCCTCCACCCACTTTGTGAAATAATCAATGGCAACCAGAATGAAGCAGTGCCCATTTGAAGCTTTTGGTTCGATTGGTCCGATAACATCCATTCCCCACATTGAGAATGGACAGGGTGCCGACATGACATTCAGGGGAGTCGGCGGCGCATGAACCTTATCAGCATATGTCTTGCATTTATGGCACCTCTTCACATAATTAAAGCAATCAGCCTCCATTGTTAACCAGTAATGGCCCGTCCTCAAGATTTTTCTGGCCATTGCATGACCATTCACGTGAGTCCCAAATGACCCTTCATGTACATCCTCAATTATCTGTTTAGCATCTTTTGCATCAACCCATCTTAACAGTACCATATCATGATTCCTTTTGTAGAGAATACCCTTATCTAAATAGAAACCCATCGCAAGTCTTCTTAGGGTTCTTTTGTCATTTTCTGAAGCACCTGGGAGTTATTCCATTCTTTACAAGAAATGTTTGATATCATGGTACCACAGCTCTTGATCGGGCTCTTCCTCTACCATTTGACAATATGCAGGATGATCACGACTTTTCATTTTGATGAGTGGTAGATTTCTTTCATCACTCACTTTAAACATCGAGGACAAGGTAGACGGTGCATCGGCTAATTGGTTATCCTCTCGAGGAATATGATGAAATGTGACTTCATCAGACTGCTCGATCAAACCTTTGATGTAATCACGATACGGGATTAACTTGGCATCTCGGGTTTCCCATTCCCTTTTTAGCTGGTGGATGACTAATGCAAAGTCTCCATATACCTCCAATATCCTTGCTTTTGTCTCTATTGCTGCCAGTATCCCTAGTGCACAAGCTTCGTATTCGGCTATATTGTTTGTACAATCAAAGCAGAGCCTCGCAGTGACAGGGAAATAATCATTTTCTGGTGAGATTAAGATTGCCCTGATTCCGTGTCCCAATGCATTAGAAGCTCCATCAAATAACAAGGTCCACTTTTCTTTTCCCGGTGATTGCTCGCGATCAAACAAAGCCATTATATCTTCATCTGGGAAATCACATTGCATCGATCCATAATCTTCTATTGGCTGATTGCCAAGATATTCTGCAAGAGTGCTACCTTTTACTGCTTTTTGGGTGACATAAATTATGTCGTATTCTGATAGCAGGACTTGCCAACGAGCAATTCTTCCAGTCAGAGCAGGCTTATCAAAGATATACTTGATTGAATCCATTTTGGACACCAACCAGGTAGTATAACACAACATGTAATGCCTCAAACGGCGAGCCACCCATGCCAAAGCACAACAAGTGCGTTCTAGCAGTGAGTAGTTGGCTTCACAACTGGTGAACTTTTTACTTAGATGATAGATGGCATGCTCCTTTATTCCCGACTCATCGTGTTGCCCCAGTACACAACCCATAGATTCATCTAGCACAGTCAACTCCATGATGAGAGGTCTTCCTGGCACTGGGGGAACCAAGACTGGAGGCTCTTGTAGGTACTGTTTGATCTTCTCAAAAGCTTTTTGACAATCTTTATTCCACGTTACTGCCTGATTTTTGCGCAGCAGTTTAAAGATTCGTTCACATGTCACTGTTAATTGGGAGATGAACCTGGCAATGTAGTTCAATCTTCCTAAAAACCCACGAACTTCTTTCTCTGTTCGAGGTGCTGGCATATCGATGATTGCACGAACTTTTTCGAGATCAACCTCTATTCCTCTTTGACTAACTATGAAGCCCGGAAGCTTGCCTGATTTCACCCCAAAAGTGCATTTGGCCGGATTCAGTCAGAGATTAAACTTCCTTAACCGCTCAAAAAGTTTCTGCAATTATCAACATGCTCATTTTCAGATCTGGACTTGGCGATCATATCATCTACATAAAATTCTATCTCCTTGTGCATCATGTCATGGAACAGAGCCACCATAGCTCGCTGATATGTTGCTCCAGTATTTTTCAAGTCAAAAGGCATAACCTTGTAGCAAAAGGTTCCCCATAAAGTGACAAATGTGGTCTTCTCCATATCTTCGGGAGCCATCTTGATTTGATTATATCCCGAGAATCCATCCATGAAAGAGAATAATGCATGTTGAGAACTATTGTATACAAGAACATCAATGTGTGGCAGAGGAAAGTCATCTTTTGGGCTAGCTCTGTTCAGATCTCGATAGTCCACACACATCCGAACCTTTCCATCTTTCTTAGGAATAGGAAAAATATTGGCAACCTATTGAGGGTACTTTACAACTTCTAGGAAACCTGCATCTAGTTGCTTCTTGACCTCATCCTTGATGTTTAAGGACATTTCTTCTTTCATCCTTCGTAGCTTCTGTTTTACTGGAGGACAATCCGGTTTTAATGGTAGCCTGTGTTTTGCTACACTAGGTTCTAACCCTGGCATGTCTTGGTATGACCATGCGAAAACATCTATATAATCCATCAACAACTTGATTAACCTACTTCGCTCCTTTTCTTTCAGGGAAATGCCAATCTTGACTTCTTTTTTATCATCTTCGGTTCTCAAATCGATTAGTTCACTCGACTCTTCATGGGGTCGAATTTCCTTGGCTTCTTGTTCTACCAATCTCCATAGTTCGGGGGGAACTTCCCCATCATCATAAACAACCTCCTCAGCATGATCAACGGGATAGTCAAAATTGTATGATGAGTTACTAACTCTGTCATTTTCAAGAGAGTAACTTTTAGATCTGCATTTTGGTAGTTATCAGGGAAAGATGAATGAATAAAGGTTAAAGACGAGAAACTGCATTTATTGGTGAGGAATGGTGAACAAAGACGAAAGTAAAAAAATAAGAGAGATAACAACACAAGATACTGAATGCATGCATTTATTGATAAGTCATACTGAACAGAAACAAGTAAGCCCATTACAACAAAATTCCTAAAGACTTGGGCAGAGCTAAAGGATAAGCATTACAGAATTACTTTGAAAAAGACTCTATGGTCCTGGGAAACTCAATGATCTCCCAATTGTTGAGCTCTGTATCCGGAGAGCATGGATACACCGGATTGACATCATGATCGACGGGATAATCATCTTCAATAGTTGCTGCTTGGTCCAGGAATGCGAACCCTACGCTTTGGAAACTCTGTCGAATGTCACAGACGGGAACCCTTTCAGTCTCGGATTCATGATTTTCCAGCCGAGCCAACCTCTTTCTTTTATTCTCTTCTATAACCCTCATCTTGTCGACCTTGGTGGGTTTGTATCCCAACCCAAACCTGTCCTTCTTCTCAGTGAGCATGAGGATGTCAGCTACACCTTGGCTATTCTTCCCCAAACCGCTTCCAGGTTGGTATCCTCCTTCGAGCATAACCTTGGCCATCATAATGGACGATTTAGATGACTGAGGTTTCAAGAGTGGAGCTGCCTCCCCAACATAAGTGGCATTGGCAAATTCAAGCGACTGGAAGGCGGTCTCGAGAGCTTCCTCGGAAGCTTCAATGTAAGGGGTTGTTGATGGCTTGCTTACTAACATATCCTCCTCTCCAGAAACAATTATCAACTTGTTATCAACAATGAACTTCACCTTCTGGTGCAATGTGGAAGGTACAGCTCCAGACGAGTGGATCCATGGTCGTCCTAGGAGACAACTGTAAGTTAGTGTGATGTCCATTACCTGTAAGATTACTTCAAAGGTGCAAGGGCCAATCTGAATGGGCAATTCAATTTCTCCCATGACTTCCCTTCGGGTGCCATCGAAAGCTCTTACAATCATTGTGCTTGGCTTCATATGAGTTCCATCGAAAGGCAACTTTGCCAGTGTTGACTTTGACATTACATTCAAAGAATATCGATTATCAATGAGAACCCTAGCCATGACATGATCTCGACACTTCACAGAAATGTGCAATGCCTTGTTGTGCCCCATACCTTCAGCTGGTATTTCATCATTGGTGAAAGTGACATAATTATCAGCAACTATGTTACCTACAATGTTATCGAGCTTATCAACTGTGATGTCATGGGAGACATGAGCTTGATTCAACACCTTCATCAGTACTCTCCTATGTGGCTCAGAGTTCATCAATAGAGACAAAAGAGATATCCGAGCCGGAGTTCGATTTAACTGATCCATAACCCTATATCCACTCTGCTTGATGAACTTCAAGAATTCGCCGACTTCTTCATCAGATACCTCCTTTTTATTCTCACCCCCGTTTGCTTCCTTGTCATCTAGAATTCCTTCCACCTTCTCTTTCCCTTTGCGATCCTTTCCTTCCTTTTCTGTTTCCTCCCTTCGCAATACCTCTGGAGTGTAAATGCGACCACTCCTAGTCATTCCACCAATTCTTGAAATGTTGGTAACCACAGTAGTCCCGTCGGAAGGATTGGGTTGAACCTGCATCTCATATTTCCATGGTACCGCTTTGGTGTCCTTGTAAGGGAAAGGACTTGGAACTCGGATGACGATTGGTGTTGGCCCACTTGTAGCCGGTAAAGGTTTCTTCTCAGTATAATATATCACCACTTGTTTCGGAGTGACTTGCTCAGGAACTGGTTGAGGATTAACCACAACAATAAAAGGGGTTATCTTAATTGGGGTTGGGGAAATTGTAGATTTAACAACCATATTAATTGCATACTCATTTGATTCACAGCCAATTAAGATAATCTTCATATCTATTAACTGCTGCACAACTTGCCGAAACTCTGCACAGTCTTCAATTGAATGCCCCATATTCCCGTCGAAGTCACACCTTATCTCTCCATCAAGAGCCTTTTATTCCATGATCGGGATTTGGATCAATCCTCATTTGCACATCTCTCTGAAAATAACTCTCATAGGAGTCCTAACATCGGTCACTTTACTCTTGAGAGTATGTTCCAAGAAGCTTTCAATGGCATTGACTCCCGAACCCCCATGATTTGGCATAGGACCCTGTGCCAGATTTGGAGCATCCTTCTGAAAGCTCAACCATTTGGCATTAATCAGGTCTTGCACCTTAAACTTCAAAGCTTTACAACTCTCGGTGGAATGACCTGTGGCCCCATCGTGATATTCACATTGAGCATTTGGGTCATACCACTTTGGATAAGGAGGGTCTATTGGTCTAGTCGGGATAGGAGTTAGCACGGATTTGCTCACAAGTTGACGGAATAGTTCAGTGTAGGTCATGGGTATCGGGTCAAAACGCACTGGCTTTATTTCTGAGTTATACGGTGGTCTTGTTTGGCTGGTGTTTGGGTTTGGATTTAGGGGTTGAACAATTTGAGGTGGCATGGTAGGGTGTGTTTGAGGCTGAGAAGGGCATGATGGTCAGTAAGGAGCCATATGTTGAGGATTTGGAAATTGTGAGGTGGCAGCGATGTATGGCTGGTTGGCTTGGTGATATGGAGGTGGTTGGTAATATGGGGCGTATTGGGCTTGGAAGGCGGGTGTTTGGTTCGGTCTCCATTGGTTTGGTTTCTTTTGTTCAAATGTTACTGTATGTGCTTCTCCCTCTTTCTTTTTCACAAACGGGGCTTTCTTTGGGCCGTTCCCTACTGAAGTCTCGGTGATTTTGCCATTCCTCATTCCACTTTCAATTCTCTCACCGATGATGACCATGTCAAAAAAGTTTGATGACACACTACCAATCATCCTATCGTAGAAGGGTGACTGGAGTGTATCAATGAACATTGCTATGATTTCTTTCTCGGCTAAGGGAGGCTCCACCTGAGCAGCCAGTTCCCTCCATCGTTGTGCCTACTATTTGAAAGTCTCTACATCCCTTTTTGACATATTTTGGAGTTGCATCCTATCGGGAGCCATGTCAACATTGTACTTGTACTGCTTCAAGAATGCATCTGCTAGATCTTTGAAGGATCGTATGTGTGCCCGTTTGAGATGCGTGTACCAATTTGAAGCTGCCCCAGTTAAACTGTCTTGGAAGAAGTGAATCAAGAGCTTATCATCTTGGGCATATGATGCCATATTCCTAACATACATGGTCAAATGGTTTTTGGGACAAGTGGTTCCCCGATATTTGTCAAAATCGGGCACCTTAAATTTCGGCGGAATTACAACATTTGGCACCAGACAAAGTTCCGAGGCATCCCGAAGACCATAACTATTTACCCCTACAATGGCCCTCAATCTTTCCTCTAGTATTTCCAACTTTTCTTTAGATTGGGAATTCCCTCCCGACTGATTCACTGGAGTTTCTCCATACATATTATGGGGGAATGAATATGGCATGGAGGAGGAATCGAAGTTTGGCATCATTTGAGCCCCTCGGGGTCCATAATGTAGGGTGCATTGTGGGGGATTTGGATTGACAGAAGGTGTCACTATCGGGGTGTTACCATCGGTACGGTTGACAGTTTGTGTTTGCGGTATTTCGACAGCATTGGTGGGGGTTTGTGTCTGAGTGATATGTTCGGAGTTTTGAATGCCATCTTGCAGGCTGGGGGCTGTTGGTGGCACAAATCCACGAGGCAAACCGTATGGGGATTGTTCGGGTCAAATGAAAGATGAGTTTGATTGCTTGGATAAATAGTGAGAGGCATCATGGCCCCTGGTTGGTTGAAGCCTTGAATAAGAATCTAAGAAAAACCGGGTGGGAAGAGAGGTGTGGCTGGATGTCCTTCGTTCGAGGCTGGAGGGTTCTCCTCTGTGTTCTTTTACTTCTGCATTGCTTGTAGGATCTCCATCATCCTAGTCATTTGATCCTTGATTTGACTGACTTCATCCCTGATCTCTTGGACTTCTTCCAGTTCATCCGCCTTGGCTCTTGCCTGTGATCAAGTGCGATAAGGGTGTCTTGGAGCAATTGTTCAGAAGAATCACATTGTTTTAATCAGAACAAAAAAGTAAGAACATGACAAGAAAAGTAAAAGCTTTAGTGAAAACCACCTTTGGAGTTATTATTTATTTAATATATATATATATATATATATATATATATATATATATATATATATATATATATATATATATATATATATATCATAATAATATATATATACATACATACATATATATATATATATATATATATATATATATATACATACATACATACATACATACATACATATACATATATATATATATATATATATATATATATATATATAGATACATATATATATATATATATATATATATATATATATATATATATATATATGTATATATGTATATATATATATATATTCTTGAGTTAACACCTTGTGACTGACAAGAGATGGTCCCTCCATCCCACACAAAGAGCATTGTTCTCATAAGATGAAATGGAGTTGACAACAAATCTAGGGGAAAAACATCTCTCCACAATAGATGTTGTCTTAAACACACTAGCAATGCGAATTCTTAATTGAGACATCCCGACCTACCCTTTGCACAGAAGGAAGAATCCTATAAGGCAAAGATGTAGTTGACAACATACTAAAGGGAGACCATGCTCCATGATAGGTGTCCTCGCAAGTCAAGTGTAAGAGTTGGAGTACGAAGGAATCATAGAGGCAAGAACAGATTTCATTAAAAGCTCCTTAAAGCAATACATAGATTAGGATTACATCATTGTCAAATCAATATTTTCAACATTGTTACAACATTTCATCCTAAAGTCAACAGCTTAGGTCTCTTTCTTTTTAGCCCTCGAGCAAACCCTCCACACATTTGCATAAAATCGTCCAGTTCAGACGGGAGACGAAGCATAGGGTCAGCACAGATTTGTTGTTCTGCTTTCTCAAAGCTTTGGACAAAATTCGGAACGCAATGGCTTAGCTCCAAACTCATGCTCACATATCTCTTTTTCCATATGTCAATATCTATCCCTCTCTCTCGCGCTTCTTCTCTCCACCATTTCACGGCATTCATTGCTTGAACCGTGTGATCATGATAATGCTTTGCCGAGGTCCACCCCAAATTGCACTGCTTCTTGATTTTGACCATTAGGATATTCAGTTCTTTGACCTTTTGTACCAATTCATCAATCATCCTACTTTGTGCACAAATTTGCTTCTGTAAGTTGCTATTAATTCCCCTTTGTCGATCAACCTCCGCCTCAAATGAATTTCTCATACCTTCTTACTGGATGACTTCTTCTTCTAACTGACGCTTTTCTTTTCTTAGCCGATGCCTCTCCATTGTCAAGGACAATACTTTACTTTCAAGATTCTGGACCTTAGCCATGATGCTTGGTGAGACATTGTCTGTATTCTTCTGGACTCTAGAGGTTGTGGAGATATCTGCACACAAATCTTTTAAGTGTTCATTTTCTTTTACTAACTTCTCACAATGCTTCTGTCCAATGATTATTTTTAACTCGACATCTTGCTTTTGTTGTTCCATTTCCTTCATTTGTGCTTCTAGAACTTTCAGTTGATCTGTCATTTGAGTTACCAATGGGGAGTAATCTTTATCTTTCATGCTTTCTGTCGGAATGTTGACGGGACCTTTCCATTAATTTCTTCAAATGATTTTCAAGAAGAGTTCGGGTTAACCCTCGCGAGTTTGAGTGCCCGGTCAATTTCACATCATTTTCAGGAAGCCCTAGTAACCCTGCTATGCTTGTAGTGGTCAAGTATTGCCCCAAATGAAAGTACACGACGGGGTTTTTCTTCATTGGCAACCTTAACAGGCAAGCATATTCTTCAATGGTGGGAGTAATGTCCATGTTTGGCAATTCAAAACATTTGAGGTGGGGGTTCCAATACCGACACAAAGCACTCAAAGCAGCAGTCTCAACCGGTATGAAAATTAGGTCCAAGATCCCTCCATACTTCTTGACGAAGCTTCTTCGACGTTCTCGAGGCAAAGATTGGCTCAACTCTTTCAGATTCTCTAATGAGTTCAATATCACCCTGGAGCTCTTGGTTGTGGGAGCATTGCTAGCATGTCTGACTTTTTCCATCTCTTGTAATCAAAGGTGTTATCTCAAACCAAATTATCTGTGGAGGGAAATTTTACTTTGTTAATAACATTTTGAAAGCAAATTTACCTATGCATGAGAGTGTAACAAAATCCATGAATGACATATTAGCATTGCATGACTTAAAGTACTACATGCACGAGCATACAATGAATAGTAATGAGTGTAACAGGATGCATGAATGAATGGCATATTAAGGCGTCCGTGGAATGCATGCAGAAAATCATTATGATGCATGAGATATAAATGTGATTATTCATGTTGCAGAAAAAGGTGGAATGCGCTCCCTTTTGTCCTACATGGGTCATATCCTAAAGTTTGAACTTCTGAGGTCAAGAACCTAGTTTGGTAGGATACTAATGGCATTTTACGTTCATGACTTCCGGGACAGATCTAGACCCCTAAACATATGGTCCCCGAAGTACCCTCATCTGAAAAGATGAGGACCCGAATCCATGAACCTCACCACAGGGACCAATAAGTCACAATATGGCAGTCCATGTTCCAGTAGCAATCCAGGCGGGAGAATCAATGTCTATCAGGGATGCAAAAGCATCACAATAACATCACTGAAGCCCCTTCTAAACTTATGGCATTCCAAGATTCGGGTATAGAGCCCAAAAGTGTGTGAATATGTGATGGTGACGTGTGTGCTGGGAGCAAGCAAACCTGCACATGAACCTACTAAAACAAAACTACCCAAACCTGTAAAAAGAACAAACAACACAATAGTTTTCTATCCTAAGGTTGCCAAAATATATACAAAGGCATATAAAAGCATATTTATAAAAACAAATTAAAAAACAAAATAAAAAAAGAGGGGTAAGTCAACTAAATAAAAATCATTAAAAAGCACAACTAACTATGATAGGCCTGACTCTCTAACGTCCTCAGTTGTCGCGACCGTCCCGGCCCGGCGCCGCGAAAAATAAGGTAAAAACAGAGGAGTCGCCACCAATATTTTATTTGGAAAAACATTGGAAAACCATTTATTTTAAGGAAACTGGTCTTAAAAAAAGATAGAGATTTGGATCCGGGAGTCGGTTACGAGTAGGAAAGGTGTTAGCATCCTACATCGCCCGTTTAAAAAAATGGTACCTCAAGTTAATTGTGCAAAATAATTTAAATAACCTTTGAAAATATTTATTTTACCCCACTTTTTAAATAAATAAAAAAAGGATAAACAAAAAAAAAGAGAAAATTAAATTTTGGCTTGACAGAATGATTGATTCTGCTCCTACGTATTCCCGGGTGCGATGGGAAACTCAAAACCACATAGTTCTTGTAGAAAATGTTTGATTGGTTGGTTGATTTTATTTTTTAGAAAAGATTTGATTTTTTTTATTTTAAAAATTGATCCACTCATGCACAGGGTCCAAGATAGTAGTGCTATACGGATAGACCCATACAATTCATACAACACTTGAGGATGAAAATCATACATCAACGTCGTAGATTGTTGCGTGAATGAAAAAAGATTTTTATTTATTAAAAATTTATTAGAGACACTTAAAAGCATTCTTTTATTTACTTATTTATTTTTGTAAAAAAACTTTATCAAAGTAAAACATAAAAATCATTTTTATTTCTAAAATGAGAGAACTCACTCTTGCACTGGGTTAAATATAGTGAAACTATACGATAAACCCATACAATTTTTACAACACTTGAGGATGAAAAATCCTTCATCAACGTTGTAAATTGTTGCGTGAATTAAAAGATTTTTGTTTTATAAAATTGGATGAAATTTTGTTAAAAGGAGTAAAATGAAAATATTTTCTTTACAAAAGGAATTCACTCTTACACGGGGTTAAAGATAGCGAAGCTATACGATGAACCCTTACAATTCGTACGACACTTGAGAATGAAAATCATATATCAACATTGTAGATTGTTGCGTGAACTCAAAAGAGATTTTAGGAAAAATATTAAGGATTTTTTTTAGGAAAAAAAGTTCTTTTTAAAAATATGGACGAATAATATTTACAAGACCTTTTTGTTTTCTTTTATTTCTATTGTTTGTTTAAATTTTTCTAGAGACAAAGTGAGATATGGTACACATTTTAAGCCCAAATCCATGACTCCAAGTAACTTCAGTTTATTTTTATTTTCAAGAACATTTTTTAATAAAAGAAGAAATGGCCCACTAAGCCAACAAAGAAGACAGAGGGGCGTGCTGGAGTCCGAGTTTGTGGCGGATCTGGGGGGGTGGGTGACAGCAACGTTGATGTTCTTTGACTTTTGTTTTGAATGTTGTTGTGGGGTTCAATTGAGTGAAAGTATATGAAGATGGTTTGAGGAATGGAGTTTCCTGTTTTGTTTTATTTTTTGTGGCTGAAGGATGAAGATGTGTATGATGGAGATGATATGAATAGAGGATGGTGAAGATAGGGTGTTTTTGGAGGTGAAAATGGAACCATAGAAAAGGTTCCCCTCCAATCGTCCCCTCCTCCTCATTTTAAATCCCTCTTTGCTTGCAAGAGTACAAAAACAGAACCCAAGATTGTTCATTGGAGAGTCATTTTCAGGCTTCCATTCTCATTGATTTTATATTTGTTGAGTTTTTCTTGGTGCTTCAAATTTCCTTCCCTTTGTCAAGTCTCTTTTTGGCTCTCTTTACATGCTCCAACTCCTGAATATGTGATCACAGGGGAAGCAGGAAGCAGCTGCACCATTTCTTTTTTCATGCTATATTTCCAAATTCAAAAATTTAACCAAAGTTGACTTGCCCATCTTACCAACATGCATTAACTTAGTTTGTCTTTTGATTTTGATCATATATGCATTATCATAACCTGCACTTCCTCTTTCCATTTTGCTTGTTATTATTATTTTATTTTTCGTGTTTTCTTTATATATATTTTTTAATTTTGGGTTTGGGTCATGGGCTTGCAATAAAAAGGACCACATCTGAATTTATAATGGGCCAAGAACAAAACATTCCACATTTTGTTGCAAAAATTATTTTTTAATTTTATTTTTTTATTTTCAAATCATTAAAAAAAATCCGGACAAAATTAGGTGTTCATAATGATGATGAACTTGCAATCTAAAATGCCACACCTTCCTCTGACAGTTGGAATGACTTCCTTCTCTTCATAAGTTAGTCCAGAGGTAGAGGCTTCTCTTGTGCAGTGAATAACATTTGATTTCCAGAAATCAACTCCAGGTTCTTTTTCAGATACATCTTCAATAGAAAGTGATTGCCAAATTTTCAGTAGAGTATAGTCAAATGGTTCAGAGTTGAGGTCCAACATGATTGGCTCATACTTTGGTTTCTTGTCTTTGAAAATTTGTCTCTTCTTGTCTTTGTCCTTATTGAGATCCAGCATGGGTAGCCTAGGACACAGATCATGTATGGCCTGATCCCAATCTTGGTTTTCTCATTATGTCTTAGCCAGGTTGGAGGGACAAAGTTTGCAGCTCTGTCAATCCTAAAGTGGCTAATATCCCACTTCAGCATCTAATACATTAACTGATCAACAAAATCAGCAGCTCTACCATAGGTACTGGGAGGCTTAAACGTTTCCCAACCAGTGTTTCTGTCCATGATGAAGGGGACATGCCTGTATGATCTGGATCTCTTGTAGGTTTCAGAGAGATCCTTCTTGGCAGGGTCAGTGTGCCAGTTTGAAATGATGTGCCTTTGAACTCCATCAGTGAAGGGTTTGAAGGGTGGAGATTTAATCAGATTGGGGTAAATCTTTCTAGGTGGGAACCTCTTTTGCGGTAAATGGGTGAGAAGAGGTCCAAAGGAATTGAATAGTTCAGATGGAAATGGTCCAGCAGGTGTGTGTGGTTCAGGGTTAACCCAATATGAGTAGATATTTTCAGGTTCGTACTCATATTATGGTAAAGGGTACCATCTGGTTAGAATAGGTTCAGGTTCAGTTTGGTAGGTGTGGAAAAGAGTCTTCCAGTCCCTCTTGATTTTTGCCCAATTCTCGGCTTTTCCCTCATATAATACTGATGGATCAGTATAGGGAAAGTTGATTTTCTTGATTTTTGGAAAGGGTGCACCAGGGTAAACTCCATCATCAGGATGGTTGAACCAAGGGTCATCAGCAGAGATAATGGGTTGGAAAGTTGGTTTAGGAGGTAAGGCTATTTGTGGTTGGTCTGGAAGGTTTGTTTGTGGTGAGAGGGATATGGGAATGTATACATCAGTCATATCAACATTCACAGAAGTACCAGAAACATCTATCCTATGCTCAAAGCTAGAAACTAGGGCATTTACTGCTAACTTAACAGGGTCATTAGCAGGTAGATTTACCTCAGTCTCAAAGACAGCTTTGGCTTTCCTCTGGTTGCCTCCTTCGGGTTGGAATGGCAGATGGGGCAGTAGCAGCAGCAACAGTCTTTTGTTTCTTTAAAACAGAACTGATGGGAATTCTATCCTCATCATCCTCATCATCATCTTGTGACAGAACCAGATTTCTTGTCCTCTTTTGGGAAATGGCAGGTTGAGGGGCAGCAGCAGTAGGCTCCCTGATGACAATTCCAGTAGGCCTTTTAGACATAGGCTTCCTGGCAGCAGTGGTCTTTTTCCTGATATTATTCGTTGGCTCCACAGTCTCAGCCATGTTCTGTTCCACCATTTCTTCTTTAATCTTCATCAATTCCACAGTTTTAGCAATAGCAGCAGCAACATATGTACTAAGGTTCATGTTTGCTATGTTCATTTTTCCAAAGTCAGTAGCTGACATTGGTTTTTCAATCAGAATTCTGGCTTGTTCCTCAGGAGTCCTTGCAGCGATGTATTCATGGATTCCTTGTGCCTTGAATATTTTTGAAAGAAGGTGACAGTAGGGAAATGCTGATAGTCTATTGTTGTTCATCACAACATCCCTAAATCTTCCATACATAATTCTTGGAAGATTGATCTTGTTTCAGTCATGAGGTGGCAGAGGCAGAACTTGTGTAGAGAAGAGAGGTTGTCCTTGTACCCAACCTTATGAAGAACTACCTTATTAAGTAGCTGATGAAGGATTCGAACAATATCCTTCATTTCAACAGCCTTTCACGAGTGATTTCTGACAGTGTCTTCTTTCATTAAACAGACTTCAACGGTCTCTGATCCGCCTAAATCAGCTTCCCAAGTTTCAGTAAGAACCAACCCTTCCTGGGCGCAGAAAATGGTGTCAGCGATAGTCTTCTCAGAGATTACACTAGTGGAAAATATACATTAAACGGTAAAGGTTTACGTCAGTTAACCAAAAACTAGACGTTAAAAAGGGAGCGATGGCAGTTTTGTAAATATCAGACTTCATTAATTCACTGTTAATGTCAGTTATTTTAAGGACTGACGTTAAAAGTGAGGCGGTGGCAGTTTTGTAAATATAAAATCACTATTTGCGTCAGTTGTTTAATGAACTGACGTTAAAAGTGTTTTGCAAGAAATTATTAACACTTTTAACGTCAGTTGTTTATAAAACTGACGTTAGAAGTGTGATTTTTACTTCAGTTAAATAAATAACTGACGTAAATAATCAACTCATTCCTATCTTTCTTTCGTTGTCATCTCCCTGTTGTCACTCTTAACGCAGATCATCACTCCATATAGTGCAGTTTATTTCTAATCTTTATTTTTAAAAAAAAGTTTATTTTTAATCTTAATTAATTAGCTTGAATTATTAAATTAACAAATTCTTGCGCAAATTAAAATAAATAAACACTTAACATAAAACAAGTTATATATGTATAATCAAATCGTATCTCATTGAAGCGATTCATAAGATACAATTACATGATTAAAAGATAAAAATTTTCGGCAAGATAGCACTAAAATATAAAAAAGTTTCTGCTTCAACATCATTTTCTTCTCAGTCCTGTCCTCAGAAACTCCAACATTGAATGCATCCCCACCCTCATTTGAAGTCCTTGATGCTCCATCTGATCCACAGTCACTTTGGAGCCGTGGCAGAGTGAAGGGTGCACTCGATATGTTTCAGCAATATTCTTGGAACAGCCACTTGGTTCCAAAGCTGAGGTTTTGGAACTGTAGCTGCTGATTCTCCCGAAGGATGATGGTGTGTGCAATTCACATAATGCGATTTACACACCCTTATCACCCATGTAATGCGATTTACACAACCTCAGAAGTTGTTTGACCATTAAGACAGAGACCTTTAAGTCTAGGTATAGGAAGAAAGAGTGATGAAGTTAATCTCCATGGCAGAGCCATATTGTGAAGCAGAAAAATTAAAGGTTGGAAGGAAGCTATTTATAGGATTAGGGGATGAAGTTACTAGGCGTCGTAAGTTGCTAAAAATTAAATTGATCATTAAGAGCATTAGGTTCCAAGGCGCATTGGGAGTTGGCAGTCATATATTATAAACGTGCAGAAAAGAAAACGCCCCAAAGGATTAGGAAGAAATAATAGACCTTTAAGTGTTTTTAAAATAAAAAATATTTATTTTTAACGTCAGTTGTTTATACAACTGACGTTAAAAGTGTGATTTTTACTTCAGTTAAATAAACAGCTGACGTAAATAATCCTATATCCCTATCTGAAATGCCCTGTTGTCACTCTTAACACAGGTCAATGGGTAAGTAGCAGAGTAGTCAAAGGAATGAATGTTTTTGCAGAAACTTATACACTGTTAACGCTCGGTTGTTGAATAAAACTGAAGTTAAAAGTGTTTTTAAAATAAAAATATTTATTTTTAACGCCTGTTTGTTTATACAATTGACGTTAAAAGTGTGATTTTTACTTCGATTAAATAAATAGCTGATGTAAATAATCCTATATCCCTATCCGAAATGCCCTGTTGTCACTCAATTAACACAGTCTCGTGAGCCATTTTGTGAAGGAATAGAAATATAGAGGAAAAGAAGAGCGTGATGCAGATCGATACGAGAAGAATGTTACTTTATATAGAGAATGATTTTTACACAACACTATTAACGCCGATTGTATTCAACAACGGACGTTAAAAGTGTATTTTTAAAAAATATTAATATTTAACGCCGCTTTGTTAATAAAACGGCGTTAAAAAATTAATTGTAACGCTCGATTGTTTAATACAACCGACGTTAAATGTTGTTTTATAAAACGTTTACACCCGCGCGCTTCCTCGCACTTCGCTATGTACGTGCGTCTCTTTTCTCTTTTCATCACGTTCAACCCTAAATCACTCTCAACCCTCACTCTCACTCTCACCCAAAGACACGACCCTAATTGCGAGCTCATCTCCACCGCAACCACCGCGAGGGCTTCTTCGCCACCACCGTGAGGTACACTATTAACCCTAACTCTGTCTTTCCATTCATTCTTTGCAATAACTTGACGTACATCTCTCTTTCCCCTTCCCGCGCACTAACTCTCTCCTTGTCCCTCTGCTCTCAGTAACCACATCGAACGTTGGCCACCACTCGAGCTCCCCTCCCCACCACCACGCGAGCACCTATTTCTGGTGAGTATTTAGGGCACATTTTTGTATTTTTGGTTTTGAGTGTATGTTGAAACTATAGTCTCAGTAGTTGAAACTTGAAACCGTGAGTTTGAGTTGTTTGGAATGTACGTCTCTGTTTTTGGTTTTGAGTGCACGTTGCTCTGCTGGTTGATCTGTCACGGCCGTGATGCTAATCACGGCTAGGCCGTGATCAGTTCTGCACTGTGATGGCATGGTTCTGCTTCGGCTTGTACGTTACGGCCGTGATGGACATCACTGCCAGGCCGTGACCAGTGCTTGGCAATTAATCTTTAAAAACTATAGTTTTCAATCTCCCGTATTGTCCTTATATTGGATATATATATGTTTTGTATATCTACAGGACCTATCTAGTTATGGATCGTAGTTGGATGGTTTGTAAGCGTACTAGTGCTGAGTATTTGAAGGGGGTGGGAGAATTTATAGAATTTGCTCAAAGGAATGTTCCTAATAGTAATGGAATGTTCTGTTGTCCTTGTGTCAAGTGTTTGAATAAGAGGAAATGTACGGTGAAGGATATACGTACTCATTTGATTTGTGAAGGGATTTGCTTGAGTTATACAAGATGGATATGGCATGGTGATATGTTGTTGAGTAGTAATACGGCGAGTGTCTCCCAAAGTGAGGACGTTGACGTAGATATGGAGGATGATCGAGTAGAGGACATGATCCGTGATATTGGACAAGAATCTTTTCATCGAGCGCATGTGTATGATAGGTTGTGCGGTGATGCGGATAAGCCTTTATATCCAGGGTGTACTACTCATACACGGTTGTCGGCGGTGCTAAAATTGGTTTGTGTGAAGGTGAGAAATGGTTGGACCGATAAAAGCTTCACGGAATTGCTTGAAGTGTTGAAAGACTTGCTTCCGGGAGGACAACACATTGCCCGACCGTAACTATGAGGCCAAGAAGGTATTGTGTCCTATGGGTATGGAGTATAAGAAGATACACGCATGCCCCAATGATTGCATATTGTACACCGGTGTTCATGAAGACAATCACGATTGCCCCAAATGTGGGTTATCACGATACAAAGTGAAGGGTGGTGATGATGATGATGATCTTGATGATGTGAGAAAAAGGGTCCTCCTGCGAAGGTGTTGTGGTATCTTCCAATAATTCCAAGGTTCAAGCGATTGTTTGCCAATGCAAAAGATGCGAAGAATCTTAGATGGCATAATGATGAGAGGAAACGTGATGGAAAGGTTCGTCATCCTGCTGATTCTATTCAATGGAAGAATATCGATACTATGTTTCCGGATTTCGCCGATGAGCCAAGAAACCTAAGGCTTGGACTTGCTACGGATGGAATGAATCCTTATGGTAACATGAGTAGTATTCATAGTTCATGGCCTGTTCTGTTGGTAATTTACAACATGCCCCCTTGGTTGTGCATGAAGCGCAAATACATGATGTTGTCTATGATGATTTCGGGCCCAAAGCAACCGGGAAATGACTTAGATGTTTATCTAGGTCCCTTGATTGAAGACTTGAAAACGTTGTGGGTGGAAGGTGTTGATGTAGTTGATGGGTATTCTCATGAGACTTTCAATCTTCGTGCCATGTTATTTTGCACCATCAACGACTTTCCAACATACGGTAACTTGTCCGGGTACAGTGTCAAGGGGCATAAAGCATGCCCTATATGTGAAGAAGGCACATGCTACACTCAGTTGCATCATGGAAAGAAGACGGTTTACCTTGGGCATCGGAGATTTCTTAGACGTGATCACCCATATCGTAAGATGAAAAAAGCTTTTAATGGATGCCAAGAGACAGAAGAAGCGCCGGCGACCTTAATTGGAGAGCAGGTTTATCAGAGGGTAAAGGACATCGATGTTATATTCGGCAAGTCCAAAAAGAAAGGTAAAGCTGTTGAGAAAAACATGTGGAAGAAGAGGTTGATATTCTTTGATCTTCCATACTGGCGCAAGCTTGATGTCAAACACTGCATTGATGTGATGCATGTGGAGAAAAATGTGTGTGATAGTGTGATCGGGACGCTTCTCAACATTCAGGGCAAGACAAAGGATGGTGTGAATGCTCGTCTCGACCTCGTTGCTATGGGTATACGAGAGCAGTTAGCTCCAGTTGTTGAGGATGGTAAGCGGACTTATTTGCCGCCAAAGATGTCATACTTTGTCAAAAAAAGAGAGACAAAGTTTCATGGGTGTCTTCAGGGGCATCAAAGTTCCACATGGTTACTCTTCAAATATGAAGAGGCTTGTCTCTAGTGATCTTAAATTGGTTGGCTTGAAGTCTCATGATTGTCACATCTTGATGCAACAACTTCTGCCCGTTGCTATTCGTGGTATTGCTACAAAAAATGTGAGACATGCCATTACTCGGTTGTGCTCATTCTTCAATTCTATATGTAGCAAAGTCGTTGACCCCCGTATGTTGGATGACTTGGAAGTTGAGGCTGCTACAATCTTGTGCCAATTGGAGATGTATTTTCCTCCTTCCTTTTTCGACATAATGGTTCACATAATTGTTCATTTGGTGAGGGATATTAGATTATGTGGGCCGGTTTTTCTGAGATGGATGTACCCAGTTGAGCGCTACATGAAGATTTTGAAAGGGTACGTGAAGAATCCTCATCGTCCGGAAGCATCTATTGTTCAAAGGTATGTTGCAGAAGAAGCTATTGAGTTTTGTTCGGACTACCTTCATAACACGGATCCTATAGGGGTTCCTAAGCCTCGGCATGATGAGATCAGATGTCAAGGTAAGGGTACACATGGCTTAAGAATTAATAGGAAGGATCGGGAGGAAGTGCTTCAAGCACATTTGTATGTATTGAACAACATCGAATGTGTTCAGCCTTTCTTATTTGAACATAAAAGAAAAGTCAATCAAGAAAACTCTCGAATGAGCGAAAGGTGGTTGTTGAACAAGCATAATAAGACTTTCTTACCATGGTTCAAGGAAGAAATGCTTATGGATGGTAGTACTGCTTCTGATGACGTAAAATGGTTAGCACGTGGGCCTAACTTCAACGTCATATGTTGGAGCGGATACGACATAAATAACTTTTCCTTTTATACAAAGGAACAAGATAACAAGAGTACCATGCAAAATAGTGGGGTTATGATCGTGGCCGAAGCAATGTACTTCTCTAGTGCAAAGGACACAAAACCCGTTACAGCACCGAGACCTTACTTTGGATATATTGAAGATATTTGGGTGCTCGATTACACTAAGCTTACGGTGCCGGTATTTAAATGTAAGTGGGTTGATAGTAACGGTGGTGTACAAACCGACGAATTGGGGTTCACATTGGTAGACCTCAACAAGTTAGGTCATATAAATGAGCCTTTCATAATGGCTTCCCAAGCAAAACAAGTGTTCTACATCATTGATCCTTCTAACAAAAGGTTGTCCGTGGTTCTCCAAGGAAAAAGCATGTATAATGGTAGTGATGAAAATGAAGATTCAAATCTTGATATTCCTGAGACTCCTTCTTTTTCAACAAACATGCCTACTATAATCGATGAGACACAGGTGGACGATGTACATGCCACTCGTGATGATCATCACGAAGGGATATTGATATAGGTAGTTTAAACTTAGTATACATTTATAACCTATGTTAATAAATATATATTGTTTTGAACAGGCATACATATGGATCATTGTTCCATTTTTCCTTTGCAATTCTGTAATGTGTGTGATATTCGTATTCTTGGGATATTTACTTGAA
The DNA here is from genome assembly GCA_030762895.1 of Sophora flavescens. Classification (NCBI taxonomy): domain Eukaryota; kingdom Viridiplantae; phylum Streptophyta; class Magnoliopsida; order Fabales; family Fabaceae; genus Sophora; species Sophora flavescens. The sequence continues at coordinate 88,313,914 of CM061069.1, read as the reverse complement.
TGCGGGGATGGCTTAGGGGAGTGATATTTTAAAAAATGAATTTAAAAAAATAAATACTATTAACGTCGGTTGTATCATACAACCGACGTTAAAAGTATTTTATAAAAATATACAAGATACTATTAACGCTCGGTTGTTTATTACAACCGACGTTAAAATTAAGACCTTTAACGCCGAGTTCTTGATAACAATTGACGTTAGTTTTAACAAAATTTACGTCGGTTTTGTTAAAGAACTGACGTTAATTTTGACAAAATTAACGTCAGTTGTGTTAAAGAACCGACGTTAATAGTGTTATATTTAACTTCAGTTCTCAACTGACGTTAAAAGTTTAACTTTTAACGTCAGCTGTATTTACGTCAGTCAGTTTTCTGACGTAAAAAATCAATTTTAACTGACGTAAAAAGCACTTATTGCACTAGTGCTACAATCTTCTTTCTCAACACCATAGAGGTTAAGTCTGTATCAGAAATTCGAACATTCCTCCAGAAGTCCCTAATCAGGTTTGGAAAAACAAAGACTTTCTCTATGAAGAGTCCTCCCCAGCCAACAACATTAACATACTTGCTAATGTCCAAGTTATAGTCTTGCAATACACCAAAGTTGAAATGATGCTCAATTGCCATGTTGAGTTTATCCATGTTGAAGGTTGAAGAAGAAGCCATTTTTGGTGATCAGAGAGCTTAGGGTTTGAAAGCAGAGATAAGGATAGCTCGAAGGTTCAAGGAAGTGAAAAGTTCTTCTTAGAGGGAAGAGATAAATCTGTCATCGGTAAGAGGTTTAGTAAAGATATCTGCCCATTGATGGTCAGTATATACAAATTGTATATCAAACACACCTTTTTGCACATAATCCCTAATGAAATGATGTTTAATCTCTATATGCTTAGCTCTAGAATGCAGTATTGGATTCTTAGATAAATTAATTGCATCAGCATTGTCACACATAAGTGGAATACTATTTAGAAACACATTGTAGTCCTCCAATTGATGTTTGATCCATAGAAGTTGGGAGCAGCAACTAGTAGCTGAAATATACTCAGCTTCAGCAGTTGATAAGGCAATGATACTTTGTCTTTTGCTTGACCATGAGACAAGGTTAGCTCCAATGAAGTGACATCCTCCACCGGTACTTTTTCTTTCAATTCTATCTCCAGTATAGTCACCATCACAGAATCCAACTAATCTGTAATCTTCATTTTTCTTAAAACACAAACCCATATTAGTAGTACCTTTTAAATATCTAAATATTCTCTTAACTGCTGATAAGTGAGATTCTTTAGGATCATATTGAAAGCGATCACACAAACATACACTGAATGTAATATCAGTCCTAGACGCAGTAAGATATAGGAGAGATCATATCATACCTCTATATACCTTTTGGTCTACCTTTTTCTCTTTATCATCTTTGTTCAGTGTGGACGTGGGGTGGATAGGAGTGTTCATTAGTTTACAATCATCCATGTTGAACTTCTTCAGGAGTTCCTTTGTATACTTGGTTTGGTGGATGAGCACCTCAGCTCGTCCATAGTTTGTTTTACTTGAAGTCTAAAGAAGAATTTGAGTTCTCCCATCATGCTCATTTCAAACTCTTTCTACATTAACTTAGAGAATTCTTTGCATAGAGATTCATGAGTAGCACCAAATATAATATCATCAACATATATTTGTACAATTATGAAATTAGACTTAATGGACTTTCTAAATAAGGTTGTGTCAACCTTTCCTTTATTAAATCCATTTTCCAAAAGAAACGAACTTACCCTATCATACCAAGCTCTAGGGGCTTGCTTAAGGCCATATAAAGCTTTCTTAAGCTTATATACATGTTCAGGGTGAGTTTCACTCTCAAAACTCGGAGGTTGCATAACATAGATTTCTTCATTAATAAAGCCATTTAGAAAATCACTTTTAACATCCATTTGAAAAAGTATAATACTATGATGTGCAACAAATGAAATTAAAATTCTAATAGCTTCTAATCTAGCAACAGGTGCAAAGATTTCAGTATAGTCAATACCTTCTTCTTGAGAGTAACCTTGAGCAACAAGTCTTGCTTTGTTTCTTATTACCTTACCATTTTCATCAAGTTTGTTTCTGTAAACCCACTTTGTTCCAATCAATGATTTGTCTTTGGGCAAGGGTACCAGAATCCAAAATTGTTTCTTTCAAACTGATTTAGTTCTTCTTGCATAGCCATAATCCAGCAATCGTCCAGCAGAGCCCCGTCTACTATCTTTTGTTCCAACTCAGAGACTCGTGCAGAATTATCTTGTTCTCTGAAAGTTGATCTGGTTCTTAGCTTGTCATTGGGGTTTCCAATGATCTGATCTTGTGGATGATAATTCCTGAAGTAACAAGATTTTTGTACTGTATCATGTTGAGAAGTTGAGGTATCTGGTTGTTGAGTGGGGTCGTCTACTTGATCATCATCTTTTATCTCTAGTGTGCCTCCTGAGATGTTTAGATCAAGATATGCAAAAGCTTCATCTAGCTCTGATAATTTCTTATCAGGCTGTTTGTCATCAAACTTGACATGAATACTTTCCTCTACTATCAGAGTTCCACAATTGTAAACTCTAAAGCCTTTTGAAGTTTCATAAAATCCTAACAAGATTCCATTATCTACTTTTGCATCAAACTTGCCAAGTTGATCCTTAGTGTTTAGTATATAGCATTTACAACCAAAAGGGTAAAAATAAGATATGTTGGGTTTTCGTCCTTTCCACAATTCATAAGGAGTCTTGTTCAGGATAGGTCTAATGTATATTATGTTCTGAATGTAGCAGGCAGTGTTAACATCTTCAGCCCAGAAGTGTATAGGGACATAATTATCATCAAGCATAGTCCTAGCCATATCTTGAAGAGATCTGTTCTTTCTCTCTACCACACCATTTTGCTGTGGTGTTCTAGGTATTGAGAAGTTGTGAAGAATACCACTTTCTTCATAGAACTTATGAAATATCTTATTTTCAAACTCTCCCCCAAGGTCACTTCTGATTGAAGTTATACACATGCCTTTTTCATTATGTACACTTTTGCAGAATACATAAAAGACCTTGAAAGACTCATCCTTGTGAGTTAGGAACATAACCCGTGTCCATCTAGTGTAGTCGTCTATAATGACAAGGCCATATTTCTTACCACTGACAGAAGCAGTCCTTGTTGGACCAAAAAGATCAATGTGCAGCAACTCTAGTGGTCTATTGGTACTAACAACATTCTTAGATTCAAAAGAACCTTTGACTTGTTTTCCATTTTGACATACATCACAGAGAGCATCAGATTTGAACTTAAGGTTTGGTAATCCTCTCACGAGGTTATGCTTATTTAGCTTTGAAATTAATTTCAAGCTTGCATGACCTAGCCTTTTGTGCCAAATCCATCGCACATCTTCAATGGACACTAGACATGAGACACTTTGATTTGAGAGATCCTCCAAGTCAATCTTATAAAGGTTGTTTTGCCTCTTAGCAGTGAATAAAAGTGATTCATCATCTTTCTTGACATTACACATGTTCTTATCAAAAGAAACAGCATATCCATTGTCACATAATTGACTTATGCTCAGCAGATTATGTTTTAAGCCACTTACTAAAAGAACATTATCAATGGAGGGAAAAGGGTGTTTACCAATTTTAACTATACCAATGATCTTCCCCTTTTGATCTCCTTCAAATGTAACCCAGCTATCATCTTTGTGCCTAAGGTCTTGGAACATACACCTTTCTCCCGACATGTGACGTGAGCACCCACTGTCCAAGTACTAAGATGTTTGTTTCTTTCCTGTTGTTAAGCAGATATGCAACAGGTATTATCTTATCTTTAGGTACCCAAACTAACTTAGGTCCTTTCTTGTTAGTGGTCACTGAATGAGTATGCTTAGCATGTTTATTGTGTATGAATCTAGATGTAATATTCCCACTTTTTCCACACATTTTACAAAAGGTGTTGGACGGGCTAGACTTAGCTTTAGCATATTTATCTAGAACTTTTGAAGCTCTATGCTATGTATGTGGTTTTAACTTTTTGTGAGATGCTTCTGGCTTCTCTTTGTCATAACCAAGGCCAGATTTGTCATGTGGAGACCTAGAGTACCTTAAAATGAAACTAAGCTTATCTGAGCCACCTACAAGCTTTGACAGAGAGTCTGTCAGATATGTTACATCTTGTTTCAGTTTTGTAACTTCACAAGAAACATTAGGCTCACACTCCATTTTGTCAACTAGATTGATATTCGCTGATTTTAGTATGTCATTTTCATCATTAAGGTTTTGTTTCTCAGTGCATACCATATCATATTCTCTAGACAGTTTAGAAAATTTATTTTTGAGACTCATATACTCCCGAGACAGTATGGACGACTCATGAAAAATTCATCAAAAGTATTTTGAAGAGTGGACGGGTCAGAGTCCATTACCTCAGCATCAGTGTATTCACTTTCTGATGATGTGTCAGCCATGAGACAGATATTTGCCTCTTCCTCAGCATTATCTTCTTCATCTAATGAAAATAGATCAAGATCCTCCCATGTAGCCATCAAACCTTTCTTCTTTTTGAAGAATTTCTTTTTATCATTCAGCTTTGGACAGTCAGCTTTGAAATGACCAGGTTTCTTGCATTCAAAGCATAAGGGTGGACCTTTTTCTTTGGAATCTGACTTTTCCTTTGAGAATTTCTTGTTGAACTGCTTCCTTCTGAAACCGCTTTCTTTCTCCACATATGTTAAATCTTCTTGGAGATGAAAGACAGTTCATCCTCATCTGATCCTTCATCATTATCAGAAGGTCCGGACTCATCTGATGACTCAGCATCTTTGAAAGCTTTTGATGAACTTGTTTTCTTTGACTTTAGGGCAAAAGATTTTCCTTTTCTTGAATTTTATTCTTCATTAAGTTCAAGTTCATGAACCTTGAGAGATCCAAGAAGCTCTTCCAGAGAGAGTGTATTCATGTTTTTAGCTTCCTGAATAGCAGTAACTTTAGGTCTTCGTTGCTTGGATAAGCTCCTCAGAATTTTTCTGACATGATCTCTATTTTCATACGTTTTTCCAAGAGATCTGAGACTGTTGGTGATAGTCTGAAATATCCCAAACATTTGATCTATTGTTTCATAATCAGCCATCTTAAACAGTTCATACTGGAGAATAAAACAGTCAGTATGAACTTTTAGAAAAGCAATGTCAAAAGCCCACAGTCAGTACAAACAAATAAAACAGAAGAGTTTAGGGATAGGAGATTCACACAAGAGATTTTATCCTGGTTCACTCTCTTCCAACCAAGAGCTACGTCCAGTCCCTTCAACTTGAAGGTTTTATCCACTATTTCTCCAAATAGATTACAACCAAGTATTCAACAACTTTTCAGGCTTACAAGTATTCCTTTCTTACCAAGCCTCTCCAGGATCTTAATCTAAAAAATAGATTTAACTTATGATCTTCTTAACTCACTATGCGTGAGGATATGAAAGTTTAAGATCAGATGAATATTTTCACAATATTCAAACTAAATGATTACAGACTTTTGCTTTTGAGAGAATGAAATAATAAGAGTTTCTTCTAGCAAGTATTGTATTGGCAGAAGTTGGTCTAGCAAAAGTCGTTCTTCAGTATCTGAAGTTTTCTATTTATAGAGACCTTCTCCTTCTCTAGAAAAGCTTCAACGGTCATTTTGAATTTCCCGTTTAGAGATGAAATAATATCCGTTGTGACTGATAGGTTTTATCTTGGTAATGCTGAAATGTACTCTTGGTTATCAAGGTAGCACGAAATGGAGGCTCACTGCTCTGAGCATTACAGCTTAAAAACTGTTGTTCCTCCTTTATGTACAATCCAGCTTTTTCCGACAGTAAAGAAGAATTCGTAAAAGTCACTTTTCATTTCCTCATTGTACTATTTGTTTTTTGTATTTACTCGATGGTACTATGTTTCTTTTACAACAAGGTAAAACATTAAAGCAGATAAAACGAGAACAAATATTCTATAGAAATAAATAACAATCATTTGAAATGATTGCATTTATTCATTCAAGAGATGGAGCTCGTATGCTAAAAGCTCCGTCTACTAAGTTATATGTGAGACTAAGTATGTTCATTATTTCATTTTGCTCATCTGCTGACGTGGCTTATCCTCTCGTCTATCAAGTCTTTGGACTTGCTATACCTCAGTGAGTTATCATAATCTCCGTCTGGTGATGTGGCACTTAGAGCTCGTCTACTTGATTATTTTATTTCTCAATTTAATAAATTCTACCAATTATTCTCGTCTGTTGACATGGAAAACTAGACACATCTACTTAGAAAATTTTAAGGCTCGTCTACTCATACTCATGTCTATTAAAACAAAAAGAGAGTAAAATTACCACACGTTTTCAAACAGCTCGTTTACACGAATAGACGCGAATTCATTTACTCTTTTCAAGTAGAACTTTATACAAGATATAACTTAAGTGATTTCAAATAATCCTGCAAAACTGAATAACCTTTGTTAAATAACAACTAACACTTTTCCAAGCAAATTTAATCCTTTTGTTAACATTAAAACTTAGAGATTAGTTAAATCCAAATCACTTTGGTTCCAACAGTTGTGTGATCTCTGATTGAGATTGTTTGAAATTACTTCTTATAAGTAATGTGTGATAACTAGTATGTTTACGTTTCATTTTCTTGTTGCCATTTAACTGATTTTGTCTTGTAGGTCAGTTATGGAACCAGAAGGTGCACGTGGACATGGACGTGGGCGTGGATGCGGCCGTGGAAGAGGCCGTATAGGTGGTCGTGTTGACGGGCGCGGTAATTTTGAAGAGAACTATGAGGATGATGGTGGAATGGATTATCCAGCACAAGCAATGGCAGATGTTGCAAATGCTATTTCACTTCAGACGGTTACAATGGCTGCCCAGAACCAACAAGAACAAATTTGAGCTGAACAGGCTGCTGAGGGCAGAGGTTTGACTGCTTTTAGACGCCAGAATCCACCATAATTTCATGGGGATATGGATCCTGTGAAAGCTGATTTGTGGATTCAGGAGTTAGAGAAAATCTTTAAGCTTATTCACAGTCCAGAAGGAGTGAAGGTGCCTTACGCTACTTTTCTGCTGTTAGGAGATGCTGAGTATTAGTGGAAGGGCACTAAGCAACTGCTGGAAGCAGACAAGCAGGAGATTAATTGGGAGATATTTCGGAACATGTTTCTGAATAAATATTTTCCTGAGAGTGTTCTAGCTGAAAAAGAGCAAGAATTTCTACGTCTTCAACAGAGGGATTTGTCTATCGGGGAAAACACGACAAAGTTTGAATCACTTGCCAAGTATTTCCGTTTTTCCAAAACAAACCAGATGAAGATTGGAGGTGTGAAAGATTTGAAGGAGGACTGCGTTTTGAAATCAAGGAGTCGATACTGCCACTGGAAATCAGAAATTTCCAAGCCTTAGTTGAGAAATGTAGAAAAGTAGAACAAATGAGGAAGGGAAGGGACAATAGTGGAAATGTTGGAGGACCATCTAGAGCTAATGGTCAATTTCAGAACCAGAGGGGGAAGCAAGTTCAGAATAAACCTTATTTCCGACCACCAGGAAATAACCGAAACCAACAATCATACTGTCCTGTTGCTACTGCATCAGGTAGTGGAGGCCAGAGGAACCAAAATAAAGGCCAAGTCAGAAAATGTTACAAATGTGGAGTTCTGAATCATATGGCTAATACTTGCCCGGTTAGGGGAATGAGATGTTTTAATTGTGGTCAAATGGGGCACATGGCAAGAGATTGTGGTGCGCCGAGGTTTGCACCAGTTGTCAACACCGCAAAGACCAATAAGCCAACAGCTAAGGGGAGAGTTTACACCATGAGTGGTGCTGAGGCTTCCAATTCTGATTATCTCATACAAGGCAGTTGCCACATAGCTGGTAATCTCTTAAATGTACTTTTCGATTCGGGTGCAACACATTCTTTTATTGCGATGGATTCTGTGAGACATTTGAAATTGCATTTTTCTTCATTATCGTATGACTTGATTGTTTCAACCCCAACTGCTAAGCCAATTACTATAAATTCTATATGTTTGAACTGTCCTATTATCATTCAGGATAAACATTTTCTTGTGAATCTGATATGCCTGCCTTTAATACAGTTAGATGTTATTTTAGGCATGGATTGATTATCTTTCAACCATATTCTTTTAGATTGTGCTCATAAAACTTTAGTTTTTCCCAATCCTGAGATTTCTGGATTTTTTATCTACCAACCATGTAAGAACTTTTTTGAAAGAAAGAGATCAGGGATACTTGCTTTTAACTAACTTAGAAGTTGAGGAGGAGATCGATTTGAGTATGGTGCCTGTAGTGAGAGGGTTTCCGGATGTGTTTCTGAATGACGTTCCCGATTTGCCGCTAGTTAGAGATATTGAGTTCTCAATCGACCTACTACCAAGATCCGGACCAATTTCTATCACTCCATATCGGATGTCACCTATAGAGCTTGCTGAGTCGAAAACTCAACTGGAGGACTTTTTGTCGAAACAGTTTATACGACAGAGGGTTTCCCCGTGGGGAGCACCAATTCTTTTAGTGAGAAAGAAAGACAGAGGTTCAAGACTTTACGTGGATTTTTGACAACTTAACAAAGTGACGATCAAGAATAAGTACCATTTACCACGTATAGACGATCTGATGGATCAACTGCGAGGAGCTGTTGTGTTCTCGAAAATTGATTTGAGGCCGGGTTATCATCAGATTAGGGTAAAGACTAAATATATACCAAAGATTGCGTCCAGAACTCGTTATGGACATTATGAGTATCTCGTAATACCTTTTGGAGTGACGAATGCACCTGCTATCTTCATAGACTACATGAATCAGATTTTTCGTCCGTTTCTTGATAAGTTTGTTGTCGTGTTCATCGATGACATCCTTATTTGTAAAACTTGTAAATAAGGATTTGTAAAACTTTCAGAAGGAACATGAAGAACATTTAGGACAAGTTTTACAAATCCTACGTGAGAAAGATTTGTATGAAAATTTGTCTAAGTGCGAGTTTTGACTCGAGGAAGTGAAATTTTTAGGGCATGTGATTACCGAGGAAGGAATCGTTGTCGATCCTGCAAAAGTAGAAGCAGTATTTTCTTGGAAAAGACAAAAGACGGTAACGAAGATTTGAAGTTTTGTCGGTCTAGTCGGTTACTATAGGAGATTTATTGAAGGTTTTTCCAAGATAGTTGCGGTGCTGACTCAACTTACGAGGAAAGATCAACCTTTTGTCTGGACGGACAAGTGAGAAAAAAGTTTCCAAAAGATTAAAGAATGGTTGACAACCTCACCGGTATTAATATTACCTGAACCGAGTGAACCTTATGAGGTATATTGTGATTCTTCGCATCAAGGTTTTGGCTATGTATTAATGCAACATTGGAAAGTTGTAGCTTATGCGTCACGTCAGTTAAAGACTCGTGAAAGAAATTATCCGATGCATGATTTAGAGTTAGCTACTGTGGTATATGCACTAAAGTTATGGAGACGCCACTTGTATGGAGCTAAGTTTGATGTCTTTAGTGACCACAAAAGTCTAAAGTACATGTTTGATAAAAAAGAGCTTAACATGAGACAAAGACGATGGATGGAATTCCTGAAGGATTACGACTTCACGTTACAATATCATCCTGGAAAGGCGAACGTAGTAGCTGATGCACTTAGCCGGAAAGCCATTCATATCTCAGCTATGACGGTAAAGGAACTCGAGTTGATTGAGAAGTTCTGTGATCTAAATTTGATTATGGAAGTAAGTAAAAAGAATATCAGTTTGGGAATGATCAAAATTTCTAGTGGGCTAATGAAAGAAATCTGAGAGCAACAAGTCGTGGATGCGTATCTTCAAGAAAAGTAAGAATTAATGGAACAAGGAAAAGTTACGGAGTTTAGTTTGGGACCAGATCACATCTTAAGATGCAACGAACGAGTCTATGTTCCTGATAATCCTGAGATGAAAAATATGACTCTTGAGGAATCACGCAATAGTTAAGTATTCATCCTAGGTCAACGAAGATGTATCAAGATTTAAAACAAAGGTTTTGGTGGCCAGGCATGAAAAAGCAAGTAACGGCGTACGTTGCATCGTGTCTGACTTGTCAGAAAGCAAAGGTAGAACATCAAAGACTTGGAGGTATGCTTACATCGTTAGATGTACCGGAATGGAAATGGAATAGCATATCGGTGGATTTTGTGGTAAGTTTACCACGAACTTCCAAAGGTTTTGACTCAATTTGGGTGATCATGGACGGGTTAACGAAATCAGCACATTTCTTACCTGTTAAGATCAATTACACGGTAGAAAAATTGATTGATGTTTATATCAAGCAAGTAATTAGACTTCACGGGTTTATCAAAAAAAAAATTAGACTTCACGGAGTACCTTCGAGTATTGTGTCAGATCTAGATCCGAAATTCACTTCACGTTTCTGGGGAAGCTTACATCAAGCTCTAGGAACCAAGATAAGATTAAGTTCAACGTATCATCCTCGGATCGATGGACAAACAGAAAGAACGATTCAATCGTTAGAAGACTTACTAAGAGCATGTGTCTTTGACTATCGTGTAAGTTGGGATGACCTGTTGCCGCTTATTGAATTCACGTATAACAATAGTTTTCATTCGATTATAGGGATGGCACCCTATGAGGCTCTGTACGTAAGGAAATGTCAAACACCTTTGTGTTGGTACCAAGATGGAGAAAGCATGATTTTAGGTCCCGAAATCGGACAGCAAACAAAGGAGAAGGTTAAACAAATCCGTGAAAAGTTGAAAACGGCACAAAATAGGCAGAAGAGTTACTCGGATCAGAGAATACGAACTCTCAAATTTCAAGAAGGTGAACATGTATTTTTGAGAGTCACACCCACGACTAGGGTAGGTAGGGTTATAAAGTCCAGAAAACTCACTCCTAAATTCATTGGACCTTACCAAATTCTTTGTCGTGTTGGTCCAGTAGCTTATCAAATTTCTTTGCCACCTTTTCTTTCAAACATTCATGATGTGTTCCATGTCTCACAATTAATGAAATATATTCGTGATCCATCACACGTAATTGAACCCGACGAAGTACAATTAAAAGCAAACCTGTCTTATGAGACTTTGCCTGTATGAATCGAGGATGAGTTGATTAAACAGCTTAGGGGTAAACAAATTTCCTTAGTCAAGGTTATTTGGGATGAGACAACTAGAAAAGAAACATGGTAAATTGAGGACAAGATGAGATGACATTATCCTGATCTTTTTCCATGTACGTAATTTCGAGGACGAATTTTTTTTTAGTGGAGTAGTAATGTAACACCCCGATTTTTTTTGTTTTCTAATATCGGTAATAAATATATAAATGTTTATATTTTTATCTGAGACTTAGAAAATGATTTTGGATAAACCAAGGTCATATTCATATTATACTTATTGTTGTAAGGTTACGGCTAAATTTTTGGTTGAAAATTCAAACGGAACCCGATCTGCGTTTTCACTGACAGTAAAAGTTTACTGATCAGAAAACCTAATTTTGACTCATGAACGAAACGATTAAGGTTTATATCGTATTTTCAATGATATTGGCCTTTTTGAAAATTTTCGCGTAAAAATAAAATATTATATTTTATACGGGCGAAAACTGCAAAATAACTTGCTTAAAACCTAAGTCAGGTAAATGACAGAGCTAGATACGGAGCTGAGGTGACTGATGTGACTGACATGATGAGCATTTATGGCAATCCTATCTGAGTCATAATGGCACATATAATGGCACATAAATGCCATAAGATATTTTGTCATGGAAATGACCAAAATACCCTTAGTTTTCCATGGAAATTTCAATTGTGTCATCACAAATTTTGGACCCTTTTACCCCTCCCCCACACGCTTCCACCTCCATTAACCACACTTAGTCATTTTTCTCTTATTTACTTCATCATCTTCACATGTTCTAAAGAAAACAACTTCAAATTTCCATTGTTGAACCATGAAGAACTTGATCATCTTCATCACTTTTCTTCATCAACAAGAGGTAACATCTTCTCTCCATGATCAACCATGTATTCTTCTTCATTCTTTTCATGAAAATCAAGTCAAGAACATCATTTTCAAATTTCTAGAGCCATTCTTCAAAAATTTCTAGAAAATCATAGAAAAATCCTTTTGAGGTGAGATCAATTTCTATGAACACTATATGATGTCTATATTGATTATCTAGAAGCATGAAAACAAAAGAAATTTCCTTCCTATTTTTTTCATTGAGGGCCGAAACCCTATGTTTTGGTGTAAATGGGTTTTGCTTCAATTTTTGTCATGTGACACTTGATTTCATCTCTTTAATACCTATACATGTTAAATCCAAGAGATTGAAAATCAAAATGAATTTCCTAGCCATTTTTTCTGACCGAAAACCCTAAAAATAAGGGTTGGATGAGTTTTGATTCAATCCTTGTCAAGTGGCAATTGATTATGTCTTTCTAATGCTTAAGGATCATTAATCCTAGAGTTTGTGACATTTAACATTCCTAGCCTAATTAATTAGTGAAGGCCGAACCATATCATATGGTTTAGGAGGGTTTTGTAGTTTGATTTTGTTAATTTTGGTTGTGATTTGTTGTGAAGGATAAAACTGTGTTTGATTGTTCTGAGTTGTGTTGACGAAACCATAATTGAATCGAAAAAGCACTTCGAGAGTGAAACCTGAAAACTCCAAGAGGTAAGGGGAGTTGTCCTATAATTGAGATGGTGAATGTTGTATCCCATATTCGCAAGCCTAAGACTGGTGCATCGATTTAGGGCTTCGTGATTGAGCATTCAGACTGTGTGTCCTGTGTTTGAAGTTGAAAAGACTTAATATTAAATTAAGCATGGTCGTGAGCCTTTTAGCCTCCACAAGGGAAGAATGAAATGAAAAAGAAAATGAGACGAGGATAAAAGTTTTTACATGCATTATTTGGCAGACGTGCCTATGTTGACCATTATGTCATAAGTTGTAGATCATTGTGTCCTCTGTGCTGCCCAATGTATCTTATGGACAATGTTTCCATTTATCTCCATAACCATTGTGTCTTGTGTGTTGGTCAATGTGTTTTATGGACAATGTTTCCATTCATCGCAATGTCCATTGTGTCCTGTGTGCTGGCTAATGTGTCATATATTTGTTGGACATTGTTTTCTTTCGTTGACAATGGGCCATGTAAAGAGCTTGATCTGCTCAAACCAAAAGAAGTTTTGGGATCTCCGGAGATTAGATATCAAATTAGAGCCTGAATATTGAAGTGTCATGCATTTTTATAAAATCACGATGATTGTCGGGTATGAGTCCCGTTGACAGATTATTATGCTGTTTGGATAATTTTCCATATGTTATGAATCTTATGTATATGTTGTTTTGTGTGTCGCGCATGTGGTATCTCACCCTTGCATGTTTTCTTGTTGTTTTTCTCTACTACGTGGTATATATATATCTGAGTACAGATGAATCCAGAGGAGATGGATATGTCATACTCAGAGATCAAATCCCTGACCTTTGAAAATGCTGACGATGGTGGGGCTTGGGTGATTAACCCGGGGGACCTGGAGCGCCACCTATACTGGTCCTGTACGGACTCTCTCGGGGACTTTGGCAGTGGGGCCACAGCGTCATATTCATAGCATAGAGAATGTGGAGGTATCATTACCTCCTATATGGATGATTCTACAGTATTTGGTTCAGCAGGGAGACTTGGAGCCCCATCCTCCCCCCACATGTCCAGCCTTTACAGGAGGTAGCACCAGGATCACCTCCAGCACTTATAGCGTTAGTTCCGGAGGAGGTGTAGGAGAGGATTGAGGAAGATCCTGAGCAGGATCTAGTGGAGGACTCGGACTATCATCCTCTTGAGGATGGTGTGGTCCCAGATTTAGGAGAGGGAGATGTAGTATCCTCTCCAGATACTCCTCTTACGGGTGGGAATGTCTATACCGGACTCCCCAATGGTTTTCATTAGCCGTGACCAGCTGTAGGGTGTTGTTCCATTTTTGGGGATAGTGGGATTTTGACAGTCTGACTTCTGGCTACTAAGATCCATTATTTTTTAGTTGTGGTTCCAGACTCCCACTAGGTTATAGTTATGTTGTTTTAGTTTTTTTTATGTTGTTATGACTTTATAAAGTGACCTGGTATGATGAAGGTCCTGATGTAAAAAATTTATGAAGCATATGTATGAAATAGTGATGTATATTATGTTGATGATGTTGTTTTTATGGGAAAGAAAAGGACAAAAAAATTATCACCATTTTCAAAAAGGGTAAGTAACTAGAAAACTTGCTTTCCAAAAGTAACCAGTAATATTTTAAGTTTTATTTCCGTAACAAGTTAATAAATGTGATACCCCAAGGAGGGGGTGTCGCACTACAATTCACAAGTCATAATTCACAAGTAAGATTGTGTTTAAAATGACTTCAGTAAATGAAAAAAAAAAGATTTGACAAGAACGAACAAGAAGAAAAGATGTCATAATGAATCCTATCCACTATAATTTTCTTTATCTCTCACCAGAAATCTTGAATAACCATAGATAATAAATTACCTTCTCTTTAAAATTATTTAGTATGTTATTATGTAGCAAGAAAATTATTTTACACTACTATTTAATATGAGTTCATCGACTATATCATATATAATTAAAGTAGGAGACAATGATAATCCATAATTCTAATCTGGTATAGATTATGTGGAACGTAGCACTCCCATTACAAAGACATAGTTCTGTTGACTCCTTTCCATCTTAATTAACACACTATAACTCCTTTTTTCTTTTTCTTAACACTAGTGGAAAATATACATTAGACGGTAAAGGTTTACGTCAGTTAACCAAAAGCTAGACGTTAAAAAGGAGGCGGTGGCAGTTTTGTAAATATCAGACTTCATTAATTCAATTTTAACGTCAGTTGTTTTAATGACTTACGTTAAAAGTGAAGTGACTCACTTTTAACGTCAGTTCAATAAAAAACTGACGTTAACAGTGAATATTTTAACGTCAGTTCTATAAAGAACTGACGTTAAAAGTAAGTCACTTCACTTTTAACGTCAGTCCTTACATCAACAGACGTTAAAGGTTATTTTAATAATTTTTTTTATCTAGTATACGATCCCTTCCGCATTGCCTTCCTCAAAGTTTCAGTTTCACATGAATTGCTTTGATGTTTTGTGTTTGTTTTGAAAACTATAAGTTGAATCAATAATGCAAACCGGATCTCATTCATGAAGTGTAATACAGACTGATACAAAAGATTGAAAGGGTTTAAAATCCTATAAAAAGTTACATTGAAAGGGTTTAAAATCCTAAACATTAAAGCTACATCCCATCAGAGAGTTTTATGAAATATGCCAAAGGGAAAACTATACTCCGAAGACCTCGTAAAAAAGGGGGCATGAGAGAGCTCAAGAGAGAGGCAAAAACAGGTGCACTAGATCTGTTTCAAGCAAAGGCAGTGGTTCCAGAGACTTCTAAGACGGTCACTTGCTGCCAAAGCTGAGGTTTTGGAACTGTGACCCCCGAGCACCTGATTATCCCTCCAACAGCTGATTCTCCGGAAGGTGATAAGGTGAGCAACTCACATAATGTAGTTTACTCAAACTTATCACCCATGTAATGTAATTTACTCAAACTCAGAAGTTGTTTGACCATTAAGACAAAGACCTTTGAGTCTAGGAATAGAAAGAAAGAGTGATGAAGTTAATCTCCACGGCAGAGCCATATTGTGAAGCAGAAAATTAAAAGGATGGAAGGAAGCTATATATAGGAGCAGGGGATGAAGTTACTAAGCTATTCTGATTTTCTTGAAAACTTACCTATAAACTTAATGCTCATTAAGAGGATTGAGTTACAAGGTGCATGGGTAAGTAGCACAAGATGAGTCAAAGGAATGAATGTTTTTGCAGATATCAGTACACTTTTAACGCCGCTTTTTAAAAACCGACGTTAAAAGTGTTTTTAAAATAAAAATATTTATTGTTAACGTCGCTTTTTTATACAACTGACGTTAAAAGTTTGATTTTTACTTCAGTTAAATAAATAGCTGACGTAAATAATCCTATATATTATAAACTTGCAGAATGAATATTGGAAATAATGTAATTAATATACGGGAACTTGGCAGTCATAAATTAAGTTGACGTTAAAAATGAGGTGGTGGCAGTTTGTAAATATTAAATTACTATTTGCGTCAGTTCTATAAATAACTGACGTAAATAATTATGAAACTCATTTCATTGGTTGTCATGTCCCTGTTGTCCCTCTTAACGCAGATCACTCCATATAGTACTGCAGTTTATTTCTAAACCTTTTTTTATACAAGTTTATTTTTAATTTTTATTAATTAGCTTGAATTAGTAAACAAATTCTTGTGCAAATTAAAATAAATAAACACTTAACATAAAACAAGTTATATGTATAATCAAATCGTATGACATTGAAGCGATTCATAAGTTAAAATTACATGATTAAAAGATAAAAAGTTTCTGCAACATAGCCCTAAAATATAAAAAAGTTACTGCATCAACATCATTTTCTTCTCAGTCCTGTCATCAGAAACTCCAATGGATGCATCACCTCCCTCACTTGAATTCCATGATGTAAAGTAAATCCTCAGTCACTAGCAGCGAAAGCAAAGTGAAATGGATCTTTGCATCTTTCTTCTTCAGTGGAGTTCCTTGATGCATCATCTTGAATCCACAATCACTTGCTTCCAAAGCAAAGTGAAAGGGATGACGGGGGTGAAATAAAGTGAGAGAATCACATTACGTGATTCACCCAACCTTAATATCCATGTAATGTGATTTACTCAAACTCAGAAGTTGTTTGACCATTAAGACAAAGATCTTTGAGTCTAGGAATAGGAAGAAAGAGTGATGAAGTTAGTCTCCATTGCAGAGCCATATTGTGAAGCAAAAAAATTAAAAGGATGGAAGGAAGCTATTTATAGGAGCAGTGGATGAAGTTACTAAGCTATTCTGATTTTCTGGAAAACTTATCTATAAACTTAATGCTCATTAAGAGGATTAGGTACAAGGTGAATGGGTAGGTAGCACAGTAGTCAAAGGAATGAATGTTTTTGAAGAAACTAATAAACTTTTAACGTCCGTTGTGTAATACAATTGACGTAAGAAGTTGTGAGTGTTTTTAACGTCAGTTTCTTAATACAACTTACGTTAAATATATGACCTTTAACATCAGTTTTTACTAACAATTGACGTAATAAGTGTGAGAGTTTTTAACGTCAGTTTATTAAGACAACTGACGTTAAATATATGATCTTCAACGTCAGGTTTTACCAAAAACTGACGTAAAATGTTGTTTTATTTTAATTATAACGTTTACCCCCGCGTGCCTTCTCCACTTCTCTGTACGTACGTGTCTTTTCTCTTTTCATCACGCTCAACCCTCACTCTCAACCCTCACTCTTGCTCTCACTCTGCCCTAATCGCGAGCTCATCTGCACCGCAACCACCGCGAGGGCTTCTTCGCCACCACCGTGAGGTACACTCTTAACCCCTAACTTTGTCTTTCCCGCTCATTCTTTGCAATAACTTGACATCTCTCTTTCCCCTTCCCGCGCACTAACTCTCCTTGTCCCTCTGCTCTCAGTAACCACATCGAATGTTGGCCACCACTCGAGCTTCCCCACCACCACCACGCGAGCGCCTATTTCTGGTGAGTCTTTAATTAGGGCACATTTTTTTATTTTTGGTTTTGAGTGCATGCATGTTGCTCTGCTGGTTTGAAACTGTAGTCTCAGTAGTTGAAACTTGAAACTGTGAGTTTGAGTTGTTTGGAATGTCTCTATTTTTGGTTTTGAGTGTATGTTGAAACTGTAGTCTCAGTAGTTGTAACTTTAAACCGTGAGTTTGATTTGTTTGGAATGTCTCTATTTTTGGTTTTGAGTGCATGTTGCTCTGCTGGTTGATCTGTCACGACCGTGATGCTCATCACGGCTAGGCCGTGATCAGTTCTGCCTATGAGGGTCTGGTTCAGTTGGCACGTTACGGCCGTGATAGACATCACGGCTAGGCCGTGACCAGTGCTTGGCAATCTTCAAAAACTATAGTTTTCAATCTCCCGTATTGTCCTTATATTGGATATATAGATGTTTTGTATATCTACATGACCTATCTAGTTATTTTTATTTATACTTCTGTATTTATGTTGAGTTATAACCTATGTTAATACATATATATTGTTTCTGAACAGGCATACATATGGATCATTCGGATAGCCCACATGCACGGGAGGACACTGGGGGTTTCGCAGGACCCGATCACGCCTACGCCTGATTCTAGTGTAAGTTTACATGTTATATACTATCTTTAGTCCTTCTTTTTAATGTAAGTTTATAATGTTACAACCCTCTATTTTATCATTTTTTTTGTCCATACAGACATCACAGGCTCATAGGAAACGGGGTAGAGGAGCCACCTCGTTGAAGAAACTAGAGAAGGACAGGCAGAGCGGACAGAAGCTTGAGGTGTCCTTCGATGCTAATCTAACTGCCCAGGGACCCCGTGCTAAAGAATTTAATAAGTGGGTGTTTCTACAAGCGAAGCAGCACGTAAGCATCAACTACAACCACTGGAATGACGTTCCACAGAACGTTAAGGATCAGATTTGGGAGGCTATCACGGTATTTTACCTTTACATTCGTTTGATTTACATTATTAGATAATTATCTGAGTTATAATCCATCCAGTTGTTATATATGTATCTAATGTGTAGGTAGCTTGGACTGTGCCAAATGACGAGGATCATCATCATAAATGTATGAAAATGGCATCAAAGCGTTGGAATGGGTTCAAGCATGATCTTACCAGGTACTATGTATCTGGGAAGAAGCGGCTTGATAAAATGTTCTCGGATTATCCCTGGATTGATCAGGATACTTAGGATATGTTTGCCAGGAGTCGACAGGATGGAGAATTTCAGGTTGGTTGATTAAGTTAATTTTGTATGCTTATTATAGATCATTTAACTGTATTTAATTATGTGTTTTTGTTTGAATAGGCTAAGGCAAATAAGGGTTGGCAGAATCAGGCGAAGAACGTCCACCGCCACACCATGTCTTAGGGTGGGTACCAGACTCGGATCGAGCAGATGATGGCGGATAGGCTGAGGGCGAAGCAGGAAGAGCACTCTTCTAGGATTGAAAGAGGAGAGGTGCCTGAGGGCACACCATCAAGTCCTCCGTCGGACATCGACCGCGAGGATGTCTGGTTAGCCGGCCGCATGACAAAGACGGGATCTTTTAAAGTTGATGCCACTCGCGAAGTGGCAGATAAGATTGTAAGTAAATAATTAACTTGATTTTAATTGATATTTGTATAGATATTTGCAACATTTTTCACTTGCACATTTTTTCATTTTTTTTCATTGTAGATGGATCTTAAAGCAAAATCCTCCCAGGGCGCATTCGTCCCTTCTGGACGACAGGACGTCTTGATGACTGCTCTAGGCAAGAAAGACCATCCTGGTCGGGTTCTCGGTGTTCCTGGGAACGTGACCATCAAACAATATTATGGCAAGTCTGCTTCACGAAAGCGGGTGGTCAATGAAGCATCAATTTTGGGTGACATTACTCGGCACCTCATGTCCAACCCAGATATTACAACACATCTGATGCAAGGCTTAATATCCAACCCAGAATTCAAGCAGGCGCTTGCCAGAGAGCTTTCCTCCGTCGGTACATCCCAGGACACCGCAGGGCTTGCCAACCTTTCACATGTGAGTACAAAAGAGAGTTTTAGTAGGGCACATGTGGAGGACGATGAGTTGGCAGCTAGGGAGCGGGAGTTGGAAGTCCAGCGCCATGAGCATGAGTTGGAAATGAAAAGGCGTGAGCTTGAGTTGGACTCCAAACGATGTGAGCTCGAAATGTTAGCAAAGGTATTTATTCATTATTAATGTCCAAATTAGTCAAATAATTACTTGTGTTTTTTTTAATTATCAAAAACTTATCTATTTTATTTTTCCTAAACTAAAGGCCAAGTCGACGTCGGTGTCGCTGTCACCTATCACTCGTTTGTTCTCACTTGGTGAGGATTATGCGTTTGATATTTTTGAATGTCCATTGGATCACGATGGATAGGTAGCACGTCCAGATCAACAGAGGATATTTTCCTTCTGTGGTGACGATCTCGGGAACGCCTGCAGAAATAACGTCTGGATGAACAGCAATGTCATCAGTCTCTGGTGCACGTAAGTTAATTTTAATTTTATAACTTATTTATTTTTGGTATTTTTCCATTTAATAATTTATTTTAATTTCAATATATATATTATGTAATTAACATCCACACCTTTTCATATCTTAGGTATCTCCATCGTCTTCAGCTTGATAAGGGCGTTGCATCAGTTTACGGTTTCTTAGATCCTTCAATCCTTCTGCCCGATTTCTTTGCTGGCGATGCATTGAGTAACTACTTAGGTAACTTTTTGGGAGACAATCCAAAAGAATTATATCTGGCTCCCTACTGTATGGAACGCCATTGGCAGTTGTTCGTACTTCACCCGTCTAGGCATACTATCATATTCTTCTGCTCTCTCCACCAAGATCCGCCACCGAATGTGGTGGAAGCTGTAAATATGTAAGTCACTAATCTTAAATTTAATTTAAGTTTTAATATCAGTTGTTTTTAGTTTATTACACACATGATATATGAGTTTGTTAATTGATCGACATGATTATTTGTTTATGATAGAGCGCTGAAGGCGACTAGCATAAGTTGCGCCAACGGGAGAAGTAGGACTTCTAAGGCTAAAACAAATCCTGTATGGAACATCCTCAAGGTTTGGTAGTTTATTTATCAAATAATTAATATTATAATTACTAATTTATATGTATATTCAACTGACGTTGAAATTAATTTTGTTGGTAGTCTCGATTTCAAATTGACGGGTGGTCGTGCGGCTATTATGTGATGCTTCATATGCTGAACATAGTCTCCCCATCTATTACGGATGGATGGAAGAAGGTAATATTTAAACAACTTGTTAAATTATATATTATAGTTTTGAAGATGACTTGCATTGATGTTATTGTTATTATTTGAACGTGTCTAGGCATTTATCGACCAATCGCCTATTGAAGAAGATGAGTTAAGAGACTTGAGGATGTGCTTCGCTGAATTCTTCTTCAAGTATGCGACTGAAAAAGGAATTGACAACATACCTCCGCACTACTTAGATGAATAGTTTTTTTTGTTAGACTTTAGAAACTAATTAATAACATGTATATATATATATATATATCCTTAGATAGTTTTGTTTTTAAGACATTGGAACTAAAATTTATTTATATATATACATGGGTTTTGGTTTTAAGTCCCCCCATTGTTCAATTTTCCTTTGCAATTCTGTAATGTGTGTGATATTCTGTGTTACTGGGACTGAATGCAGGGATAGCTAAGGGGAGTGATATTTTAAAACTGAATTTAAAAAAAAAACATGTTAACGTCAGTTGTATCGAACAACTGACGTTAATAGTATTTTATAAAATATACAGTACACTATTAACGTCAGTTGTTTATTACAACTGACGTTAATATTAAACATTTAACGTCAGTTCTTTATAACAACTGACGTTAGTTTTAACAAAATCAACGTCCGTTGTCTTAAAGAACTGACGTTAATAGTTTTATGTTTAACGTCAGTTGTTTAAAAAACTGATGTTAATTTTAACAAAATTAACGTCAGTTTTGTTAAAGAACTGACGTTAATAGTTTTATATTTAACATCAGTTCTCAACTGACGTTAAAATATTAACTATTAACGTCAGCTGTATTTACGTCAGTCAGTATTCTGACGTAAAAAATCAATTTTAACTGACGTAAAAAGCACTTATTGCACTAGTGTAACCACTAATACATGTGTTGCTATCTAAGAATTAACAACAAGATCGAAATTAACAAGATCAAAATCCCTTGCACAAACTCAATATGTGACCATTCAGGTTTGAGAAACAGAGATGAGAAAGATGGGAAAGGGAGTAAGAAAACGTACCAGAGCAAATCCGTGAATGGCGCTCGCGCTGCGATTGCGAACTGCGACCTGGGCGGCGCTGCGACCTACAACCTGGGCGGCGCTGCGACTGCGACCTGCGATCAGGGTGGCACTGTGACTGCGATGGAATAGAGAGGGCATGAGGGTGAGGGTGAGGCGGAATGGTGAGGTGAGGCTGAGGACATTTTTTAGGGTTAGGGCCTTATGGATAAAACATGAGATGGGTCATGGGATGGATTGGGCTGACTCTGGATGGCCCCTTTTTTTTGGTCCACTATAGTTAAAATGTTTGTTTTATTAAAATTGTACCAGTCCGTGGACGGGTTCGCGAATCCGCGGACCAAGTTCGTTAAACCCACGAGAAGGACCAGATCCAAAAGCCCGCATTTAAATGGACCCGCATTTTACCCAGTCCAAGTCTGCATGGACTACGGGTTACACGGACCCAAGTCCATATACCCATCTCTAATCCCTAATGCATATTCCCTAGTTAGCCGCATTGAGCCTAATAGCCTATTATTTCTTGATGACCTTATGTTATAAGCCAAAAATCCGGAAAAACCATGTTAACCCAATCTTAGGATTTAGGAGAGCATGGATGCTTAGCAAGACAAGTGTTGTAGGAAACTAAGTTTTGGGTGGCTAAAAGGGTTTGTTATGTTGTTTTGGATTGGAAAAAAAATTCAAAAATGTCAAAGGGTAAAATAAAAGGCTATAAAAAGGGAAAAGGTTGTAGCTGCCCAAAGTTTGAAAAGGGAAAGAAATGGAAAAAGGAATGAGGGTTAGAATCAAAGTGTAAAAAGTTTCATGCTCTCTTAAATCCTAGGGACTTAGCCTTGTACCTTTGAATATCCTACATTGAGCCAGGTCACATTACAACCTATAAAAGACCTTTTGATGATACATGCATGTTTTCGTGGGAATTTTGTTTTAGATGAAAATAAAATTCATGGAAAGTATGCTTAAAGTGTGAAATTGAGGGAAATTTTATAGCCTAGACACTTGAGTGAATGATTGAAATATTAAATGCCCTTGTGAGAAAAGCACTTGTTTGAAATTAGTTATCTCCCTTTTGTGTGTAACTTGGATCTCTGGCTTAGATTGATAATTGCTTGAGTAATGAATTCTCTTTGTTTGGAGTAAATGAATGTGGGGATGTTTAAAATGAAGTGGGGAGAACATTGAATAAAAAAAATTGAATTGATAAATTGCATAAAGTTTGTGCGAGGTTTTATTGAGTCCATTGAGCTTACCTAGTTTTGAGTCTTTTTCATTTTTAGTTTACTTGGGGACAAAACATGTAAGTTTGGGGTATTTTGATAAACATTTGGCTTATCTAGTTTTACAGCTAGAAAGGCCATAATTTTGATGCTAATTGTGTGAGTTTAATCTTGTTTTCGTCCAAATTTGGCTTTAGTTGTCCTCGAGCAACAATTTGAGTCTTTTAGTTAATTTTTAGGAATTTTTTGTTATTTTTTAGTCAAATAAAGCACTTGGTGCTATTTTTAGTTTCAGATTAAAAGTGAAGCTCGAGAAATCATGGGAAAATTGAAGAAAACAAGCAAAGGGAAGAAAATGGATGTCTCGCCCTGGGAGACAATGCTCGCGTCACGAGCCAGAGCTGAACTGAGAAGATTTTGAGCAGACTCCGGGGCGCCCCACGAACTAGACAGAGGATTTCTGAGGCATTTCTGGGGTTCCCCGCGATCATTGGTTCGCCCCGCGAAGTAGAAGCGGGAATTGTGAAGCTTTTCTATCTCGCCCCACGAGAATTCAAAATCCAGTGGAGCCAAAATCAAGTACTGAAGTTCACACAGGCAAACACAAGAAGGGGGTTGACTTGTGTTTGTTAATAATTTTCGAAAATAAATTTTAAAACAATTTTTGCACACAAGGAGATTAGAAATAGAAGCAAGCACAAGGACAAAGATCCTTCTTAAAAGACTTTAACAAAAGCAATATCAAAACCCCACAGTTAGTATAATCAAATAAAACTGAAAATTTTAGGGATAGAAGATTCACGCAAGAGATTTTATCCTGGTTCACTCTCTTCCAACCAAGAGTAACGTCCAGTCCCTTCGACTTGAAGGATTTATCCACTATTTCTCCAAATAGATTATAACCAAGTATTCAACACCTCTCCGGACTTACAAGTATTCCTTTCTTACCAAGCCTCTTCAGGCTCTAACTCTAACAAAAAGATATAATGTTTGATCTTCTTAACTCACTATGTGTGAGAATATGACAATTTAAGATCAGTTGAATATTACAACAATATTCAAGCTAACGAATATAGACTCTTGCTTTTGAAAGAATATTAGAATGATTGATTATCGATTGGCAAAAGTTCAGCTATCAAGGTTGTGCAAGCAAGAGTTATTCTTCAGTATCTGAGGTCTTCAATTTATAGTGACCTTCTTCATCACTTGTATTTCTTCAATGGTTACTTTGAATAATCCCGTTTAGAGATAGCATTTAATGCATGATATCCGTTGTGACTGATAGCTTGATTGTGGCAATGCTGAATAGTACTCTTGGTTATCGAGGTAGCATGAAATTGGAGGTTCACTCCTGAGTATTGTAGCTTGAGCACTTCTTGTTCCTTCTTTGTGTATAATCCAGCTTTTTCAGTCATAAAGTTGTCGTCATACAGATCATTTTGCAGTATCTTATTGTACGATTCTGCTTTTTGCATTTCTTGATTGTACTATATTTCTTTTACAACAAGGTGAAACATTTAAAGCAGATAAAACAAATGTGGAGAACAAATATTCTAGTGAAATAAATATCAATCATTTGAAATAAATATAAGAGATTCAGATTGCATTTAATTCATTCAAAGATGGAGCTCATCTAAAAAGAAACTTCGTCAACTCATTTATATGAGAGTCTAAGTCTGTTCTATATTTTAGTTAGCTCGTCTGATGACGTGGCATATCCTCTTGTCTATCAAGTCTTCAGACTTGCTATTCCTTAATGAGTTATAAAGTTCTCCATCTAGTGACATGGCGGTTAGAGCTCGTCTACCAGATTACTTTATGTTTTAGCTCATTTACTTGTACTGATTACTTCCGTCTGCTTACGAGGCAAGATGGACGTGCTCATTATCAAGTCTTTGGACTTGATGTACCTAACAAGTTATTTAGGTATTCATCTAGCAAATATTTAGAGCCTCGTCTACTTAAGAAAACCAATCTACTTAATTAAATAACAAAGTAACTTTACCAAAGTATTTGAGCAGCCCGTCTACAGGGGTGGACGCCTATTTTTCAATGAAAATTTATCCCAAGTTTATTTTACTTATCTTAAAGTATTCCTGCATAACTAAAAGCACATGTTAGATATCAACTAACATTTTGCCAAGAAAATTTAATCCTTTTGTTAGCATCAAAACTTAGAGATTATTAAATCCAAAACCACTTTGGTTCCAACAAGTGCTCGCCCCGTAAGCGTGCACAGCCTAGACTTCCTATTTAAGCTTGTAATTGTGCGAATTTAGGGATCCAATCCTAGTTTTCTTAGAGCTACGTCTAGCTTAGTTTTTACACAGTTTTTCTGAGTTTTATTGATGCAACTTATTGAATTGTTGATGATGATGTACGCTATGAGGAACTAATCCTCTTTTCTAAGGAATCAATGAATTCGCTCATGACGGCATAGTGAATTGTGATGTTTTCTACTCCTTACTTTTAATTCTTGCTTCTTAATTCTGTTTTGTTTGTGTTAATCAAAAGAGCTCGTGATTAACTAGTCAAGCGTTATGAGTCCGACCGGAGATTCATGCTTTAGGACTTGAATTAAGAACACAAATTGAATATTGATAGAGATATAATAGGAGATTTGTGCAATCTATATAGGGAACCAAAAACTTAATGAATCTTGCTTGTTAATCTTCGAATAGAGATATAGTTGTTTGGCATGTTTAGGTGTTTTCTCTTGTGCTTGAACGAGACATTATAATAATTTAGGGTTCCTGGTTGGCATAAAATTGAACCTAGGGATATAAAATAATCACTTGGATCTATTTCTTGATTGGGTTTGTGAATTCATGACCTTAGATCCTTCCCAATCATAATAACAATCTTTGATAATTGCTCTCGATTTGTTTTCGCTTGATTTAGATAATTGAATTATTATTTAATTTGATCTTAATCGCGATCTCTCTCCTTTGACTTGGTCAAATTCTAATTGTCTTCTCTAAATATTGATATAATTGGTCACTCAATCCCTGTGTTCGATCTTGGTAATCTACTTGCCATGTTTTATTACTTGTTTCGATCTGGTACACTTGTCCTGTTATAAGGAACAAACTCGAAGAAAGTGAGATAAGTCGATACAACATAATGATGTAGAGTAGGAGAATAACACCGACAACCCTTTTGTGACCGAGGATAACCAAGGAAGACACACTTTGCTGAACGAGCGGAGAGCTTGTCAATACCCGGTTGTAGGTTATGAGCAAAGCATGTCGACCCAAAAACACGACGTGTTAATGAATGGAGGGACTGATGAGGGAACAAAATCGTGTGAGGTACTTGGTCATCAAGAACGGAGGAAGGTATCCTATTAATGAGATATCACGTAGTGAGAACATAATCATCCAAAAACGGAATGGAACACTAGCATGCAGTAAGAGGGTGCAAGTTGTTTCAATAAGATGTATATTTTTGTGTTAAGTAACCCCATTTTGTTGAGGGGTGTGAGCACAAGAAGTCTGATGAAGAATACCCTGAGAAGCCGTGGAATATTGAAATGGTTGAGAGGTATCCGCATGCATTATCACTACGTAAAGTACGAATAGGAATACCAAATTGATTTTTAATTTCATAATAAAATTGTTGAAAAATAGAAAATAACTCAGACCAATTTTCCATTTAAAATAACCAAGTACAACACGAGAAATCATCAATAAAAGTAACAAAATATTTCGACCCTAAAGTGGACACAGTTCGACTAGGACCCCAAACATCATAATGCACTCAAGAAAATGGAGACTTAGCACGATTAACGACACGACTAGGAAACAAACTATGGGTATGTTTCCCTATTTGACACGACTCACAAGACAAAGAAGTAAGTTTAGACAGACTTGGCACCAACTGCTGGAGCTTGGTAAGGCTATGATGTCCCAATTGAGGATGAGTGAGTATAGTGGAATTCTTGACAGCACAAACCCAAGAAGGAGGTGACAGCTGGTACAAGACATTGAACTCACATCCGGTGCCAATTATCCGTCCCGAACTCCGGTCCTGTAGAAAAACAAAATCTTTAGTGAATGAAACGGTACAATCAAGGGAACGAGTCAAGCGACTAATAGAAATCAAATTAAATAGGGAACACAGGACATAAAGCATATTATCAACTGAGAAGGAAGGGAATGGATGGACAATGCCAACCCCCCTGGGAATGTGTTTTAGAACCATTAGCCAATGTAACTGTGGGTAAATAACCAGGCGTATAAAGGATGGAAAAAGTGATTTATTACCATAGATATGATCGATGGCATAAGAATCTAGAACCCAAGGACCTAGGGACGACTAGGAGAGACAAGCAAAAGAATTTACCACCGTGTGCAACAGAGGCAGTGGACCTAATGCCCTGACGTTCTTCAAACCATTTCAGAAACTCTATAGGCGACAGGCAATGCAGTAGGTTGAGGAGATGACTCGGATGGGGATGCTGGATCAACCTGGACAATATTAGTAGCACGAGGAGGGGGACCATAAAGTCCAACAGTTATCAATAGTGTGGCTCAAACAGTGACAGTGATCACACTTCGGGCGTTTACCATACTAACCACTCCTAGTACGGCCACGACCACGACCACCACCCTATGATACAATAGCAGAAGCATCAACTTGTAGCAAAAGGTAACTCGTGAATAGGAGCAACATGGAGCTTAGAGGTAACTGATGTCTTGTACGGGGCCCAAAGCAAAGAAGACCAAGCCGTGTTCAGAGATGGGACATTAGTAGAACCCAAAATCTGATCACGGGTGGTTGAGTACTCTAGAGGTAAACCGTATAGGGCCAACAACATGAAAAAGCTACTACGCTGCTCAAGTTCCTTGGCTGTAGTGTCGATCGGTGGCAAAAGTTCATCGAAACCAGTAAAGCACCATGAACCTTTCCCAAATAAGCAGAAATAGGACCATCAATCTGGCAAAGAGCAATGACATTCATGAGATTCTGGCAGACAATATAGAGGCGTTGTGTATCATTGATGTAAAGAACCTAGGCTTAGGCCTAAACAGACTCGCAGGTGAGATGGGAACGAAAAATCTACTTCAAAGAAGAGTGAATAATGGACTTGATAATGCTACACAACTGAGCATCAATCTTGTTCCACCGTGGGTGGTCAGCTTCGGCAATGTCAGTAGCCTTCTTGGTCAGGTGTTCAACATATTATTGTCCATTCAGTCAGAGTTTGATATCAGAGGATCATGTGTCATAGTTGCTTCCATCCAATTTGTCAGTGCAAATGGGAGCACTACATAATTGGTGAAAATAGGAGTGTCGGCCTTAGAGGAGTCCTTGGAAGTATCTGAGGGGGTAGAATCAATCATGGTTCAAAACACAAATGAAAATAACTAAAAAAATGGGTACTTGAACCATACAACGCACAAGGAAGCTGCAAAAAGGAGGTCCGATGAAGGAGGTGAGGACAGATCCAGAGAGAGCAGGGTTCGACGAGTACGACACTGGAAATGGTGGTCGGAATGGTAGTCGGATGCGCCATTACGCCCAAGAAGGAAGTGGCGTACGTGTGGTTGTGCGCAGATCAGAAGAGATGCACGTGCGGGTGCGTCTGGAGGTGGACAGTGGTGTGGTCTGGATGGCTGGGAAGATCGGAGGCCAGCGAGTATTGTGGAGGGGTTGGCTGCCGGAAACGACAACGGACAATGGCTAACGGGACAAGAACGAGGGTTGGAAGGAGGACACGACCACGGAAAAGGCCGCATAACCGGAAAGACGACACGGTTTTGCAGAAATGTTTTTCCTGATGGGCAGCAGGTCCACAAGGTAGGTACATGATTAATGTTGTCTCTTGTTAGGCTCTAGATACCATGTTAAGATACCATGGAGATTTACTCACATTGTCTCGTGTGTTTCAACTAAACCACGTAGATTGTATTATATAGGCAATGAACAAATAAAAATACAATCAGAGTAATAATTACAAGATATTCACAATATTTGATTATCCAAATTACCTAATATTCCTATAATCAGAATATATTATTTACATAAATATCAACATTACTAATATAGCAACTCATAGAAAAAGTGGACAAAAGATAACTTTTTTAGTTGCTTTATGTGAACACCCATTTTTGTTCGTCTTCATTTTATTTTATTCCAATTTTATTATTATGTTATTATTTCAAGGAGACTAAAGATAATAATGAAGAAAGAAAGAAGAAAAAGAAAAATCCGTTGAGCGAGGAGGTTCCGTCCATTGCATACTTGATTTTCTGTTGGACGAGGAGGTCCCGTCCATTGCAAACTTAATTTTCTTTTGCATGAGCAGGGTTCGTCCATTGCATACTTGATTTTCTGTTGGAAGAGCAGGGCCCGTCCATTGCATACTTAAATTTCTGTTGGACGAGGAGGCCCATCATGTGCATATCTAATTCTTGTTGGATGAGGAGGTTCCGTCCATTGCATATCTAATTTTCTGTTGGACGAGGAGGTTCCGTCCATTGCATACTTAATTTTCTGTTGGATGAGCTGGTCCCGTCAATTGCATACTTGATTTAATGTTGGACGAGCAGGGCCCATCCATTGCATACTGGATTTTCTGTTGGATGGGCAAGGCCTGTCCATTGCATACTTAAATTTTCATTGGACAAGGAGGTCCGTCCAGTGCATATCTAATACTTGTTGGACGAGGAGGTTCCGTCCATTGCATATCTAATTTTCTATTGGACGAGGAGGTTCCGTCCATTGCATACTTAATTTTCTGTTGGACGAGGAGGTCCGTCTAGTGCATATGTAATTTTTTGTTGGATGAGGTGGCTCCGTCCATTGCATATCTAATTTTCTGTTGGACGAGGAGGTTCCGTCCATTGCATATTTAATTTTCTGTTGGATGAGGAGGTGTCGTCCATTTCTTATCCAAGTTTCTGTTGGACGAGGAGGTGTCGTCCATTGTATATCTAATTTTCTGTTGGACGGGGAGGTTCCGTCCACTGCAATTTTATTTTCAGGCAGGAGGCTAAAGAATAAAGAGGGAAGAAGAAGAAGAAGAAGAAGATAATGAAGAAAGGAGGAAGAAAAGAAGGAAAAAAGAACAATCAGCGATAAGAGAAGAAAGGAGATTGAGTTACTTCTCCTAACCCTAAAAAACCCCATTTTACATATCAGATATGACCTCTCTTCCTCCTCCCACTCTCCAACCGCCCCTACGCCTCCTCTACCCATTGGTCCTTCTTCTTCCTCATCTCCTCCCTCATTTTAACCTAGCAGCCCCACTCCTAACTCTAAGAAACCCTCTTCAACCATCAGACAAAAACCTTCTCCTTCTTCCTCCCTACATCAAACCGCTACCCACACCTCTATTACCCACTATTTCATCTTCGTCCTCCCTCTCTCACAACCTAGACAACACCCCTTTAACCACCATTTTTTTCCTTCTCTTCTCCATCAAATCATAAAATCGTAACCCCCTCCTTCTCCAACACGGAACCATCACGTCCTAGCCTCCTCACGCAGATAGCGCCGCACATTGGACCCACGCAAACGACGCTCTGCTCCGGACAGCGACTGGACCGAGACCATCTCCGGTCTTCTGGGCAACATGAAGCATGGAGTCCTCTCCTCTATCCCTATAAAGGGCAATGCTGAAGACAGAAGGGCGAGTTTTCGGTTTTGACAGAAAAGGGGGCCAAGAAATTCTTTGACCTGTGTGTGTCAACTTCGAAAAATTTCTCTGATTTCTTGTTCTTTTTTTCTTTGAAGAGTGTTTCGTTTCCTCTTGTTGTTTTTTTGGTTTTGCTGAGAAACTTGGAAAAAGTAGATTGAGAAGTCAGGGAGAGTCACAATTATTGTACTCAGTCACTGTTATTTGGAATGCATTCTCTGTGATTTGGGGAACATCAAGAGAAATATCAAAGGAAGATCTCGTTGGGTAACCTTAATTTCTTCCTCTTGATCACTGAATTAGGAACACTGTTCTTATTGGGTTTTTATTTATTTTTGTTCTTGCTAATGGTGGTTCATGTTCTGCTTGGATTGTATGCTGAGTTACTATAGGATTGGATGTGACTTTTTGGTTTCATTCCCTTTGTGCCAGACCATGCGCCTGTTATGGTGATAAAGGGTTGCTTTGTTTTAGTTTGCAAGCCATATGTTTGCTAGAAGCCATGTCTGTTAGAAGACTTGAGTGAGTTCAATGCTTTATAAATTTGATTTGATTAAATTTGAAAGTATGCCTTAGTTTATGAATTCCTGGATGAGTTTTAGTCAAATGCTTAAATTGTGTGCTTAAGAAGAATCAAAACTCTGTAAAATAATTCAGTTCCCTTTGGAGAATAATTTTTTTTTTACTCAAAATAAATCAATTAAGATTTTAAATGATTTGTTGATTTTCAAGAATATTTTTAAATGGAATTTATGTTTATTGAGGCTACCATCTAAACTTCCCATCTTGTCATTAACTCATTATGGTGATTGCAATGTTATTACTATAATTGATTTTTTTTTTGGGTTCTTTTTTTATTTTCTTAGTTAATAATAAATGCTAAAGTTAGTAGTTTCTCTTCAAAATGGAAATCTTTTGAAAATAATGAATCCCTTTGATTGCATAATTGATTGATTTTAAAAAATTCAAGTAAAAAGGGTAAAGTAAATATTTTCAAAGTTACTAATAATTTACACAACTAATTCTGGGTAACCATTTTTATGGATGTTCTAGGGTGACGTGGGGTTAAGTCTCCATGCCTTTCCTAGACGTAATCGACTTCCGAACCCAAAGTTTTTTAAAGGGTTTTCCAACTTTCCCGAAATTAATTAAAGTTGGTGGCGACTCCATGTTTATTCTCTAAAAGGAAAAACAAGTTTTCTTTTTGGTCGCGACAGATGTCGCGACAGATGGCGGCTCCACTGGGGATCCTTTTAAGAAAGTCAAGCCCGTAAAAATTAGCTTTGCAAATTTTTTGTAGCTTATTTGTTTTACCCTTTATTGATATATCTTGCTATTTTTTTCTTACAATAATTAAACAACAAAAATGAAATAATGTTTTTTATGCTTAGTGATGTCTGTTTAGGTTGTCCTTTTTGTTTGGATTTTCCTTTTACTTAAATAAAAATGAGAAAATTTAGTTGTATATACATTTTAACTCATGTTATTTTTGTATATGTTTCACTAACAATGTTTTTGTTTCCTCCTCCTTTCTTTTCTTTTTTCCTATATTTTAACAATAGGGTAGAGGACTTTTAACCATTTTCATATATACCTATATTTTTGTTTTGCAAGTTTTTCTTGTCTTTTCTTTTCTTTTATTTTTTTAAAGTGTTGCAGGTTTGTATGCCCCCTTCACACACATCACTATCACATATTGCACACACTCTTGGTCTATACCCGAGCTTGCTCAAACCCAAGGATTAGGCCGTGCTCCGACATTGTCATTGAAGAGGTCTTGTACCTTCCTGATACTTGTCGGTTCACCACTCATATTGTACATGAGATCATGGAATAGTCATATTGAGAGGGTTTATCCCTACTTGTGGCTAGCTTCATGAATCTGATCCTTATAAGGGCAATCTGGGGACCATGACTTTTAGAGGTCTAGACCCGTCCCAATTTTCACTAATAGAGCAAACCTAGTGGCTGGCCTGTTTAGAGTCCTAAATTAAGGTGTGTCTATCCTTACTTTTTACCTGGCTTAGGACAAAAGGGGACGTACGTTTCTTTACCTCTCTCTATCATCATAAGCATAAATTGTCATGCATGTTCATTGTGAATATTCACAAAACTAGGGGCATCACATTGCTGCTTCAAATCTGAATGACATATTCGAATATTATTGCACATCTAATAGGCGATATGTCATAATAAAGGTGATGCATTGGCAGCATACTCGTCGGGGTTTTCAACAGCTTGTTGACCAAATGGGTTCCTTTTAGAAACTATTTACCGGTTTAGGGTTATTCTGAAACTATTTATCAATGGGGGGTCCTTTTGGACACGTGACAAATTTTTTTTCCCACTCTGACGGGTCAAAGGCGCCAGTCAAACTGGCACCTTCAAAGTCGTTAGTCAGACTGGCACCTACCAAGGTCAAAGGCGCCAGTCAGACTGGTGCATACCATTATTAAAAAAAAAAGACAAAACCTGACTTGCAGTGCCACGTACTGCAATGTTCCTTTAAAATTGCAGGTAACTTTCTTTTAATTCTTACAAGGTAAAAAAAAAATTTACTACTATAATAATTGATGAGTATTTATTTGTTGTAAATTGTTATTGCTATTATTTTTTTATGCCTCTTGTGATATTATTTGCTACTTGTTATTAGGGGATTTTTTTATTGTTTATTGTTATTTTAAATAGATATTTTATCATTAATGTCATCATTACTCCTTATACTTATAGTATTTTTTTTTGTAGCAGTGTTCATTTAAAATTGCAGGTAACTTTATTTTAATTCTGACAAGGTAAAATTCTTTTTTACTACTGTAATAATTGATAAATATTTATTGGTGTAAATTGTTATTGCTATTATTTTTTTATGCCTCTTGTGATATTATTTGCTACTCGTTATTAGGGGATTTTTTTATTGCCTCTTGTGATATTATTTGCTACTTTCTTTTAATTAAGTTTATTTTTTTATTATAATATAATAGTAATATTACTTTTATTAGTATCGGTATTTACTATTAGTAATTGGTAATTAATTTTATTTTGTAATATTATTATTATTATTAGAAAAGGACCCCCCATTGGTAAATAGTTTCAGAATAACCCTAAACTGGTAAATAGTTTCTAAAAGGAACCCATTTTGGTCAAAAAGCCGGTTTTCAACCCCATTGGGTCTCATACAACGTGAATCATGCAAGATATATTTGTTTCACTATACTCATTTTTGTTGGAAGACTTTGGTTCCGAAAATAGTACTAGCAATGGAGAAGAAAATACGAGGACATGATGGATAAGCTTCAATATCACACTTCCCAACTGATGGAGCAATTTGAAGAAGCATCCATCCACATTCGTATGAACCATTTCCTTTAGATACCACCAAAGGTGACCGAGTTCTTCAATCATTTTGGGAAACTTGCCAAAGGGTTCAGGAAAAAGAAGATGAGACTCTTAACATAGTGCTTTGTGGACCTCGGAGAGAGATGGAAGCTATCAATGTATTTCTTTTGATCAAAGACTCATGATTTGTATTGAAATATTTATAATAGAAAGGAAGTTTTCATCAATGTCTGTCGAGCATTTTTTAGATGATATCTATCGAGGAGTGCATTCTCCCTTAGATACGTCATCAACTATATTTTTACCCTAAAAACGCCGTGTTTTCTGCGTAAAAATAAGGGCGTTGCTAGTATGAGTGTGGTCTATAGAGGAGTGGATGCTCCCTGGGACATGACACCAACTGCATTCAAACTAGAGGGAACCATACCACTAGATTTGATTGCGGGATGAGTATTCTTGCTATAGGTGTATACGACAGTCTTCCTAGGAGCACTTTCCCGATCAAACAAAGGGTGTTAACTTGCACATGCATACACACACACACACACACACAATTCTTTGGGTTTACTAATGAGATTCTTGGATGCTTTACAGAGTCGCATACTTCTGAGAATCAGGGAACCATTGCGCGACCTAGGAAAAGTGACACCAATCAAACCCGAGTTTACAATACCATATCTCGAACCGGGATGGCTACCAACGTGTCTAAGGAAGGAAGAAACTTAAGCTCTGAAATAGATGAAGTTCTCAATAATTGACGATCTGAACCGTTTATTGATGTTATTTCCATGAAGTAATTATCTTATTGTAGTAAATATGAACTGATGTTTACTGTGTTTGAGACATGAATGAGAATGTGACACTTTGTCTGGGGTTTTCCTTTTGGTTCCATCGTTTCTTTTCTCTCTCTTTCATTTCTTTATTTTGTTTAAGCTTTTCTTTCATGAATAAGACTCTTGCCTATACTTCTTCCATTCCCGACTTTTTCTTCCAGGAATACTTCTTCCACTAAAGATTTACCTCAGGAGAGGAACTTTGAAAACTCATTTATTGATTTCCTCGCGGCCGTTGATGAATATAACCTTGAATCCGATGAGGAAGAAGAAGACATTGAAGAATTCATAAAGATGGTGAAACGGTCAGAAGAAGGGATTAGCTCGAATGATGAGGTTGCAGAAATATGGGAACCGAGGAAGACAAAAAGAAGTTGAAAATAGTGGATAACCCAGAGCGTGAAGAAATGGTTGCACTATTCAAATAGTATTTGGACGTTTTTGCATGGTCCTACAGAGATATTCCAGGTTTAGATCCTGATATAGCATCACATAAAATTCCCTTATACCCAGATGTGGTTCCAAATAAGCAGAAATTAAGGAGGATGCATCATGAGATGTCGCTGAAGATCAAGGAAGAAGTGACCAAGCAGTTAGAGGCTGGCTTTCTGGAAGTAGCTAGACACCCGGAATGGGTAGCTAATATTGTTCCAGTACCAAAGAAGGATGGAAAGGTCAGAATGTGCGTGGACTATCGAGATCTGAATAAAGCCAGTCCAAAGGATGATTTCCCGCTACCTCATATTGATGTCCTTGTAGACAGTACAACCATAAGTCATAGGTTTTTTTTCATGGACGGGTATTCTGGATACAATCAGATCCTCATAGATGATGATGACAAAGAAAAGACAACTTATATCACTCCTTGGGGAACTTTTTGTTACAAAGTGATGCCTTTTGGATTGAAGAATGATGGGGCCACTTACCAACGTGCTATGGTAGCATTGTTCCATGATATGATGCATAAGGAGGTAGAGGTATATGTTGATGATATAGTGGCTAAGTCCAAGGAAGAAGAAAGCCATGTAGCAGTTTTACGAAAGTTGTTCGAGCAGCTAAGAAAGTACAAGTTACGGCTCAACCCTGCAAAATGTACTTTTGGTGCATCCGTAGGGAATTTACTTGGCTCTGTTGTCAGTAAAGAAGGAATAAAGGTGAACCCTAACAAGGTAAAAGCAATACGTGATATGCCAGCACCTAAGAACGAGTGAGAAGTAAGGGGTTTTCTTGGAAGGTTGAATTATATTGCGCGCTTCATTGCAAATTTGACTAGCACATGCGAGCCAATCTTCAAACTTCTCAAGAAGAATAATCCACGAATATGGGATGGTAACTGTCAAGAAGCCTTTGACAAGATAAAGGCATATTTACTGAATCCCCCAGTATTGGTACCACCTACCCAAGGTCGTCCATTGTTACTCTATCTCACTATATTGCCAACCACAGTGGGGGCAATGCTGGGACAACATGATGAATCTGGCAGGAAGGAGCAGGCAATTTACTAACTGAGTAAGAAGTTTAATTCCTGTGAGACTCGTTATATGGAAATCGAGAAGACTTGTTGTGCGCTAGTGTGGACCTCCAGGAGACTCAGACAGTACATGTTATATCACACCACTTGGCTAATTTCTCGAATAGATCCTTTGAAGTATATCTTCGAAAGTCCTCATGTCTCCTTAAGAGTTTTGAAGTGGCAAGCGATATTGTCAGAATTTGACATCAAATATGTGACTCAGAAGTCCATCAAAGGAAGTCCAATTGCTGATCATTTAGCAGAGAATCCTCTTGAGGATGAATGACCTGTCAACTCTGAGTTCCCAGATGGAGAGATAATGGCCCTCGAGGAAGATAAAGAACATGAAGATGTGTGGAAGATGTATTTTGATGGAGCAGCAAATATGCATGACAGTGGTATAGGAGCAGTGGTTATCTCACCAAACGGCAAGCAGTACCCGGTGGTCGTAAAGCTGAAATTTGAATGTACGAATAATATTGCAGAATACACGGCATGTGCTAGTGGATTACAAATGGCCCTTGAACTTGGTATAAAGCATTTGAAAGTCTTCGGGGATGCAGCTCTAATCATTTACCAAGTCAATGGTAAATGGCAAACCAAAGACTCCAAGTTGATTCCGTATCAGAAATACTTGACTCAGTTGATTGTGAAGTTTGACGAGATTACTTTCTCGCATTTAAGTCGAGATAAGAATAAGTTTGCTGATGCTTTAGCCACACTAGCTGCCATGACCAAGCTGGACATCCATACCAATGTCCAACCCATCCAAGTTAGAGTGAAAGATGAACCGGCATATTGTGCCCATGTGGAAGGAGAACCTGATGGTAAGCCTTGGTACCATGATATCAAGCAATATATTCAGAACAAAAAATACCCGGCAGAAGCAAGCGAAGCAAAAAGAAAGACCATCCGAAGGCTGGCTATGGCCTTTTTCTTAAGCAAGGAAGTCTTGTATAAAAGAGGATATGATGGTACCTTACTTAGATGTGTGGATGCTCGTGAAGCTACGATGATCATGACCGAAGTTCATGAAGGAATCTGTGGGACTCATGCCAATGGCCATATGATGGCTCGGAAAATCTTGAGAAGTGGCTATTATTGGTCTACTATGGAGTCGGATTGTATAGAGCATGTTCGTAAATGCCAAAAATGTCAGATGTATGCAGACCTGGTCAATGCACCTCCATTTCCACTGCACAATTTAGTATCCCCATGGCCTTTTTCGATGTGGGGAATAGATGTCATCGACCCCATTAATCCCAAGGCTTCCAATGGTCATCGTTTCATTTTGGTGGCGATAGACTATTTCACTAAATGGGTAGAAGCTGCTTCATATGCCAACATAACTCAAAAGGTGTTTCTCAAATTCCTCAAGAAGGACATCGTCTATAGATACGGGATCCTAGAGAGGATAATCACAGATAATGCTGCTAATCTTAATGGTGCCGAGAGTCAAAAGTTTTTGCGATGGTTTCAAAATCAAACACCACAATTGAGCTCCTTATAGACCTCAAATGAATGGTGCAGTTGAAGCAACAAACAAAAATATCAAGAAGATCGTTGCCAAGATGGTTCCAAATTATAAAGACTAGCATGAAATGCTTCCATATGCTCTACATGCTTATCGGACTAACATACGATCAAGCACTGGGGCAACACCTTTCTCTTTGGTGTATGGGATGGAGGTTGTCTCACCTATCGAAGTAGAACTCTCTTCGCTAAGAGTCTTGATAGAAGCATATTTAGAAGAATCTGAGTGGGTGAAAACTTGATATGAGCAGTTGAACATGATATAAGAGAAAAGACTGTCAGCTATCTGTCACGGGCAATTGTATCAAAGCAGAATGGCAAGAGCTTTCAATAAGAAGGTTCGCCCTAGAGAATTTTGTGCGGGAGACCTGGTTTTAAAGAAAATCCTCCCTAATCAGGAGGATGCCCGAGGAAAATGGGTGCCGAATTATGAAGGTCCTTATATTGTCAAACAAGCATTCTCAGGAGGAGCTTTGATTTTACAAAACATGGACGGGGAAGAGTTACCAAGGCCAGTAAACTCTGATGCTGTGAAAAAGTTCTATGCTTAAAATCTCGCTAGGTTGAAAACCCGAAAGAGCAACCTAAGCAAAAGTTAGGGCAAAGAGCAACGAAAATAAAAGAGACAAGGAGCCCGCTAGGTTGAAAACCCGAAAGAGTAACCTAGGCAAAAGTTAGGGCAAAGAACAATGAAAACAAAAGAAAAGAAAAGGCCCGCTAGGTTGAAAACCCGAAAGGGCAACCTAGGCAAAAGTTAGGGCAAAGAACAATGAAAATAAAAGAAAAGAAAAGGCCCGCTAGGTTGAAAACCCGAAAGGGCAACCTAGGAAAAAGTTAGGGCAAAGAACAATGAAAACAAAAGAGAAAAAGAGCCTGCTAGGTTGAAAACCCGAAGGAGCAACCTAGGCAAAATTTAGGGCAAAGAACAATGAAAACAAAAGAAAAGAAAAGGCCCGCTAGGTTGAAAACCCGAAAGGGCAACCTAGGCAAAAATTAGGGTAAAGAAACCTTAGGCTGAAAACCTGTAAAGGCGGCCTAGGGGGAAGATATGGTCCAACACTTCTGCAAGCACTCCCACATTGGGGAAATTTTATCCGACTGAGTATACTTGGGCAAAATTGTTAAAGAATGATTGAAGAAGGTGTGTTTGAAGAATCAGAAATGGAAGCCAAGATCTGTCATCAAAAGGCTGTGGGGAATCAATTAAATGAAAATCAAAGGACCAACACTAGGGTAAATTTTATGTGATTCTCGTAATTTTCTTTCTTTATCTTTGCTTTTAATCTTCATGATCCCTTCTATAATTTTGTTCTCATATTGTTCTTTTCTCTTAAACAAACCAAATTCTCGTATTAAGGCAAGAGGCTTTTCCTTCATACTCCCCTGTCGTGTTCACTCTCATCATGGTCATGTCTCAATAAAAGTAAATATAAGTTTAATGGTATGATTTGATAATTCTAATGGTAGTACCAGTGCATGGTTTGAACAAAAAGGACTCAATACTTCAAATTCAATGGAAGAGATAGCATGCACTGGACAACAAAAGAATGATGCAAATAAGCTTGGGAGAATAAACATAACATCCACCTCATATGATTCAGATTCTTGGTTGACCCATGTGGTTAAAAGAATGAATGATGCCTCGGCTCAGAGTGGTCGGTGAACAAGGGTTTGGTTGGTGGAAGTTTTCCATGGAGCATTTGGTTCCGCTGTCCTCAAAAGGAAGGGATTCTCATTAGTTTCAGATTACTGATTTAATTTTCGATCTCTGAGGCTCACTGCAATTTAATTTTCGAGCAGAGTCTCACTGAAATTTAATTTTCGAGCTCTGAGGCTCACTACAAGTTTATTTTCGAGCTCTGAGGCTCGCTACATATTTAATTTTCTGTTGGACGAGGAGGTTCCGTCCATTACATATTTAATTTTCTGTTGGACGAGGAGGTTTCGTCCACTGTAATTTTATTTTCGAGCTCTGAGGCTCACTGCAATTTTATTTTCGAGCTCTGAGGCTCACTGCAAATTTATTTTCGAGCTATGAGGCTCACTGCAATTTAATTTTCGAGCTCTGAGGCTCACTAATTTAATTTTTGAGCTCTGAGGCTCGCTACATATTTAATTTTGTTGGACGAGGAGGTTCTGTCCATTGCATATTTAATTTTATGTTGGACGAGGAGGTTCCATCCACTGCAATTTTATTTTAAAGCTCTGAGGCTCACTGCAATTTTATTTACTGCAATTTTATTTTCAAGCTCTGAGGCTCACTACAATTTTATTTTCGAGCTCTGAGGCTCACTGCAATTTTATTTTCGAGCTCTGAGGCTCACTGCTTTTTTATTTTCGAGCTCTGAGGCTCACTGCAAGTTTATTTTCGAGCTCTGAGGCTCACTGCATTTTTATTTTCGAGCTGAGGCTCACTACAAGTTTATTTTCGGACTCTGAGGCTCACTGCAAGTTTATTTTCGAGCTCTGAGGCTCACTGCATTTTTATTTTCGAGCTCTGAGGCTCACTAAAAGTTTATTTTCGAGCTTTGAGGCTCGCTACATATTTACTTTCCTGTTGGACGAGGAGGTTTCGTCTACTGCAATTTTATTTTCGGGCTCTGAGGCTCACTGCACTTTTATTTTCGAGCTCTAAGGCTCACTACAAGTTTACTTTCAAGCTCTGAGGCTCGTTGCATATTTACTTTCCTATTGGACGAAGAGGTTCCGTCCACTGCAAATTTATTTTCAAACTGTAAGGTTTTCTTTGAGCTCTTCGCGTTTTGTCGGACAAAATATGTGTTCATTTTCTTTACTTGTTCATTACTACAATACATGAAAAGTCACAACTAATCATGTCTTCTAGTATGCAACAAGTAAAGAGGGGTAACTGTGGACGCTCATTTTTGTCCGTCTTCATTTTATTTTATTCCATTTTTATTATTATGTTATTATTTCAGGGAGACTAAAGATAATAATGAAGAAAGAAAGAAGAAAAAGAAAAATCTGTTGGATGAGGGGGTTCCGTCCATTGCATACTTGATTTTCTGTTGGACGAGCAGGTCCCGTCCATTGCATACTTCATTTTCTGTTGGACAAGCAGGTCCCGTCCAATGCATACTTAATTTTCTGTTGAACGAGCAGGGCCCGTCCATTGCATACATAATTTTCAGTTGGACGAGCAGGACCCGTCCATTGCATACTTGATTTTCTGTTGGACGAGCAGGGTCCGTCCATTGCATACTTCATTTTCTATTGGACGAGGAGGTCCGTCCAGTGCATATCTAATTCTTGTAGGACGAGGAGGTTCCGTCCATTGCATATCTAATTTTCTGTTGGACAAGGAGGTTTCGTCCAGTGCATACTTAATTTTCTGTTGGACGAGGAGGTCCGTCCAATGCATACATGATTTTCTGTTGGACGAGCAGGTTTCGTCCATTGCATACTTGATTTTCTATTGGACGAGTAGGGCCCGTCCATTGCATACTTAAACTTCTGTTGGACAAGGGGGTACGTCCAGTGCATATCTAATTCTTGTTGGGTGAGGAGGTTCCGTCCTTAGCATATCTAATTTTCTGTTGGACGAGGAGGTTCCGTCCATTGCATACTTAATTTTCTGTTGGACGAGGAGGTTCCGTCCTTTGCATACTTAATTTTCTGTTGGACGAGGAGGTCCGTCCAGTGCATACTTGATTTTCTGTTGGACTAGTAGATCCCGTCCATTGCATACTTCATTTTTTGTTGGACGAGCTGGTCCCGTCCATTGCATACTTCATTTTCTGTTGGACGAGCAGGTCCCGTCCATTGCATACTTGATTTTCTATTGGACGAGCAGGGCCCGTCCATTGCATACTTGATTTTCTGTTGGACGAGCAGGGTCCGTCCATTGCATATCTAATTCTTGTTGGAAGAGGAGGTTTCGTCCATTGCATATCTAATTTTCTGTTGGACAAGGAGGTTCCATCCATTACATACTTAATTTTATGTTGGACGAGGAGGTTTCGTCCATTGCATACTTAATTTTTTGTTGGACGAGGAGGTCCGTCTAGTGCATACTTAATTTTCTGTTGGACTAGCGGGTCTCGTCCATTGCATACTTCATTTTCTGTTGGACGAGCAAGCCCCGTCCATTGCATACTTGATTTTCTGTTGGACGAGTAGGGCTCGTCCATTGCATACTTAAATTTCTGTTGGATGAGGAGGTCCGTCCAGCGCATATCTAATTCTTGATGGACGAGGAGGTTCCGTCCATTGCATATCTAATTTTCTGTTGGACGAGGAGGTTCCGTCCATTGCATACTTAATTTTCTGTTGGACAAGGAGGTTCCGTCCATTGCATACTTAATTTTCTGTTGGACGAGGAGGTTCGTCCAGTGCATACTTAATTTTCTGTTGGACGAGCTGGTCCCGTCGATTGCATACTTGATTTTCTGTTGGATTAGCGGGTCCAGTCCATTGCATACTTCATTTTCTATTGGACGAGCAAGTCTCGTCCATTGCATACTTGATTTTCTGTTGGACGAGCAGGGCCCGTCCATTGCATACTTAAATTTCTGTTGGACGAGGAATTCCGTCCAATGCATATCTAATTCTTGATGGACGAGGAGGTTCCGTCCATTGCATATCTAATTTTCTGATGGACGAGGAGGTTCCGTCCATTGCATATCTAATTTTCTGTTGGACGAGGAGGTTCCGTCCATTGCATACTTAATTTTCTATTGGACGAGGAGGTCCATCCAGTGCATATTTAATTTTTTGTTGGACGAGAAGGTTCCATCCATTGCGTATCTATTTTTCTGTTGGACGAGGAGGTTCCGTCCATTGCATATTTAATTCTCTATTGGACGAGGAGGTTCCGTCCATTGCATATCTAAGTTTCTGTTGGACGAGGAGGTGTCGTCCATTGCATATCTAATTTTCTGTTGGACGGGGAGGTTCCATCCACAGTAATTTTATTTTCAGGCTGGAGGCTAAAGAATAAAGAAAGAAGAAGAAGAAGATAATGAAGAAAGGAGGAAGAAAAGAAGGAAAAAAGAACAATCAGCGATAAGAGAAGAAAGGAGATCGAGTTACTTCTCCTAACCCTAAAAAACCCCATTTTACATATCAGGACCTCTCTTCCTCCTCCCACTCTCCAACAGCCCCTACGCCTCCTCTACCCATTGGTCCTTCTTCTTCCTCATCTCCTCCCTCATTTTAACCTAGCAGTCCCACTCCTAACTCTAAGAAACCCTCTTCAACCATCAGACAAAAACCTTCTCCTTCTTCCTCCCTACATCAAACCTCTACCCACACCTCTATTACCCACTATTTCATCTTCTTCCTCCCTCTCTCACAACCTAGACAACACCCCTTTAACCACCATTTTTTCCTTCTCTTCTCCATCAAATCATAAAACCGTAACCCCCTCCTTCTCCAACACGGAACCATCACGTCCTAGCCTCCTCACGCAGATAGCGCCACACATTGGACCCACGCAAACGACGCTCTGCTCCGGACAGCGACTGGACCGAGACCATCTCCGGTCTTCTGGGCAACATGAAGCATGGAGTCCTCTCCTCTATCCCTATAAAGGGCAACGCAGAAGACAGAAGGGGGAGTTTTCGGTTTTGACAGAAAAGGGGGCCAAGAAATTCTTTGACCTGTGTGTGTCAACTTCGAAAAGTTTCTCAGATTTCTGTTTCTTTTTTTCTGTGAAGAGTGTTCCGTTTCCTCTTGTTTTTTTTGGTTTTGTTGATAAACTTGGAAAAAGTAGATTGAGAAGTCAGGGAGAGTCACAATTATTGTACTCAGTCATTGTTATTTGGAATTCATTTTCTGTGATTTGGGGAACATCAAGAGAAATATCAAAGGAAGATCTCGTTTGGTAACCTTAATTTCTTCCTCTTGATCACTGAATTAGGAACACTGTTCTTATTGGGTTTTTATTTATTTTTGTTCTTGCTAATGGTGGTTCATGTTCTGCTTGGATTGTATGC
Source organism: Sophora flavescens (assembly GCA_030762895.1). Classification (NCBI taxonomy): domain Eukaryota; kingdom Viridiplantae; phylum Streptophyta; class Magnoliopsida; order Fabales; family Fabaceae; genus Sophora; species Sophora flavescens. The sequence continues at coordinate 88,269,845 of CM061069.1, read as the reverse complement.
TGAGTTACTATAGGATTGGATATGAGTTTTTGGTTTCATTCCCTTTGTGCTAGATCATGCACCTATTATGGTGATTAAGGGTTGCTTTGTTTTAGTTTGCAAGCCATATGTTTGCTAGAAGCCGTGTCTGTTAGAAGACTTGAGTGAGTTCAATGCTTTAAAAACTTGATTTGATTAAATTTGAAAATATGCCTTAGTTGATGAATTCCTGGGATGAGTTTTAGTCAAATGCTTAAATTGTGTGCTTAAGAAGAATCAAAACTCTGTAAAATAATTCAGTTCCTTTTGGAGAATAAAAGTTTTTTTTAATCAAAATTAATCAATTAAGATTTTAAATGATTTGTTGATTTTCAAGAATATTTTTAAATGACATTTATGTTTATTGAGGCTATCATCTAAACTTCCCATCTTGTCATTAACTCATTATGGTGATTACAATGTTATTAATGTAATTGATTTTTTTTTTGGGTTCTTTTTTTATTTTCTTAATTAATAATAAATGCTAAAGTTAGTAGTTTCTCTTCAAAATGGAAATCTTTTGAAAATAATGAATCCCTTGGATTGCATAATTGATTGATTCTAAAAAATACAAGTAAAAGGGTAAAGTAAATATTTTCAAAGTTACTAATAATTTACACAACTAATTCCGGGTTACCATTTTTATGGATGTTCTAGGGTGCCGTGAAGTTAAGTCTCCATGCCTTCCCTAGACATAATCGACTCCTGAACCCAAAATTTTTTAATGGGTTTTCCAACTTTCTCGAAATTAAATAAAGTTGGTGGCGACTCCATGTTTATTCTCTAAAATGAAAAACAAGTTTTCTTTTTGGTCGTGACAAATGTCGCGACACTTTATATACAAAAATTATAGATATGAAAATATAGATAAAGGTAAAAAAAAAAGTGAATATCACAAAAAAAAAATTTAGATTTCAATAAATAAACTATTGATAAATATAAAAATACTAAAATAAGAGGGGTCATAAATTTTAAGTATATATAAAAACAGTTAAAAGGTAAAAATGTTAGGGTGGCCATGGCATATATATATATATATATATATATATATATATATATATATATATATATAAAAGGTTGGATTGGATGAATTAAATTGATTTTCGTTAGGGGATTCCAAATCCATTCCAATCCAATGAGGAAAAAAAAATGGTTTTTCGATTTTTGAATTGTTCGATTTTCAATTTTTCGATTCGATTTTTACTATTTGAATTGATTGATGAACACCCTACTTCTTTCCATCATATTTCTTTCTTTCCTGCTTGTCCTTGTAGCCAAACGTAACATAACAGAAGCATCATATAAAATATATAAATAAAATAAAATAAAAAAGATTGGATCCACAAATGTGGCCAACCTGTGAGAGCGCGTATGAGCAAGGACACACACCCTGCAGGATTCTCCACATCAGGTCCACGTCATCACCTTCCCTGTCATACATCTCTATCCGTTTCTTCTTTTTTGCAGCCTCCCCTTATATATATATAACCTCTCTCGTCAAACATTCATCTCATCAGACATCAGTTATCAATCACCTCGTAACTTCTTCCTTATACATAAACCATTTTCCATTATTCTCAACTCAAATCAATGAATGCCTCGAATTCTCCGAAGAACACCCACTTTCATACCACCCGGGTCTTACCCGAACCCGACCTTTACCTACACACTTCTGGCGGGTCACGCATTCCAGTGCACGCAAGCATTTTGGTACTCTTTCTTCTTCTTCTCCTCCTTCAATTTGAATTCCATCTCGTTAATTATTTCATTTCCCATTACTACTATTTTTAAACTACTTTTCATTTCGGTTTGGTTCTGAAATCTATTCTGAAGGCTTCCGCGTCCCCTGTTCTGGAAAACATTATAATGTCCAACAGAATCGTTAAAATCCACGGTGTTCCATACGATGCTGTCACTTCCTTCCTAAGGTTCCTCTACTCCTCCAGGTTAGTACTACAATACTACTTGAGAAATATGTAATAACTTCAAGTAATTTTTTGAAGAAAGGATGCTTATTTTGTATACAAAATTACTAATTATCACTAAACAAATATCCAAATTCATATTTTGTAAATAAAAGTGGAGTTTTTTTTTTTTAAAAGCATGGAGTTTAATTTTGATAGAATAATGTTCTTATACTTTTCAATAAGAGAAATGCTAGCAATATAATTGATAAGCGCTTAACACACTTTTTCGAAGATTCAAGTGAATTTTGTGCGAGAGCTACACATCATTTTTTTAATGACTTTCACATAAAATCTATTCAATAATAAAGATCATGAAGAGTGTGTCAGAGAGTATCGTAAAGAATGTGTTGCTCTTTAACTAATTTTAAGTCATCATAATATATATCATATTTATCATAAAAGTCAAACAACAATGTTTTTTGAACGTTAAAATGGGGATCTCAAATGATATTCCCTTTGATTTTTTATGTATTTTTTTGATATATATATATATATATATATATAAATAAATAAAAGATAATAAAAAAACAAATGATAAACACATGTGATATCATATTGTAACAAAAAATAATAACAACACATGTAATATCATATGTAACGTCTATATTTTGATTTTCAAATATCACAACTCAAGTCAAACAAACATTTTTTTCTAAGTGATATGTCAATTTAAATGGATTTGGACAACACATGTTATTGGAGAGGGAGAAAAACACAATTTTTTTGAAATGTAGCCTATGGTGAGATCTTGCATTATAATAAAATACAGTGGTGAACCTGAGGATTGATTGGGTGGGTGCAGGTGCACGGAGGATGAGATGGACAAGTACGGAATGCATCTTCTTGCATTGTCGCATGTATATTTGGTGCCGCGGTTAAAGCAGATATGCATCAAGGGCCTGGGCCAACGAGTCACCACAGAGAATGTGGTGGACGTGTTGCAACTGGCGAGGCTCTGCGATGCACCGGATCTCTACCTCAAGTGTATTAAGCTTCTTACCAATCATTTCAAATCCGTGGAGAAAACAGAGGGATGGAGATTCTTGCATAACAATGACCCCTGGCTTGAACTTGACATTCTACGCTTCATGGACGAACACGAATCGGTAAATTATATTCAATGAAATTGAATTGGTCGTAATTTATTTGAGATTATAATTGTTGAAATGGTGGTCATCTATCCGACCCAACCTGAGTAGTGGTTGAATGTGCGAGTGTTGAATCGAATAGTATATTTGGGTAATTGATAATTAATAATTAATTGGATAATATTTGGGGTTTTTTTTTTTTTTAACAGAGAAAGAAGAAATGTAGGAAGCGTAGGGAGGAGGAGGGGTTGTATATGCAGCTGAGCGAGGCAATGGAGTGTTTGGAGCACATATGCACGGAGGGCTGCACCCACGTGGGGCCTTACGATGTGGCTCTCAACAAAGAGAGAATACCATGTTCTAAGTTTGCCACGTGTCAAAGTCTTCAAGTGTTGATTCTTCACTTTGCCACGTGCAAGAAGAGGGTCAATGGAGGTTGCTTGAGGTGTAAGAGGATGTGGCAGCTATTTAGACTCCACTCTTGCATTTGCCAACAAGATTCCTGCAAGGTTCCTCTTTGCAGGTAAGATTTCAATTTCTCACTTTATGTTTCATGCCATTTTACATTTTTAAAGTAACATTATTGCATAATAGGTAATTTTCCATTAAGTATGGTATGGCTATTGGTCTTACGATTTGTCTAAAAATACATCTTTGTCAATTGGCAATTATATATATATATTAAAACAGAAATAGAAGACTTTGTTTTTTCTTCCTTTTCTTCCCGGTCTTTGAAGGGTCATGCAAACAAATATTTGATGGTCTTTTATCTTTTTATATATGGATAACTATAACTAAATTCTTAGTCATGAGAGGCCGAGACGTAACGAATCCAAATATAAATGAAAGTTGCAATTCAAATTGTTGTTTGACAGATATATTTTAATTTTTCTATTCATGGTATGCGGTGTAATGTTTTGGCGCATTTTATTTTACGTAATTAAGTATCATTCTTATTTCTTACTTGTGCTGACCAGTCACGGCTATAAAATAGGTCTCTAGATTACAGAATTGGTTGGCTTGATAATTTTAATAAATTGATTGATCAGTTATAATTAGAATAGAAGAAATATTGTTTTTTTTTACAAGAAGAAATATTGTTTTTTAAAACACTAGTTAAGACATTCCGTATAGCTATTGTATATTAATGTGAATCTCAATGAATATTGATGTATTTTATATTGAGTCTCGACGACTCATAAAAAGAAGTTTGTAGTGGGAAATTAAGTGTAACATTTTTTAAAATGTTAAACACATCATTTCTCATATAAATTTTTTTTATTGATTCTTTAGATAATGTTCTAAAGACACTTGTTAGCATTCTGCTTTTATATTTTAAAGGATGATTAATAAATGTGAATATGAAAAGTTTTTTTAGTATTGACATGATGTTCTAATGAGAGAGTTGAAAATAGATAGACGGTGGTTGTGGGTAGGCTAACTTCATCATATTTCATGTGAAAAACCTAGTTGAGAAAAAGTGCTAGTTATTATTACTTTTGGTTCATTATAAATTGCCATGTTGGTCTTGCATGTTGCCATTATAAGTTGCTATGTAGCTGGTTAGTCACATCTTTATACAGCTGGTCAATCGTTTATCAACCTGTTATCTTGAGTTCTTTCACAACTACAATAGCAAGTTGATTATACTAGTCATTGTTGTTGATCATTAATTTCACAAACCAAATAACTGACGCAATTCATAGAGTCCATAGGACCAATACGGTAATTAGTTAATACATCAACCTTCAACTTGGGGAGCATGGGTCGCGAAACATGACAGAAATGTGTGCATCGAGGTCCCCTCGAAAGCTACAACTAAGGTTTACTATCCGTGCATGGTTGATGATGATATAAGCTTCGTTCGTTATCAATAAAAGAATGCATGTACCCAAAAAAAAAAAAAGCATATGGAACAAACAAGCAGGTCTTTATGAATCACTTCCACAAGTGAAAATTTTAACGAGCAAGATTACTGCTTACTCTGCAAATTAAATGAATATATGAATTAATTAATAATTTTGTGCTAATCTTAAATATATGTTTTGTGAGAAATGCTAGTAACATATCCTTTAACGCGCTTTTTATTATTGGATGAATTACATATAGGATTCACTAGGGTCCCACATGATTGTGTATCGGAGGAAGCGTGGTAAAGAGTGTGTTGCTAGCATTGCTATATGTTTTGTTAATCTTCAATATATATCGAAGTCGTTTAATTTGACATCCATTTTCTTGTGAACCAAATTAACTCTGTTGTCACTGTCTTCGTTTCTTTTAATCCTACGTGATTGTTTTGTCTTACTATCATGTAATTGAGTATTTATATTTAGAAGTCATAGTTAACCTTGCTGTTTTGGACAGGCAAATTCAATTGAAAATGCAGCAAGAGAAAAGGAAAGATGATGCAAAGTGGAAACTACTAGCTAGGAAGGTGGCCTCGGCCAAAGCCTTGTCTTCCTTGTCACTGCCAAAGAGGAAGAGAAGGGAGGAAATTAAAGAAACAATAAACAATCCTGGGATCAGAATTTTCAAATTACAATAAGAATTTTATTGTAATGTATAGAATAATTTATTGTAGGGTCATGGCTTTCTCAGTCTTCTCCATTTCTTTTAGGTAGAAGATGTTAGATTTCTTTGCAGAGTCAGCAAGGTTTTTGTACAGTGTGATCCTGTTGTGCCTGCCTCTTTCAAGGTGGTTTAGCTAGGTTGCCTCTGTAGAAAATTATAAAATAAGTTAGAAATGGCAAGTTGAGGTGCTAGCTTTTGATTTGTAAATTTTGTTGGATGAAGTGGTTTTTTAAGTACAATGTTTTGTGTAGTTAGGAGCAAGTTATATCTCAAAGATTGATTTAATTTGAGGCAATTGCTAGGGTGAGAGAGCTTCTCATATCTCTCACCATGAGCAGGCATCTTTTTGAAATTTTATTATTAATTTTAAATCCCTAAAGTTTTCAAATTTAAAAGAATGACCCAATCTCTTTCCCTCACTCTCGTCCCTCTCAGTCTCCTCGACAGTCGTCACCCAATCCAAGCGGCACACCACCGTCATTGTCCACCAGATCTGGTCTCTAAGATCAAAACCCTTGCATGAACCACGCCAACCATCATCGCCTTATCATCATCCTTCTTCATTGACCTCTGTGTACACCGCCAACGGCACCACCGCCTCTCCGTATTTCATTCGTAGCGTTGAACCGTTAGGCGACCAAGTCACACCCGAGCCGCCGTCGTTCCTCATCTTGCTGTGATTGCTGTGTTCCTCGTCACCTTCGGAGTACAAAGGAGAGGAGATCCACCCGAAGGTTGTCGGGACTTCAGATCTGGCCTTGAATATTTCGGATCTTCACTCAAAGATGCCATAGCCGAACTAGCATCAGACCTTGTCGTTCACCTCAGCACCACCAAACCACTGTTACTGTATTTTTTTCTATATTCATTTCTGTTTGGAGACATGCTGGTAGGGTCTGAGGGGATGAAGGTGACGGTGGAGGTGGGGGTGGCAGCAATGGAGGCTGAGGGGGTCGGGGTGGCAGCAATGGAGGCTGAGGGGGTGGAGATGGCGGAAGCAGAGGTTGACGGGAAGGGAGTGGCAGGAGTGAAAGCTAAAGGGTGAGAATGAGAATAGAAGAGGGGTCAAAGAGTAATTTTTTTTATAAATAAGTCCTTATTTAAGCCTCTCATGGTGAGAGACATGTCAAGGTCTCTCACCTTAGAAGCAGCCTTAATTTGATCCAAACTCCAAAAAGATTCTAAAAACCGGATTTTGGTTAAAAGTATAGGAACATAGGACTATAATTGAAAAGTTTAATCTATCGATGTTATATATATATAAGATAGGATCAATTGACACCATGTTGCCAGACTTAAATTTGACATCAAATCCTGTCTATTTAATTTTGTTCAGCTAAGGGCTCATATCTATTCACTTAAATTAATCAACTGTCCAGATTTTATAGATTTAAATAAATCAATTTAAATTAAAAAAACAAAACGGAAAATCTGAAGGTTGCTATAATGGCAGAGTGATATACTTGGCATCCCATTCCTAATAGAACTGTCATCAACGTCCCATTAGCCACAGTTTTGTTGTCATTGTGCCTTTAAGAATAACATGGATGATTATTGACATGTTTTTTCTCAAAATAAAAAATAAAAAAATCTTCTATTAACTTGTTGGATCACAAAAAAATTACGAGGAAGAAGAAAGCAACATTGAGTGGAGGAAGAAAGCTACTAATAGCTAGGTACTATGAATTTCTGTACAATTAATAATGTTCTCTTTTGTCCATGGCAAATCACATATGAAACTCTCTACCTGCAACAATCTAGGATAGACACATGAATCATGATAACTGTTTCAAAGACTTACAAGATGCTATCAGAAAAGGGAAAAGCATGGCTCTCCATTGTTGCACAGGGCATCCGTAAATGAAATATCAAAAATTAAAAAGCAGAAGGAAGGGACGACACAACGGTGAAAGAGTGGAACAGAGGAGGCTATCTAATTTTTTTTTTCCTTATTTTAAATTGATTTATTTATATCTGTAAAATCTGGACCATTGATTAGTGAATAGTTGTGAGCCATTGGATTAAATACAAATGAAGGGATGAGATTTGGTGTCAAACTTAAGTTTGATAACATGGGTCAATTGATCCTATCCACACACACATATAGGTTTCAATAGCATGCTTAACAAACTCTTTCAATAATTAAGATGGGTATGATTAAATTTGGATGTGTCAATTGTGCTTGACGAAGTCTTTTAATAAGGTGAGTGATGTGGGTGCAACATCATCTTTTGTCATTGTTTTGCATGCATTTTTAGTTCATTTAGACATATTTGCTTGTTTCTTTACTTGTCTTTTTTTCCTTAGTTCGGATAACTGTGGTGTCCTTTAATTTATTGTGTAGGAATTGTGCATTTGAGTCTTGGGAAATGATGGAAATCACATGATTTTGAACTAGTATCATTTTGGAGGCAAAATGAATGAAAAATGGCAATTCAAAACATAACGCGGGTAAGGTGTGTCATCTGACACGACCGTGTTGGCGAACTACCAAGAGAGCATCTTGAGATTTTTGACAAAATGCAACATGGGTGAGATGGACATACCTGATGTGATCACACACATCAGCAGCAGTGCCATATTCTCTTGGATGAACGAACTTCCTCCATTTCACATTCCTATCCAGACTGAATCTATGATAGCCATAAGTTCTTGACCTTTGGAATACTACTTCAGGGTCTTTTTGCTTTAATGGCACAGTCCACCAGACAGGAATGATGTCTCTGTCAACACCATCAGTATTGAGGGGTTAGTGTAGGGAAATGTGATATTGGGAAATTTGGGAAAGGGTGCTCCTGGATTTATCCCAAACTCATCTGGTTGATTGAACCAGGGATCATCAGAGGGTATGATAGGTTGAAATTGAGTCTAGGTGGAGAGGTTTGAATGGACGAGTTTGCAGGTGACTGTTGTGGTGAGGCTATATGTTGAGGTGAGGAGTGTGGTTCATATGTTGGTTCAGGTTGGGGTAGGGTTAGTTCTTTTTGGACAAGTGAGGTTATTTGTGGTGGAAGTGTTTGAATTTGAGTTTCTGGTTGTGATAGTGATGGTGGTGTGGTGTTGACAGGCACATTAAAACTTTCAACCAAAGCATCAACAACTATTTGAACAGGATCAGTTGCATGTAGGATTACCTCAAAAGTCCCAAAGGACTTGGCTTTCCTTGCAGGTTGCCTAGCCCTAGTAGGAACAACAACTGATGGTTGAGCAATGAGATTTTGTTTCTTCAGAATAGAGCCAATAGGCTGATCATCCTCATCCTCTTCATTATGTGATAGTTTCTTGCCCTCTTCTGCCTTGGAGCAACTTATGGTTCATCAGCCCTTGTTTCCCTGATGACCACCCTAATAGCAGGCTTCCTAGTAGCAGCTAGACGAGTAGACTTGACTTGTCGTCCAGTGGGCTTCTTCTTCAAGCCTTGAGCTTCAGCTTCATTAAGCTCTATTTGCTCCTCTTTTACTTTTAACAGCTCCTTCGCCTTAGCCAATTCCACTTGAATAACTAGACTAAGCTTCATATTTGTCAAGTTTACCTTGCCAAAGACAGCAAGAGACATGCCTTTTTCCTTGAGGATTGTAGCTTGTTCCTCGAGAGTCTTAGCTTCAATTTTTGCATAGACTTGTTGAGCTTTGAAGATCTTTGACAATAGATGGCAAATAGGAATAACAGATGCTTTCTCCTTGTGAACCACAATCTCTGAATCTACTGAACAATATGTGAGGCAAGTTAACTTTAGTCTCAGTTAGGAGGAGACAGAGACAGAACTTGTGAAGAGCAGAGAGGTTGTCCTTTGATCCAACCTCGTGCAAAATTGATTTATTCAGATTCTGATGAAGGATTCTAGCGTTATCTTTCATTTCCCCAACTTTCCAAGAGTGAGTCCTTACTCTATCAGCTCTCATTAAGACAGATGCAATAACTTCTTCTCCACCCAGGTATTCTTCCCATTTATTGGTTAGGGTTAGATCTTCTTGTTGTTTTGGCTTCAACGACTCAAGAGGGGGGGGGGGGGGGTGAATTGAGTTTTCAAAAAATATTTCCCTCTTAAAACTTTTTCACAAAGCTTTATAAATCAGAGTTGCGGATTAGTGCCCTCAGGATCTTTTAAAAAATCGATCAAGGGTTTTTACAAAATCTTGAATAGAAGGTGATGAGGATAAGAAAGATTAATTCAGAATAGGTTCGGGTTTAATAACTCGGTAATAACAAAATACAGTTTATATAGATCAAGAACAGAAATTATATTGAACTTTAAACATCAAAGTTGCAGGTTCTTCAACATAAACAGAAAGTAAAGGAGTTTGAGTTTAGGGATACCACACAACCAGATTTATCCTGGTTCAGTCACCTCCACTATGACCTACATCCAGTCCCCACTCCACCTGTGGGATTTCACACACTAACACACAAGCTTTACCAGGTAGCTTGAAAAACCTTCACACCACAGAGCACTCCTTCACCTCGAGATATCACACTCTTGTGAAGAGCCTCAATGTTCAACCTTAGGTATACCTCACCCTAATCACTCAGAGAGACTCCCTCTCTCTTTACAATAAAATTGTAAAACAAAAGTTAATTCCTAACTCTCAATAGTCAGATAAACAAATTGAAGCACTTATGAGTATTGAAAAACTCTTTTCACAGTAAGCTCAATGAAAGATAATGAATGATATGTGTATCGTTATAATTCTGTTGTTATTCGTTCTATTAAAAAGTGTTCCTTTGATCCCTCTTTATATAGAAAACAAGTTATAGTCGTTGGGATCAATCAAAACAGATTTGGATCTGATTAACAGAATCTGTTTTCTTGATTGTCGTTCTTGAAATAAGATTATGATTGTTCTTGTACAATTCGCGTCCATCTTGAATGACATGATTTGATCTTAAGGATGGTAGGTTTTGAAATGCCATGACTTTTGAGAATTATCTTGTTGTGAAGTTGAGGTTCCTGAGCCATGTTACTGTTGACCGTTCACTGAATCATCAGTCTTGATGTTTACTGGATTTTCAGAACTTTTGAGATTCAAATCTGCAAAAGCTTCATCAAGCTCTGATAATTTCTTATCAGGCTACTTGTCATCAAACTTAGCATGTATACATTCTTCAACTATTAAAGTTCTAGAATTATAAACTCTAAAGCCTTTGGACGACTCAGAATATCATAACAGTATTCCATTAGCTACTTTAGCATCAAACTTAGCAAGTTGAATTTTAGTATTTAGTATGAAACATTTACAACCAAAAGGATGAAAGTAAGATATGTCGGGTTTTCGTCCTTTCCACAATTCATAAGGAGTCTTATTCAGAATTGATGTTATGTATATTCTATTCTGAATGTAGCAGGCAGTGTTAACAGCTTCAGCACAGAAGTGTCTAGGGGCAGAGTTGTCATTGAGCATTGTTCTAGCCATCTCTTGAAGAGATATGTTCTTTCTCTCTACCACACCATTTTGCTGTGGTGTTCAAGGTATTGAGATATTGTGAGGAATACCACTTTCCTCACAGAACCTTTCAAATTGCTCATTTTCAAACTCTCCCCCATGGTCACTTCTGATTGAAGTGATGCACATGCCTTTTTCATTATGACACGTTTGTAGAATATAGAAAAGACCCTGAATGACTCATCCTTGTGAGCTAGGAATTTAACTCATGTCCATCTAGTGTAGTCGTCTACTATGACTAGACCATATTTCTTGCCACTGATAGAAGCAGTCCTTGTTGGACCAAAGAGATCAAGGTATAGCAGCTCTAGTGGTCTATGGTACTAACAATATTCTTAGATTCAAAAGAACCTTTAACTTGTTTTCCCTTTTGACATGCATCACAAAGAGTATCAGATTTGAACTTAAGGTTTGGTAATCCTCTCACGAGGTTATGCTTACTTAGCTTTGAAATTAATTTCAAGCTTGCATGACCTAGCCTTTTGTGCGAAATCCATCGCTCATCTTCAATGTGTTGGAACCAAAGAGGTTTTGGCTAAAATAATCTCTTAAGTTTTGATGTTAACAAAAAGGTTAAATTTGTATGGCAAAATTGTACTAAAGATCTAACTTGGTTATTCTAGCTTGCGGGATTGTTTAAAGTATTTCTAGATAAGGAAACTTATCTTTAGCTTCTTAGTTTTGCTAAGAAACAGTGTCGGGTCCAAGACTTTACTCGCTAGACGAGCCGTCAAAAAGTTGGTAAAATTCTAAGTCTATAAGGTTATCGCTAGACGAGGCGCTAGAAAATAACTAAGTTAAAAGTAACTAGATGAGTACCTAAGTCTATCTGTAAAAAAGTAGTAGACGAGCTATTGAAAGTAATCTAGTAAAATAGCAAGTCCAAAGACTTGTAACTAGACAAGAAGTCATCTTGACACACAATCAGTAATCTAACCTATTTCTAGACATAGTTCAAAATTGCGCGTCCAAAGACATGCACGTCTACAGGTCACTGAAACTGAACCCGTCTGAGCATGATAAAGTCCATAGTTGTAACACAGCTAAGGAAATATGGGATACTCTAGCCCTAGCTCATTAAGGGTCATCCCAAGTCAAGGAGTTAAAGATAAGCATGCTGGTTCACCAGTATGAGTTATTCAAAATGGCTTAACATGAAACCGTAGATCAAATGTTTGGAAGGTTCCAAACTATCACAAATAGTCTTAGATCTCTTGGAAAAACTTATGAAAATAGAAATCATGTAAGAAAAATTTTAAGGAGCCTACACAAACATTGGAGATCTAAGGTCACTACTATTTAGGAGGCAAAGAACCTCAGTACTCTCACTCTAGAAGAGCTTCTTGGATCTCTCAAAGTCCATGAGCTTGAACTCAATGAAGAAGATAGTACTAGAAAAGAAAAATCTATTGCCCTAAAGGCAAAGAAGGCTAGCCCATCCAAAGTTCTCAAGGCTGAGGAATCCTCAGATGAAGCAGGCCCTTCTGATAGTGATGAAGGATCTTATGAGGATGAACTGTCTTTCATCTCAAAAAATATTCAACATATGTGGAGAAAGAAATTTGGTTTCAGAAGGAAGCAGTTTACCAAAAAGTTATCCAAAGAAAAATCAGACTCCAAGGAAAGAGGTCCACCTCTATGCTTCGAGTGCAAAAAGCCTAGTCATTTCAAAGCTGACTGCCCATAACTAAAGGACAAAAGGAAGTTATTCAAAAAGAAGAAAGTTCTAATGGCTACTTGGGAGGATATGGATCTATCATCATCTGAAGATGAAGATGAAGCTGAAGAAGAGGCAAACCTGTCTCATGGCTGACACTTCTTCAGAAAGTGAATACACTGATGCTGAGATAATGGAATCTGACTCATTTACTTTACAAGAAGCCTTTGATGAGTTATTACACAACTTGTCCATTTTATCTCATGAATATAAAAATCTCAAAAATAAAATTTCTAAGTTGACTAAGGAGTATGATAAAATCTACACGGAAAGGCAAGTTCTTGTAAATGAAAACAAGAAGCTCAAGTTAGAGAATGTCAGTCTACTGACAAACTCAAAGTTGAACCTGATGTCTCTTGTGAAGTTGCAAAACTCATACAAGATGTGACTTATCTGACAGACACCCGGTCTAAATTTGTAGATGGCTTAGAAAAGTTGAGCTTGATACTGAGGTACCCTAGGTCACCTCATGATAAGTCTAACTTAGGCTATGACAAAGAGAAGCATGAAGTATCTCACAAAGTATTAAAACCTCATGCACACACTACTACAGAAAGTGGCTTTAACGACGCTTTTTTTTGCCTTTAGTAGCACTTACAAGCGCTATCTATTCACCTGCTACTGAAGGTGAAAACAATAGGCAGCGCTTAAAAAAGCGCTATTGAAAATAGGAATAGGTAGCGTTTCCTTGAGAAAACGCTGTTTAAAGTTAAAAATAGACAACTCTTCCTTAAGAAAGCGCTATGTGTTGCATATACTTTAGACAGTGTTTCCTTGAGAAAGCGTTGTCTAAAGTATGCAATAGATAGCGCTTTCTCAAGGAAGCGCTACCTATTCCCCTTTTTTTCTATTATTATTATTCACTTTGTTTTCCTACATTTCTCACTCGCACTTAGCAATTCATAGTTTTTCTTGTTGTTGATAAATCAATTTTATATTGAAAGAGTACTATAAGTACTCAAAAACAGCCACACTTATATAATGTACAAAGCTTACATACGATATTGGTAAGTATATATAAACCAAACCAAATATCAAAATAATGCATATAACCAATTAACTAATGTACTTTAACACAATTCACAGTAAGGCTTACACATAACAAATTCTAATATTTAAGTCCATAAACCAAAAAGTCGCTAACCTATACTAGACAATAACCATGTACTACTAACAATGTATACAAGCTAATCAACACACTAGTAATTCTAAACAATTTGTGCATGCGGCTTCCATCTTCTGTTTGATCGCACAAAATCCTTATTAAGAATTACATAAGAATTTTCATAAATACCACAGCAATGCACCCAACTCTAGCAAATATCACAGAAAACCATTGTGGTTGATTTTGAATCTCTGTAAACCTACAAATAAGCCAAAAATAAATGGTCAACTTTCACATTTCTTTCTCTGCCTCACATTGTTTATAAGTAAATATGTGCATATAACCCCAACATTCAGACAAAGACAGAATTTAAGGCAAAATGACATTACTGGAGATATTATGCATGAAGGTACAACGTCATATTTTAAAAGCAAGGTGAGTGGACATGAAACCTTATACAAACTTGTGTCGCACTTCTAGACATTCAATTGATCATACAAAAAATGTACATACAAACAAATCCATGTTGCCGGCCTGCATAAGATGCACACAAATCACTTGCACATACAAACAAGTCTAATATACAGGAGACAATGTTATAAGATAGACATCCTTGTAAAGAGAAATGACAATGTTGCGAGAATACAAACCACACGAACTCATGAGCATCCTCTTGTCTTCCATAGCCAAGAGTACGACCAATATTAGGCAACAAGTGGCCTTGTGAATGGTCTACAATGATTTGCAACAAATGTAAATTTCTCCCTAAATCCATAATCGCTAATTAGAACCACCTCAATTAGAACGATAATAAAAAAAATAACAAAAGAAAATCACTTGAAAGCAACAAGGGAACTTGAAAAGAGATTAAATGGACCTCTTCCATGATGACAAATGAAGCTACAATAAAGAAAATTAGCTTTCAGATGATGAATGGCAGGATATGCATATATTTAGGTAAATATAAGCACATAATTCGGATGTACTTCACCTGAAGACCTGCTATATATAAAGAGATTAAATGGATGCATCTTTTAAAATACAAAGGTTTAAATCTTTATTAAACCATGATGAGAAATTTAGATTCATAACATGGATATGTGTCTAATGTCATGTATATTGTAATGTTGTACCAAACTTCATAATAAATATCAAATCCAAATTTCTATCTCAATGTTGCATATGGGCTCGGCATATTTTTTTATACTGCATAACTTTGTTAGAGCATGTTATATAGGAAAGCTAGGTTCTTCCTATTCGTCTTTAGTATCAAAAGAAAGGATTTTCAGTGAATGGATATTTAGATCCTTCCCTTAAATTACCTCATTTGACTATAACATTCAAGCTCATGAGTACCCAAGTGACCAATAGGAATAGCTCTAAGAAGTTTCACAACTTTGATTTTTGTGAGCTTTCAAGGGTAAAGGAGCTAGATCTTCCTGAAAATTAACAATACAAAAACTTCATTTAGAAGAGTAGAGTCAACACTAAATTTTCATGCTATAATTGTAATTTTTCAGTTTTTAACTTCACTTTGGTCTTTTTCTTTTAGAACAAACAATAAGCACCATATAGCAGAAATAATAATCTAGTTGAATATGCTTTCTTTTGCCCTAATAACTTCATTAAGCATCAAATTCTTTTTGCTTATTCCTTTCTTGACTTGACAGTATGGTTTCACCAAATGAAACCAAGTCTTCAAGAACCAAAACCATTCTAAGATCTGGTTCTGGTATATGACTACATGCTTAAACTTATGCCAACTCAGAGGAAAACTAAGATCTGAAATAAATCATTTCAATATATCAGAAAGAATACCCTGCAACAAACCATTTCAAGAAAGTCTTACCTTGAAAAAGACAAAGGAACATTACAAACTAGAAAGAAAATACAAAAGCAAAACAGAATCCACTCACCTTGCTTGACTTCTCTATAGCTTGTCCCATTGCAGATGCAAGATTACCAATTGTTGTCAAGGTTGCCATGATAATGTTTTAGTTGCTATCAAAGAGATGTCCCCTAAGAAGCCCCAAATAACTCACCTGGTAACAGAACAGTTAGGACTTATTATAAAGATTTGCTAATTTTATAATAAACAAAATAATAAACAAGATAATGAAGGCACCAACCAAGGGGGCAAAGTTGGTAATACCACCCCATAGGTTAAGAATGTTTGAAGCATAAACTTGGAAACTCTCTTGTCAAATACACCATAAAGTTAGCAAACAACCCAAATGCTGCCAACCTCTCAAACGTTTCGTTCCTTGTAACATAAACTCAAAATAACTTAATTAAGAAAGTTAAGTTATTTGTATTTGAGCTTTGTTGGTGAAAGAATGAATTGATTATGCAATTGAATAAAAGTAGGCTTAAAAGTTTGAAAGAAAATTTGAGACCTAAAATAAAAAGGATGGCCTTAATTAATTTTGAACTTGAAGAATTATTGCCACTTCTGCCGCATAGAACCGACCAACAAGAAGGAGTGGTAGAGAGCTTAGACCCCTTATCATTTGCAACCAACATTTTCTCACAAATTATATCTATTGTTTGTCTCCCTAGCTAGCTAAAACGAAATTGCTCTCTCCTCCATATGCCTCTACGTTAAAAATTTCTGGAATACTTAGCATCAATATCTCTATGCACTCCTCTCAAGGCATAAGGCACATGTGTTAGGCTTTGGTGGGTTAGAGCTATAAAGGACCCAAGACACTGATTTATCTATATACACACTGAATGATTGAATGGTGGAGGATAGAACTTAACTGTATATTTGAATTGAATTTAGAATGCATCCAAATAAAGATAGGCTTTAGATGTGTGCTCACCAACTGCAACAATTCAAATAAAATAAAAAACACAGTTTTGCTTGAATAAATTAGTTTCATTAGAAAAATTAATAAAAATAGAAAAAATTCCTCAATGAAACAGAAAGAGAAAGGGATAGAAAACAGAGGAAGCAAAGACTCACAAAGTGGAAGTTGTTGTGTTGGGAAACAGAGAGTGGCTATGAAAACCTGCAATGGAAGACATTAACAGAGAACCCATTAGTCACAGTTCAAAGAACAAATAAATGTAAAAAGAAAAAGAAAGAAGAAAATTTTGAAGTGTATGGGTTTGGCAGGGAGGGGCAAAACCTGAAATCAGAAGTGGGTAATGGAAGGGAAGAATGATGGGGCAAAAGGGTCTCACCATTATAAATCACCTCAGCGACCACATCGACGGTGTTCATTTGCACCTTCACCATCGCGCTATCTCTCTCTGACTCTGATTTCCTAGGGTTTGATGGCGCAACAGTACGTAGTAGCTTCGAAGCGCGACAGCTGACATTAGTGGCAACGGAAAGCGAACAGTGGCAGATAGCGAATGTTTCGAGTGGTAGACGAACGGGCTCGACTGGGTTACGACACGAGGGAGACGAGAGTGGTGGTGGTAGACGAACGGCGGCGGCGGTAGCTTAGGCGGTGGTGGTAGACAAGAGTGGTGAAGGTTTCGAGAAATAGGGTGGGAGGGAAACTTGGGCGTTTAAGGAAGTTGTTTTATGAGAGGTTGTGAGAGATGAAGTCCCGCAAAATTTTTGAGAGTGAGAGGGAACAGTGTGGGAGGGAAACATTTATTTTTAGGGTAAGGAATAGACAGCGCTTCCTTAAACTAACGTTATCTTAGGTAATGAATAGATAGTGCTTCCTCAAACAAGCTCTATCTATTCCTACCTATCAACTTTTAATAGTGCTTCATTGGAGAAGCGTTGTCTTAGGTTATATCTAAAATAGCGCTTCTTCAAGGAAGCGCTACTAAATGTCTTCCGCCTCTCTTTTAATAGCGTTTCAGTTAGAAATGCTATTAAAGGTGCACTACTAAAACCCTTTTTTGTAGTAGTGATACCATAGAGTTTCTAAAACTCAAGCATAGCATACTAAAACAAAATAAAGCTCGTCCAATGCTTACTGTAAAGTTTGTGGAAAAAGTGGTCATGTAACATCTAGATGCATACACAATAAGCATGTCAAGCATACTCGACTAGTGACTACTAACAAAAAAGGATCCAAGTCAATCTGGGTACCTAAAGATACGATTATACCTGTTGCAGATTTGCTTAACAACAGGAAAGAAACTCGCATCTTGGTACTTGGACAGTGGATGCTCATGTCATATGACAGGAGAAAGGTGTATGTTCCAAGACCTTAGACTCAAAGATGGTGGCTGGGTTACCTTTGAGGTAATCAGAAAGGAAAGATTATTGGAGTAGGTAAAATTGGTAAACATCATTTTCCCTCCATTGATAATGTTCTTTTAGTTGATGGTTTAAAACACAATCTATTGAGCATAAGCCAATTATGTGATAGTGGGTTTGCTGTTTCTTTTGATAAGAACATGTGTAATGTCAAGAAAACTGATGGATCACTCTTATTCATTGCCAAGAGGCAAAACAATCTGTATAAGATTGACTTATAGGACCTTACAAATCAAAGTGTCTCATGTCTAGTGTCCATTGAAGATGAGAGATGGATTTGGCACAAAAGGCTAGGTCATGCAAGCTGGAAATTAATTTTAAAGCTAAATAAGCATAACCTCGTGAGAGGTGTACCAAACCTTAAGTTCAAATCTGATGTTGTCTGTGATGCATGTCAAAAGGGAAAACAAGTCAAAGGTTCCATTGAATCTAAGAATGTTGTTAGTACCAATGGACCACTAGAGTTGCTACACCTTGATCTCTTTGGTCCAACAAGGACTGCCTCTGTTAGTGGTAAGAAATATGGTCTAGTCATAGTAGATGACTACATTAGATGTACATGGGTTATGTTCCTAGCTCACAAGGATGAGTCATTCAGGATCTTCTTTGTATTCTGCAAACGTGTATAGAATGAAAAGGCATGTGTATCACTTCAATTAGAAGTGACCATGGGGGAGAGTTTGAAAATGAGCAATTTGAAAGGTTCTGTGAGGAAAGTGATATTCTTCAAACTTCTCAATACCTAAAACACCATAGCAAAATGGTGTGGTAGAGAGAAAGAACATATCTCTTCCAGAGATGGCTAGAACAATGATCAATGACAACTCTGTCGCTAGACACTTCTGGGCTAAAGCTGTTAATACTGCCTGCTATATTCAGAACATAATATACATTAGACAAATTCTGAATAAGACTCCTTATGAATTGTGGAAAGGAGAAAAACCCAACACATCTTACTTTCATCCTTTTGGTTGTAAATGCTTTATACTAAATACAAAAGATCAACTTGGTAAGTTTGATGCTAAAGTAGATAATGGAATTCTGTTAGGATATTCTGAGTCGTCTACAAGCTTTAGATTTTACAATTCCTGAACTCTAGTAGTTGAAGAATGTATACATGTTAAGTTTGATGACAAACAACCTGATAAGAAATTATCAGAGCTTGATGAAGCTTTCGCAGATTTGAATCTCAAAGATTCTGAAAATCCAGTAAATATCAAGACAGATGATTCAGTCGTCGATCAACAACAACCTGAGTCAGAAACTTCACAACAAGAAAGTGTTCAAAGATCATGGTAATTCAAAAATTATCATCCTCAAGATCAAATCATTGGAAGTCCCAGTGATAGGCTGAGAACCATATCAACATTCATAGAGAAATATGATTCTGCTTTAGTCTCTGAGTTGGAACCAAAGATAGTAGACGAGGCTTTAATGGACGATGGTTGGATTCTGGCAATGCAAGAAGAATTAAACTAGATTGAAAGAAGTGAAGTGTGGACTCTTGTGCCCCTGCCAAGGAATAAATCAGTTATTGGAACCAAGTGGATTTACATAAACAAGCTTGATGAAAATGGTAAAGTGATAAGAAATAAAGCAAGATTAGTTTCTCAAGGTTACTCTCGGGAAGAAGGTATAGATTATACTGAAACCTTTGCTCCAGTTGCTAGGTTAGAAGAAATACGCATATTACTATCTTTTGCTGCACATCATAATATTATGCTTTATCAAATGGATGTGAAGAGTGTATTTCTAAATGGCTTTATAAATGAAGAAGTGTATGTTATGCAACCTCCGGGTTTTGAAAGTGAAACCCATCCTGATCATGTATATAAGCTAAAGAAAGCTTTATACGGCCTCAAACAAGCTCCTAGAGCTTGGTATGAAAGGCTAAGTTTATTCTTAATGGACAATGGATTTAGTAGAGGAAAGGTTGATACAACTTGTTTAGGAAATCCAACAAGTCCAGTTTTATAATTGTACAAATATATGTTGATGATATAATCTTTGGTGCTACTAATGAATCTCTGTGCAAAGAATTTTCTAAGCTAATGCAAAAGGAATTTGAAATGAGCATGATGGGAGAATGACCGCGCTGTCGCCACGCGCCAAAAAGAACGAGCGATTATTAAAATAATGTAGTATAGAGCGACAACTCGGATATCGTCTCTCAAGGACTCTTTAGGCGTTGTTATTATTAACAGAAAATCAAAAGTTAGTTTTTGGGGGGTTTTGAGTTTGAAATAAAATAAAGAACAGAATGGAAAACATAACAATGAAAACAAAGCAGTTAAAGAGAATAGCAAATAAACTAAAGACGATTAACCTACTGTTCTTGGTTTCCCACTATCATTGGTTCAAGCAAATCCAAGCCCTAAGCAGATTCTAAACCCTTCCCGATTGTAGCATCAATTTACAAGGGAAATCAATACTACGAGACATATATTCCTATTCCCGAATTAAGCAAACGGGGTGAAGCACTCATGAACTAAGCGAACATGATTGAACACACGCGAATTAAGCAAACGCGATTATATATAGGAACATACAATCATCGAAATAAATCAATACTAATCCTATACATATATGAATTAAGCAAACAGAAACATATAGAACAGTACTGAAAAGGAATAGCAATTCAAATAGGAAATCCAGAACCTCAAGTGTAATTGAAACCAATACCAGTAGATTAATCTAGGAGACTAGTTCTCCATTACAGAAATAAACATAAAAGAAAAGGAAGGAAAATAAACTACTACTACTGACTATCAAAGACTAGCCAAAACTGGCTAACTCTGCCTTCCTCCTTCAGTTCTGCCTAAGACTGTTTTACATACACGTTTCTGGAATCAGAGGACTCGCGAGGCGAAGCACTTCTCGCGAGGCGAATAACACGAAAGGTCTACAACTCTTGGTCTTCTCGCGAGGCGAGCATATCTTCGCGAGGCGAACTCTTCAAATTCCCAACTGTAATGCCCGTGACCTTCAACATACGCAAACCGTGATGGCTTCTGGTCTTCCAAGGCTCGCGAGGTGAATGGATGCTCGCGAGGCGAACACTTCAACTTCAAAACTGCCACAGCCGTGATCTTCAACACGGGTAAACCGTGATCGTCTCTGACTTTATTTGACTCTAAATCAGAAAATAACATAAGTACTTTATTTGACTCTAAATCAACTAAATTAACCTAAAAACACTTTACAGACTCAAAATACTACTTAAGGACAATCAAATCTAATTTGGGTGAAAATGATATAAAATAAGCACAAAGCCAAGGTCTTTACTAGTTATAAAACCAGTCAAACAGAGGCTCATCAAAATACCCCAAACTTAAACTTTGCTTGTCCCCAAGCAAACTAAAACTCAAAAACTTAAAAAGACTCAAGACCTGGCAAGCTCAAAAGATTCAATCGACTTTCGCACAGATTTCAAGCAATTTATCAAAATATTTTTCAATGTTCCCCCCTTTCAAACAAAATAATCCCCACATTCATTTATTCTAAACAGTTGAGAAATTAATCATTCAGACAATCGGAAATCTAAGCAGGGGGTCTAAGTTACACACAAGAGGGAGATCACCAAAATCAAACAACTGCCTTCCTCACAAGGGAAATTTATGTTCACTCAATCGCTCAATTTGTGTCAGGCTTTCACTCAATTTCACTTTTAAGAGAACTTCCCATAAATTTGATTTTCATCTCAAAATGGTCCCCACAGAAAATATGCAAGCAACATCAAAAGGTCTTTTATGGGTTGTAATGGGGCCTGACTAAGGGTAGGATATACAAAGGAACTAGGCTGAAGACCCTAGGAACTAAGAGAGCATGAACATTATTTACACTTTGAAATTAAACTCAAGTTCCTTTTCTCATTTTTCATTTTTTTTACCTTGGGTGGCTACAACCTTTTTATTTCTTTTTGGCATTTTTGCACTTTTTTTTTCTGTTTTTCTTTTCTTTCTTTTTTTTCTATTATTATTTTTTTCTTTTTCCCAATCCCAAACAACACATTGCACCGGGTAGTCACCCCAAACTTAGTTCTTGTACCCATTCTAAGATTCCATGCTCTCCTAATCCTAAGATCGGGTTAACATGGTTTTTCAGATTTTGGCTTGTAACATAAGGTTAACAAGAATTAACAGGCTAATAGGCTCAATGGGGCTAACTAAGGAACATGCATTAGGGATGGTTATTTTAGGCTAAGTAGCTATTTACAAAGAAAATGCCTAAATCATTTGAGCAAACACATAATCATGCAAATCAAAAAGAGATTCCAGCAAACTCAGGAAAGTGCAACTTAAAAAGTGATTTTCACACAGTCAAAAACATTTTGGAGGCTCAAAACCTCACCTAGACATTCATGCAAATTGCTTGACAGAGATTCTATCCCTAGTGTGTGCTTCCTATCACCCCAAACTTATCATAAATCATGCCATCATAATAAAATCTCAAAGTTCAGTTTTCAATCATATGGGGATCATTTTTTTTCAAATTTTTTTTTTTCAAATCCTAGGGGGAAAAAGTCAACACTATCATGCAATCCATCTATGCAATTTCAATCAAACCAATAAACTTGCCGACAAAAGACTCAAACACAACTCCTGAGCTTCTCAAATTATTTAGGAGTTTTATTCAAAACAAAACAGAATTAAAGTAAGGAAAAGAAAATTAAAAATGAGAAAGGGTTAAGAAAACTCATTGAAGGGCGGTTCCACCAGGATCCCATTGCTTGTAGCATAAGGCCCACGTGATGGACAAAGAGTGGGAGTTCATTCCAAGCTTCCATGACTTGCAGCCTTGATTTGGAAGTGGGTGCTTGATAATTATGACGACCTCGCCGAGTGCGGCGGACTTCTCACTTCCTCCCGGGTCACAGATGTCCGCTTTATCTACAAAGTCTCCCCAATAGAAGTGGGGCTCAACCTCTTGGACTGGCCATGGTGCAAAATCCAAGGGTGCAAAATCCAGAGCTTTTGGTTCCACAGGGGGAGGTGGCAAACAGTTAGCTGGGGTTACTGGTGCTGCTTCAACTTCTGCCTTTTCTTCATTTACTGCACGAACAAATTCATCACCTGCTATACATGCAGAAATTTCAGCACACACCACACAAAGGTTAGAGTTAGTAGAGTCAGTACATATATCACAATAAAATGAATCAGTAAAATCTACAATGTCTGGAAATTCAGCAATTAATTCATCATCCACCCCATTACTCTCAACACGTGCATCTAAGACCAAAGATTCTTCTTTATCCTCAAGCATGGTGGAGCAAATGTTCTCCTGATCCTCCTGATGCTCATTTCCTATATGAACATGGCCCTCAACCTCATCTGTCTCCTGTTCCAGATGGATGCTTTGCTTAACATACCTTTCAAAATAACATTCTACACACAAAGCAGTGCCAGAATAATAACAATCATCAGGGGATTCAACACACAATTCATCATCAACAGAAATATTATCACAATCATCATCAGAAATATCTTCAAGAATAACTTGTGACTCTGTATGTTCTTCAAGGGGCTGTGGAGTTAGCATTACAGCCGAGTTGGCGGTAACTTGATCAATTAGAGCGGACAACTTCTGAGATTCAGCTTGGCTCCTCTGGTATTCAGCCTCCTTCTTCTGTTGAAATTCAAGAAAGTTTGCTTCCATTTGTGCATTTATCTGTGCGGTCATCTGTTTGCACAGGTCCTCTAGGGAAGGTTCGGAAGGTGCAGCTCTGAAGGCAGGATAGTATTTAAATAGGAAGGCTTCCTTCAAATCAAACCAGCTTGAGATGGAATTCTCATCAAGACAATACAACCAATCTCTTGCAGCACCTTCAAGTGAGAATTGGAAAGCTTCCATCTGAATGTGATCTTCTGTTATTCCTGCAGGTCTCAGCATTATAGAACAGGCAATCTGGAATTCCCTCAGATGCTCCTGCGGATTTTCACCTGCAAAACCACTAAACCTTGGCAACCAGCATGATAAACCAAGAAAATCAGGAAAATATATGCATGGTGGTTGCTCATAGTAAGCATTAGGCATGTAATTTCGCATATAATTATCCATGGGTGGTGCTAAAATTCACAACCAGACAATGCAGACAAAACTAATTAGCAAAGAGATTTTTTTTTTTTAAATTTTATTTTCTGCTAATAACAACAAACCAGAGTCCCCGGCAACGACGCCAATTTTTGACCGCGCTGTCGCCACGCGCCAAAAAGAACGAGCGATTATTAAAATAATGTAGTATAGAGCGACAACTCGGATATCGTCTCTCAAGGACTCTTTAGGCGTTGTTATTATTAACAGAAAATCAAAAGTTAGTTTTTGGGGGTTTTGAGTTTGAAATAAAATAAAGAACAGAATGGAAAACATAACAATGAAAACAAAGCAGTTAAAGAGAATAGCAAATAAACTAAAGACGATTAACCTACTGTTCTTGGTTTCCCACTATCATTGGTTCAAGCAAATCCAAGCCCTAAGCAGATTCTAAACCCTTCCCGATTGTAGCATCAATTTACAAGCGAAATCAATACTACGAGACATATATTCCTATTCCCGAATTAAGCAAACGGGGTGAAGCACTCATGAACTAAGCGAACATGATTGAACACACGCGAATTAAGAAAACGCGATTATATATAGGAACATACAATCATCGAAATAAATCAATACTAATCCTATACATATCTGAATTAAGCAAACAGAAACATATAGAACAGTACTGAAAAGGAATAGCAATTCAAATAGGAAATCCAGAACCTCAAGTGTAATTGAAACCAATACCAGTAGATTAATCTAGGAGACTAGTTCTCCATTACAGAAATAAACATAAAAGAAAAGGAAGGAAAATAAACTACTACTACTGACTATCAAAGACTAGCCAAAACTGGCTAACTCTGCCTTCCTCCTTCAGTTCTGCCTAAGACTGTTTTATATACACGTTTCTGGAATCAGAGGACTCGCGAGGCGAAGCACTTCTCGCGAGGCGAATAACACGAAAGGTCTGCAACTCTTGGTCTTCTCGCGAGGCGAGCATATCTTCGCGAGGCGAACTCTTCAAATTCCCAACTGTAACGCCCGTGACCTTCAACATGCGCAAACCGTGATGGCTTCTGGTCTTCCAAGGCTCGCGAGGCGAATGGATGCTCGCGAGGCGAACGCTTCAACTTCAAAACTGCCACAGCCGTGATCTTCAACACGGGTAAACCGTGATCGTCTCTGACTTTCTGGGCTTGGTGACTCGCGATGCGAGAGATTCTTCGCGGGGCGAAAGACCAGAATTATTCCTTTTTATTAACCTGAAAAACAGAAAATAACATAAGTACTTTATTTGACTCTAAATCAACTAAATTAACCTAAAAACACTTTACAGACTCAAAATACTACTTAAGGACAATCAAATCTAATTTGGGTGAAAATGATATAAAATAAGCACAAAGCCAAGGTCTTTACTAGTTATAAAACCAGTCAAACAGAGGCTCATCAGAGAACTCAAATTCTTCCTTGAACTTCAAGTAAAACAAACAGTGGACGAGGTGTACATCCATCAAACCAAGTATACAAAGGAACTTCTTAAGAAATTCAAGTTGGATGACTGAAAACCAATGAACACACCGATGCATCCCACGTCCATACTGAACAAATATGACAAAGATAAAAAGGTTGACCAAAAGGTATATAGAGGTATGATAGGATCTCTCTTATATCTTACTGCGTCTAGACCTGATATTATGTTCAGTGTTTGCTTATATGCTCGATTTTAATCCGATCCTAGAGAATCTCATTTATCAGCAGTTAAAGGAATATTTAGATATTTGAAAGGTACTACAAATCTGGGTTTGTGCTTTAAGAAAAATGATGATTACAGATTAGTTGGTTTTTGTGATGCTGACTATGCTGGAGATAGA
Organism: Sophora flavescens; assembly: GCA_030762895.1. Lineage (NCBI taxonomy): Eukaryota > Viridiplantae > Streptophyta > Magnoliopsida > Fabales > Fabaceae > Sophora > Sophora flavescens. The sequence continues at coordinate 88,243,806 of CM061069.1, read as the reverse complement.
ATAGAAAGAAAGAGTACCAGTGTAGGATGTCACTTCATTGGAGCTAACTTAGTCTCATTGTCAAGCAAAAGATAAAGTACCATTGCCTTATTAACTGCTGAAGCCGAGTATATATCAGTTGCAAGTTGATGCTCACAACTTCGATCAAGCATCAATTGGAGGATTACAATGTGTTTGTAAATAGTATTCCACTTATGTGTGATAACACTTCTGCAATCAATCTATCTAAAAATCCAATCTTGCATTCAAGAGCTCAGCACATAGAGATTAAACATCACTTTATTAGAGATTATGTGTAAAAAGGTGTTATTTATATACAGTTTGTAGATAGTGACCATCAATGGGCAGATATCTTTACTAAACCTCTTGTTGAGGGCCGATTTATTTTTATTAGAAAGCATCTTAACATGATATGTATGGATTGATATGTCGTCCAACAATGGTCGTCTGTTGTATGATAAAAGTGCGTCTATTGCATGTATCGTCTATTGCCTGTTTGCATCTGACTCGTCCATATATTTAATTATAATTTGTATTTATTATGTCTCTAAGACATATTTAATTCAAATTCCATTTGTCGAGTCAGTTATATCCATCAATCTTTTAACTTGCTTTTTATAGTTTCAAAACCTGCACCGTGTCAGCATTTAATGCATGTCCTATCACACGTCTTTCATTTATTTTATTTTCGAATTTTTTTTCCAGAGAGAAAGTCTTCAATTTTTCGAAACCTTTTTAAATGTGTCTCTTCCCTTTTAAAAAACTTTCATTCACTCTGAACTTGAAACTTCTCGCGAAAGAATTCTTTGTTTCTCAAATCCTAAACCTTAAAATATGGCATCTTCATCTGTTGCTGGCACCTATAATGTCAATGCTCTCGAGATTGGGATAAGGCATCACTTTGAGTTTGGCATAATTAAGGAATACAATGTTGATGTTAATCACTACATCAATGCTGCCGGTTGGAGAGGTTTGTTTATTGAGAAGGTCTCTGTGTACCCAGACCTGATTAGGGCTTTCTGGAAGAAACCCAGGGTTACTAAAACTGAAGTCTCTGCTACTGTGATGGGGACTGATGTGGTTGTATCTGAAGCTACAATTGTAACAGCGATTCACTGTGCTCAGGAAGGTCTAACCCTAACTGAGAAATGGGACGAAGAATTGGGTGGACAAGAAGTCATTGGTTCTTTTCTGATGAGGAGTGATACTGTAAGAAATCACTCATGGAAAGTTGTGGAGATGAAGGATGAAGTTTGTATTCTTCATCAAATTCTAAATAAGACGGTTCTGTACAAGGCTGGGCCTAAGGACAATCTTTCTGCCCTACACAAGTTCTGTCTCTGCCACTTGATAACTGAGACTAAAGTCAACCTGCCTCATATTTTGTTTGGAAGATTCAGAGACTATGTGATTCATAGGGAGAAGGGAACTGCTATTCCTTTTTGCCATCTGCTCTCCAAGATCTTCAAGTCCCATCAGATTTATGTAAAACTTGAAGCGATGTCTTTTGAGGAACAAGCTGCAATCCTCAAGGAGAGGGGTATGTCTCCTGCTGTGTTTGGCAAGGTAAATCTGACAAACATGAAGCTCAGTTCTGTTGCTCAGGTAGAACTGGCCAAGAAGGAGGAGTTGCTGAAGTTCAAAGAAGAACAAATAGAGTTGAATGAAGCTGAAACTCTAGGGTTGAAAAAGAAGATAGTTGGACGACGAGCGAAAACAACTCGTCTATGCCATCATGGAGGAGAAGAGCATTGATGTAGGGTCCATCATTGCTACTAATATTCAGCATAAGGCTATCTCCAAGAGCCTGAAGGAGGTGTTGTCCATGGATTCCTCATCACTGAGATGATCGCGAGGGCAGAGGTGGTGACCTACCGTGGATGGCCAGATCACCGTACTCTTGGGCGATCTCCCCTATGTAGAACCTCCCCCTCAACCATCAACTCCAATGCTCTATGCATGGCACAACAACAAACAACAACAACCACCTCCTTTGCTTGGGCCATAAAGCTCCAAGACTTCATCATCAACATCATTGTGCTTGGGCCAATAAGCACCGAAGACTTAACATCATCAACACCTCGACCAAAAATCATCGAGGCTACCTTGGCTAATAAGCACCAAAGTTATCAACGTGCGATAACCCAACGGTTGTCGACTTAAACATCTTGTCATCATTAATTATCCTCATTAACCATTAACCGAGTTATCTAATCATGTCAACATTGCGTTGTTGGGGAAGATTGGGGTTTAAAACCCCCTTTAAGTCTTTAATCTCAATTTCTGTCTAGATAGGTGAGCAAGGGCGTGCTTGACCCCAGCACAGGCATGCTGCCTCTTAAGTGGAGCACGATCGTGCTTCCTTTAAGGCACGGCCGTGCTCAGCTTCACGATCGTGCTCCTCTGCTGCACTACCGTGCTTAATGCGCCACCATTTTCCAGAATTCAAACTGGGAGCACGGGCGTGCTCCCTGTTCTGCATGGCCGTGCTCAATGCACGACAGTACTATTCTGGGCAGAGTTCAAACATAGATTTTAACCAATTTTTGGGGAAGATTAATCCATTAATCCTAGGTTAGTTAGCAATATATTTTAAGGGTTAAAACTCATCATCGAAACTCATCATTAATATCAATCATTCAACCAACATCATACCGACAACAACTATCAACATAGCATAATGTTCATACCAAGATAATCAACGTAAACATCAAGTTACATATATCATGAACATAAGCATATGAAATAACATACTAAACTGCCAAGAACATGTTATCACAAAACCAATTTAGCATATTTAATTATACATTCACATATGACAAACCGGAGTCATGGGAACCCCTTTACCTTAAACAACCCCCACTGCCTAATGAATACACTACCCTTCTCCCCATACTTGGATTGAAGGTTCCAACATAAGTTCCTAACAGCAAACCGGTTCCGTCCCTTTGAGTGGCTCAATCCCAATCAAGCCTTGATCAAACAAAAACATAAACAACTTAGTTTTCAATTCTAAACAATAAAAGGAAACATAAGGGAAAGGAACCATTACCTATTCTTGATTGGCGCAGATGACAGAACTGTTCCCAAGGGTCTCCAATACTCAAGGAATGCACCGAATATGAGAGAAAGAGGGAATGCAAAAGTAGCAGCCGCACTAGGGTAGTAGCAACCACCAAAAATAGGGTTAAAACGTAACTCTCGGTTTCTATGCCAACATATAAAGGTTGCACCTGAGCACGACCGTGCACCCCCTTGAGCACGGTCGTGCTGGACTTAGCGTCAGCGAGACGCTGTCCGCACTTGGAGCACAGGCGTGCTCAACTTAAACTTGGCAGCGCCACCTGGCTTTAAGCACGGGTGTACTGGCATTAGAGCATGGGCGTGCTCATGTACCAGAGAGGGACTTTTGAGCCAAAAATCCCAGTAAGCCCTTAGCCAACAACTTAAACTTAATAAAACCAACTCGAACAACCAAACAAGCTTTATAAAAGCACTTAACGAAAAGCAGGGTGTTACAATTCCACCCCCTTATAAAAAATTTCGTCCTCGAAATTTCTACGTACCTCAAGCGAAAAGGTGCAAGTACGCTTCCATCATCTTGCTCTCCAACTCCCAGGTAACACTTTCCTCAGTAGCCCCACCCCAAACTACTATGACCAAAGGAATCTCTATGCCTCTTAGCTGCTTCACCCGCCTATCCTCGACTTGAAGGGGTAACATCTCAAACGTCAAGTTCTCTTTCAACTGTTTTGTGTCGGGTACTATCACGTGACTAGGGTCATGGATATACCTTCTGAGTTGAGTCACATGAAAAACATTATGGAGATTGGACAAGAACGGTGGTAAGGCTATCTAGTAGGCGACTTCGTCGACTTTTTTAAGGATCTGGTAAGGACCAATGAACCTCGGAGTAAGTTTCCTCGCCCTCATCACTCCACCAACCCTAATCTATGGGGTAACTCTCAAGAATACATGATCGCCTTCCTGGAATTCGAGCGCCTTCCTTCTTTTATCATGGTAGCTCTTTTGCCTACTCTGTGCAACTCTCATCTTTTCTTGAACCATCCTGATCTTTTCTATTGTTTCCTGGACTATCTCTAGTCCTAGCACCACATTATCACTAGGTTCATTCCAACACAAGGGTATCCTACATCTCCTCCCATAAAGAGCCTCATAAGGTGCCATCCTAATGCTGGAATGAAAGCTGTTGATGTAAGTGAACTCTATCAGGGGAAAAAACATGTCCCAACCACCAGACTGCTCTAAAACACAAGCCCTCAACAAGTCCTCTAAGGACTGGATGGTCCTCTCAAACTGCCCATCAGTCTGTGGGTGGTAAGCTGAACTAAGCCTAAGCTTTGTCCCTAAAGCATGCTGCAAACTCTCCCAGAACCTAGAGGTAAACCTCGGGTCTCTATCTGATACTATGCTAGAGGGTACACCATAAAGCCTAACTATTTACTTGATGTAAAACTTATCCAACTTCTCTAAAGGATACTTGATAAGCCTCTGGCTTATCTAGTTTTATAACTAGTAAGACTGTGGTTTATGTGCTAATTATTCGAGTTCAATTCGTTTTCGCCTAAATTTGGCCTTGTTTTGTTCCTAAGTTAGACTTGGACTCGTTCTAGGCATTTTTTGTAGTTTTTAATTTATTTTGAATAGAATTATGCTTTTCGTTTTCTTTTGTTGTTTCTGGGTAAAAGTGAAGCTCTAGAGTCAAGGAAAATGAAGAAAACAGTGGAATTGCCATTCTGGAGACACTCGCCCCGCGATAGGCTGCTCGCCTCGCGATCCTGAAGACCAGCTGAGCAACAACAGTAATCCTTTCTGTCTCGCCTCGCGAGAGGCTGCTCGCCTCACGAATCATGAAGACCTGGAGGACAGAGACCATCACAGCCTAGCCGTGATGAAGGTCACGGCTGTGACAGACTGGAAATTGAAGTCTCGCCTCGCGAAACACCTTCTCGCCTCGCGAGAGTCCAATTTGAAAGCGCGCCATTTTTAATATTCGCCTCGCGAGCGCTCGCAGATTCTGAATCCTATATATTGCTGTTTTAGGGCAGAATTGAGGAGCTTTTTGATTCTCTACTACTTTGTAGCGTTTTGGGACGAAAGTCTTGTACTCTGGAGCTGCGTCTCCTTCTTTTATTTTCTTATTTTACAATGGTGATTATGGTCGATTGTTTGCGCGTTGTCACGGGCATGAGGAACTAATCCCCTCGTCTAAGGGAACAATGAAACCACCCATGGCGGTGTAGAATTCGATGTGATGTATGTTTCTCTCCCTTTTCTCAATAGTATTTTCCAATTCTGAATTTGTTGTGTTCATCATATGTTTGTGTGATTGACTAGTTAAACGTGTTGAGGCTTAGGAGGCAATTCGCGTTTTAGAACTTGAATTGGGATCATCGATCGACTATTGCACGAGAGTGAATAGGAGATCGGTGCAACGTTATAAGAACCAGATTTAATAGAGTTTGATGATTGGGTTATGAGACCTAGTAAGTAATTAATTCAATCGTCGAATACGTCCTATTGAGCATGACAGTGGATTTAGAAGAATTTGGGGGTCCTGGTTGACATTGTAATTGAACCTAGGAAGGAAAACATCATCACTTGGGTACTATGCATGATTGGGTAGGTGGATTTGTGACCTTAGATATTTAATTTCTGGTTTTAATACCATACCTTTATTTGATTTGTTAATTTGACTGCGATCCTATTTTCTCTCCAATCTCAACCACTTTCTGTTACTTGACCAAACGTATCGAACTTCTCGCGAATTAGTCGAATTGGTAGCCCAATCCTTGTGTTTGACCTCGGTAATTACTTACCGTGTTTATTTTATTACTTGCGACGACCCGGTACACTTGCCAGTGACTCAACAAGTTTTTGGCGCCGTTGCCGGGGATTGGAACAACCAATTTTCCTAATTTTTAGGGAATTTGATTATTTGGTTAAGCTGTTTTTTTTATTTTTATTTTTCTATTATTTATTTATTTTTATTTCTCTCTACTTCTTTGATTCCACTTGGTCTTGCCTTGTTTTTTGTATGCGAGGTACCCTCTCACAAGAGGACTTGCTATTTGATTCGGAGATCACCAAGACCGAGAAGCGCTTAAGGAAAGAAGCCAGAGAGCGAAAGAGGCTTGAAGCAATTGATCTTGAGGAGATGGCCTTCGGCGTTCTTTGACCCCGTCTCCAAAGTTCAACATTTCTTTAACCGGTTGAGGGGGCGCTATCAGATGAATTGCGATGCTGCAGCTGGCGGTTCATTTTCCTATTTATCAGCTGAGGATGGATGGGCATTATTGGAGAAGATGTCGTACAATGATTACAACCGTGGTAGGGAAACCTCAAGTGGATTCAGTTCTGCAGCAATAGAAGCCATTCTGGAGCAAAATAAACTGTTGAAGATGCAAATGGCGGCTTTGTCTGAGAACAAGAAGGTTAATGCGATACACGAAGGAATGCCTCCGGGTTGTGATAATTGTAATGGAAATCATGACATTCAGAGCTGTCCGTTCAACTTCTCTCGAGAACATGTGGACTCATGCCACAATTTCTATGACAGCGTGCCCCAGAACAACTATCAGAGGAACAATCAGAATCGGAATAGGGGTTATATGAGGAGAGACCATCCGGGTTTCGCTTGGATTAATGCTAGTGGTGGTCTAGCCGGGCAACAGCCTCAACAGAATTGGCAACAACAACCTCAACAGGGTCAGAGGCCAAACTATGGGATCCATCAACACAACACTCAGCAGGCTTTTCCAGGGACTAATCAATTGCAAATAACTGATGGTGGAAGGCAACCTTGGGAGTTGGCTCTTGAGTAGATGAATGCGGCAGTTGAGAAGTTGGCAATCAATACAGGCACAACCATTGATAAGTTGGCAACTCATACAGGGGCGACAATTCAGAATCTAGAGACGCAGGTTGCTCAGCTCGCAAAGCAACTAAATGAGCATCTCCCAGGCACTTTCCCAGGTGATACCGAGAACAACCCTAAGAACCAATGCAATTCCATAACAACTAGAAGCGGTAGGGTGTTGGGATCTAACAGGGGTGCAACTAGTTCTCAGGAAATTGAAGACAAGGCCTCGGAACAACCACATGTTGAGGAAGAGCAACCCGAGAAAGAGGAGTTGACAAGTGACAAGGCACCGGAGCAAGTGGGGGAGATTTGCAAACGGCTAGTACAATACCCACATGAAGCATTGTTTGAGCAGAATATGGTTGGGGGGATGGATCAAAGTGCAGATGATGTGGTAGTGGATTTCACCATGCTTGCCAAGCAACCTGAAATTGCTGATTAGATAACTATGTTGGCTTAAATGCATGTGTGGACACTGGAAAGTTAGCCCCCTCCACTTGTATGTTAATTTTCCTTGCGAAAATACCATTTGACCTCGGAGAAAGTGAGTTCACAATTGTAGAGGTCAATGGAGTTTTCACACACGGGCTAGGTGGAACTGTGGATAGAGTCGTATTACTTCTGCAATTGCCACTTCACAAACCATGGGATCCGGGTGGAGGATCTCACATGATGAGCATCTCTTGGTCCTTATGCCACAGGCTATGGGATCCAGGTGGATGCTTCTTAATAAGTCAAGCTAGTGACGTTAAAGAAGCGCTTATTGGGAGGCAACCCAAGCTAGGTATTCTTTTTTTAGTTTGTCATTTATATATATATAAAGGCTTGATTCGCCACGCGAATCCACAGTGGCCACGCGAGACAGAAGCCCTGAATCTCAGAGGCTTGCTCACGCTTCTGTCTCGCGCCGCGAGGGGTACTTTCGCCTCGTGATTCTGGGCACCATCATCTGTTGGAATTCCAGATTCCCCTCGCGAGATACTACTCGCCTCGCGATTATGGAAAGTGTGAAGAACAACTTTCCAGATTCGCCTCGCGAGTGATCTCTCGCCTCGCGAATCTGCAATTAAGTTTTTGATTTGCAGGATTTCTTCCAGGATGCTTTGCAACAGGGGGGGTGCCCGAGGGACCAATTGGATGAGGATGCAACCGTAGAAGAGCTTTCCGTGGAAGCGCCCACCTACACTACACCTTGATCAGGGAGCACCCTCTCTCTTCCTCACCCTTATTTTATATTTGTGTTCTTTCATTGAGGACAATGTATGCTTTAAGTGTGGGGGAGGGAACCAATTGCTTTGTTTTTGTTTTTGTTTTTGATTGTCGCTCTTGAATAATTTGAGAAGATCAAGAGTTTGTGTATGAATGTTGTGTCGGCAAGCTTGTTGGATTTTAATTAAATTTAGCATAGATTGATTGCATGAATTATATTGACCATCGATGATTTCCCCCTAGGTTCTGAAAATATAAAAGTTGATCCCCATGTGAAAAATTGAAAATTGAACTTTGAGAAACTTTATTGTGATTGCTTGATTTATGACAAGTTTGGGGTGAAGGGGTACACACACTAGGAATTGTATCTCGGTCAAACAATTTGCAAAATGTCTAGGTGAGGATTTGAGCCTCCAACTTTGTTTTTGATTCTGTGGATCACTTTTAAGTTTCACTTTCCTGAATTTGCTTGAATCTCTTCATGGTTTGCATGTCTATGTGTTGCATCAAATGATTTAGGCAATTTTCTTTGAATAGCTACTTGGCCTGAAAAGAACCATCCCTGATGCATGTTCCCTAGTTAGCCACATTGAGCCTAATTGGCCTATTGTTTCTTGATGACCCAATATTATAAGTCAAAATCTGGAGGAAAAAAAAACCATGTTAACCCAATCTTAGGATTAGGAGAGCATGGAAACTTAGCAAGAGAAGCGTTGTAAGAAACTAAGTTTGGGGTGGCTACAAGGTTTGATATGCCATTATGGGTTGAGAAAAAGAAAAAAATAAAGGCTGAAACCCAAGGCAAAAAGAAAAAATAAAAAAATAAAATTGCCAAAAGAAAAGGGGCAAAACAAAAAGCTTAGCAAGGAAAATGCTGTAGTCACCCGAGGAAAATGGAAAAAGAATTTGAGTGGAAGATGTGTCAAAATTCTCATGCTCTCTTAGTTCCTAGGGACTTAAGCCTAGTATCCTTGAATATCCTACCCTTAGTCAGGCCCCATTACAACCTTTAAAAGACCTTCTGATGTTGCATGAATGTTTTTGTGGGAACTATTTTTGAGATGAAAATCAAATTCATGGGAAGTGCTCTTGATATGTGAAATTGAGTGAAAAGTTGATAGCCTAGACGAATTTGAGCGAATGAGTGAAATTTTACATACCCTTGTGAGGAAGGCAATTGTTTGAAATTGGTGATATCCCTTTTGTGTGTGACTTTGATCCTCAACTTAGATTAATGATTGCATGAATGATGAAGTTCTCAATTGTTTAAAGTAAATGAATGTGGGGATTACATTGACGCAAGGGGGGAATTCATTGAAGGAAAAACTGTTTTGTTAAGATTGCATGAAATTTGTGCGAAATTGATTAAATCCTTTAAGCTTGCCAAGTCTTGAGTCTTTTTGAGTTTTTGCTTGCTTGGGGACAAGCAAGGTTTAAGTTTGGGGTGTTTGATAAGCCTCTGGCTTATCTAGTTTTATAACTAGTAAGACTGTGGTTTATGTGCTAATTATTCGAGTTCAATCTCGTTTTCGCCCAAATTTGGCCTTGTTTTGTTCCTAAGTTAGACTTGGACTCGTTCTAGGCATTTTTTTTGTAGTTTTTAGTTTATTTTGAATAGAATTATGCTTTTCGTTTTCTTTTGTTGTTTCAGGGTAAAAGTGAAGCTCTAGAGTCAAGGAAAATGAAGAAAACAGTAGAATTGCCATTCTGGAGACACTCGCCCCGCGATAGGCTGCTCGCATTGCGAGCCTGAAGACCAGCTGAGCAACAACAGTAATCCTTTCTGTCTCGCCTCGCGAGAGGCTGCGCGCCTCGCGAATCATGAAGACCTGGAGGACAGAGACCATCACGGCCTAGCCGTGATGAAGGTCACGGCCGTGACAGACTGGAAATTGAAGTCTCGCCTCGCGAAACATCCTCTCGCCTCGCGAGAGTCCAATTTGAAAGCACGCCATTTTTAATATTCGTCTCGCGAGAGGCTGCTCGCCTCGCGAGCGTGCGCAGATTCTGAATCCTATATATTGCTGTTTTAGGGCAGAATTGAGGAGCTTTTTGATTCTCCACTGTTTTGTAGCGTTTTGGGACGAAAGTCTTGTACTCTGGAGCTGCGTATCCTTATTTTATTTTCTTATTTTACAATGGTGATTATGGCCGATTTTTTGTGCGTTGTCACGGGCATGAGGAACTAATCCCCTCGTCTAAGGGAACAATGAAACCACCCATGGCGGTGTAGAATTCGATGTGATGTATGTTTTTCTCCCTTTTCTCAATAGTGTTTTCCAATTCTAAATTTGTTGTGTTCATCATATGCTTGCGTGATTGATTTGTTAAACGTGTTGAGGCTTAGGAGGCAATTCGCGTTTTAGAACTTGAATTGGGATCATTGATCGACTATTGCACGAGAGTGAATAGGAGATCGGTGCAACCTTATAGGAACCAGATTTAATAGAGTTTGATGATTGGGTTATGAGACCTAGTAAGTAATTAATTCAATCGTCGAATACGTCCTATTGAGCACGACAGTGGATTTAGGAGAATTTGGGGGTCCTGGTTGACATTGTAATTGAACCTAGGAAGGAAAACATCATCACTTGGGTACTATGCATGATTGGGTAGGTGGATTTGTGACCTTAGATATTTAATTTCTGATTTTAATACCATACCTTTATTTGATTTGTTAATTTGACTGCGATCCTATTTTCTCTCCAATCTCAACCACTTTCTGTTACTTGACCAAACGTATCGAACTTCTCGCAAATTAGTCGAATTGGTAGCCCAATCCTTGTGTTCGACCTCGGTAATTACTTACCGTGTTTATTTTATTACTTGCGACGACCTGGTACACTTGCCGATGACTCAACAATACTCCATGTTCATAGGGATGAAATGAGCAGACTTAGTCAATCTATCCACAACAACCCATATAGCCTCAAAACCAGCTGGAGTCCAGACACAAAATCCATGGAGATATTATCCCATTTCCATTCTGGGACACTCAAAGGTTGCAACTTACCTGAAGACTTTTGGTGCTCTATCTTAGCCTTCTGACAAGCTAGGAACGCATAGATGAACTCAGCCACATTCCTTTTCATCCTAGGCCACCAAAACATCCTCTTAAGGTCCTGATACATTTTGGTGGCACCTGGGTGTACACTCAACCCACTCCTATGTCCTTCTTCAAGGATCAACTTCCTAAGCTAAAGAACATCCGGCATGAACACTTTATCTTTAAACCTCAAGACACCATCACCGCCATCCTTAAAACTAAGGTCTCTACCCTGAGCAAGCAACTCTCGCTGGTCTAAGGGAAACTTATCTAACTTCTGACCCTCTCTAATCTGATCCATCAAGCTGTTGGTAACCTTCAAGGTACCAAGCCTAATACTCTTAGGGGTAAACTCACAATCTAGACTAAGGTCTCTAAACTCCTCAATCAGATCCATCTCCCTAACCATCAAAGTGGAGATATGCAAGGTTTTCTTACTCATCGGCCATCACATTGGCCTTTCCTGGATGATAGGTTATCTCGAAGTCATAATCCTTTAAGAACTCCATCCACCTACGCTGCCTCATATTCAACTCCTTCTGATCAAAGAGATACCTCAAACTCTTGTGATCACTAAAGACCTCAAACCTCGCTCCATAAAGGTAATGCCTCCAGATCTTTAGGGAAAATACCACCGCTCCTAGCTCTAGGTCATGGATTGGGTAGTTCTTCTTATGGGTTTTCAACTCCCTAGAAGCATAAGCAACTACTTTACCATTCTGCATCAACACACCACCTAACCCTTGCTTAGAAACATCGCAGTAAACTGCGAATGGTTCACTAGGATATGGCAAAACTAACACTGGTGCTGATGTCAACCTATCCTTATTTGGAAACTCTCTTCACACTTGGAGTCCCACATAAACAACTGTCCCTTTTTGGTGAGACGGGTTAAGGGTAAAGCTATCTTAGAGAAGCCTTCTATGAACTGCCTATAGCACCCGGCTAACACCAAGAAACTGAGGCAAGAAGGTACGGTTTGTGATAATCAAAAAGGGGAGTATGTAATTATATATTTATATATTATGATGAATGACAAACGCTAATCAAAAGCAAAAGAATTTTTCTTATAGCATGCAGATATAGCTCACACAAAATTTAAATTATTATGATGTACGTACCAAGAATGCAACTATCAAGATCGAAGAACTCAATGAGTAAATTATTAGGTCTTAGATATTTTGTAAGAGATTGATCCGATTAGGTTCTGTGACACCATCTATCCCGCATGTATTTATAAAGCAACAACATAGAAGGAATAAAATAAAAACATGCATATCATTTATTATAAAAAGAAAAACCAATGGGTAGAGAGTACCACATTATAACGAAACATAAACAACACGGAAATAAAAAATCATAACATGAAAAACATAACCCAACCCCGATGTCACATTACAGAGCTGGTATAACCAAAATCTGGAAAACATCACGGATAACAACATAACTATAGATAAATACTAACTACGAGTAGCGGCTCCTTAGAGTCAATCCTCAACAAGCTACTCACTACCCTCTGCATAACATAACGGTACATGCAAGGCAACAACAAAAGACGGGGAGTAAGAACCATATAAATAAACATAACGGCAACATGATAGTTGGCAAGATGATCATACAACAAAGCAAACATAACATGCATTATCATATCATACATCACAAAGCACATCACATATAACATCCAAGTAATGCAAATGACTCACTACTCCGAATGCATGTGGATCCATCTATACCGGGAATACGACTTTGGAGTTACATATCCACATTGGCCATTAAGCACCAACGCCGGTAGTTCACCAAACCATGGGTGAACCCCTTGGTTAGTTGACGCACCTTACTCTCGGATGCGCCACCACGGGTGTGCACCATTTGTAACACCCCGATTTTCGCTGCTTCGTAATATCGGTAATAAATATATAAATATATATTTTTATCTGAGACATAGAAAATGATTTTGGATAAACCAAGGTCATTTCCTTGTTATACTTATTTTCATAAAGTTACGGGGAAGTTTTTGGTTGAAAACTCAGACGGAAGCCGGTCTGCCGTTTTCTATGTTTTCACTGACAGTAAAAGTTTACTGCTCAGAAGACTTAATTTTAATTCGTGAACGAGATGAAAAATGTTTTTATCGTATTTACTACGATACTGGAAGTTTTGAAAATTTTGGTAAAAAAATTAAAATATTATATTTGTTGCGGGCGTATACGTCGATATTTTCTCTAGGAAAAGCTTGCGCCAGATGAAACCCGGAGTCGGCAACGGAGCTGAGATGATGGATTTGACCGACTTGACGAGCATTTATGACAAGCTTATCCATGTCATAATGGCCATAATGGCGCATTTATGGCAAAGGGAATTTTTGCTATGAAATGACCATTTTATCCTTGTCTTTTTATGACAATTACAAGCCAATGCCATTAAGAACTTTGACCAAATCAACCCAAAACTCACGGCTCCTTCCTCCATTCCAAGCACTTGGACATCACTTTTCCTAAGCCATAAATGAGCATTTCTGTTAAGTGGATGAGTTATAAGGCAAAGTCATTCTCTCATCAATCACCCGAAACTTCCATGAAATTATGACCAATTTCTACTCTGAATCTCGTAAAACTTTCAACATGAAAGTTGTTCATATTTCTCTCTTGTTTCCAACGACATAAAGATCATCTAAAACGGACAAGTATGTTGAGAGATATGCCCAAATTACTAAAACTGTTCTAAATCCTCATCATGATTCATCTTTCTCTCTAAGTTTCTCAAGAACACCATGAGAAATTTGTGAAGAGCATCATCAAGATCATCCTTTTATTTGATCATCAAGAGGTAGTCTCTCTTAATCTTGCTATTCTAATCTTTTATCTTCACAAGATTCTTGAGTTTATGCCTTTGATCATCATGTTCTTCATAAGATTCAAAGTTCATGAAGTTAACTTCAAAAATTCATAACTAATTCTAGAAAAATCATTTTGACATGAAACCAATTGCTATGATCTCATAATCATCTCTATTTTCATCATCTAGAAGCATATGATCATGAGAAATTTCTTTCCTTGATTTCTGGACTGGGCCGAATCTATGACAAAATGATGTCCATAGGTTTTGTTTTATTTTCAAGTCTTGATTCATGATTCAATCTTCTAGTACATTGATAGTTCTTATATTTAAGTATATAGAAGATCAAAAATCAAACCCTAACCTATTTGTTTCATAAAGGCCGAAACCCTAGCTATGAATATTTGAGGGATTTTTTATTCAAATGTTGTCTAGTAACACTTTAATCCAACTCTAGGTTTTGTATGTTGGTTAAATCCAAGAGTTGAGAAAATTTTAAAACCTCTAGCCTAAAATCTTGAGAAAAACAGAAACCCTAGTTCTTGGAACTAGATGAGTTTTAGTTCATGTTCTTGGTTCATAATCTTGGTTTAAGTGCTTAATCATGTTTAAGTTACTTATGGATCATAAATCCCTAAGTTAACAAAATTTTAATTTTCCCTAACCTAGAAAAGTTGTTGAGGCCGAACCTTAACCTCCATGAGTCAAGTATGTTTTTGTTTGATTTGATTTATTTTGGTTGCAATTCGTTATGAAGGAATCGATCGGATTGGTTTGACCTAAAGCCGACGGAGGAAACCGGATCAAATCGGGCGATTATTTGAAACCGTTAGTTTGAGTCTTCAAGAGGTAAGGGGAGCTTACCTGAGGGATTTTCTCAATAACTATTTGCTTTTAGTGTGGTTGATATGATTTATATGTGGTTGTGGTTATTTGTTTATGTTGTTTACGCTGTGTTGTTTATCTGTGTATCGGTGATTGATCTGCTTTTAATTTATTTAATTATCTGCAGTAGTGTATTATATTGCTATGATGCATGATCTTCCTGGTGATATAATTCTGATGATGTTGTTGAATGTTGTTTGAGAGGCCTGACAGTGGTCAGTGCACAACCGATTAATCAGATAAAAACTTTAATAAGCTGTGAAAATTATATTCAACGTTTTATGGGAAATGTTGGAATATAATAGTGGGGGAAAATATTATTTTGGAAAAATAATGAGTTTTGAGAAATATTATTATTTTAATGATTTATTAGTATAAAATGAATTATGAGTCACAATGAGAGCGAAACCATGAAAATATTTTTGTACTGCTAATTTTTATGTAAGAAAGTCTGCAATATTATAAAAAGTTATTTTATGAAATTAATTGTTGAAAATAAGTTAATTATGATTTTAGAAAATTGTTTAAGTGGAAAAAGCTAAGTTTTGGCTTAAAAAGCTTTAAAAGTGATAATTGACGGCAAATTTGGAAAAGTGTAGGAGGCAAGTATCTTGAAACGGCAATTCGTGTTTTAAGTAAGTTTAAAATCTCAAGTGACTCACCTTTGTGAAAACTAAATTTTATTATTTAAAGATTTTATTGAAGGATTTCCCATTTGAAAAGATTTCTCGAAAGCAGAATTAATTCAACTGTGTTGAAAGTGGTTTGGAACTTAGTAACCGAGACGTCGGGGTACTAAGGTTCTTTGTTGTTATGGACTTGGGGTCCTTTGGACTTTGAGGTCCTGTAGACTTGGTGTCTACTGTATACATGGTGTATACCGTGTTTAAGCATTTAAGATGTTTTCTATTACCACGAACCTAAGACTGGTGCATCGGTCGAGAGGTGTCGTGATTGAGCACTCGGACTGTGACGTCCTGTGTTATTATTGAAAGTTTTAAAATGTTAAAACTCTGTTGGTCGCAAGCTTTGAGCTTCGGCAAAGGAAAGATCGAACACAAAGAAAAATGACGAGAATAAAATGTTTTGCATGCATATTCGGCAAACGTGCCTACGAGGTTAATCATGATATCTTGGTGATATTCATGTCTCGACGTATTTGTTATTCATGGTATCTTTATGATATTCCTGAAATCGACATGTTCATTGTGCCTTTGGGCAATCGACGTACAATGAAATTCATTGTGCCCAAGGCAATCGACGTACAATGAAATCAGGGTATTTTATGATATTCATGTAATCGACGTATTCATTGCGCCTTTAGGCAATCGACGTATAATGAAATTCATTGCGCCTTGGGCAATCGACGTATAATGAAATTCATTACGCCTAGGGCAATCGACGTGCAATGGAAAAATCCATAAATCGACGTTCTCACTGTTCCGGACAGTGGGCTATGGTAAAATCGACGTGCCTCTGTTGGCAAAAATCGACGTGCCTCTTTTTGCAATCGAGCTTGATCAGCTCATTTTAAATGACGTTGGGGGTCTCCGGAGATTAAGTGTAGATGTTTAGATGATGTATAGAAGTGTTCATGCATAGTTTTCCAACGTTGATGTTTGGGGTGTGAAACCCATTGATAAACTGTATGCTATAATTGAGATGCTTATGTTGTTATAAATATGTATATGTGTATGTGTCTTCTTTTGTGTTGCGCATTTAGTTATGGTGATAAATCCATATATTGGTGTCTCACCCTTACAACACATATCAGAGACGTACAAGGGGTTTAATCCCTACAAGAAGAAGAAGATTGTCTAGTTCGAGGTATGATGTGCTGCTTCTATCGACCGTAGTGTTGGTTAGTTACGACCAGCTTAGGTCCTATTATGTTTTGAAGATAAAACTGATTAGGATTTAGGCGTGAAAATATATGAGGCAGTATAGTTGCGTGACTTATATTCCATATGTATTAAAGTGTGGTTTGATTACGTTGTTGATGTTATGAGGTTAAAAAGGAAAAAAAATTTATCACCATATTTTGAAAAGATGAACGTTGAGAAAACATTATTTTCTGAAAACAACCAGCAAATTAAATTTTATTTTCACAAACGGGTAACCATGTAAGTATATATTTGATTATGTTTTGATGATTGATAAACACTAACCATAAGCATGCAATATAAAAAGATAATAATATTTCCAAGCATGCAAGTACTCAAAGGCTAATAAAGCAAGGCACAAAGAAGCTCGGAGTATCAAAGTTTCAAGCATCAAGACCTTAAGCAAGATTGAGTAAATATAATAAGTCTTAGATGTCTTGTAAGGGTATGATGACTATAACTTGTTTTGGCTCATTTAATCAATTTAACCAAAATACTACACTTTACTAAGATTTTGAGTACAAGGTTTTTAAAATTAATCCGGGGTGCGGCCGGGAGGTAAGTAAAGCCTGGTCAAGAATTGTTGCTGCCAAGGACCTAACTCGTACAAAGCACAAACCATTCGTCCTCAACAGCAGCACATTAACCACTTGTGCCCAACTGCTTGGTTTTTTAAACAAGCATTTGAGTAGCAAAGTGTTCTTCAAACTGATTTCAAAATAAAAAGAAAAAGAAAAGGAAATCAGATTTCATATAAATAAAATATTAAAAAATCAGTTTTCAATTTCAATTAGCTTCCACTGGTCTAGACAGGATTTAATCGTTTGATATATTGAAAATTGTCTCAAATTTCAAATTGATATACTTTGATATATTTTACTTATATATATTTGATTGGCATATATAAATTGATAATGATTTTAAATTGCCTGCCAATAAATGCACTCGTGAAACAACCGTTTGAGATTTATTTTCAATCAAGTAAAGCATTTAATCAACATATATTAGGAAATGTCTTTGAAATCAATATGATGGAAATATCTTCTCAATTAGGCAACGCACAGCACACTGATTTTGAAAGATTATAGATGGCAATTGGTCATATAACTTCATACACGTGCTCAAATGGGTTGTGGGGTTTTGAATTGATTACTTTGGTTCAATATATAAATTGATTGAACTTCAATTTCAATGGATTGAATATTTTCTTAATTCATTTGTTAACGGATATAATTTTAATAATGGCAAGGTCATATTTATCAGCTCTTTCCCTAAATAATTTCTAATGTTCTGATTTGATTTTCTATCATTATAAGAATGAGGTTTTTGTTACACGAAAAAAGAGAACAAGCACCATAAAAATTGTTCATATTCTCTGAAATTATTTGAGCCAAATTGTATTATTATCGTCATACTCAGTGCTTTAATTTGTATATATCATCTGCACTGTTTAGAATGCTTCAAATTCTTCTACTCCCTGTGTCAACTCAGAAATAGGGTGTGATATCCCTAGGTAGAGGGTGAGGTGTCCCTCTGATTAGAAGGTTAGAAGGTGATGTATCCTTCTGTTGTAAACGGCGAGCCATCCTTTTGGTGTATAACTCTAGGCTCAGAAGCGTGGGTGAGGTATCCAAGAGTCACGAGGGAGAGTGCTCACTAGTACAGAAAAAGGATTCCACATCAGTTATTTTTGGCTTTTCACATCGGTTTTCAAACTGATGTTGAAAAAACCGATGTTATTTATTGTTACTTTTCACATCGGTTTTAAAATCGATGTTTAAAGTACATTTTTAACAGCGGTTTTCACAATAACCGATGTGGAAAACTCATTTGTCAATGGGTAACCTATTGGAAATATCACTTTCCACATCGATTTTATTAAAATGATGTGGAAATTAGACTTTCCACACCGATGTGAAAATTTCAATTTCCACATCGGTTTTCCCCAAAACCGATGTGGAAATTTCACTTTCCACATCGGTTTATTAGTAACCGATGTGTAAAGTCTAATTTTTTTAAAAAACTCTTTTTTACATTTCTATCATTCATTTCCCCTGTTTCAGTAATACAGATCAATACCAGAATAACATATTCTAAATATTCTCAACACAATCACTTTTGTACAACAAAAACACACTAAATTAATATATACTGAATTTATTACGAACAATACATATGTACGTTCAATTACATTCAGACAAAAAGATAATTAGAAACCAAAAAGCTACATGATATATTATAGATTTCATATCAAAATACATATGATCAGTCAAAAGTACACTATAGCTAGTACATGATAAGTTTTTAAACTAACTACATATATACAAACTATGGTTGGTACACTTCAAGAAAGAAAGTTGCCCAACGTCTCCTTATGTTGTTGATGTCGGAATCAGATAATGGAGTTGGATTGTTGAATATCTTCAAGTTTAATTGGACAAAAGATTATATCTTTTAAGTAATAAACTAACATAAAACATATAACGACTCTATAACTGTTACTTCTAATTGTTACCAATTAACATTTACCTCGTGCCATCTTTCAGTGATCCTGGAGGAGATAATTTCGAACATCCACTTCATCACATAGTATCCACATTCCCATGATCCACGTTGTCTGCGTGACTACGTACAAATGAAACCCAATTAGAATATGAGGAATTAAATAGAAATCAATAATTATACCCACTGCATTTGAAGCATTTGAACTAATAAATATCTTATGCTAGGAATAATCCATCTGATAGCCCGACGCCTTTCATCACGCAACATGTGGTTTGCATTAATAGAACTATCATGACAAAATAAACATTAATTAAAGTATATCTAATAGATTTCAGATAATTAAAACAGCTGCATTACTGATTATAAAGTATTTTAATACTTACGTTTCGATGATCGTCTTCAGTTCATTCGTCGGCTTTTTTCTAATTGAGCAGAAGAAGACCACGACGTTCATCCTAGGGTACAAGATCAACAGTTGCCAATGCTTGCTGTATTTGCGGAACAATTAGTGACTAAGTCATATATAGTTATAATTAAATAACCGGTACTTACTTATTGAGATAAGGCGCAAGGTAGAATTGATGATCGTCTCGGGCAAGTATATCACGTATGGTGGTGGCAGGGTCTTCTGATGCTAGGAGCACATCACCCTGAATGAACATGGGGTCAATGAACCCATAAAGGGCGAGGTTACCCTGGTCAACTAACATACGATGCAGATACCTAATATATTGAAAAAACATGTTAATTATCATAGTATTTAAAAATTAATTACTTAACTTATAAATAAAATGTACTTACGTGCACCATAACGATAGGTGTGCAAAACTAGCCATTTCTTTATCGAGTACAATCTCCATAAGTTCCTTCTTTGGGATATACAGTTCATCACCTGGACTGGCATCATGTTTCAACCTTACCAAAGCTGCGTCATTCTCCATGGTAACAACCTGTATAGCCAGAAGTTTAAAAACATCACCAGGTGCCCCTTTGTCGATCCCCTAAACAACAAAGATATATATTAGTAATCACGGATAAGTTATTTCATTCGTAATTAATTAAATGGTCAAATGAATACCTTGGCAGGAGCAGACATCTCTGGTCTTCCTAGAACCGACCTTTTAGGCAGAATATCATTTCCAACATCCTATAACGAATAAAAATAAAGCATTATCTTTAAACAATAATAAATAATTTCAACTATGAATATAAACACAACTAACAGAATACCTCAGATGCAACAAGAAAGCTGACTAGTCTTCTTGGCCAGGGGATGAAGTTACCGGGGGCCTGACCCACTGTTTGAACCTCCTCAGTGGGCACAGGGACTCGAGCATCAACATCTCGAATAATCTCAACAACGACCCTCACCTGATCATCCGGTAATAAACGATGGTGTATGGTATTACCTAAGTTATTATGTGCCCTCCCCAATGCCACTAAGCGGCGATCATGATGATCATCAACATACAACTCACACCTATCAGGGTCGTCATCATCATCATCATCATCATCATCATCATCATCATCATCATCACCATCATCATCATTTTCAGGCTGATGAGGAAGATCACATGAGCCCTTAGTGCTCACATGGACAGAGGGTTAAACAGAGGGTTGGACATCGGCTGTCATCTGCTGGGACATAGAAGTCAATATTGCCATATGCTGGGAAAACTGCTTGGCCATCTCCTATCTAAGCTCAGCTGCAATCTCCTGTTTTACCCGTGCTCTATCTGCATCAACATCCCTGTGGCATTGGTGTGAAGATGAACAATGGTATTGGCGAATGCCAACGCCCCATCCAACACCAATGACATGGCCCGGGTGGTCTGGTTTACCGATGGCAGCAACTAAGATATCATCGCGTCCTCTAGGAACAAAGGTTCCTTGGGTTACCTGCTCATCCAAGGCATCCTATAACATATAAAATATCAGGTCACATTACAATTCGGTAACAATATTAAAATGACAATTACAATTCAAACTATACTTACAATCTTCTCGGCTACTTGGCGGGTATCCTCAGATGTATATTGTCCCGTTTTTCTTTGTCGGGCCCTCTTCCATTTACGATGGCGTGGGGGTGGAGGTGGATCAATAACTTCTGGACGATTTTCAGCGTTAGGATCCGCCTGAGATGCTGCTTCCTGACATGCTTTCTTTTCCTCTTCCACCATTATTTGACCAAGTTTTTTATATCCCCCACGAGACATGACATGGGGGTAGACATTCTTGCTTTGGTTTTCCTGCCCCGTTTTCCTCTTCTCATGTTATAAATAGAAGACAATTAAATTACATAAGTAAATAAAATTAATGAAATTACATAAATTTAGAGACAAATCAAATAAGTTAACCTGAAAGTTGGGATCATGTCGGCTCTGAACAAAGCAATCCCACATCGCCTGGTCAAGAAACGGGTACACCTCAAGTGGGTTCTTTTCACATGTTAGATTGAATACATAGTATCTGCCCAGGTCGACCTTAAAAGCCCTCCAACGCTCACTAGCATACTTTATCAAACGCTTCTTCATATTCGTTGTATCCGGTATGTCAAAGGTGAGCTACATTAACACCAAAAGAATCAACGAATTACTGTATGATATTAATAAGATTAAAATAAAGTAGATACAGACAAACACAGGACGTAAAAGTATAGATACCATAATACTCTCCCATATCTGATCCTTCACGTCCGCCGGTACATCTTTCCAATTATCAATAAGTATACTAGGCCTGCTTCTAGCAAGGGTCACCACAAAACTGTTAAACTGCTCTGCCATTGGCCCAATAGGATTGAGGTTATTATCAAAGTCTATTCTTATCCTTTGATTTGAACCACGGTTGGCAGTCAAATTCCTCATTCGTGTGGCACGTCTACCCTTTCTACCCGTAGACGGCGTCTCTGACCCGCTGCATGAATGAGGGATATCCTCACGATCAGTCATGTATACCTGTTTAAACAAAAAAAAATTGTTATTATGTCAGGATAAATATCAAACATAACTTATAAATATCGATCAACGTACGTAAACATAACTTATAAATATCAACGTAATCAAACATATAATATGACTTTAAACATAACTCAAACTAAACTTACATTGTGGTCAATTAGTAAAGTTCTCCCACAACCCTTCTTGGTGATCATTACGAGTAGCATGTACATCATCCACTTCATTTTCCTCATTGAAATTAGGCACCCGTATTGAGAAAGAAGGAGTATCAGAAATATCAAGAGTTGAATCTTGATTTCCCTGGAGAACCACTTACCACCTTTTGTTAGAAGGATCACGGATATAAAACACTTGTTTTTCTTGGGATGCCATGTTGAAAGGCTCTTCTTTATTACCTACCTTATTAAGGTCCACCAATTTGAATCCTAACTCATCAGTTTGCACACCATTGTTACTGTTGACCCACTGACATTTAAAAACAGGTAATCTAAACTTCGTGTAATCAACCTCCCATATCTCTTCAATGATTCCAAAGTATGAAACGGATGCCATAACAGGGTTTTTATCTTTCGAACTAGAGAAATGCATGGACTCAGCGTCGACCATAACCCCACTATTTTGCATAGTACTTTTGTCATCCTGGGACTTTGTATAGAAGGAAAACTTATTGATACCGTACCCACTCCAGCATATGACATCAAAGTTAGGCCCCTGTGCTAGCCATTTTAATGTATCAGAAGCAATACCATCCTTTGCAATTTTTTCTTTAAACCAGTTCAAGAAAGTCTTGTTATGCTTGTTCAAACACCATTTTTCATTCATTCTAGGGTAAGTTTCATTGATGATGCTTTTGTGCTCACATATGTATGGTTCAACCTCATCAGTGTTATTCAATATATACAAATGTGCTTGAAGCACTTCCTCCCGATCCATGCTCTTAACAATGATACCTCGTGTACCCTTACCATCATATCTTCTTTTGTGACGAGACTTCAGAAGCCCTACAGGTTCCGCTTCTGACATGTAGTCTGTACAAAACTCAATAGCTTCTTCTACAACATACCTTTCAACAATAGATGCTTCGGGACAGTGTGGATTCTTCATATATCCTTTCAAGATCTTCATGTATCGCTCAACCGGGTACATCCACCTTAAATAAACGAGGCCGCACAATCTAATCTCCCTCACTAGATGAACAATCAAATGAACCATGATGTCAAAAAATGAAGGTAGAAAATACATCTCCAATTGGCACAAGATAATGGCTGCCTCATTTTCCAAGTCATCCAACTTTTTAGTGTCAATGACCTTGCTACATATAGCATTGAAGAATAAGCATAACCTAGTAATGGCATGTCTGACTTTTTTAGGCAATATGTCACGAATGGCCACTGGTAGTAGTTGTTGCATCAAGACATGACAATGATGAGACTTTAAGCCAACTAATTTGAGATCTTTCATTGAGACAAGTCTTTTGATATTTGAAGAGTAACCCTATGGCATTTTGACTCCCTGTGGACATTCACAGAAACTTCTTTTCTCTTTTTTTGATAAAGTATGACATGCTGGGGGCAAATAAGTCTTCTTATCCCCCACTTTATGTGGAGCTAACTACTCTCGTATACCCATCGTAACTAGATCCCCACGAGCATTCACACCATCCTTTGTCTTGCCTTGAATGTTGAGAAGCGTTCCGATTAAACTTTCACACACATTTTTCTCCACATGCATCACATCAATACAATGTCTTACATCAAGCTTGCACCAGTATGGAAGATCAAAGAAGATCGACCTCTTCTTCCATATTTTCTTCTCGGTATCCTTCTTCTGGGTCTTCCCATAGATAACATTAGTGTTGTTCACCCTTTCATAAACTTGCTCTCCAGTCAAGGCCACCGGAGCAATTTCATTCTCTGGAAGTCCATTGAAAGCTTTTCTCAATCTACGATAAGGATGATTACGTCAGAGAAATCTCTGATGCCCAAGGTAAACTGTCTTCCTTCCATGTTGCAGTTGATGGTAACATGTGCCTTCTTCACATATTGGACATGCTTTATGCCCCTTAACACTATACCCACACAGGTTCCCGTATGCTGGAAAGTCATTGATGGTGCAAAATAACATGGCACGCAATCTGAATGTCTCACGGCAATACTCGTCGATCACATCAACGCCTTCATCCCATAACATTCTCAAGTCTTCAATCAAGGGACTCAGATAAACATCAATATCATTTCCTTGCCCAACATCACGGATCATGTCCTCTAGTCCATCGTCCATTTCCACGTCATCAACTTCCTCTCTATCCGACACCCTCGGCCTGTCTAACGATTCACCATGACATATCCATGTTGTATAACTCTTGCAAATCCCCTCACAAATAGGATGATCACGTATCTCCTCAGCTTCTAGTCGTCACTCATTCAAACAGTTAACACAAGGACAATAAAACCTTCCGTTACCACTATCAGTAGCATTTGTTTTTGCAAACTGTAGAAAATCTTCCACTCCATTTTCATACTCATCACTTGTTCGTCTAGCATTCAGCCAACCGCGATCCATGACTAAACCAATAACTTCGTACTTAGTCCAACATATTCATCAACCACTTCTTATGATAGGGTATAGCCCTATCCCATTCGAGAAGAAACTTTTTCAACATTCGGTTAACAGTTAGTCCTTAACTCTCATGCTCATACTCGACAAAATTTCGGCAGCATTTCCCTTCGGTCTCCGATGTACACGACTTGAACGCGATGACATCCACCACGATAAAGTATGCACCCGGAGAACGAAAGGAAATGTATCAATCCGAACTTTCATCAAGTATATAACATTAGAATCAATGAATAACTATTTTAACTAAATGAAGAAAAAGTTTTTTCCCAAACTGTCCAACTTTGGACAATTCAAGATCCAACACAATGAGCGGTACATTAAGCAAGTACACGTGTGCTCATTAGTATTGCATCTCAAACGGGAAACTAAGGCTTTACTAATTATGTAGCTTGATGATGAGTGTGATTTCACCTCATATTTCATTGTCATTTTGCATGCATTTTCATATAGTTTAGGCATATTTTAATTGATTCTTTGTTAGTTTTTACCTTGGAACGAGTAAGGTGGTTTTGTGGTGTTGTTGTGCAGGAATTAAGGATTAATTGCTCGGGATTAACCATGATGGAGCTTGCATGAAGATGGGGCTTGAAAAGTGAAGAAAATAAGCCAAACAAAGCCCATCACGGCCTAGCCGTGACAACCATCACGGCCATGATCGAGTAGAGCTGAAAAGAAAGAATGGAAAAGTCAGAACTAGTCACGGCCAGCCCGTGATGTCCATCACGGCCGTGACATGCCAACTGAACCAGACCCTCACAGGCAGAACTGATCACGGTCTAGCCGTGATGGTGGTCACGGCCGTGACAGACCAACTAGTGAAGCAACCTCCAAGGCAGAATCCATCACGGTCATGACGCGTGATACCACCACTGGTGTTCCTTTCTGTGTATCCTTTGTCCACCAATTGGAAAAATCCAGTCTTGGAGCCATTTCCACTATGGTGGATTAGACACAGATTCACACTTTATAACACTTCACACACAGAACAACATAAGTATATTATATTTATGTGTGTGTGTGTGTGTGTGTGTATATATATATATATATATATATATATATATATATATATATATATATATAGATATACACAGAACAAGGACTCAAGACACAAACTTCATCAAAGGGGTCACAACAAGGCACTAACACACTCATGACAGAGCCTAGACATGCAGTTGTACATGGATGCAGTTCACCATTAGCCTCACAACAACCAGGTTTTCACAGACACAAAATCAAAAATCTAAAAAATCTCAAGAATCTGAAAAAAATCACAGATGTTAGGTTTTCGTTCAAACCTTGTTGAGGTGTAACTCAGTATTGAAGAACAAAATCACAGAGGAAGAAACGAAATCTCAGTCAGATCTGTAGAGGAAGAAACGAAATAGAAGAGGAAGCTAAGTCAAAAGAGAAGAAGAAGACGAATACCTGACGCAAATGGAAGAGGAAAACGCGAGTGGAAGAAGAAGAAGAAGAATACCTGGAGCAAATGGAAATCGCGAGTGGAGGGAATGAAAAACAAAGGAATGCTCTGTTCTTAATAGCAAGCATAGAAGGTTGCTGGCGGTGAAGCAACCAAACGTGATTTCTGATTAGTGTGCTCGTGAGTGTGAAGGCTTTGATGATACCGAGTTCTTGCTCGTATATGGAAGAGCAGAGCCAAAACAAAGGTTCCAGTTCTTGCTCGTATATGGAAGAGCAGAGCCAAAACAAAGGAAAAGGGCGCGTGACAGATGGAGGGAATGAAAATAGAAACAAAAAGTAGGGTTTTGTCAAATATTACACATCGGTTATTTAAAAACCGATGTGGTTAGTCATATTTCACATCGGTTCTATAATAACCGATGTAGAAACTTATGATTTAATTTAAAATTTCATTTTTTTTTAATTTATTACATCGGTTATTTTAAAACCGATGTGGTTAATTTATATTACACATCAGTTCACTGGAACCGATGTGGAAAGATAAAATTTTAAATTCTAATTTTTTTTTTAGTTTTATACATCGGTTATAGTAAAACCAATGTGGTAAATCTATAAATTACACATCGGTTCCAAAAGAACCGATGTCAAAAGATAAAAGTTTACAATTTAAAAAAAATTTGTTTTAATTTTAAACATCGGTTAAAATATAACCGATGTGGAAAATATTTACACATCGGTTAATTTTTAAACCGATGTGGAATCCTTTACTTTTAATTTCAAAAATGTCACCGCCTCGTTTTACACATCGGTTATTGAGAAACCGATGTGGAATCTCTGATGTTAAAAGCATATTTTGCACTAGTGGCTAGAGGTCGTTGAGGCTCTTACACGTGGTGAGGTATCCCAGGAGGCATGGTTAGAGTGCTTTGTTTTGTACAAAGGTTGCAAGCACCGGTTTATAAGCTTGTTTATTGGTGGAAGAAAATCTCACTAGCGAAGTGGGGACTGGACGTAGGTCACTGGTGGTTGGTGGCTGAACAGGATAAAATCCGTGTGGAAGTATTATAAACCCAATTCACTCCCCCCTCTTGGGTTATGGTTGTCACGACCAATAAATAGTAGCAGAGCTTCGGCTGTTTAAAGTTTAACAGCTTAGAGTGAAAGATCCTGCGTTTTCTTTGAAAAATGAGTTTTTTGTGATTTTAATAAACCACCATATTTTGATGGTGTAGATTTTGTTTATTGGAGAGCTAGAATAGAAATTTTTATGGAAGCAATAGATTTTGATTTGGGGGGTATTTTTCTAAATGGTTTTATTTCCAAACCCAAATCACAATGGAGCGAATTTGATAAAAATTGTTTTTCCTTAAATATTAAAGCAATGCAAATTTTGAGAAATAGTTTGAATGATGAAGTATATGCTAGAAATAAAGATTGTTCTTGTCCAAAGGATATAATGAATATGCTTGATGTTATTTATCTTGCTAACAATGATTTTGTGGATGAAAGTTCAAATAAAAAGCAAGAAGAACAAAAGCCATTGAGGGAAACATGTCTTGAAAAATGCCCAAGAAGATGCTCAATGTGATGAAAGAAGTGCATCTATTTTTGCCAATGATAATGTTCCAGTTGAAAAAGAAAATGACCATCCTCTTAAAGCATTGATGAACAAAAATGAGGAGAAAGATCATTTCTACAAAGAGTCAACAACCCGCATGGTTCAAAAGGACTTTGAGGTAAATAATGTTGACGTTGATAGTCCTTTGTATAATGAGTTATTTGATGGCTTGATTAATTTAGAAAAGAAAAACTTGATTTTCTTGGAAAATATTTCATCCATTGAAATTGAAATTAAGAACTTCAAAGATAATATGCTTTTCTTAATGAAAAGAATGGTATTCTACATAAGGAAACAAGCAATGCCTATGACCAAAATATTTTGAAGTGTCAACAATCTAAAAATTCTAAGATTTTCTATGAATATTTTCAAAAGACGAAGCCTTCATCTATAATTTGCAATTATTGTGGTTATCTAGGACATATTTCTCATCTATGTCATTATAGGAGAAATTATAATGTGAGAAATAAGTTGTCATGGGTACCTAAATAGTATAGATGTTCAACTGCTAACCCTCAAGGACCCAAGATGAAATGGGTACCAAAAATTCTCTATACCACATCTAATGTACAGGAAAATTGCAAAATGATGAACTATTTGAGCAAGGAAAAGAAGCATCATCAAGGAAGGTGCTGCCTAAGCTTAAAAGTGCTTATCTTCGAAAAAGACGCAAGATCTCCTTGATAAAAGCTTCTCACAAGACTAGTATGGAACTTGCAAAGTTCAAAGTTCAAACAAAGAAGCAATGGGTAAGGAAAGGTACTCTCTTGAGAGAACAGTTGCAAAAGCAATAAATTTGAGACATAAAAATATGCATTTTTATATGCCTTAAAATAAATATAAAAAAATTTTATGTTTGCTTGATAAAATTTTGAATATTATGGTTTGCTCATGATTATGTCTTTTTTTTTTTGAAATGTGAATTATATTGTAAACATATGATTGGATTCCATGCTTGATTAAAATCCTATGATAACATGTTACTTTTCCATGTAAATTTGAAGTATATATTTGTAAAATTATTTTTGAAAGGGGGAGAAATAATTGCATCCTATAGGGGGAGTATGACACCATATAAGTGCATGTCTAAGGGGCAGAATTTAAAATAAAAACTTTCTTGATGGAATTGTACCGGTGAATATTCTTTTTTAAACTGCGCTGCAACTCTGAATAATATGCTTGACAATGTAATTGTTTTAGCTTTTCATACTTAAATCATATTGTCTATCATAAAAGGACAAACTAAGTTGAAATTTATCCTCAAACCCATTTGCAAAAATTCAATTATATGGTTAAGGTGGAGGAATAAATAGAATGAGAGAAACAAGTTGAAAAGGAATTATATTATGAGGGGGAGAATAGACCAGATAAATAATGCAATATGCTTGCTTTACTTGTTGAGAACACAAATGGATATAATTTGTCTTGGTTATGTTTTGATGATATTATTCATTGCTTATATTGAAATATTACATGTCTTACTTCTCTTCGCTATATTTTCCTTTTTGATAATGTCAAAAGGGGAGGAATAAGTAAATATATTTTACTAACACTTTCTTTGAATGTTCTTTAGGAAGGGGAAAATCCTTTCGACACATACTTGCTGCAAGTATACTCAGATAAATATATTACTCAAGTAAGAAATGTAAGGTTTGTCATCATCAAAAAGAGGAGTATATAAGCATATATTTGATTATGTTTTGATGATTGACAAACACTAACCATAAGCATGCAGTATAAAAAGAAAATATTATTTCCAAGCATGCATGTACTCAAAGGCTAATAAAGCAAGACACGAAGAAGCTAGGAGTATCAAAGTTTCAAGCATCAAGACCTTAAGCAAGATTGGGTAAAAATATGTTAGTCTTAGATGTCTTGTAAGGATATGATGACTATAACATGTTTTGGCTCATTTAATCAATTTAACCAAAATATTACACTTTACTAAACTTTTGAGTACAAGGTTTTTAAACAAGCATTTGAGTAGCATAGTGTTCTTCAAACAGATTTCAAAATAAAAAGAAAAAGAAAAAGAAAAAGAAATCAGATTTAATATAAATAAAATATTAAAAATCAGTTTTCAATTTCAATTAGCTTCCACTGGTCTAGACATGCTTTAATCGGTTTTTTTTTTGGGTAACTAGACGATAAGGAAAAAAACGCAGGAACAAAATAAAATTTAGACCCTTAAAAATGCAACCCCAACAGAATTGCTCCAAGTCAAGCACGCTTAACTGTGGAGTTCTTAAGTGACGGGCTACCGAAAAGAAGATGCATCTTATTAGTATAGGTAGTACCAATCAATTCATATAAGCCATCCTTAATTGTATAGTCCCATACCTACACAGTCTCAGGATCCCTCTCATTTAGGTGTGTAATCGGTTCATTCATGTGTCCCTCTGCCTAGAAGCCTGCCAGGAGCCGCTCATTGTCCGTGCCTTCTTGCACCGGCGATCACTCCCCGCCCTCGTCGGCACCCGGGTGTTACATGCCCACCAGCTTCCGATTGGTTCGTCCCCGAACCACACCATACTGGGAGAGGTGCCGCTCTGATACCATTTGTAGCATCCCTGGCTGCTCTATGGATTGACGACTGTCCCCACAAACCAACACGGGTCTTTTCAGCGTGCTTTGTCCTCACTCACACGCTTCTCGGGAAAACTTCCCAGGAGGTCACCCATCCCAAAATTGCTCCAAGTCAAGCACGCTTAACTGTGGAGTTCTTAAGTGACGGGCTACCGAAAAGAAGATGCATCTTATTAGTATAGGTAGTACCAATCAATTCATATAAGCCATCCTTAACTGTATAGTCCCATACCTACACAGTCTCAGGATCCCTCTCATTTGGGTGTGTAATCGGTTCATTCATGTGTCCCTCCGCCTAGAAGCCTGCCAGGAGCCGCTCATTGTCCGTGCCTTCTTGCACCGGCGATCACTCCCCGCCCTCGTCGGCACCCGGGTGTTACAAACAGCATCAGCTTGAAGAAGGTTGTTCATTCCTTGTGGAGCATGATCAATGATCTTCAATCTTTCCTCTTGAGAGACACCCATTTTTGCAAGAAAATCAACACATTGGTTTCCTTCACGAAGAACGTGGTCCACTATAACAGACCAATTAAGCTTCATTTTATCCTTTATATTGAGAATCAAAGTAGCCAATCCACGAAGCAAGCCACCAAAACCAGACCTACCTGGATTTCCTATACAGCTTCCATCAACATTGATGATAATAGTGTCCTCTGTAGAATTTTTCCATGCCACCCACTTATCATTGTCCTCTCCATGACTATGTTTCGGGTAACTCAACTTCAGAGTTGTACTGAGATTCACGGCTGCTCCAATCAGACTATAAAAAGGCATTTGTTCCTTGCCTATAGTTACAGTGTTCCCGTTCCTCCAAGACCACCAAAGTCCAGCCAAAAATGAAGCCTCCCGATCACCTGAACTCCACTGTCTCAACCAAGCCAACTCATTCATTTGAGAGAAAAACTCAGAATTTGAGAACCCGAGAGCTTGCCACAAACGTTTAGAAACTGTGCAGTCCCTAATGCAGTGAAGAAACGTTTCTTCAAACTCAAAACAGCGCTGACAAACATTGGATGAGGCCATACCACGGTGGTGAAGCAATGTCATCGTTGGGACAGAGCCAACCATGTTAGAAATTTCAAGTTCTCTAGAGATCTTATTTTCCAAACCCACAACCAGGAGTTCTCATTTGAAATAGACTCCCTCCTATGTAAAAGCCAGTCATACCCAGTTTTGGTAGTATAAAAACCATGTACATTTGTATCCCATATCAGATTGTCAGGCACGTGCGTATAGAGATGGGCATGCATCTACATAATCTCACTTCTAATATCATCAGGGAGCTGAGTTGCCAATCGGTTAAGCTACCAAGAATGGTTCTGAAAAACATCTTTGATCATCATGTTAGTGTCTTGAATATTAACGTAATCCACATGGTTGCACAAGGGACCATATCTTGTCCACGAG
The DNA here is from genome assembly GCA_030762895.1 of Sophora flavescens. Classification (NCBI taxonomy): domain Eukaryota; kingdom Viridiplantae; phylum Streptophyta; class Magnoliopsida; order Fabales; family Fabaceae; genus Sophora; species Sophora flavescens. The sequence goes on along the minus strand of CM061069.1, from coordinate 88,211,951 downwards.
TCATACCAAAAAGAGGAGCTGCCATCTCCAAACCTCATTTTATAACCACCTCTGAGAACCTCTTTGGCTTTAAAGATTGAGTTCCAAATACTAGAGCCAGACTTGCTCTTACAGTCCAGAAAACAAGGAGTAGTGACATATTTTTCAAACAAAATTTTCACCCATAACTTGTCTTCATTTTGCTGCATACCCCACACAAGTTTGCCAAGTAAAGCGGTATTTGCTTCCCTGGCCATCCTAACACCCAGCCCTCCCATCTTTTTTGGCAAAGTAACTTTACTCCAATTCACCAAGTAGATACCTTTATCCTGATTTCCCTTCCAAATGAAACTTCTTGTAACTCTATCAATCAAATCACAAGTGCTTTGAGGAAGCCAATCTGCATATAGTAATTAGGAATGGAAGTGAGAACAGACTTAGCAAGAGTGATCCTTCCAGCTTTATTAAGAAGTCTGTGTTTCCAAGAGGCTAGCCTTGTTTGCATTTTTTCTAGGATAAAATCAAAGTCAGCTTTTTTAGGTCTCCCGTTAAGGATGGGGAAGCCCAGGTATTTTTCCAAGGAAGGTGTGCTTCTGATTGAGGATATGGAAGTGTATTTCTCCACCTTATTTCTAGAGACCCCTGAAGAGAACAATGTTCTAGATTTTGTAATATTCACCTTAAGCCCCGAAGCCTTGCCAAAGTCATCAAATAATTTAGCAATTAGTCTTTCCTGAGAACTCTTAGCTTTCGTAAATAAAAGGACATCATCGGCAAAGAAGAGATTTGAAATATGAGGCCTATTTTTAGAAACTTTAACCGGAAGCCACTTCCTCAAATTCACAGACTGCATGATTGCCAAAGATAATTTCTCCATACAAATGACAAAAAGATATGGGGAGAGGGGATCCCATTGTCTAAGGCCCCTTGTAGGAGAGAAATTAGGCAACCTCTTACCATTCCAAAGAATAGATAAAGAAGACAATGTAACACAAAACATAATCAGCTTCACTATTGAAGGAGGAAAGCCAAAATCTTGCAAAAAAAATTGGAGAAAATCCTAGCTCACATGGTCATAAGCCTTCTCCAAATCAATTTTATAAGCCACATCACCTTTTTTCTTCTTAGATGTTTTCATGCCATGAACTATTTCTTGCAGAATTATGGCATTATCAGAAGTTCATCTACCAGGCAAAAAACTACTTTGATGTGGGCCAATAATATCATTAATTAGGAAAGGGCGCAACCTATTAACAAGAACCTTTGTAATAATCTTGTAAATAGTATTGCACATACTTATAGGTCGAAATTCCTTAAAATTACCTGGGTTATCCACCTTAGGAATCAAAGCAATTAAAGTTTCCGAAATGGAAGGATCAAAAGAGTCCAATAAGAAAGCGTCCTTGACAAGCTTCCAAATATCATCTCCCACCACATGCCAATATTGTTTCAAGAAAATAGGTTGAAACACATCCGGACCAGGGGCTTTAAATGGTTTCATAAAATTTAGAGCTTTAGAAACCTCATCTTTACTTACTGGTTGCATCAAAATTGTTTTAGCTTCTTTGGTCAAACTCGGAACATTGGGGACCATGAATTGAGTGGAAATGTCATGGTTGTTCGAGCAGAAGAGTGAACGGAAAAAATTAAACGCTTCCTCCTATAAAATACCTTCATCATAGCACCAAATTCCATTAGGCAATTGAAGACCATGAATTTTGTTTCTCTTCCTTCTTATTATAGTTTGTGCATGAAAGAAAGAAGTATTCTTATCTCCCAATTTAACCCACTGCTCTCTATGTTTTTGGTACCAATGAAGCTCTTCTTGGAAAAGAACTTGATTGTAATCATGATGAATATTTTTTTTCCAGCTGAACAAGAGCAACAGAATCCACCCGTTCTAGCGTTCTCTGAATACCTTTTAGGCGATCCTCAATATTTTTCTTCTTTTTAAAAATATTACCAAAGATCTCATGATTGAAATTCAAGCAATCTTCCTGGACCTTTCTAAGAGCTTCAACTGGCCTACCAACCTTACTCCCCCAAGCATTCTCTACAACATTTTTGAAATCATCATGGACAATCCAAGCAGCTTCAAAACGGAAAGGCCGGGGACCTCTAGATTGAGGGAGGCCTCCCAACCGCAGAAGGAGAGGATTATGATTTGAGTGGAAACGACAAAGAACCTCCACATAAGCTTCCGGGAACGCCATACGCCAAGGAAGATTTGCTAAGCCTTTGTCTAATTTTTTAGCAATAGCTCTGTTACCTCTACAATTCCGATGCCACGTAAATCGACCTCCAATGGTATGAATATCTACTAAACCACAGTGATCCATCACTTGAACAAAAGCTTCAGCTCTTGACTGACAGAATAAGCCACCTCTTTGGTCCCCCGGCAAAAGAACTTCATTAAAATCTCCCACAAGAGCCCAAGGAGAATGAATTGAAGAACTGAGATCACATAAATAATGCCAAAAATCAGACCTTATAGCAGGGATAGGGCTAGCATAAAGTCCTGTGCAAGTCCAACTTTTGCTACTCGATGACACACTGGAAGTGACTGAAAAATTATTTACATCAATGACTGTGATACTAAAATTGCTTCCTACATGCATAAGGATCCACAGCCCACCCGACTGGCCCCATGCTTCAACAATGTGAATTGGTTGGTATCCCTGTTGATTCCAAAAACTTCTTGTCCTTTCAAACTGAATGTGAGTTTCCATAATGAAAAGAATAGAAGGCTTAGTTTTTCTGCCAACATCTCTAACATGTCTCTTTGCTGTGGAATTATTTGCCCCTCTAATATTCCAAGAGAGGATTGAAATATCTTGAAATTCCATCATCATAAACAAAAAACAAAGAAGGGTTCCAAAAAGTAAGAGCGAAGAACAGCCCATTAAACCTTTCCAAGCTTGTCCATTACCACCTCTTCCTTCTTCTGAGTCTCCATAACAATCTCATGAGAAGCACTCTCCAAACTTCCATCCACCATTGCATCCTGAACCTTCATTGGTGAAGTCATTTCTGGGGGCTCAGGTTCATCAATAAACCTAAAATGATTAGGGCCAATGTGTTCAATATGCATGGTAGTCTTCACGTCTGGCTGGATGGATGAAGAAGCCATATGCACGACGTTGCTACTCTGGACTTCTTTTTTAGATGAAGGGGCGTCATTCACATGCATGGGTTTGGGATTGGTACGTTGGGCCATTAGTTTAGTCACTGCCTTCTTTTGATACTCCATTTGCCCCACATTAGAAATATTGCCTTTATTAAGAAGTTGACCCACACTACTACTCTGACCTTGATCATGGCGTCTTTTTTTTCTTCTTGTTCCAATTCTTTGGATCTTTCCCTTTAGTTGGGGGCCCACTATTTTCCTTAACAAGTCCATCAGCATAATTGACTTGTTGCTTCCCCTTATTTTGCACCAACATATCTTCACGCGGTAAAAGATTGAGCCCTTCAAATTTGTTGCCCCTATTATTATTGTTACCATTTTTAACCGCATCTTTTGGGTTAATAGGAGCACGTTTTTTGCTGGTAGCAATCATCCACTCACCATGCACATCTTCCTCAACATTATTGCTAATTAATGGGCTCTTTAATTTATCCTTAATTCCCTCCGCATTATTAGCAACATGTTGCCCACCGTTACTGCATTCTGCATTTGCATGCTATCGATTGAAGGATTCCAGATTCCGGCTCGGCCCTTGTTTTCTTTGTACAATTTCTGGCAAGCTAAGGTGCCCATAGCATCCACAAGCTGCACATATAATATGTAATCCTACATACTCCACCTTATACCAATGATCATTCCACCATATAATATGTAAATCTATTTCAAGACAGATTCTAGCATAACGGCCCCTTTCAAACCTCAGCGTGTTCGTATCCACTTTAATGGGTTTCCCCACCGTAGATGCCATAGCCATCAAGAAACTTTCATCATAATAACCTAAACTCAAACCTGGGAATCTGATCCAAACCAAAGTGCGATCAACTTTCGCATGCGGCAAAGTAAACTCGGGGCTCCAGTTTGTGACTGCAGATAATGATCAAAAATCATCCATGGGCCTTTAGTAGCCACTTTCTCCTTGTCAGCAGGCAAATCAAATTTCACCATATAAAAACCATTGTCAACATCCAGCATATCGAAACCTCCTGCCAGGCGCCACAATCTCCTCAACTTTTCTTTCAAAACATTGTAGCCAATGTTTTTGCCAAGTAGATGAATCACTAGTGCATCTTCCCATGGGTTGCAAAACTCCTTAAAGACATTAGCATCTCGAAACACTTTCGGAAGCAGTCTGTTCCCTTCCACATGCTCCACATGCACAAGCTTATGAGCAATGAGGTCTGATTTCTCCCTCACCGGAGGAGCTTGTTTGTGTCCCAATATCTTATCTCGAAAAGAAATCTTTGGTTCCTTATCCGGTGGTTTATCCGGTTGCGGAATAGGCTACCACTCCCTCCATTTTAAATATGTCTTGAGCTGAAACGATATGCTTTAATCGTTTGATATATTGAAAATTGTCTCAAATTTCAAATTGATATACTTTGATATATTTTACTTATATATATTTGATTGGCATATATAAATTGGTAATGATGTCAAATTGCCTGCCAATAAATGCACTCGTGAAACAACCGTTTGAGATTTATTTTCAATCAAGTAAAGCATTTAATCAACATATATAAGGAAATGTCTTTTAAATCAATATGATGGAAATATCTTCTCAATTAGGCAACGCACAGCACACTGATTTTGAAAGATTATAGAAGGCAATTGGTCATATAACTTCATACACGTGCTCAAATGGGTTGTGGGGTTTTGAATTGATTACTCTGGTTCAACATATAAATTGATTGAACTTCTATTTCAGTGGATTGAATATTTTCTTAATTCATTTGTTAACGGATATAATTTTAATAATGGCAAGTTCATATTTTATCAGCTCTTTCCCTAAATAATTTCTAACGTTCTGATTTGATTTTCTATCATTATAAGAATGAGGTTTTTGTTACACGAAAAAAGAGAACAAGCACCATAAAAATTGTTCAAATGCTCTGAAATTATTTGAGCCAAATTGTGTTATTATCATTATACTCACAAAGTGCTTCAATTTGTATCATCTGCACTATTTAGAGTGCTTCAGTTTCTTCTACTCGTTGTGTCAACTCGGAAATAGGGTGTGATATCCGGGTGAGGTATCCCACTGATTAGAAGATGAGGTATCATTCTGTTGTAAAGGGTGAGACATCTCTCTGGTGTACAACTCTAGGCTCAGAAGCGTGGGTGAGGTATCCCGGAGACGCGAGAGAGAGTACTAGAGGTCGTCGATGCTCTTACATGTGGTGGGTGAGGTATCCCAAAGGGCGTGGTTAGAGTGCTCTGTTTTTGTACAAAGTTTGCAAGCACCAGGTTTATAAGCTTGTTTATTAGTGGAAGAAAATCCCACAGGTAGAGTGGGGACTTTGGACGTAGGTCATCAAGCGGGTTGTGGTTAAACCATGATAAAATCCGTGTACAAGTATTCTCTTCCCTATCTCCATTGTTTAATTCATATTATTTCTCACATATTCATATTTTGTTTATTCCTTATTGTGTGATTTAACATTTTATATTGAGAACATCGTTTTCGGCAAATTATTTTAGAAAATTTTATAAACCCAATTCACCCCCCTCTTGGGTTATGGTTGCCACGACCAACACATCAAAGTTAATATCATCTTTAATCTTTAGACATTAATCTGTAATTAACACTCTGGCCAATAAGCACAGAGCTCAACACCTTGACCAATAAGCATCAAGGCCCCCATTGGCCAATAAGCACCAAGGTACAACATCATTTAACAATCTGGCCAATAAGCACCAGAGCTCAACACCTTGCCCAATAAGCATCAAGGCCCCCTTGGCCAATAAGTACCAAGGTACAACAACGTGCGGTAACATCGTTACCGACTTAACCATCTTTAACACTTTATAATTATCTCATTTAGTCTTCTTTAAATTATCTAACTTGTCTTTTCTTCATTCGGCGTCTTTTTTTTTTTTCATTGGGAACATTTGGGGTGAAACACCCCTGTTCCTGCTCGTGTTCTGTTTTGTCTAGGGAAGTCGTGCTTCCCTCAGTACGGGCATGCTGGCTCTAAAGTCAAGCACGATCGTACTGACTGTTGAGCATGGTAGTGCTTATGCAGCACGGCCTTTTTGAATTTGAAACTAGATCACGAGGGTGCTCCCTTTTAGGCACGGTCGTGCTTATAGGAGCATGGTCGTACTGGTCTGAGCAGAGAGGGTTAGAAACCCTTGCCAAATTCCTTAGGGCAATTCGTGGATCAATCCTATTGGTGTTTTACTATACCATCAAACGTTAATCTCATTACTCTTGGCTTAATTGCCATGTCTTATAATTATTGGGTATTAAACCTTTAATTCCTGTTTCATTATTATAGTCCCTAAAACACTCATATAAATCAATCCTAGGGTATACTCAAGACCATCAAGCATTAACTCGCCTCTCAGCACTATGATTTCAGTCTTATGATCATTGGGGAACATATCCCTTAACTCTTATAACATCATTATCAACATTCTTTAATATCTTATTAACAATGGTATTAACCATTACAACAACCAAGCATGACCATCGTAACCAAACATGGCATTATCAAGCTCAAATCACAAATATGTTGGAAAATACTAGCATAATTTCCCTCCTCTGTGAACTCAAAAATAGGCACTAAGCGGAAGCGTAAAAATAAGTGTAATAACACCGGACAATTTTTAGCATGGAAAAACCTCCTCAATGTGAGCAAGGAAAAAACCACGGGACCCGTAGGTCGCTCAAACTTCCACTATAACAATAATGGGAATACAAAAATACAATAATATTTTATCCTCAATTTGTGGATAACACTCTCACAAATTGGCTCACTATTTTTCTCTCTGAGAAAACTCTCTCTAAGGATCTCTCTATTTTTCTCTCACTCTCTCTTGTGAGGATTGGTGTGATTAGTTAGCACCCCTTAAGCTTCTTTATATAGGCTTAAGGGGGCTCTCCAAGTTAGATCCCATACAATGTGGGACTTGCTTTGGCTGAAATTTCCAACAAATCTCCCCCTTCAGCCAAAGGAAAAATATCCTTGAATCAGTTTGGGGTTGATGCTAAGCCTGCAACTTCTTTACAGACTTCTATCTTCTCTTTTGGTAGAGCTTTTGTCATCATATCCGTCCCGTTATCTTTTGTGTGTATTTTCTCAATCTACAGCAGTTTACTTTCCAACACATCACGGATCCAGTGATACCTTACGTCGATGTGTTTCGACCTTGAATGAAATGTTGAGTTCTTACTAAGATGGATTGCACTCTGACTGTCGCAATAGAGAATATAACTTTCCTGATCCTATCCTAACTCTTGTAGGAACTTCTTCATCCACAAGATCTCTTTGCAACCTTCGGTGATTGCGATGAATTCTGCTTCTGTAGTGCTTAAAGCAATCCACTTTTGAAGTCTTGACTATCATGAGATGGCTCCCCCTGCAAAAGTAATTAGATATCCTGATGTAGACTTTCTTGAATCCACATCTCCTGCCATATCTGCATCTGAATACCCAAGAAGCTTTAAATTTCCATTGCCAAAATACAAGCAGCTTTTGGCAGTTCCTCTCAGATATCGTAGTATCGATTTCACTGCATTCTAGTGTTCCTTTCTTGGATTTGATAGGAATCTACTCACAACTCTGACAGCATAAGCAATGTCTGGTCTTGTACAGACCATTGCATACATAAGACTACCCACTGCAGAAGAATAGGGCACCTTGTTCATTTCTTCTTTTTCTTCTTCGTTCCCTGGACATTGCGTCTTACTCAGTTTGAGATGACCAGGTAATGGAACATGTACAGGTTTAGCATTATGCATGTTGAACCTTTCAAGAACTTTCTGGATATAGTCTTCTTGTGACATCCACAACATCCTTCTAGAACGATCTCTAGTTATCTTCATTCCGAGAATCTTCTTCACTGCACCCAGATCTTTCATGGCAAAAGACTTGCTCAATGCCTTCTTGAGAGCAGCTATTTTCGCCTTATCTTTCCCAATAATTAGCATATCATCAACATACAACAGAAGTATGATGGATTCACCATTCTCATAGTTCATCACAAACACACAATGGTCTCATGGAGGTCTTCTTGAAATTGTGTTGGGTCATGAAGAGATCAAACTTCTTGTACCATTGCCTTGGAGCTTGCTTCGGCATCAGTAGAGACTTTTCTTCAGACGACACACTAGGTGTTCCTTGCCTGGTTCTGCAAAACCTTCTGGTTGCTCCATATAGATTTCCTCCTCTAGGTCTCCATGTAGGAATGTTGTTTTTACATCAAGTTGTTCAATCTCCAAGTCTAGTTTTGCAGCTAGACCGAGAATTGCTCTGATAGATGTCATCTTCACCACTAGTGAGAAGATTTCTTCAAAATCTATGCCTTTCTTCTGGTTGCACCCCTTTACAACAATTCTTGCTTTGTACCTGGGGTTTGGGTTGTTCTCTTCCGTCTTGAGCTTGAACACCCATTTGTTTTTCAACGCCTTTCGTCCATCTGGTAATCTCACCAGGTCATACGTCTGATTCTCTTTCAGGGACTGCATTTCTTCTTCCATGGCTTGCAACCATTTCTCCTTATCATTCGTCTCAATTGCTTCTATGAAGTTTTGAGGTTCTCCTTCATCAGTGAGATTGACATATTCATCTGAATAATATCTTCTTGATGGTTGTCTGACTCTTTTGGATCGTCTTACTTGAGATTCTTCTTCTGTCTCATCAGTCTCCATCATCTGATCCTGACTTTGTTCTATCTGGTTAGGTTGTTCTGTCTGATCAGATTGTTCCTCCTGATCATGTTCATCATTTCTTTGAGGATTCTCTCCCCCTGAATTGTTTATCACAATAAGACTTGAATCAGAAATCACTTTGTGCTTTGGCTTCTCAGATTGCTTAATGTCTCGGATCGTTTGATCTTCAAAGAACACCACATCCCTGCTTCGAACAATCTTCTTGTGTGCAGGATCCCATAATCTGAAACCAAGTTCATCTCTTGGTGAACCAAGGTATATGCATTCCTTCGTCTTTGCATCTAGCTTTGCTCTTTCATCTTTAGGAATGTGGACAAATGCCCTATACCCAAAGACTCTCAAGTGACCATAAGAGGCTTTCTTTCCAGTCCATACTTCATCTGGAATCTCTCCATTTAAAGGTCTTGAAGGAGACAGATTTATCATATCAACTGCAGTTTTCACTGCTTCGCCCCAAAATGATTTGGGAAGTTTTGCTTGAGGAAGCATGCTTCTGACTTTCTCTGCGATCGTTCTGTTCATCCTTTTAGCTACTCCATTCATCTGAGGTGTCTTGGGAGGAACTTTCTCATGTCTTATCCCATGAGTTTTGCAATATGTCTCAAACAGACCTATGTATTCTCCGCCATTATCACTTCTCAAGCATTTCAGTTTTCTTTCAGATGCTCGTTCTACAGAAGCATGAAACTCCTTGAAAGCTTGAAGAACTTGATCTTTCGTCTTCAATGGATACACCCACACCTTCCTAGAGTGATCATCAATGAAGGTAACAAAGTATTGAGCACCACCAATAGACCTTTCAAACGTTGAGCAAACATTTGAATGAACAAGATCCAGAATCTGCTTTCTTCTTGTTGCATCATCTGATCTTTTAAAAGATACTGTGTTGTTTTCCTGCTAGACAGTCTTCACAGGATTCAAGTGGCTACCCTTTTATGTTTGGGAGATGATCTTTTGCAAGGATCTCTAAACCCTTCTCGCTCATGTGGCCCAGTCGTCTATGCCACAGTTCTTTCATTGCGTCTTGAGCAACATTCGTCCCCCCCTTGCATATCTTTCCCTGCATAATGTACAGAGAGCCTTCCTTTCTGCCGCGAGAAATAATCACGCTTCCTCGGATGAGTTTCCATCTGCCGCTACCAAATTGGTTTATCATCCCGGCTTCATCTAGCTTTCCCACTGAGATAAGGTTCAGACGCATCTCGGGTACATGTCTGACCTCCTTCAGCACAAGCTTATTTCCATTCTCAGTCATCAAAGTTACTTCGCCAATACCGACGATTTTACTTGTGACATGGTTTCCCATCTTCACCGTACGAAATTCTCCTTTTTGGTATGATGAGAAGAATTCTTCATGAGGTGTGACGTGGAAGGATGCTCCTGAGTCAATTATCCATATGTAATCATCTAATGCAACATTTAGATAATTTTCTTCTCCGACAAGAAATATATTCTCATCATTCGAGGCCACTACAGTAGTTGTTCCATCTTCTTTCTTCTTCTTCGAGTCAATCTGGTCAGGGTGGACTGCTCCAGCTTGTTGGTCTCTTTTTATGAATCTACACTCAGGCTTTACGTGTCCTGGTTTGCCACAGTAATAACAATTTAGTCTGGTTCGAGATTTGGACCTACCTTGTGATTTTCCACGACATCCTTTTCCACGATTCTTACTCCTTCCTCTATTTTCAACAACATTGGCTACAAACTGATTGTTCAAACCTCTTTCCCTCCATCTTGACTCTTCATTTAGCAAACAGTCTGTAACAGAATCCATGCTAAGCTTTCCGTCTGGAGCAGAGTTGCTGAGAGTGACAACTAGAGTGTCCCAACTCTCAGGTAGAGAACTGAGGAGTAGAAGAGTTTGCAACTCATCATCAACACTCATGCCTGCCTTTGTTAATTGATTAACAATGCCTTTGAAAGTGTTCAGATGTTCGATCATATTTTGACCGTTCATGTACTCCAACTTTACCAATCGTCTGACAAGGTGGGCTTTGTTCCTGGGCGTCTTCTTTTGAATCAAGGATTCAAGTTTTGTCCACAACTCATACGCATTGGTATAAGTTGATACATGCTCGAACAAGCTTCGATCAATATATTTCCGGATCATAGCCACTGCTTTCCGATTCTGAAGCTCCCAATCTTTGTCAGTCTTCACATCCGGCATATCCTTCGGCATATCCTTCTGGGTAATTGGCAAATACAAATCTTTGCAGTATAGATGATCTTCCATCATCGGCTTCCAATAGGAGTAGTTATCTGCAGTTAGCTTGAACATGTCTCCATCATGAGTGATAGCTCCCTCCATCTTGAGTTACACAGGCCAATAGCTCCTCCAACCAGGTGGGTTTTGATAAAAATAACACTATACGTAAATAGTGTCGTATAGGTGACTTGTACCGAATGCTGAAAATTACTGTAGTTTGTGAACAGTACGTACCGAGGAAGTTCCCAGGAAAGAGAGGTGGGTCAATAGACACACTTAAATACCAAGTCTTTCCTAGCCAGAACTTTTCTAGGCATGCACTTTCACACTACCACACTTTATTTCCAGCAACAAGAATAATTCTTTTCTGATGTGGAAGATCAGACAATGCTGCAGCCACAGAGCATACTAAGAATTTTCTTATAAATCCGGCACCTAGTATTCCAGAGCTCTGATACCACTGTTGGGAAATACCAGCATAATTTCCCTCCTCTGTGAACTCAAAAATAAGCACTAAGCGGAAGCGTAAAATTAAGTGTAATTTAGCGTGGAAAAACCTCCTCAATGTGAGCAAGGAAAAGACCACGGGACCCGTAGGCCGCTTAAACTCCCACTATAACAATAATGGGAATACAAAAATACAAGAATATTGTATCCTCAATTTGTGGATAACACTCTCACAAATTGGCTCACTATTTTTCTCTCTGAGAAAACTCTCTCTAAGGATCTCTCTATTTTTCTCTCACTCTCACTTGTGAGGATTGGTGTGATTAGTTAGCACCCCTTAAGCTTCTTTATATAGGCTTAAGAGGGCTCTCCAAGTTAGCTCCCATACAATGTGGGACTTGCTTTGGCTGAAATTTCCAACAAAATAGGCATGCCAACATCAAGTGAACACGTGTTATCATAAACAATAGTAACATACAGTAGCAATTAGGCAACATATATCAAACAAGCATATAGCATACCATAGGGTCATGGGTTAACCCTCATCTTACGCTACCTCAATGCCTACATGTTCATACTAGCCCTTCTCCTCATACCTGGTATGAAGATTCCCAACAACAATGATGCAAGCAAACTAAACACGTTCCCTCGAGTAGCTCGACGAGTTCCTCAAATCTTGACCAACACAAAAAGGAAAACATCAATATCAGATTCAAGCAACAATGAATAAGAGATTAATAGAGGGATGAACACGTTACCTTAATTTGACACTAGCACGCGACTCTCTCCCCAAACGCAAGCAAGAACGCCTAAGAACACAAAGGGTTTTAAAGAGAAGAGAGGAAAGAGGTTTCTATTGCACAATGATTGCGAAAAGTGTCAAAAGTGAGGGTTATACCCGCAACCCTTCTAACCCACTTATTTATACTGTCAGAACGGTATGTACGGCCGTGCTTCGTGATGTACAGCCGTGCATAAGCTTTTCGCAGTGCATTCGAAGAAACGACGCAAAGCAGGACACATGTGGGACATAATATGTACGGGCTGTGCATAATTATGTACGGCCGTGCATAATTATCTGGAGCTCTAGCTTAATCTTTTCTGCACGATTCGTGGGGCGAACAATGATCGCAGCGTGAGGTCTACTAAGCAACCGAATTTGGCCAAAACACCTGCAGTAAGACTTGTAGATAATTCTCTTAGCTTACCAACGCATCAAAGATGACCTCAATCAGAGATCTAGAACTCAAGATATGGCTAAAACACTGAAACATGTTACTAGGACTCTAAAAGGATTGAACCTTTCTAAGGCTAAACTTTCCCAAACATGAACTTAGACATCAAAAACAAACATATAAAAGCGCATAAAAGACTTTACGGAAAACGGGGTGTTCCAGGTTCTATTGTGGTTCAAGGTATTAATGATGATCAACAAAAACATTTTTCTAAATAAAGCCAAAAATATTTTATCAATACAAATCCCTCTTAAATGATAGATTTGTTTTCTGTGTTCAAAAATATATTTCAATCAATTTACACAAAGGCATTACTCTGCTCCCTGTGTGTTACTCTTTAAAGCTTGCAAATTTCAATCTTTTTTTAATATAAGCAAAAGTATATTAATAAATGGGATACTCAAACCCGAATACAAGAACACAATCCAATAGACAGACGAATCTAAATAAAATACTGACCAACTCTAAGAACGATATTAGCTTTACAGATGTCTAAATCTAAAACCAAACTCACATACCAGCAACCCCCACAAACTTAGTTCCCAGCAATTCAGCAAAAGCACCAAAGACCCAGGAACAAAAACCTAAATAACCCACCCCTAGATACAACAATCATATGCATTCAAAGGAATATATAGATTCCCCCCATAAAGCAGATTTTAAGCCAGACCCCAACTCTCATGATTAACTCCATGATAACCAAAATCCCTGCATAAAAGACCCTTGAAGAGATACCCACAAAGCACTAAACAAACCAACACTAAGGAGAGAATCTGTACAGCAAGCAACCATGGTCGTCAATTGGACTTGCAAGCTAAAAGTCTAACACGCATTGATAATTTTGAATCTGAAGCCCCTTCAAACAATGGCTTGTTTGTCTCTACCTTTGTAGAATCTTTGGGCTGCTTCATTAGGAGGCTCTTCCATACCATCAGACTCATTCGCCTCAAATGTCCCACGTTGCCTGAGACCATCAACCACATCCACTGCATTGACTGAAGTTGTTTAAGATAGTCATCGTGTAATCCATTGCCTGATGCATCCAGGTTGAGATCATCATCACCAACATCATCTAGATTAATATTCAGCAACTCTTCGCCATGATCAGTCCAAATCCAATAATTAGGCTTGAACCCACGTCGATACAGGTGTACCTTCACTTCATCGTCACTCAAAACCTTTGTACAATTGCACTTAATGCACAAACATCTAATCCTCCTCTTCGGCATAATCACAAAGTTTCCTATCTTTGAGAATAAACTCTTCAATTCCATCTATAAACGATTGTTTTAGACCCCGTCTTCCAGCCTCGTTCCTATCATACACCCAACTACAACTCGAGGGATAATAATCTATCCTTCTGACGCATATTTAAACATGATTCTATGACCCTGAATCGCTCTCTTTCTTTAAATGGTATGACCCTATCCCATTTGAGAAGAAACTTCTTCATCACTGTAATATACTAGTTACTCATTATTTCTCATGTCTTATAGCTGACGAAATTTCGGCAGCATTTCCCATTGATCTCCAAGTACAGGACTTGACTGCGGTCAGTTCTACCACGAACAAGTATGGACTCAGAGAACAAAAGAAAATGTATCAAACTGAAATTTCATCAACTATTTAACATATGAGTATCAACGAGTAACTATTATAGCAGTGGAGAAAAAATTTCTTCCGAAACTGTCCCAATAGGACACTTCAATATTCAATAAAATAAGAGATACCATAACCATCTGTACACATGCTCCATAATATTGAACCTCGAATGGGAAACTAAGGTTTTTCTGAAGTACGTAATAATTATACTCTAAAATACATAAGTACCACATTGGTAAACAAACATAAGCAACTACTTTTAATAATTAATTCATTTATGTAAAAACAAAATTCAATGTTATAATCTTATGTAATTTTAGGTTTTCAAAATTTTGCCCTAAGTATATGGTTTAATTATTCAATCATTTAATTTATATACGTTAATATTAATTACTTATATGTTATTCTTTCTACACTTATATTTTTTATTTTATTGTTTTAAGTCTTATGAGACTTTTTTTTGGTAAGCTTAAGTCTTATGAGACTTAACTAACATCTCTTATAAGTACTAAGACAACTTAGCAGTATTATGCTTATGGTTTAATCATTTATTTATTTAAATAATTTTAATTTTGCAACCGTTTTATTCAATTACTTAAATATTAATTAGTTGTTTAAATATTAATTATTTTTTATACTTAATCTTTTTTCATTTTTTATAAGTGTTATGATAGATTATTTATTATTGTTTAATTGTAATTATTAACTATATAATTATTTTTTTGTAGTATATTGAGAAGATTCATGATCTAGTTGCTTTAAAATTTTGGATTAAGACAGTGATAAATCCACTTGCATGGTATTATTAAGATAAATTTTTTATTAAAGTTAAATGATTAAGGTTTTGTTTAGGTAGGCATTTTATTTAAGTGCTTATTTAATTTAATATGGGGATCTTTTATATAATAAGCTTCTTTTAAATTAAGTTATTTAGTATTGAGATACATATAAACATGCTGAAAAACTTCATTTTCATATGCTGAATGATTTTTTTTTTTTTGTGGATACATGCCGAATGAGTTATCACTTAAGACTTTTCTAAGAAGATTTTATAAAACAAGTTAAAAATAACTTTCGAGTTTAACAAGTTATTTAAGTTTATCTAAATATTTTTCATTACATAAAAACACTTATAATAGAATAAAAGCTCTAATAAATTGTAACTTGTGTTATCCAACCTATGCTTAATATGCATATAGCTTCTGCTTTTTTCAACTATAAGTCGATTATAGTCATATAAATTTCTTGTAATTTATATTTCGATTCCTTGAACTTATGTCAACATATAGAATAATATATGAAGGAATTTTTCTTAATATACACGGTTTAATAAATTTAAGGAATGAAATTACTGAGTCTTGAACTATCAGAATTTTTTTTTACAATTAACCCATACTCGAAGGAAATTCTTGCATTTAGCAAGTTGAATTGGTAATTGATAATTAATTGGATAATATTTGGTTTTTTTTTTTTAACAGAGAAAGAAGAAATGCAGAAAGCGTAGAGAGGAGGAGGGGTTGTATATGCAGCTGAGCGAGGCAATGGAGTGTTTGGAGCACATATGCACGGAGGGCTGCACCCACGTGGGACCTTACGATGTGGCTCTCAACAAAGAGAGAAGACCATGTTCTAAGTTTGCCACGTGTCAAAGTCTTCAAGTGTTGATTCTTCACTTTGCCACGTGCAAGAAGAGGGTCAATGGAGGTTGTGAACACCCATTTTTGTCCATCTTCATTTTTATGATAGCATGTTTCAAGAAGACTAATAATATGAAGAAAAGAGGGAGTGATCCCTTCTAGTCCATCACATTTGCTGTTGGACGGGGAGATCCCGTCCATCACATTATTAATTTCTTTGTTGGACGCTGTTCGTGCCGAGACCATTGCACTTGCTTTGTGGGCGGGATGGTCCCGTCCATTGCGTTGGACCTCCGTTGTTAGACACGGTCCGAGCCAGCCCTTTAATTTCTTTGTTGGATGCGGTCCGATCCACTACCTTGGACTTGCTTGTGGGGACGGGATGGTCTCGTCCATTACGTTGGACTCACTTGTTGGATGGGGTGGTCCCGTCCATTTCATTAGATCCGCGTTGGACGCGATCCGATCCATTGCAATGGACTCACTTGTTGGACGAGATGGTCCCGTCCAGGTCCACTACTCTTGGTATTTGTCGGGCCGATCGACCCATTGCATTAGACTCACTTGTTGGACGAGGTGGTCCCGTCCAGTCCACTACATTGGACCGGCTGTTGGACGCAGTCCATTGCATTGGACTCACTCGTTGGACGAGGTGGTCCCGTCCAGTGCTTTCCACTTGCTGATGGACGGGGTGGTCCCGTCCATTGCTTTAACTTGCTGTTGGACGGGATGATCCCGTCCAGTGTCTTGCACTTTCTGATGGACGGGGTGGTCCCGTCCAGTTCTTTGCACTTGCTGATGGACAGGGTGGTCCCGTCCAGTGCTTTGCACTTGCTGATGGACGGGGTGGTCCCGTCCACTGCTTTCCACTAGCTGATGGACGGGGTGCTCCCGACCATTGCTTTACACTTGCTGATGGACAGGGTAGTCCCGTCCATTGCTTTGCACCTGCTGTTGGTCCCGTCCAGTCCTGTCCTTTTTTATTTCTGTTGGACGAGGGGGTTCTGTCCACTTCAATTACTTTAATTTCTGTTGGACGAGGAGGTTCCGTCCACTGCAATTATCTTTTCTTGTTGGATGAGGAGGTCTGTCCAGTGTATATCCACTTTTGCATATCTAATTTTCTGTTGGGACGAAGAGATTCCGTCCACTGCAACTTTATTTTCAGGCTAAAGGCTAAAGAATAAAGAAAGAAGAAGGAGAAGATAAGGAAGAAAGGACGAAGAAAACAAGGAGAAAAGACAATCAACAAAAAGGAAATGAAGCTGAGTTATGCCTCCTACCCACTTTACATACCAGGCAAGACCTCTTTCCCTCCTCTACCCATTGGTCGTCCTTCTTCCTTACCTCCTCCCTTGTTTTAACCTGGTAACCCTACTCCTAACCCTAAAAAGCCTTCATACCCATCAGACAAAAACCCCCATCTCCTTTCTCTTTTCAAGCGTGCATCACTCACATCAAATCACCACCTTTCTGCTACTCATTCCACCCCGTCTGGGCACACGCTATTTCTGCTCAAAACCCCCCATCTCTTTTCTCTTTTCTAGCGTGCAACCCTCACATCAAATCACCACCTTTCTGCTACTCATGCTACCCCGTCTGGGCACACGCTATTTCTACTCAAAACCCCCCCATCTCTTTTCTCTTTTCGAGCGTGCAACCCTCACATCAAATCACCACCTTTTTGCTACTCATGCCACCCCGTCTGGGCACATGCTATTTCTGCTCAAAACACCCCATCTCTTTTCTCTTTTCAAGCGTGCAACCTTCACATCAAATCCCCTCCTTTCCTCTGTTCAGAATGGCCCAAGCCTTGGGTATTCGTGGCAAGCCGACCTTGAAGTCAACGGAGAAGAAGCAAGAAGCCCTCTCCTCCGTCTATAAAAGGAGCGGAAAAAGAGAGGAAAAGGGAGGGATAACATTTTTCGGAGAAGGACTACTTATGATCTGATATTTTCTTAGTGAGAAAGGAGAAAGGAGGGGAGAACACCGTTCTTGAGAGAAAACGAAAGATCAGAAAGAGGATAGAGAGGAAATATACAAAGAAAAGAGAAAAGAAGGAGAGATTTTTGTTGTGAGGAAGAGAGATCAGAAATCTGGGCTTCCTTTTCTCTTCCCTATTATTAGAAGTGGTTAAGAAGGAAGAGGCTGAAGGGGCCAGGGGAGATTGAATGTAAAGATTTCGAGCTAAAAATCTTACCACCGGGAGTAAACAAAGTGATTCTTATTCTACTCCCGTTCGGTAAACTTTGTTCTTTTTGTTGATATTGTTAATAAATTTCTCTTGACACTATTACTTTTCTATGCTTCTGTTCTCTGAGTAAGTTGGTAAAAGTTTCATTTCTACGTTCTGTCCCATCTTCAAGAGATAAAAATTATTTATTTTACATAAAAATAGAGGATGATCACTTGATTAAAACAACCTTTTTTGAGTTGCCCTATGACAAGTGTCATGTTTAACCCCTCGATTTAGAGGTTGCTCTGTGGACTTACGTGCCATGTTCAACCTCATGTAGTTTTAATAAAGAGGTTCATAACGGGTAAAACAAATATCTCAAAGTTACTAATAATTTACACAACTAATTTTGGGTAACCATTTTATGGATGTTCTAGGGTGCCGTGGGGTTAAGTCTCCATGCCTTCCCTAGATATAATCGACTCCTGGACCCAATACTTTTCTTAAAAAGGTTTTCCAACTTCCTTGAAACAAAATAAAGTTGGTGGCGACTCCATGTCTTCTATCTAAGAGCGAAAACGAGTCTTTTCTTTGGGTCGCTACTGGATGGCGACTCCACTGGAGATTTCTTTTAAGAGAGTCAAGCCTATAAAAATTGGTTTTGCAAATTTTTAGTAACTTGTAGCTTATTTGTTTTACCTTTTATGGTTGTATCCTACCGTTTTTTCTCCTTGCAACAATTAAATGACAAAACCAAAAATGTTTTTATTTGTTGTGCTGTTTGTTTGGATTGCCCTTTTGGTTGGATTTTTTCTCCTATTTAATTAGAAGAGATAGTGGTGCATGCGTTTTAACTCACGTTATTATTATATATGTTTCACTAACAATGATTTTGTTTCCTCCTCCTTTCTTTTCTTTTTCCATGTTTTAACAATAGGATAGAGGACTTATAACCTTTTTTATATGTATCTATGTTTGTGTTTTGCAGGTTTTTCTTGTCTTCTCTTTTTATTTTTACTTTTAAGTGTTACAGGTTTGTATGCCCCCTTTCACACACATCACTATCACACATATTGCACACACACTTAGCTCTATACCCGAGCTTACTCAAAAACCCAAGGATTAGGCGGTGCTCTGACGTTGTTATTGAAGAGGTCTTGTACCTCCCTAATACTGGTCAGTTCACCACTCGTATTGTACATGAGGTCGTGGAATAGTCATATTGAGAGGGTTTATCCCTACTTGTGGCTAGATTCATGAATCATACTCTTATGAGGTCAATCTGGGGACCATGACTTTTAGAGGTCTAGACCCGTCCCAACTCTCACTAATAGAACAGACCTAGTGGCCAACCTGTTTAGGGTCCTAACCATAAGGCGTGTCCATCCTTAGGTTTTACCCGGCTTAGGGCAAAAGGGGGCGTACTTTATTTCCCTCCTCTATCATCATAAGTATAAATTGTCATGCATGCTCATCGTGAATATTCATAAAACTAGGGGCATCACATTGCTGCCCCAAACCTGAATGACATATTCGAATATTATTGCACACCTAATAGGCGTTATGTCATAATGAAGGTAATGCATACCCATCAGGGTTTTCAACCCCATTGGGTCCATGAAACATGAATCATGCAAGATATATTTGTTTCACTATACTTATTTTTTTTCGTTGTGTCCCTTTGTTGGAAGATTTTGGTATTCACCTTATAGCAAGAACCATGGAAAAGTTTGGTTCGGAAAAGAGTACTAGCAACACGAGTTGTCCAAAGAAAAATATCAAGATCGATGTGACACTTAATGACGCGAAGAGACTGTGTGAGCTCGGCCAGCAAATGCCAGAAAAAGCACGCTCAAACTTTGCCAGCAAGTATGGTAGAATATTAGACCTGTTGCGTGTTCCAGTAGAAGCTCCCGCACTGAGTGCATTGGCCCAATATTGGAACTCAACTTTGAGGTGTTTTGAATTGCCTAACTTGGACATCACTCCAACCATGGAAGAGTATGCTTATATGCTAAGACTGCCCATTCAAAAGAAGACTCGCTTCTACATGTATTATGGCCAATATGTAACAGATTGGAAGATAGCAAGTCTGTTGGAGCTTCAACCGGAACAGATAGAGAAAACAGAAAAGGGAACCACCAAAGGATTGAAGAGGCGGTTTTTGGAGGTGTATCTCAACAAGCTGGGCCAGCAACAACGATGGGTTACTTTCAACAAAGTACTAGCCCTCATGATATATGGGTTGGTGCTCTTTCCTTTTGTACCAGATCTGATTGATCAGTCAGCCATGGATGTTTTCTATAGGGTCGAAGAATATGGTGTGAACTCGGTCCCTACTATCTTAGCTGAAACTTTCCTCTCCCTACAGGTTTGTCATCAGAATCAACAAGGCAAACTGCGATGTTGTGCATCCATATTGTATGTCTGGATCATGACTCACTTGTACGCTCGTGATAAAATTGATAGAGCAGATGACCCGCTGAAAGGATTCACTCGCATGCAACTAAAGTCACGTAAGTTATATGAGTGGAAGCAAGCGTTTGATCAGATCGACCTATGGTCATTTAGTTGGATGTGCCCATGGTATAATGGAGATTCAGCTGCAGAAGTTTGTCAAACGTGTCGTTGATGGGTCCCAGAGGTTGTGTATCGTACTCACCAGCTTTGGTAATGCGTCAACTCAAGTGGACGCAGGATGAACCCCCCAAAGAACTGCTCGAGGGAATATTCTTCATATACCAAGAAGGTGAAGGCATCAAGAGCCAAACGATAGCAGTAAGGTTAGCATGGAATGACATTCGTATAAAAGGACCGGAGGAATTAGGAAGGTGAGTCATAGCTCACACAAAAAGATATGAGGTATGGAGAGAGGCAAGAAGAGGTCTTCCTCCAAGACCTACATCCCCTCTCCATAAAGAAAACAATCCCCTAACTAAAGATCAAATGTTGAAAGAGATCGAAGTTTTAAAAGCTCAAATGAGGGTTTTTGAGGAGAAAGACCAAGCTGTCGAAGTAACCATTATCACGCTCCAAAGACAAGTGCAGAAGCTGAGTTTACAAATTGAGCATTTGAAGAATAAGTGTGCTGATGAAGCCCCGAATCGGATGAAAAGGGAAAGAAAAGACAAAAAAGCAGAAATTCAGGAGCTGCTGGCAAAAATAGGATGTCGAGAGAAGATGCTTGTCAAGCTTCAAAAGAAGAAAAAAGAGCTTGAGACAAGTGTAGGGGATCACATTGAAACGATACATATACTAGAAGAGAGGGTTGAATCCCTGCAGGAATCCTTAGCCCAAAAAGAAGTGTACTCTGATCGAGGATGGAATGAAGCAGCCAAGTATCGTGAGCTACTGGCAAAAGCCAACATGAGAGAAGATTGGCTCAGAAACAAGGTAAAAGACTCTGAAAGGGTTGAAGCTCAACGTCACGCAAAATGGGTAAAGGGATGGAAATTGGTGGTGAAAGATATAATGAATGAAAAGGAAGCATGGAAGAGAAAATACGAGGACGTGATGGATGAGCTCCAATATCACACTTCCCAAGAGGTGGAGCGGTTTGAAGAGGCATTCATCCACATGCGTGTGAACCATTTCCTTCAACTTCCATCGAAGGTGACCGAGTTCTTCAATCATTTTGGGAAACTTGCCAGAGGACTCAAAAAAAAGAAGATGAGGCTCTTAACATAGAACTTTGCAGACCTCGGATAAGGATGGAAACCATCAATGTACTTTTTTGATCAAAGACCCATGAATAGTATCGAAATATATATAATGAAGTGGAAGTTTTCATCTCAGATTCGTGAGCATTTTTTAGATGATATCTATCGAGGAGTGCATTCTCCCCTAGATACGTCATCAACTATATTTTTACCCTAAAAACGACGTGTTTTCTGTGTAAAAATAAGGACGTTGCTAATACGGATGTGGCCCATCGAGGAGTAGATTCTCCCTTGGGCTTGACACCAACTGCATTCAAACTAGAGGGAACCATACCACTAGATTTGATTGCAGGATGAGTTTTCTTGATATTAGTGTATACGACAGTCTTCCTGAGAGTACTTTCGCGATCAAACAAAGGATGTTAACTTTCCCATGCATACATACACATACACAAAAAATTTGGGTTTACTAATGAGATTCTAGGATGCTTTACAGAGTCACATCCTTCTGAGGATTCGGGAACTATTGTGCGACCTAGGAAAGGTGACACTAATCAAACCCGAGTTTACAATACCAGATCTCGGACCAAGATGGCTGCCCGTATGCCTGAGGAAGGAAGAAACTTAAATTCTGAAGTAGATGAAGTTCTCAACAATTGGCGATCTGAACCGTTTTTTGATGTTATTTCCATGAAGTAATTATCTTATTGTACTAATTATGAACTGATGTTTACTTGCTTTGAGACATGAATGAGAATGTAACACTTTGTCTGGTATTTTCCTTTTGATTCCATCATTTCTTTTCTCTCTTTCATTTATTTATTTTGTTTGAGCTTTTCTGTCATAAATAAAGCCCTTGCCTATACTTCTCCTATTCCTGACTTTTTCTTCCAGGAATACTTCTTCCACTAAAGATTTACCTCAGGAGAGGAACTTTGAAAGCTCATTTATTGATTCCCTCGCGGCCGCTGATGAATACAATCTTGAATCCGATGAGGAGGAAGAAGACATTGAAGAATTCATAAAAGTGGTGAAACGGTCAGAGGAAGGGATTAGCTCGAATGATGAGGTTGCAGAAGTGATCAATATGGGAACGGAGGAAGATAAGAAGGAGTTGAAAATAGTGGATAACCCAAAGCGAGAAGAAATGATTGCACTATTCAAAGAATATCTGGATGTTTTTGCATGGTCCTACAGAGATATGCTAGGTTTAGATCCTGAGATAGCAACGCATAAAATTCCCTTATACCCAGATGTGGCTCCAAAGAAGCAAAAATTAAGGAGAATGCATCCTGAGATGTCGCTAAAGATCAAGGAAGAAGTGACCAAGTAATTGGAGGCTGGCTTTCTGGAAGTAGCTAGACACCCGGAATGGGTAGCTAATATTGTCCCGGTACCAAAGAAGGATGGAAGGGTCAGAATGTGCGTGGACTACCAAGACCTGAATAAAGCCAATCCAATGGATGATTTCCCCTACCTCATATTGATGTCCTTGTAGACAGTACAGCCAGAAGTCACAGGTTCTCTTTCATGGACAGATATTCTGGGTACAATCAGATCCTCATGGACAATGAAGATAAAGAAAAGACAACTTTTATCACTCCTTGGGGAACTTTTTGTTACAAGGTGATGCCTTTCGGATTAAAGAACGCTGGGGCCACTTACCAACGTGCTATGGTGGCATTGTTCCATGATATGATGCATAAGGAGGTAGAGGTATACGTTGATGACATAGTGGCCAAGTCCAAGGAAGGAGAAAGCCATGTGGCAGTTTTGAGAAAGTTGTTCGAACGGCTAAGAAAGTACAAGTTACACCTCAACCTTGCAAAATGTACTTTCGGTGCATCCGCAGGGAACTTACTTGGCTTTGTTGTCAGTAGAGAAGGAATAAAGGTGGACCCTAACAAGGAGGAAGGAATACGCGATATGCCAGCACCTAAGAACGAGCGAGAAGTAAGGGGTTTTCTTGGAAGATTGAACTACATTGCGCGCTTCATTGCAAATCTGACTAGCACATTTGAACCAATCTTCAAACTCCTCAGGAAGAATAATCCAGGAAGATGGGATGATGACTGTCAAGAAACCTTTCATAAGATAAAGGCATATCTATTGAATCCCCCAGTGTTGGTACCACCTACCCAAGGTCGGCCATTATTACTCTACCTCACCGTATTGCCAACCTCAATGGGGGCAATGCTAGGACAACATGATGAATCTGGCAGGAAGGAGCAGGCAATTTATTATCTGAGCAAGAAGTTTAACGCCTGTGAGGCTCGTTATATGGCAATCAAGAAGACTTGTTGTGCACTAGTATGGGCCTCCAGAAAACTCAGACAGTACATGTTATATCACACCACTTGGCTAATTTCTCGAATGGATCCTTTGAAGTATATCTTTGAAAGTCCTTATATCTCCTTAAGGGTTTCGAAGTGGCAAGTGATATTGTCATAATTTGACATCAAATACGTGACCCAGAAGTCCATCAAAGGAAGTGTGATTGCTGACCATTTAGCAGAGAATCCTCTTGAGGATGGATGGCCTGTCAATTCTGAGTTTCCGGATGGAGAGGTAATGTCCCTTGAGGAAGACGAAGACCAGGAAAATGTGTGGAAAATGGTTTTTGATGGAGCAGTCAACATGCATGGCAGTGGTATAGGAGCAGTGGTTATCTCACCAAGTGGCAGGCAATACCCGATGGCCATAAAACTGAAATTCGAAAGTACAAATAATATTGCAGAATACGAAGCATGTGCTGGTGGATTGAAAATGGCACTTGAACTGGGTATAAAGCAATTGAAAGTCTTCGGGGATTCATCTTTAATCATTTATCAAGTCAATGGTGAGTTGCAGACCAAGGACTCCAAGTTGATCCCGTATCAGAAATACTTGACTCAGTTGATTGCAAAGTTTGATGAGATTACTTTCTCGCATTTAAGTCGAGACAAGAATCAATTTGTTGATGCTTTGGCCACACTAGCTGCCCTGACCAAGTTGGATATCCATGTCAATGTCCAACCCATCCAAATTAGAGTGCCAGATGAACTGGCGTACTATGGTCATGTGGAAGGAGAACCTGATGGTAAGCCTTGGTATCATGATATCAAGCGATATATCCAGACCAAGGAATACCCGGTGGAGGCAAGCGAAGTAAATAAAAAGACCATCCGAAGACTGGCTATGGCCTTTTTCTTAAACAAGGAAGTCTTGTACAAAAGAGGATATGATGGTATCCTACTCAGATGTTTGGATGCTCGCGAAGCTAAATGGATCATGATTGAAGTTCATAAAGGAATCTGTGGGACTCATGCCAATGGTCACATGATGGCTAGGAAGATCTTGAGAAGTGGCTATTATTGGTCTACTATGGAGTCGATTGCATGGAGCATGTTCGTAAATGCCGAAATGCCGGATGCATGCGACCGAGTTAATGCACCTACGTTTCCACTGCACAGTTTAGCATCCCCATGGCCTTTTTCGATGTGAGGAATAGATGTCATCGGTCCCATTAATCCCAAGGCTTCCAATGGTCATCGTTTCATTCTGGTGGCGATAGACTATTTCACTAAATGGGTAGAATGAGACACCCGTAGTGCCCCATTGAATTATTACATTAAATCCTTAATTATTTATTTACTTAATCGCGCGCTTACCTTTGAAAATACGTAAATCTTAAAACTTAATTAATAATTATATAACTTATGCAGATATAAAACACACCAAACTATTTTACATAAATACACACATGATCATCCTTTATTTTACACAACACTGATTAGGGTATCCTCTCAGTAAGATCCCACGCAGGTACTTATTTAAAACCAACTGCTTATAACTAACGGAAAACAAAAACGTCATATATGACTCACTGGACCTAAACTTACTACACTATATTATTAGGATCAGTCGGTTGTTCTCCAGCGTTAGCTTCATACGGAATGTCATTCAACTCCTCCACCACCTCCGTCTCGTACAGGGTTCCATCCATCTCCTCCACAACATATTCGTCCATCTGGTCTTCTAACGTAACAAAGTTGACATACACAAAAATACAGAAATAGGGAGATAAGAAACAATTCTATCATCATAAGTGGAAAAGATTCATAGCATATAATACAATAATAGTCACAGACACGCATCACTCAAACTCAACAATCATCCTCAATTCACTATATCATCCTCTACCCTCCAACTCATGCAACTAGACCTTTATCTTTGACGTGGCCATCGCTAATCTGTCACACATTCCTCGGTAGGAATGTCGGTCGATCGTCCAAGTGACACGTTCCCAACGCCGGTGCACATTCACATCCATGGTGTACATCCATGGTGAAAATGCTCATGCAAAGCAATGACACTATAGCTGCACAAGATCACGCCGTGCACACCCTGGTTCTCTCTCTCAACTCAGTCAAGGGTGCTCATGCAAAGCAATGACACTATAGTTTCACAACTTAAATTCTAATTTGGAACGGTCCACGAGAACTTCGGACCTCGTGTATCTCAAATACACGGTTATGAACAACAATGCAACATATGATTCTCACTGACTTTTATCAATAACAACCTAGTACCTCAAGCTTTTCCTCATAACCTCCACTTACATTCTATATCACATCACTTCTATACAATAATAGCGAGGCACTTCTAATTCATATTCAAAACTCTCACCCAAACAAAATACCTCCGAGCAATATATATATATATATATATATATATATATATATATCTTTCCTTAAAATCATCTAAGCATGGTATTAAACCCAAGCAGATCATGCATAACACATTAATCAACAGAATATTCCAACATCTCAATATCATATAAGGCAATTTATCACAACCAAATAATTAACACAGACTATGTCACGGCCTGGCCGTGATAGCCATCACGGTCGTGACAGACAACAAAGACAAGAATCCTACAACACAGAACCTGTCATGGCCTGGCCATGACAACCATCACGGCCGTGACAGACAGCAAACATCCTCAATATCATAATTATTCAAACACCGAAACAATACGTCACATGCAGATGGAATACCTCAACCAGCGTATCACAAACAGTCAAAAGTAAATAATCCAGACATCCTCAAATATGAATAATCAACCTAAGGTGATAAACCTACAATTCCCAAATCGTCATTGGTTTTACGGAAAAGATTCCAATACGATTTTGGTATTATCGATTACTCGACCACTAGTAGGGTTTAGGTCGCCCTACACCATTATTATAAATTATATACTACTTATCAGTTCCGACGATGGAATGGTTCTTTCCCCCACCTGAGTTTGCACCGGAAACACGTACACGACGATCCTCGTTATCCCGCCACGAGTTAACACAACCACCTTCATTCAAACAATCATAACTATAATTAATCAACTAACAACCATCTATGACACTTTAGGGCTAGGTTCGGCCAAGACTTAGAAAATAGGTTTAGGGTTATCTTCTTAATGTCATCTTTTGGATCCTGATTACTAGAGTCTTAACTAACATAGATTACTTATTACAATACTAAAATTTGAAACAAAATTCTTTAACCTTTAGGGTTAGGGTTTCGGCCAATATTAGGAAAATAAGCTAGGAAATTTATTTGGATTCAAGCTCTTGGATTTAAGCTATATATGTATTATAGAAATTAAGTCAAGTACTAACTTTCAAAACAAACAACAAAACACCAAACCCATTTTCCTACCTAGGTTCGGCCCTTAAGGGTTAATAGGGAAGGAGAATGATTTTGATCACATTCTCTTGGATAAATAAATTAGGGATTATATCTAGATCATAGAAATTGGTTTCATGTCAAAAGGATTTTTCTAGAATTAGTTATGAATTTTTGAAGAAAGCTTGAAGAACTTTGACTCATATGAAGAACATGATGAACACAAGGATAAATCCATAAAAGTTGTGAATAGAAAAGCTTAAAATATCAAGATTAAGAGAGAGATTCCTCACCTTGGAATAAAAAGATTTATTCAAGAACTTGAAGAACAAAGATGATCTTAGCAAGAACACTAAGGAGTTCTTTGTGTTTTGTGGGGAAAAACTTGAGATGTGAAATAGAAATTGTTTAGATCATCTAGATAAGTGAGAATATGATCTTAGAAGATCAAAACAAGATTTGGATGGTTATATATGGGTATGGGCCGAATTTGAAGAAAAGAAAAGATGAACTTGAAAGTTCATGGATTCAAGAACAAAATGGATCAAGTGATGGTTATTGATCTAAGGAACAAGTTTCATGAATGAAGAATCATGAGATTATGTTTCTAAGTTAGAGATAAATGATGAATAAGTGAATAACAAATGAAGAACAAGTGAAGAACTTGTGAGAGAAAATGAAGAACATGAAGTTTTGAGAGAGACAAAATGATGAAGTTGGAAAATAAGTGAAAATGATCCAAGTGTGGATGATGGGCACGGTTTAGAGGTGGGTGTGAGGAGAAAATGTGTGGTTTGATGAGATAAAAGAACCATGGTTGAGTTTATTTGATCAAGGTTAAGTTAGAAAATAATATAATATCTTAACTATAGTTAATAGTAACCTAACTAGGGTTTTATGTATAATCATGGTTAATAAAATTTGTGGTCCTAAATTTTGAAGAGATGTGGCTGCCTCCTACACCACATATTAGGGAGAAAATATCTTGGTTTGCAAATCATGATTAATAAACCTTGGTTTTCTAAGTATTCTAGAGAAGTTTAGAGAGAAAGATAAAGATGATGAAGATTTAGAGCAGTTTCGATAATTTGGACATATCTCCCAATGTACTTGTCCGTTTTTGATGATCTTTATGTCGTTGGAAAGAAGAGAGAAATATGAACAACTTTCATGTAAAAAGTTTTCCGAGATTCATAACATATAAGAGTCATAATTTCGTGGCAGTTTCGGGATAATGATGAGAGAATGACTTTGCCTTATAACTCATCCACTTAACATAAATGTCATTTATGACTTAGGAAAAGTGATGTCCAAGTGATTTGAATGGAGGAAGGAGCCGTGAGTTTTGGGTTGGATTTGGTCAAATTTTCCAATGGCATGGTTTGTAATTGTCATAAAAAGACAAGGGCCAAATGGTCATTTCATAGGAAAATTTCACTTTGTCATAAATGTGTCATTATGGCCATTATGACCCGGATAAGCTCGTCATAAATACTCGGCAAGTCGGTCAAATCCATCATCTCTGCTACATTTCCGACTCCTCGATTCATCTGGCGCAAGCTTTTCCTAGAGACATCTCGACGTATACGCCCGCAACAAACATAATATTTTAATTTTTACACTAAATTTTTCAAAACTTCCTGTATCGTAGCAAATACGATAACAACATTTTTCATCTCGTTCACGAATTAAAATTTGGTTTTCTGAGCAGTAAACTTTTACTGTCAGTGAAAACACAGAAAACGGCAGACCGGCTTCCGTCTGAATTTTCAACCAAAAACTTCCCCGTAACCTTATGAAAATAAGTATAACAAGGAAATGACCTTGGTTTATCCAAAATCATTTTCTAAGTCTCGGATAAAAATATATATTTATATATTTATTACCGATATTACAAAGCAGCGAAAATCGGGGTGTTACATTACTACCCCTCTTAGAAAAAAATTCCGTCCTCGGAATTTCTTAACTCAACACTAGACATTATCTTGTAATCTTATCTTAATCTAAAGCTCCAACAATATATTTCTCATCGATGTTTTTCCCCTAGGTGACAGCGGTAACTTCATAACAAAATTTATTCTTATATCGTTCTATTTATCCTCAAAACAATCCATCACTACATTATATTCATTGTCCTTAACGTTTCACCTTGATCTATCATCATTGAAGGACATAATTAAGACTTAATCATTTCATTCTTCTTACTACTGATCCACTAGAGAACTTTATTTCAACATCTAACTCCCGCAATTAACACCACAATCAATTCCAACATTTAACTTCTACAATTAACCGCAATTAACACCACAATCAATTTCAACATCTAACTTCTACAATTAACACCGAAATCGAACTACCCTGACTTCCTACTTCATGTATCCAATCACAGTCTTAGTTCCTTAAAATGTATTTCACTATTCTAGATTATATCAAAATCACACCTTTCAAGTCTCCAAATAAACATCTCAACATTACGTAAGATAAAATCAAAAGAACAACACCTGTTAGGATTATCTAACTTAACAAATTTGAATTTCTCTAGTAACCTCAATTTACATCGAAAATCATCTTTTCTGCTCATATTCAACTTAAGTGAAATCTCATATTCAACTTAGGTGAAATTACTATATACACTTTCGTTTACTCTTCCCAAACTCATACAATCCATCTTAACTACGATCATTAATCATTGCCCTAGATTCCATAATGATACTATGCCTCGATCAACATTTGATTTATAGTAATTGTCTTACTCACTGATACTGATCTTAATCTTACCAGTCATATCTATATTTCAAAACTCCCATCACTTCCTATTTATCCTACTATAGAGAAACAATACTTAGGTACTATACCTAGATTATATGTTGCTCAATCAAGTCTTAATTGTAATCCATAACCATCAGAGCTTAAGGTGAAATCCTAACTCACCATTTAAACAAGAACAACATATCATTATAACCATTATCTCAAAAATAAAAGGCTACAAAGCTTCAACCAAATCAATCCTATACTAGCTAAGCTCCAAACTAATTCGTTATCTCTACTACCCATACTATCCAAATATATCAAGCACTTAAGATAAAGTTCCCTTTAATAACAATTATCCCACAACAATCTATACTTTCACTGTAATTAATTTTAAACAAGTATGAAAACCACAACCGACTAACTAAAAAAAAACTTGCGGATTTCCGTTACCATCTTCAGACTTTCCCAACAAGAGCACGATTTCCACTTCCATAAGATCATCGACAAGTGTTTACAATAAATGTCATATTATTAACAACTATATGACACTGATGTCAAACACATACCTTATATGAAATCTGCAAAGTGAGAAGGTTCAACTCCCCTCACTGTAAACACTCTCCCAGTGAACCACTGTCCGCAATCTCTAGCTGTATGACCAGGTTTTCCACAGTGGAAACAACTAGGGCTCTCCTTGCAATTTCTAACATGATGTGGTCCTCCGCATCTGAAGCAAACCAAGCTCTTTTGCGGCTCCTGACCTGCTCCTGGATCTCTTCTCCTAGCTTCACCTCCATAACTTCCAGCTCCCTTACCAGCAGCTACAGTATGATGCCTATTTCTCTGTCTACACTTACGAGCATAATGACCTGGTTTACCACAATGGAAACAACTAGGTTTTTTCATGCAATTTCTAATATGATGCAATCCTCCGCATCCGAAGCAAGCATAGACTTGTTGTTGTTGATCCGATCTAACCACTAGTGTTGGTGCAACTGTCTGCACTGGTTTAGTATATGGTCCCCATCTCCATTGAGAACCACTCTCTACCCTCCTTGGAGAACCTGATTGATTAGGGCCTCCACTTCTTGGTTGTTTCATTTCGACGATCTTGCCTCTGGTCTATGCTTTCTATAGCACTGCAACTATCAACCAACTCCGGAAAACACTGAATATCTAAATACACTACAGCTCTTCGCAACTCATGTCGCAATCCTTCTTCAAACCTTCTACACCGCCAATCCTCATCTGGGAATCTCTGATATAATTCTGAAAACTTAATCAGAGCCTCAAAGCGTGATACATAATCACCTACAGTCATGTTTCCTTGTCGGAGACTAGTAAACTTCCTCTCCTCCGCACGTCGGACTACATTCGGAAAATAATTCTCGAAGAAGCATTCAGTAAACAACTGCCAGCAGATAATCCTACTCTCTAACTCCAGTAATCTTATCTTACCTCTCCACCAAGACTCTGCTTCTCCAGTTAGCATGTATGCAGCATAAGTCACTTTCCTCCCCTCCATGCAGCGCATGGTGTCAAATATCCTCTCTATCTCTTGTACCCACCATTCTGCCTTCTTTGGTTCATAGTCCCCTCGGAACTGTGGTGGCTTCCCTTTTAGGAAAGTAATCAATTCTGCCTCTTCAGTTTCAATGGCTGTTATTTGATTCTGCAGTTCCTGCTGCTCTTTGTTTATTTGTAGCATCTTCGTATTCTGCTATGTTTGTAATAACAAGGTAGCAGCTATCGTTTCCATGATATTGGGAGTCACAGATGACTCTCCTCTATTTCCAGTAGGATTAACCTCACCGTTGTCAACTCCAATGGTTCCCTCAGGAGATCCGTCACTACTAATAATCGGACTTCTTCTTTCATGAGCCATGATTCTGTAACAGAAATCATCCTCTCTCATCAGTGTGACATATAATACTACATAGACAGGTATATAAATACCATATGCCATACTAATGCTAATTATCGCATCGGGTTCGGACACACTACCCAACTTCTAAGCATAGTTAATATCCGATGAAGACTCAACTAGACACGGCCAGTAACACATCCTAGACCTCACAGTCCGATTAGAATCGAACTGCTCTGATACCACCAAATGAGACACCCCGTTGTGCCCCATTGAATTATTACATTAAATCCTTAATTATTTATTTACTTAATCGCGCGCTTACCTTTGAAAATACGTAAATCTTAAAACTTAAGTAATAATTATATAACTTATGCAGATATAAAACACACCAAACTATTTTACATAAATACACACATGATCATCCTTTATTTTACACAACACTGATTAGGGTATCCTCTAAGTAGGATCCCACGCAGGTACTTATTTAAAACCAACTGCTTATAACTAACGGAAAACAAAAACGTCATATATGACTCACTGGACCTAAACTTACTACACTATATTATTAGGATCAGTCGGTTGTTCTCCAGCGTTAGTTTCATACGGAATGTCATTCAACTCCTCCACCACCTCCGTCTCGTACAGGGTTCCATCCATCTCCTCCGCAACATATTCGTCCATCGGGTCTTCTAACGTAACAAAGTTGACATACACAAAAATACAGAAATAGGGAGATAAGAAACAATTCTATCATCATAAGTGGAAAAGATTCGTAGCATATAATACAATAATAGTCACAGACACGCATCACTCAAACTCAACAATCATCCTCAATTCACTATATCATCCTCTACCCTCCAACTCATGCAACTAGATCTTTATGCTGGCGCGTGGCCCATCTGCTAATCCTGTCACACATTCCTCGGTAGGAATGTCAGTCAGTCGTCCAAGTGACACGTTCCCAACGCCGGTGCACATTCACATCCATGGTGTACATCCATGGTGAAAATGCTCATGCAAAGCAATGACACTATAGCTGCACAGTACCGCCGGTGCACACCCTGGTTCTCTCTCTCAACTCAGTCAAGGGTGCTCATGCAAAGCAATGACACTATAGTTTCACAACTTAAATTCTAATTTGGAACGGTCCACGAGAACTTCGGACCTCGTGTATCTCAAATACACGGTTATGAACAACAATGCAACATATGATTCTCACTGACTTTTATCAATAACAACCTAGTACCTCAAGCTTTTCCTCATAACCTCCACTTACATTCTATATCACATCACTTCTATACAATAATAGCGAGGCACTTCTAATTCATATTCAAAACTCTCACCCAAACAAAATACCTCCGAGCAATATATATATATATATCTTTCCTTAAAATCATCTAAGCATGGTATTAAACCCAAGCAGATCATGCATAACACATTAATCAACAGAATATTCCAACATCTCAATATCATATAAGGCAATTTATCACAACCAAATAATTAACAAAGTCAGACTCTGTCACGGCCTGGCAGTGATAGCCATCACGGTCGTGACAGACAACAAAGACAAGAATCCTACAACACAGAACCTGTCATGGCCTGGCCATGACAACCATCACGGCCATGACAGACAGCAAACATCCTCAATATCATAATTATTCAAACACCGAAACAATACGTCACATGCAGATGGAATACCTCAACCAGCGTATCACAAACAGTCAAAAGTAAATAATTCAGACATCCTCAAATATGAATAATCAACCTAAGGCGATAAACCTACAATTCCCAAATCGTCATTGGTTTTACGGAAAAGATTCCAATACGATTTTGGTATTGTCGATTACTCGACCACTAGTAGGGTTTAGGTCTCCCTACACCATTATTATAAATTATATACTACTTATCAGTTCCGACGATGGAATGGTTCTTTCCCCCACCTGAGTTTGCACCGGAAACACGTACACGACGATCCTCGTTATCCCGCCATGAGTTAACACAACCACCTTCATTCAAACAATCATAACTATAATTAATCAACTAACAACCATCTATGACACTTTAGGGCTAGGTTTGGCAAAGACTTAGAAAATAGGTTTGGGGTTATCTTCTTAATGTCATCTTTTGGATCCTAATTACTAGAGTCTTAACTAACATAGATTACTTATTACAATACTAAAATTTGAAACAAAATTCTTTAACCTTTAGGGTTAGGGTTTCGGCCAATATTAGGAAAATAAGCTAGGAAATTTATTTGGATTCAAGCTCTTGGATTTAAGCTATATATGTATTATAGAACTTAAGTCAAGTACTAACTTTCAAAACAAACAACAAAACACCAAACCCATTTTCCTACCTAGGTTCGGCCCTTAAGGGTTAATAGGGAAGGAGAATGATTTTGATCACATGCTCTTGGATAAATAAATTAGGGATTATATCTAGATCATAGAAATTGGTTTCATGTCAAAATGATTTTTCTAGAATTAGTTATGAATTTTTGAAGAAAGCTTGAAGAACTTTGACTCATATGAAGAACATGATGAACACAAGCATAAATCCATAAAAGTTGTGAATAGAAAAGCTTAAAATATCAAGATTAAGAGAGATATTCCTCACCTTGGAATAAAAAGATTTATTCAAGAACTTGAAGAACAAAGATGATCTTAGCAAGAACACTAAGGATTTCTTTGTGTTTTGTGGGGAAAAACTTGAGATGTGAAATAGAAATTATTTAGATCATCTAGATAAGTGAGAATATGATCTTAGAAGATCAAAACAAGATTTGGATGGTTATATATGGGTATGGGCCGAATTTGAAGAAAAGAAAAGATGAACTTGAAAGTTCATGGATTCAAGAACAAAATGGATCAAGTGATGGTTATTGATCTAAGGAACAAGTTTCATGAATGAAGAATCATGAGATTATGTTTCTAAGTTAGAGATAAATGATGAATAAGTGAATAACAAATGAAGAACAAGTGAAGAACTTGTGAGAGAAAATGAAGAACATGAAGTTTTGAGAGAGACAAAATGATGAAGTTGGAAAATGAGTGAAAATGATCCAAGTGTGGATGATGGGCACGGTTTAGAGGTGGGTGTGAGGAGAAAATGTGTGGTTTGATGAGATAAAAGAACCATGGTTGAGTTTATTTGATCAAGGTTAAGTTAGAAAATAATATAATATCTTAACTATAGTTAATAGTAACCTAACTAGGGTTTTATGTATAATCATGGTTAATAAAATTTGTGGTCCTAAATTTTGAAGAGATGTGGCTGCCTCCTACACCACATATTAGGGAGAAAATATCTTGGTTTGCAAATCATGGTTAATAAACCTTGGTTTTCTAAGTATTCTAGAGAAGTTTAGACAGAAAGATAAAGATGATGAAGATTTAGAGCAGTTTCGGTAATTTGGACATATCTCCCAATATAATTGTCCGTTTTTGATGATCTTTATGTCGTTGGAAAGAAGAGAGAAATATGAACAACTTTCATGTAGAAAGTTTTTCGAGATTCATAACATATAAGAGTCATAATTTCGTGGCAGTTTCGGGATAATGATGAGAGAATGACTTTGCCTTATAACTCATCCACTTAACATAAATGTCATTTATGACTTAGGAAAAGTGATGTCCAAGTGATTTGAATGGAGGAATGAGCCGTGAGTTTTGGGTTGGATTTGGTCAAATTTTCCAATGGCATGGTTTGCAATTGTCATAAAAAGACAAGGGCAAAATGGTCATTTCATAGGAAAATTTCACTTTGTCATAAATGTGCCATTATGGCCATTATGACCCGGATAAGCTCGTCATAAATACTCGGCAAGTCGGTCAAATCCATCATCTCTGCTACATTGGCGACTCCTCGATTCATCTGGCGCAAGCTTTTCCTAGAGACATCTCGACGTATACGCCCGCAACAAATATAATATTTTAATTTTTACACTAAATTTTTCAAAACTTCCTGTATCATAGCAAATACGATAACAACATTTTTCATCTCGTTCACGAATTAAAATTTGGTTTTCTGAGCAGTAAAATTTTACTGTCAGCGAAAACACAAAAAACGGCAGACCGGCTTCCGTCTGAATTTTCAACCAAAAACTTCCCCGTAACCTTATGAAAATAAGTATAACAAGGAAATGACCTTGGTTTATCCAAAATCATTTTCTAAGTCTCGGATAAAAATATATATTTATATTATTTATTACCGATATTACAATGCAGCGAAAATCGAGGTGTTACATAGAAGCTGCTTCATATGCCAGCATAACTCAAAGGGTGTTTCTCAAATTCCTCAAGAAGGACATTGTCTGTAGATACAAGATCCCAGAGAGGATAATCATAGATAATGCTGCTAATCTTAATGGTACCGAGATTCAAAAGTTTTGCGATGGTTTCAAAATCAAACACCACAATTCGACTCCTTATAGGACTCAAATGAATGGTGCAGTTGAAGCAGCAAACAAAAATATCAAGAAGATCGTTGCCAAGATGGTCGTAAACTATAAGGACTGGCACGAAATGCTGCCATATGCTCTACATGCTTATTGGACTAACATACGATCAAGCACTGGGGTAACTCCTTTCTCTCTGGTGTACGGGATGGAGGCTGTCTCACCTATCGAAGTAGAACACCCTTCGCTAAGAGTCTTGATGGAAGCAGACTTAGAAGAGTCTGAGTGGGTGAAAAATCGATATGAGCAGTTGAACATGATAGAAGAGAAAAGGCTGGCAGCTATCTGCCACGGGCAATTGTATCAAAATAGAATGGCAAGAGCTTTCAATAAAAAGGTTCATCCTAGAGAGTTTCGTGCGGGAGACCTGGTCTTAAAGAAAATCTTCCCTAGCCAAGAGGATGCCCGAGGAAAATGGGCACCAAATTATGAAGGCCCTTATATTGTCAAACAAGCATTCTCGGGAGGTGCTTTGATTCTGCAAAACATGGATGGGGAAGAGTTACCAAGGCCAGTAAACTTTGATGTTGTGAAAAAATTCTACGCTTGAAGGCTCGCTAGGTTGAAAACCCGAAAGGGCAACTTAGGCAAAAGTTAGGGCAAAGTACAATGAAAAAAAAAGAAAAGAAAAGGTCCTCTAGGTTGAAAACCTGAAAGGGCAGCCTAGGCAAAAGTTAGGGCAAAACACAATAAAAACAAAAGAAAAGCAAAGGCCCGCTAGGTGGAAAACCCGAAAGGGCAACCTAGGCAAAAGTTAGGGCAAAGAAACCTTAGACTGAAAACCTGCAAAGGCAGCCTAGGAGGAGGATATGGTCCAACACTTCTGTAAGCACTCACCACACTGGGGCAATTTTATCCGACTGAGTATACAGGGGCAAAATTGTTAAGGAGTGATCGAAGAAGGTGTGTTTGAGGAATCAGAAATAGGAGCCAAGATCTGTGTCATCAAAAGACTGAGGGGAATCAATTAAATGAAAATCAAGGGACCAACACTGGGGCAAATTTTATAAATTTCCTTTGCTTACCTTTGTTTTTTTAATCCCTTTTGTAACTTTGTTCTCATTGTTATTGTCTCTTAACAACCTAAATTCTCATATTAAGGCAAGAGGTTTTCTTCCACACTCCCCTGTCGTGTTCACTCTCATGTCTCGATAAAAGTAAATATAAGTTTAATGGTATGATTTGATAACTCTAATGGTAGTACCAATGAATGGTTTAAACCAAGAGGGCTCAATACTTCAGATTCAGTGGAAGAGGTAGCATGCATTGGACGACAAAATTATGATGCGAATACGCTTACATGACATCCGGAGTTTATCAGACTCTTGGGTGACCAATGTTGTTAAAAGAATGAGTGATGCCTCGTTCCAGAGTGGCCGATGAACAATGGTTTGGTTGGTCGAAGTTTTTCCAGGGAGCAATTAGTTCCTTTGGCCTCAAAAGGAAGGGATTTTCATTTGTTTCAGATCACTGATTATTTATTTTCGAGCTCTGAGGCTCACCGAACTTTTATTTTCGAGCTCTAAGGCTCATTTTACTTTTCTGTTGGACGAGGAGGTTCCGTCCATTGCATTTACTTTTCTGCTGGACGAAGAGGTTCCGTCCATTGCATTTGCTTTTCTGTTGGATGAGGAGGTTCCGTCCATTGCTTTTTATTTCTGTTGGACGAGGAGGTTCCGTCCATCGCATTTACTTTTCTGTTGGACGAGGAGGTTCCGTCCATTGCTTTTTATTTCTGTTGGACGAGGAGGTTCCGTCCATCGCATTTACTTTTCTGTTGGACGAGGAGGTTCCGCCCATTGCTTTTTATTTCTGTTGGACGAGGAGGTTCCGTCCATTGCTTTTTATTTCTGTTGGACGAGGAGGTTCCATCCATCACATTTACTTTTCTGTTGGACGAAGAGGTTCCGTCCATTGCATGTTTACTTTTCTGTTGGACGAGGAGGTTCCGTCCATCGCATTTACTTTTCTGTTGGATGAGGAGGTTCCGTCCATTGCATTTACTTTTCTGTTGGACGAGGAGGTTCCGTCCATCGTATTTACTTTTCTGTTGGACGAAGAGGTTCCGTCCATTGCATGTTTACTTTTCTGTTGGATGAGGAGGTTCTGTCCATTGCATTTACTTTTCTGTTGGACGAAGAGGTTCTGTCCATTGCATGTTTACTGTTCTGTTGGACTAGGAGGTTCCGTCCATTGCACATTTAATTTGTTGTTGGACGAAGAGGTTCCGTCCATTGCATGTTTTCAAGCTCTAAGGCTCGCTGCATATTTACCCTCCTGTGGACGGGGAGTTTCCGTCCACTGCAATTCTGTTTTCAAACTGTAAGGTTTTCTTCTAAGCTCCTAATGTTTTTTTGGACAAAATATGTGTTCATTTTTCTTTACTTGTTCATTACTACAATACGTGAAAAGTCACGACTAATCATGTCTTCTAGCATGCAATAAGTAAAGAAGGGCAACTGTGAACACCCATTTTTGTCCGTCTTCATTTTTATGATAGCATGTTTCAAGGAGACTAATAATATGAAGAAAAGAGGGAGTGATCCCTTCCAGTCCATCACATTTGCTGTTGGACGGGTAGATCCCTTCCATCACATTATTAATTTGCTGTTGGACGCGGTTCAGGCTAGACCATTGCACTTGCTGTGGACGGGATGGTCTCGTCCATTACGTTGGACCTGCTGTTAGACGTGGTCCAGGCCAGCCCCTTTAATTTGCTGTTGGACGCGGTCCAGTCCACTACCTTGGACTTGCTGTGGACGGGATGGTCTCGTCCCTTGCGTTGGACTCACTTGTTGGACGGGGTGGTCCCGTCCATTTCATTAGACTGGCTGTTGGACGTAGTCCAGTCCATTGCATTGGACTCACTTATTGGACGAGGTGGTCCCGTCCAGACCACTACCTTGGACTGGCTGTTGGACGCAGTCCAGTCCATTGCATTGGACTCACTTGTTGGAGGAGGTGGTCCCGTCCTGTCCACTACCTTGGACTGGCTGTTGGACGCAGTCCAGTCCATTGCATTAGACTCACTTGTTAGACGAGGCGGTCCCGTCCAGTCCACTACCTTGGGATCGGATGTTGGGCAGATCGATCCATTGCATGAGACTCACTTGTTGGACAAGGCGGTCCCGTCCAGTCCACTACATTGGACCGGCTGTTGGACGCAGTCCATTGCATTGGACTCACTTGTTGGACGAGGTGGTCCCGTCCAGTGTATATCCACTTTTGCATATCTAATTTTCTGTTGGGACGAAGAGATTCCGTCCACTGCAACTTTATTTTCAGGCTAAAGGCTAAAGAATAAAGAAAGAAGAAGGAGAAGATAAGGAAGAAAGGACGAAGAAAACAAGGAGAAAAGACAATCAACAAAAAGGAAAGGAAGCTGAGTTACGCCTCCTGCCCACTTTACATACCAGGCAAGACCTCTTTTTCTCCTCTACCCATTGGTCCTCCTTCTTCCTTACCTCCTCCCTTGTTTTAACCTGGTAACCCTACTCCTAACCCTAAAAAGCCTTCATACCCATCAGACAAAAACCCCCATCTCCTTTCTCTTTTCAAGCGTGCAGCCCTCACATCAAATCACCACCTTTCTGCTACTCATGCCACCCCGTCTGGGCACACGCTATTTCTCCTCAAAACCCCTATCTCTTTTCTCATTTCGAGCGTGCAACCCTCACATCAAATCACCACCTTTCTGCTACTCATGCCACCCCGTCTGGGCACACGTTATTTCTGGTCAAAACCCCCCATCTCTTTTCTCTTTTCGAGCGTGCAACCCTCACATCAAATCACCACCTTTTTGCTACTCATGCCACCCCATCTGGGCACACGCTATTTCTGCTCAAAATCCCCCATCTCTTTTCTCTTTTCAAGCGTGCAACCTTCACATCAAATCCCCTCCTTTCCCCTGTTCAGAATGGCCCAAGCCTTGGGTATTCGTGCAAGCCGACCTTGAAGTCAACGGAGAAGAAGCAAGAAGCCCTCTCCTCCGTCTATAAAAGGAGAGGAAAAATAGAGGAAAAAGGGGGGAGAACATTTTTCGGAGAAGGACTACTTATGATCTGATATTTTCTTAGTGAGAAAGGAGAAAGGAGGGGAGAATACCGTTCTTGAGAGAAAACGAAAGATCAGAAAGGGGATAGAGAGGAAAGATACAAAGAAAAGAGAAAAGAAGGAAAGATTTTTGTTGTGAGGAAGAGAGATCAGAAATCTGGGCTTCATTTTCTCTTCCCTATTATTAGAAGTGGTTAAGAAGGAAGAGCTGAAGGGGCCAGGGAAATTGAATGTAAAGATTTCGTGCTTAAAATCTTACCACTGGGAGTGAACAAAGTGATTCTTATTCTACTCCCGTTCGGTAAACTTTGTTCTTTTCGTTGATATTATTAATAAATTTCTCTTGACACTCTTACTTTTCTATGCTTCTGTTCTCTGAGTAAGTTGGTAAAAAGTTTCATTTCTACGTTTATGTCCTATCTTTAGGAGATAAAAATTATTTATTTTACATAAAAATAAAGGATGATCACTTGATTAAAACAACCATTTTTGGGTTGCCCTATGACAAGTGTCATGTTTAACCCCTCAGATTTAGAGGTTGCTCTGTGGACTTACGTGTCATGTTCAACCTCATGTAGTTTTAATAAAGAGGTTCGTAACAGGTAAAACAAATATCTCAAAGTTACTAATAATTTACACAACTAATTTTGGGTAACCATTTTATGGATGTTCTAGGGTGCCGTGGGGTTAAGTCTCCATGCCTTCCCTAGACATAATTGACTCCCGGACCCAATACTTTTCTTAAAAAGGTTTTCCAACTTCCTTGAAACAAAATAAAGTTTATGACGACTCCATGTCTTCTCTCTAAAAGCGAAAACGAGTCTTTTCTTTAGGTTGCTACAGAGGTTGCTTGAGGTGTAAGAGGATGTGGCAGCTATTTAGACTCCACTCTTGCATTTGCCAACAAGATTCCTGCAAGGTTCCTCTTTGCAGGTAAGATTTCAATTTCTCACTTAATGTTTCATGCCATTTTACATTTTTAATGTAACATTATTGCATAATAGGTAATTTTCTATTAAGGATGTGTTTGGGTAAACAACTTAATTAAGAGCTTATCACATAAGACCTTATCGTACGAGAGCTTATGCCATAAGCGCTTAAAGAAAGGAAAAAAAAGAAAGGGGCATGAGAGGATTCGAATAGTGAAAAATACTGAGAGGGTGTTTAGTGCATAAGCTCTTATGATAATTTCATAAGCTTCTCCCAGTGACTTATGAAAATAAGTCAAAAACTCCTTATGGGATGTCATAAATTATTTTTATAAGCTCTGCCAAACACACTGCATAAGAACTTATGTCATCAGATAAGTCAAAAGGAGCTTAAATAAGCTCTTTCAAACACCACCTAAGTATGGTATGGCTATTGGTCTTACGATTTGTCTAAAAATACATCTTTGTCATTTGGCAATAATATATATATATAAAAACAGAAATAGAAGACTGTTTTTTCTTCCTTTTCTTCTCGGTCTTTGAAGGGTCATGCAAACAAATTAAATATATGATGGTCTTTCATCTTTTTATATATGGATAACTATAACTAAATTCTTAGTCATGAGAGGCCGGGACATAATGAATCCAAATATAAATGAACGTTGCAATTCAAATTGTTGTTTGACAGATATATTTTAATTTTTCTATTCATGGTATGCGGTGTAATGTTTTGGCGCATTTTATTTTACGTAATGAAGTATCATTCTTATTTCTTACTTGTGCTGAGCAGCCACGGCTATAAAATAGGTCTCTTTATTACAGAATTGGTTGGCTTGAGAATTTTAATAAATTGATTGATAAGCTATAATTAAAATAGAAGAAATATTGTTTTTTTTTTTACAAGAAGAAATATTGTTTTTTAAAACACTAGTTAAGACATTCCGTATAGCTATTGTATATTAATGTGAATTTAAATGAATATTGATGTATTTTATATTAAGTCTTGGCTACTTTCTAATAAGTGTCTTGAAGATATTGGTTAAAGAATTCATAAAAAGAAGTTTGTAGTGGGAAATTAAGTTTAACAATTTTTAAAATGTTAAACACATCATTTCTCATATAAATTTTTTTTTATTGGTTCCTTGGACAATGTTCTAAGGACACTCGTTAGCATTCTTTTTTTATATTTTAAAGGATGATTAATAAATGTGAATATGAAAAGTTTTTTGAGTATTTGAAAATAGATAGACGGTGGTTGTGGGTAGGCTAACTTCATCATATTTCATGTGAAAAACCAAGTTGAGAAAAAGTGCTAGTTATTATTACTTTTGGTTCATTATAAATTGCCATGTTGGTCTTGCATGTTGCCATTATAAGTTGCTATGTAGCTGGCTAGTCACATCTTAAATGAACACATGAATTAATTAATAATTTTGTGCTAATCTTAAATATATGTTTTTGTGAGAAATGCTAGTAACATATCCTTTAACGTGCTTTTTATTATTGGATGAATTGCACGTAGGATTTATTAGGGTCCCACATGATTGTGTATCGAAAGAAGCGTGATAAAGAGTGTGTTACTAACATTGCTATATGTTTTGTTAATCTTCAATATATATCAAAGTCGTTTAATTTGACATTCATTTTCTTGTGAACCAAATTAACTCTGTTGTCACTGTCTTTGTTTCTTTTAATCCTACGGTGATTGTTTTGTCTTACTATCATGTAATTGAGTATTTCTATTTAGTAGTCATAGTTAACCTTGCTGTTTTGGACAGGCAAATTCAATTGAAAATGCAGCAAGAGAAAAGGAAAGATGATGCAAAGTGGAAACTACTAGCTAGGAAGGTGGCCTCGGCCAAAGCCTTGTCTTCCTTGTCACTGCCAAAGAGGAAGAGAAGGGAGGAAATTAAAGAAACAATAAACAATCCTGGGATCAGAATTTTCAAATTACAATAAGAATTTTATTGTAATGTATAGAATAATTTATTATAGGGTCATGGCTTTCTCAGTCTTCTCCATTTCTTTTAGGTAGAAGATGTTAGATTTCTTTGCAGACTCAGCAAGGTTTTTTGTATAGTGTGATCCTGTTGTGCCTGCCTCTTTCAAGGTGGTTTAGCTAGGTGGCCTCTGTAGAAAATTATAAAATAAGTTAGAAATGGCAAGTTGAGGTGCTAGCTTTTGATTTGTAAATTTTGTTGGATGAAGTGCTTTTTTTAGTACTCTGTTTTGTGTAGTTAGGAACAAGTTGTATCTCAGATTGATTTAATTTGATCCAAACACCAAAGAGATTCTATAAACTGGATTTTGGTTAAAAGTACAAGAACATATGACTATAATTGAAAAGTTTAATCTATCAATGTTATATATATGGGATAGGATCAATTGACTCCATGGTGTCAGACTTAACTTTGACATCAAATCACGTCCATTTATTTTTGTTCAGTCTAGGGCTCATATCCATTCACTTAAGTTAATCAAGTGTCCAGATTTTATAGATTTAAATAAATCAATTTAAATTAAAAAAACAACAAAATGGAAAATCTGAAGGTTGCTATAATAGCAGAGTGATATACTTGCGTAACGTCTAGTGTGAAGCATTTGGACATATGGCATACTAATGAAGCATTTGAAACAACCGTTAGATTAAATAATATAATAATTAACGGTGATGATTTT
Source organism: Sophora flavescens (assembly GCA_030762895.1). Classification (NCBI taxonomy): domain Eukaryota; kingdom Viridiplantae; phylum Streptophyta; class Magnoliopsida; order Fabales; family Fabaceae; genus Sophora; species Sophora flavescens. The sequence goes on along the minus strand of CM061069.1, from coordinate 88,167,750 downwards.
TGCGTCCAAAAAAAAAGTCGACCTGCAACTCTAGGAACCCGTTTCTTTTGTAATTGCAAAAATGTCCATTCTTGTTCTAGATAGTGCCTCTCTACCAGAAATCGTCGCCATCGTTATGGTCTTCAGAAAGATAAAGACTCAGCAACAGAGAGAAGGATGTATGCTTTGCCTCCTCTGGGACGGAAACAAGCTGAAAAACGAAGACTCGGGACCTATGAAGCACAGACTCTGACACGGACACCACGAATCGACACGACACGAACACCGCGACACATCTAATATCCAAAACATAGGATACCAGGACACTGCTTATATATATATATATATATATATGTGTGTGTGTGTGTGTGTGTGTGTGTGTGTGTGTGTGTGTGTGTGTGTGTGTGTGTGTGTGTGTGTGTGTGTGTGTGTTGTCAAATGAGTGAAATGGCACTCATAACTACAAAATTTTATACTATAATACACCGATGGAACATATCAAAATTTGAGGGCAGAAGAGGGGTTTAAAAATCAGGGGTTCAAGTTCAACACAGGTTCATCTATGAAGTGTGAATAGAAGACAGAACAGTACTTGTGTTAGGACGGAGCAGCTGCAACAAGGAGGAAAAAAGGGTTCCAAAAACAAGAGCACCTGTGCCGGGGATGAGCACCGGCGAGCAGCCTTGTATGAGGTGGGAATCGACGAGAAGGGTTCAAAAAACATAGGGTGCGAACATAAGGGAGAAGGAGCGTACCTGTGCACTGTAGTTTCTGTGAAACTGGAGCAAACAGAAGCTCAACGAGTTTCTTCAGTACGTGTACAAGAAGTTAGAATATGAAAAATGAAGTAAGAGGGAGGAGAAAAGCTTCTTCAGTACAATCCAAATTGTTTTTTTTTTTAAATCTTGATCAGCGGTGTCCACCAGGTGTCAAGCCATGGACAGGTGTCGACTCAAGTGTCCAGCCACTTCAAAGTCGTGTCAGAGCCGATAAAAAAGAATTTTTTTTTAATTGGACACCTGAGGAGGGGTGTCGGACATGTGTCGTACGAGTATCCGAGGAGAGTCGGTGTCCGACACATGTCCGACACCCAGACACTGCATATGGGAGCAGTGTTCGTGCTTCATAGTTCGCTACCCACCGCTTACCTTCACCCTTCACATCCATCATATGATGCTCTTCCTTCAAGAACCTACTTGGTAGCAAGAATCTCCTAAGTCGGTGAAGATTTTCCGTCATTAAAACACTATTGAGTTATATATTGAATGCATAAAACATCCTAAATCACAAATGGTTGAGTGGTTCATTTAATTTGGGTTAAAAAGATGTGATTACAGCAACAACAAAAAAGGGTTTTGTATCTGTTAGCATAATCCTGATTTTCTACTAAACGGATTTTTTTTACCCGGCTGGAGGTAGGGGGAGGGAGTGCGCACGTTACTTACTATTTAAGTTCAAATTAAAATAAGTGTCCACTAGAAGCAAGATTTCGTTGAGTGGCATAGTGGTTGGGTGCTACACTTTTAGTTCATATAAGCGTCCCCTCACTAGTTCGACCCATGGCTTGGCAATTTTGAATCTTTTATCTTCTCTTTTCATAAATGTAACATGTTTTAATAGTTAAGTATAACTAAAAGATATTTACAAAGAGGATTTTGACATTATCTTGATGGCTAGCATTGTTGGGTTTAATCCCTAGAGCTACAACCACTCCTTGTATTTCTCTTTTTTAATAACAATACACACATTTCCTTTTGTTTAAAACGAAAACGGTAAAATAGAAAATAAAGATGCCAGAGTTGAAGATCGAACACTTGACCTGGGAAATCTCTAAAAGAACCAAGAAAGCCAACCACTGTGCCATTGGATGTGCATATGTTGTTATTTGAGACTTATTTCTTTTGTAGATAGATCATATGCAACGGTTCCATCTCATCTTCCTCCAGTCGGGTCAAGAATACCCATTTTGTAGAAGTTGATTCTTTTTTGTAATACATCACGAATCTGCAGTAATATGTTTCCATTACTCTTAAAAACCACTCCTTTATCCATTAAAGGACATGCTAGATGCTACCCTGTCTTAGTTACTTTGAACCTTTTTCTATTAAAACTACCTCTTGTGCAGTCTGGTTGGATGAGTGATTTTTATTGAGAACCCTTGGTTAATGGTTTGGAATGACCAGATAGACAATTTTGTCATCATTTTAGTGAATTTGTTGATGGCAGTAGGTATGAAAAATGATGGAAGGGGGTTACTTTAAGGTTTTATTGTATTACGACTAATATAACGAGTAAGGGGCGGAAGGGAGAAGCAATATTCATCCTTTCTCACATGTCCCCCACAAGTCACAATTTTACACAAGCCCCTTTCTGTAAAAAAAAATTTTTGTTACCTACAAATAGTACATAAACCTGCTACAGAGGGTAAATGAAATGCCTCACCGGTATGCCATATGTTAGCATAATTCATGATAGCCTTCACCATATACTTGGCGTCCTATTCCTAATGGAATTGTTGTAACATCCTAAATTTCATCCTACATTAATAAATGTTAATATGTGTTAGACTTAGCTTATATATGTTTATATATGCTTGTTATGCTTGTTCTTGATGTCTAAGTTCATGTTTGGGGAAGTTTAGCCTTAGAAATGTTCAATCCTTTTAGATCGGTCCTAGTAACATGTTTCACTGTTTTGGCTATATCTTGAGTTCTAGATGTCCGATTGAGGTGATCACTGATGAGTTTGAAATCTAAGAGAATTATCTACAAGTCTTATTTTATGTATTTTGGCCAATTCATTTGTTTAGTAGGCCTCGCGTCTCAATCTTTGTTCTCCCCACGAACCGCGTAGATCCATAAACGTATTTTGGGCTATAATTAAGCCTAATTGTGCATAAACTGTCCTTAACCTCCAAAACCATGACCTTAACCTAATGTTATATATCTAAACCACTCTAGATCAGCCTCCATTCCCTTCTCTTTGAATTCCTAACCCTTTTCCTCTCTAAAACTCCCTCAAAGGAACCCGTTCTTGCACCGTTCTTCACCGCTTCTTGATAAGAGAACATTGCTACTAATAGGGGTTCATTGTGCTTATTGTTTGGGACTTTAGAAAAGGTAAAAAATCCATGCACCTTGTCCCTTGTGTTTCTTTCTTTCAAGTTCTTGATCTTTTCCTTTTGATTTCTTGATCTTAGAGTTGAATCGAGGTGTTTCTTGTCGTTCTTGAGGTAGTAGACAAGCGTTCATGAGACGGGACCCTAGCGGACTTTCTTCCCTTCCTTTTGAATTTCAATCTTCATATAAGGTATATGGAAAAGAATAGTATGAACATTAGGCAAGGGGGTAGCGTAAGATGAAGGGTTCCAATGATCTATTGGTTGTTAAATGTTAATTGCTATCTTGTAAATGCCTATTTGTTATAACTGTTTTAGTGTCCATGATGAAGTATGCCAATTCATGTATGTTTTAATAATATGTTTCACGCCATGAATAATTGGTTGAATTGGTATGTTTTTTATGCCATGAATGTTGTTCGTTTGATAATGTTGTTATGACATGAGTGAAAGTTTATTGTTTTGATGATGAACATGCTTAATAAGACTCTAATTGGTTAAAATAGGGCTCATTATTAACATGAGAATTAAAGGAATAATTTCCCAAAAGTGTTCATAAAACATTGATTTAATAGTGAGATATGAGGTTTATGCCAAATGGTTTAGTCAATGACCCTTGGATTAATTTAAGAGTGTTTAGGTAATTTTTGACTAAAAGGACATGATCAATATGCCCAGACAGTACGGCCACGCTCCAGGAAGCACGACCATGCTTAACAGGGAGCATGCCCATGCTCCTAGTTCAAATTCAAATCGATCGTGCTGCTTAAGCACGTTGTGCATAACAGGAAGCACGACCGTGCTTCACTTAAGTAGAAGCACGCCCGTCCGTGCTCACCCTACAGAACAGAACGTGAGATTAAAGGAATTAGAGGCGTATTTCACCCCAGTTGTCCCCAATGATGAAATAAGACACCAATTGAATAAATACAAGTTAGATAATTTAATTAAAGACTAATTAAGACAATTAAGGGTAATAAGTTGGTTAAGCCGGTACCCAATTGGGTTACCGCACGTTGATATTCTTTGGTACTTTTTGGCCAACGTGGCCTCGATGCTTTTTGGTCGAGGTGTTGTTGAAGTTGAACATTGGTGCTTTTTGGCCAAGGGGGCCTTAACTCATATGAGTCAAGGTGTTGATGATGATGAACTTGGGTGCTGATTGGCCCAAGCAGAGGTGGTGGTTGCCCTCTTGTTTGTTGTTGTGCTCATGCATTCACACATTGGAGTTGTTAGTGGGGGAAGTTCAACATAGGGGAGGTTGTCCTAGAGTATGGTGATCTGGCAAATCGCAGTGATTCACCCAATGTTTGGTTAATCTGGTCCCCCCGTGGTGGCGCATCCTAGAGTATGGTGCATCGTCTATCTAAGGGGTTCACCCATGGTTTGGTGAACTGTCGGCTTTGGTGCTTATTGGCCAATGTGGATATGTAACTCTGAATTGCCTTCCTGAGATAGTTCGGATCCATATGCATAATGGAGTAGTGGAGTAGTGTTGCACCGCTTAGCATATGTTGGTTGATTTAACATGTTGATATACTTATATGTTGATTCTTATATAATGTATGTTGTTTTATGCTATGTCACATGTTGTATGTTCATCTTGCTTCCTATCTCTATGCCGATGTGTTTCATATGTTTTCTTATTCCCTGTTTCTCTTCTGTTGTTTTGTTGACTTGTATCTTTTATGCAGAGGACGGCGAACAGTCAATTGAGGAGTGATTCTGAGAAGCCGCGACTCTAGTTAGGATTTCCAGTTGTTATAGTTTGTTTCAATTTCAGTTTAGTTTGTATTCCGTGATATTTTTCCGGATTGGTTATACCAGCTCTGTATGTGACATTGGGGTTGGGTTTCTTTGATGTTATGTTTTATTTTCTTAAAACCTTGTTATATTTTCCGTGTTGTTGAGACTAGTTCATGTGGTACCTTTATATCCATGGACCTTTATTATTTGAATAAATGAATATGCATGTTTTATTTTATTTTATTTTTCTTTCTCTTTAAATGCTTATAAATACATGCGGGTAGAGGGTGTCACAACTGTCATCATCGTCCCATTAGCCACAATTTGTTGTCTTTGTGCCTTTAAGAATAACATGGATGATTATTGACATGTTTTTCTATAAAAAAAAATCTTCTATTAACTTGTTGAATCACAAAAAGATTGCGAGGAAGAAGAAAGCAACATAGAGTGGAAGAAGAAAGGTACTAATAGGCACTATGAATTTCTGTACAATTAATAATGTTCTCTTTTGTCCATGGCAAATCTCATATGAAACTCTCTGCTTGCACCAATCCAGGATAGACACATGAATCACGATATCATCTGTTTCGAACGCTTACAAGATGCTCTAAGAAAAGCATGGCCCTCCATTAGTGTACAAGGCATCCATAAATGAAATATCAAAAATAAAAAAGCAGAAGGAAGGGACAACACAGTGCTGAAGGAGTGGAGCAGAGGAGGCTATCTATTTTTTTTTTCTTATTTTAAATTGACTTATTTATATCTGCAAAATTTGGACCATTGATTAATGAATAATTGTGATCGTTGAATTAAATTCAAATGAAGGGATGAGATTTGGTATCAAACTTAAGTTTGACACCATAGGGTCAATTGATCCTATCCACACACACACACATAATTGTGCTTGACAAAGTCTTTCAATAAGGTGAGTGATGTGGGTGAAACATCATATTTTGTCATTGTTTTGCATGCATTTTTAGTTCATTTAGGAATATTTTCTTGTTTATTTACTTGTTTTTTCCTTAGTTAGGATAATTGTGGTGTCTTTTAATTTATTGTGTAGGAATTGTGCATTTGAGTCTTGGGAAATGATGGGAATCACATGATTTTGAGCTAGCATCATTTTAGAGGTAAACCAAATGAAAAATGGCAATTCAAAACATAACGTGGGTAGGGTGTGTCATCTGACATGACCGTGTTGGCGAACTACCTTGAGAACATCTTGAGATTTTTGACAAAATGCAACATGGGTGGGATGTGTCAATCGACACACTCGTGTTGTCATTAAAGGAGTAAGCTTAGAAGAGGCTGTTAAGTCTCTAAATTGTCTGATGTGCATTTCCCTAAGTTTTGATGAAAACTAAATATTTGTAAATGATTTAATTAACCTTCATATTGGTTGATAACCTGTCCATCTAGTGTGCAGATCACAAAAGTCAGAATTCACTATCTCACCTGTTTGCCCACATAGATGACCACCTGTCTGGAGAAGCAAACGTCAACCTGTCTGATGACTAGGATGTTGACTTTATACATTGAAGTTTCAACTTGTCTCTGCGAAGCTCTCACACTCGTCTGTGGTCCTTCGATGAGGAACACAAGTACAAGGAGCTTTTGAAAGTTGTCCCTTCATGTAAAAGACTCTGAAGCTTTCTCTCTCACGCTTATCAATAAAGTCAAAAGGTCATTCTCACAAGCAACCTAGGAGAACAGAAACGAAGTCCAATTAAAGAATGTTTCCAACATGCTTTATTCCCTAGTACTCTTGGTTATTGCACGAAAATGGAAATATGCTCTGCAAAGTACAAAAGCATTATGCACAACTCTGATTTGGTAACTACACGATGCATAAAGCCATGATCCTCCATGTTAGAGTACAACCAACGTTCATATTGCATTAATGGCTGCCCAGAACGACTCTATTGCATTTATTGGAGTTCTACTTGAAGCCAACAATTGAAGGAATGTCTCTAACGGATCTTAAATGTTTGAAGGCTATAAATACAGAAGTCATTGAAGATGAAGACAGAGCACTTACAGCATTAAAGAGCTATTACTCTGCGTATTCATTTCTTTATTCTTTCAATCTATATTCTTCAATCACTCGAAGTTATTACATAGTCTTTCTAAGCTTACATTTAATTCACTCTTCTGAGTGTTAGTGGAAGACTTGCAAATTGTATTAATTATAATCATTCTCTCAAACAAACCTGAGTGAGCCTGAAGAGGCTAGGTGAGCAAATAATACTTGTCTTGGAGCCTGAAGAGGCTAGGTATACAAAAAATACTTGTTGTCTGTAACCTGATCAGTTATAGTGGAGAAAACTTGGTTCTACCAAGGACTGGACGTAGCCCTAGTGTTAAAGAGTGAACAAGGATAAATAGCTGTGTTTATCTCTCTTCCTTTAAACTCTTTAGTTGCTTTGATTATATTATCTGTTATCTAACTAAAGGGGTTAAAGTGTGAGTATCAATCTTGTTTTCAAGTTGTGTGCTTGTGGGCTTTTAAGTTAAAATCACACCAGACAGGTCACCTGTCTGTGCAGTGTTTTTCACACTTGTCTAAACCTAGCTTCTGTGTGCGAAAATTTTTTAACTTTGTTTTAATTTCTGATAAACACAATTCAACCCCCTTTCTCGTATTTATAGTTGTCTATTTCAGTTGGTATCAGAGCTCAGCCTTTGGGTTGAGCATCTAAAAGTGTAGAGGAAAGGTCCTGAAGAATAGACATGACTGCTGGAGCTAGTTCAAGTGGGAGCCACCAGACTGAAGGAGCTTCCCTAACCAGACCTCTATTCTTCAATGGAGAAAACTACAACTATTGGAAAGATAGATTCCAATGGTTCATTCTATCTACAAACTCTGATTTCTGGGATATCATCACTGATGGTCCATTTATTCCTAAAAATGATGACAACACTGACAAGCCAAAAGCTCAGTGGACCCCTGCATAAAAGGCAAAGTGGGAGCTGAATCACAAAGCCAGATACAACATCATTTGTACTCTCAATCCTGAAGAATTTAAAAAAGTATGTGCCTATGATTCTGCAAAATAAATATGGGATACTTTACATGAAGGAACAGCCAAAGTTAAGGAATCAAATATTTCCATACTTGTCAGGAAGTATGAACTGTTTCTCATGGAGGAAGGAGAATATGTTGCTCAGATGATAGGAAGATTCCAAACTATCATCAATGACCTGTAGTCTCTTGGGAAAATTTATACTAATGCTGAGAAAGTTGGAAAGATACTGAGAAGTCTTCCTAAGCAGTGGAGACCTTTGGTCACTGCTATCTCTCAAGCCAAGGATCTCACTACCTTGACTATGGATGAACTTCTTGGTACACTCACTGTTCATGAGAAGGAACTTGGTGATGAAGTTGCAACAAAGAAGGGCAAGTCAATTGCTCTAAAGGCTGATCATAAGTCATCAAAGGCTTCAAAAGCACTAAAGGCAGACGAGCCATCCAGTGATGCTGACCTGTCTGAACCCGAGGATTATGAAAGTGATGAAGAGTTATCTCTCCTAACCAGGAAGATAAAACTTCTTTTACAGAAAAAGAAGTTCATAAAAGATAAGCCATTCAGAAGGTTCAACAAGGACAAGAACTTCAAAGAATCCACTTCAACAAACAAGAGTTCAATTGTCTGCTATGAGTGAAACAAGCCTGGTCACATCAAGGCTGGGTGTCCTCAACTCAAGAAAGCCCCTTTTAAGAAGTTATTCAAAAAGAAGAAAGGAATGATGGCTACTTAGGAGGATCTGGAGTCAACATCTTCTGATGATGAAACGACAAAGGAAGAAGCTAATCTATGTCTGATGGCCAACACTGACTCAGATTCAGATAATGAGGTACATCCTGACTATGAGGAATTACTTGATGCCTATGAGGAATTATGTGGAAAAACTGGACATGTTATGTCTAAGTGTATCCATAAGAAAATAAGGAAGTCTTCACAGACTCATAGAACTAACAGAAAAGGGCCTAGGAAATTATGGGTACCTAAAGACCAAATAATTCATGTTGTAAATGTCCTCAATAGAAAAAAGAAAACACCATTGCTGGTACCTGGACAGTGGTTGTTCGCGACACATGACAGGAGAAATGTCTATGTTCCTAGATCTCCAACTTAAGAAAGGAGGACATGTTGCCTTTGGAGGCAATCAGAAAGGGAATGTTATAGGCATTGGTACTATTGGTGGTAAACCTCCTCTTCCCTCTATATCTAATGTTCTTATGGTTGAAGGATTAAGACATAATTTACTTAGCATAAGTCAATTATTTGACAGTGGATTTGATGTCTCCTTTACCAAGGATTTATGCATAGTTAAAGACATTAGTGGCAAAACCCTATTTTCAGCTAGAAGGCAACTCAAGTTTCTCTTTCTTTGTTTTGTTGGGAGGAATTTCTGGACTAGCCTCCAGAAAGCGAGCATAATCCCTTACTTCTCCTCCACGAGCGTTTAAGTCTCCACCAATCAGACACATTTCCAACGGGTCATCAACACAAGCTTGTGTAGATTCTTCTTTCACCACTTGGTGCATTAAGTCAATCCTGCAACAAGAATCTTCAAAAGAAGGGTGTTTAATAGATTTAGCTAAATCAAATTCAACTTTATCATCACCCACAATTAAGGTTAATTTCTCATTTTTAACATCAATAATGGCCCCTGCGGTTGCCAAGAAAGGCCTACCAAGAATAATGAGGATTTGGGAATCCTCTTCCATTTAAAGTACTACAAAATCCACAGGAATGAAAATTTTACCCACTCTAATAGGAACATCCTCCAAGATGCCTATAGGGAATTTGACGGATCGATCCGCCAATTGAAGGGAGATTGTTGTGGGTTTTAGTTCACCCATCTCCAACTTCTTGCAAACAGAGAGTGGCATAAGACTAACACTAGCCCCCAAATCACAAAGAGCTTTATCAAAACTAGTATTACCAATTAAGCATGGAATAGAGAAACTACCTGGATCTTTCAATTTAGGAGGCAATTTATTTTGAATTAGAGCGCTGCACTCCTCAGTTAAAGTCACTGTTTCATAGTCCTCTAGTTTTCTCTTAAAGCCACTATTTCATATGCCTCAGTGAAAGGTACATTAATGTACAATTTCTTAAGGACCTCTAGAAATTTTCCAAATTGCTTATCCAACTTGGCCTTAGCCAACCTTTGAGGAAAAGGTATCGGAGGCTGGTAAGGTGGTGGAGGGACATACTTAGACACTTTTTCACTTGGCTCTTCCTCTCTTGAAGGTTGTGTCTCAGTAGGTTCCTCCTCCTCATCTACACTCTTGTTTTCGTTCTCCCCTTTAGCCTCGGGATTTTCAAGTTTCTTACCACTCCTTAGACTCACGGCTTTACATTGTTCATTATTTGGGTTCACCTCAGGTTGTCCAGGAAACTTGCCCGGTTGCCTCATCAAATTTCCATCTTGTTGGGCAATTTGAGTTTCTAACATCTTGTTATGGATGGCTAAGTTATCTACCTTAGATGTTAGTTCTTTTATCGCCTCATTAACTGCCCTACCTTGTTGCCTAAATTCTTCATTCTGCTTAGTTTGAGTAGCAACAAAGTCTTCCATGAGAGACTCAAGTTTAGATTTTTGTACCTGAGGATACCCCGATGCGGGTTTCCTATTACCTTGTCCTTCTTGGAATTCGTGATTCAACGTGTTGTTGTAGTTTCCGTAGGAAAGGTAAGGACTATTCCTCCTCTGGTTGTAGGGATTTGGGGGAGCATAATTTGGCAGCTTCGGGTTTGTGTCGTAGAAATTGTGACAAGAGTTCACTTGTTCTCCTGAAGCACCGGACTCAGAAGCGATACCATGTGGGCACTCCATTATGTCATGTTCCTGCATTCCACAAATCTCACAAACAACATTAGTAGCACCGATTGAACTCACATGAGCCTTTTCAAGCTTATCAAATCTTTTATTTAGTGAGTCAAATTTAGACATAATCAGATCGGTACTATTCATTTCGAACTTACCCCCCGAAAGCTTTTTCGGGTTATTACCTCTTTCTGAACCCCATTGGTGATAATTGGCGGCCACGTTCTCAATGATGTTGAATGCTTCAGTCAGGGGTGTGTTCATGAAGGCTCCACCAGCTGCAGAGTCGAGTGACACCTTTGACAAATAATCCAATCCATTGTAGAAGGTATGCACCAACAACCAATTTTCCAGTCCATGATGTGGGCAAGACTCCAGCAATCCCTTGTAGCGATCCCAAGCTTCGGATAAGCATTCTCCATCTTTTTGGAAGAAGCCGGTGATCTGAGTCCTTAGGTAAGCAGTCTTGGATGGATGGAAGAATTTCTCCAAGAATGCTTGCTCTAGTTGGTCCCAAGTTGTCAACGTGTTAGCGGGCACTTGCTTCAACCAAGCTTTCGCTTTTCCAGTCAGAGAATAGGGGAATTGTAATATCCCTGACTGCTTTATGGATTGACAACTGTCCCCACAAACCAACACGGGTCTTTTCAGCGTGCTTTGTCCTCACTCACACGCTTCCCGGGAAAACTTCCCAGGAGGTCACCCATCCCAGAATTGCTCCAAGTCAAGCTCGCTTAACTGTGGAGTTCTTAAGTAATGGGCTACCGAAAAGAAGATGCATCTTGTTACTATAGGTAGTACCAATCAATTCATATAAGCCTTCCTCAACTGTATAGTCCCATACATACACAGTCTCAGGATCCCTCTCTTTCGGGTGTGTTATCGGTTCATTCATGTGTCCCTCCACCTAAAAGCCTGCCAGGAGCCGCTCCTTGTCCGTGCCTTCTTGCACCGGCGACCACTCCCCGCCCTCGTCGGCACCCGGGTGTTACATGCCCACCAGCTTCCGCTTGGTTCGTCCCCGAACCACACCGTACTGGGAGAGGTGCCTCTCTGATACCATTTGTAACATCCCTGGCTGCTTTATGGATTGACAACTGTCCCCAGAAACCAACACGGGTCTTTTCAGCATGCTTTGTCCTCACTCACACGCTTCCCGGGAAAACTTCCCAGGAGGTCACCCATCCCAGAATTGCTCCAAGTCAAGCTCGCTTAACTGTGGAGTTCTTAAGTAATGGGTTACCGAAAAGAAGATGCATCTTGTTAGTATAGGTAGTACCAATCAATTCATATAAGCCTTCCTCAACTGTATAGTCCCATACCTACACAGTCTCAGGATTCCTCTCTTTCGGGTGTGTTATCGGTTCATTCATGTGTCCCTCCACCTAGAAGTCTGCCAGGAGCCGCTCCTTGTTCGTGTCTTCTTGCACCGGCGACCACTCCCCTCCCTCGTCGGCACCCGGGTGTTACGAGAATAACCTCAGGCGTATAGCATCGATCGAGGCACCTTCAATCCTTATCGCATCGATGAATTCCAAGAATGTCTCCACATGATCCGTCGGGTCCTCCGAGGGTAATCCTCCAAACTGATGTTGTCTAATCATGCTAATTAAGTGAGGTGGTATAGTGTAGTTTTCCGCCTCAATTTTCGGTCTTGCAATCCCAGTTCGCAGACCCCTAGCATTTGGGGATGCATAGTCCTTCAGTGGCTTCGTATCTGGTAGATTCGTCATGAGTGGAATGGGAATCAACTTGTCTCTCTCTCTTTGTAGTATCCTACGTCTATGAAAGGTCCTTTCGATCTCGGGGTCGGCTTCAATAAGGTTTCCAAGACTTAGGGATCTTTGCATAAAAGAGAAAAATACATATGGTTGAGAGATAGATACTCTAGAAAAAGAAAAAGAAATAAGTAATAAATAAAAAAAATGTCCAGAAAAATCAATTTAAAAATTAAATTGAAATTCAAGATAACACAGTCCCCGGCAACGGCGCCAAAAACTTGATGTGATAAATTCCGGCAAGTGTACCGGACCAAGTTATAAAAAGATCGATCCCACAGGGACCGTGATCTCAAACCACAACTAATTAGCAAATCGATAAAACTGGACTAAGATTTTGAAAAAGGTTTTGATTTTTGAAATAGGATCAAGTAACAATCAAATTTAATCTCGCAATTAAACAAAACAGAAAGCAATTCAAATTGGGGGTTTTCAAATTCAAATGGGTTCCCAGGAATTGGGATACCACAAAACTGTTTATGTTACTGAATCGACTCCTCTCCTTGTTAATTACCAAAATTTGTTTTGAAGGCGAATCTGTCCTAAATTAGCTAATGCTCCCTCTCGGGTTACAAAAGCTGTTCCCGATTAAATCAATCCCTACTCTCGTGGTAATTGAATTTAAATCGGACCCCTTGAGTTTTGTGACGTGAATCCTCGAAGGACCGCTTCTAACTCTCGTGATTTAAGTCCTAAGTTCGATTCCTATGGATCCGATACCTAAGTTCACCGCTAAGTTCGTCCTTAGTGTATCTATGGCACGCAAACAAGTGGCCACCGAATTCACGAGTAATTAAAGCAATAGGGATCGAATCGAAAACAAATCTGAATTAACAAGAAATCAAAATCAATACATCACCATAAACAAGTTCTGGACATAGCCCCAATTCCTAGAAACTATACTACTACTCGAGCCTTGCCATGATTGTAGCAAGCTTGGTTAAAATAACATGAACAGAAAAATTCCTAAGAGAAGAGGAGGAGGAGAAGAATAGAATTTCTCAATTATCCTATAGCAATCAGCCCACACAAAGTTCAGTCCCAGACTTGAGCCCCTAGGTCCTATTTATAAGATTGGGCAGTTTGAATCCTAAACCAATACAAAAACCAGATAAAATCAGTTGCTGAAGATCCATGGAATGCGCATCATGGCAGTGATGGCCATCACGGCCTGGCCGTGATGGCTTCTGACTTGAACGCTGCTTCAATAAATGGTCTGTCATGGCCGTGATGGGCATCACGGCCTGGCCGTGACAGATTCTGCCTAGAAGGGGTCTGGCTTAATTGTCCTGTCACGGCCGTGATGGCCATCACGGCTAGGCCATGACAGCTTCTGACTTTTTCCTTCTTCTTTTTCAGCTTGACTTGATCACGGTCGTGATGGGCAACACGGCCTGGCCGTGATCAACTCTATTTGCCCCCTTTTTCTTGTTTTCCAAGCTCTCATCTTCGTGCCAGCTCCAACGCGACTGATCCTGAGCAATTTAGTCCTCGATTCCTGCACACAAGCACCACAAAACCACCTTACTCGTTCCAAGGCAAAATTAACTAATAATCAAATAAAATAAGCCTAAACTATATGGAAATGCATGCAAAATGTTATGTAAATATGAGGTGAAATCACACTCATAAGATACCAACTGAAATATACAACTATAAACAAGAGAAGGGGGGTTGAATTGTGTTTATCATAATTTAAACAAAGTTGAAATCTTTTCGTATACAGAAGCTTGGTTCAGACGAGTGGAAAGATACAGGATAGACAGGTGACCTGTCTGATGAAATTTTAATAGTGACTTAGACAAACACACCACTTGATAAACGGATAAGAAAACTAAAGCAACTAAAGAGTTTATAAGGAAAGAGAGATTGACACTGCAATTTATCCCGGTTCACTCTTCAAAGCAAAGAGCTACGTCCAGTCCTTGGCAGCACCAAGTTTTATCCACTATAACTGATCAGGTTACAGACTCCAAGTATTGTTTGCACACCTAGCCTCTTCAGGCTCCAAGACAAGTATTCTTTGCACACCTAGCCTCTTCAGGCTCACTCGGGTTTGTTTGAGAGATTTGGTTTGTAATAAATACAACTTCAGACAGACAGATCTTTCACTAACACTCAAAGATTGGTTTAAATGTAAAGCTTACGAAAGTCTGCGTAATAACTTCAAATGATTGAAGAATACATAATGAAAGAATGAAGATATTAATGAGCAGAGTAATGGCTCTTTAATTCTATGTGTATTCTCTATATACTTCATCTTCAATGACTTCTGTATTTATAGTCTTCAAGCATTTAGGATCCGTTAGAGACATTCCCTCAGATGTTGGCTTCAAGCAGAACTTCATTAAATGCAATAGAGTCGTTCTGGACAGCCATTAATACAATTGGAACGTTGGTTGTACTCTAACATGAAGGATCATGGCTTTATGTATCGTGATACAGCCATATCAGAGTTGTGCAGAGAACTTTTTGTACTTAGCTGAGTACAATTCCCTTTTCGTGTAAGGACCAGAGGTACTAGGGAATAAAGCATGTTGAAAGCATTCTTTAACTGGTCTTTGGTTTTGATAACCGAGGTTGCTTGAGAGAGTAACTTCTGACTTTTCTTGATAGGCGTGAGACTGAGTAGGAGAGAAGGCTTCAAGTCTCTTTCTGATGGGACAGCCAACAAAAGCTTGTTTGGTCCTTGATTCTTCAACGAGTAACCTCAGACAAGTGTAGGAACTCGTGGGGAGACAGGTTGAAGACGTATCTTGAAAGAAGTCAATAATCATAGTCAACCGACAGGTTGACTTTCGCTTATCCAGACAGGTAGTCACTTATGAGCAGATAGATGATTCTTACAGTTTTAATCTGCACACTAGATAGACAGGTTAGCAACCAATACGAAGGTTAATTAAATCATTAACCAACATTTAGTTCTCATCAAAACTTAGGGAAACGCACATCAAACATTTTAGAGACTTAACACTTTCATCCAATATGTGTTAATTTTATCTGTGATCAATAGAGAGGAATCACTATTCTAAGTGCACAGTACCTATGGTTTAGCTTCTATCTCCTCTATTTCCTCGTTTCAACATAATTCA
This sequence comes from Sophora flavescens, assembly GCA_030762895.1. Lineage (NCBI taxonomy): Eukaryota > Viridiplantae > Streptophyta > Magnoliopsida > Fabales > Fabaceae > Sophora > Sophora flavescens. Next base: position 88,152,199 of record CM061069.1, on the reverse strand, counting down.
ATGGTTTGGTTATCTCATTTATCGGTTTTGTCCTTCCTTTCAGGGACCTTTTTTTTTTGTTCCAACACATGGTTCTTTACCATAGAAGCTCTAGTCGAGGTTGTAAGGTGTGGTTCCTCTCTGTTGGTCATTGAAAAATTGATGGACATTGGACAAAATGACTGAATTTGCAACATTTTAAAAACAGGGGGACCAAATATGTTTAAAAACAAAACTATTGAGACCAAAATCGTACATGGCCAATAGAATGTGGACCAAAAGTGCAATTAAGCCTTAAATAAACTAGAAGTGGCAAAGATTTTGACAAAAATAATTTAAAGGCATGATTTTAAAGTGTACGAAAGAGTGCGTGGAGAATACCCTGGGAAACAAAAAAAAAAGTGTACAAAAGATTTGATTACAAATTTTTTATATATTCAGATATCCAATTACAAACTTTTAAAATATGAGAACCTATTGAAAATTTTCTAATAGATCAGGAACCTATAGATCAATCAAATCAAATTATATATATATATTCTTCCTTTTTTTTTCAATTTGTCACATGTAAGTCAAAATTGTTAGTAAATAAGATGAAATTAATTTCTGAAAAATACAATGTGGAACATATATTTTTAAATTTTAAATAATAAAAATACTAAATATACATTTTTTATTTTAAATAATTCCTTTAAAATCCAAATGTCAATTGAAATTATAAATTAATTCAAAGGACACTTTTTTGGAAGCAATTTAACCATTATGGGTAGCCTCAACTAAATGAACCAATAGGTTTGCAGTTTGTTGATTTTCCCTCGTTTTGTGAGAGTCATATTTTTCAGGAGTATTATATTTTTCTTTTCGCTTGTGAGAGCTGTGTTTTTCTCTCCATTTGTAAGAGTCTATCGTTGCTGGATGAAGAAACTGAATGAATTGTTTCTCTCCATTTCTCTCCATTTTTTATTGGCAGGTATGGTTCACAGGCCTATCAGAAGCCATAAACATCCTTAGTTGGAACTGTCGAGGCATGGGTAACCTGTGTGCAGTTTTTATCTACAAATACCTCGTTTTGTGTTATTACTCAGACGCGTTTTGTCGTTTTCTCTTTTTAATTTTGGTTTTTTTATTTTTTGCAAATAAAGTCGAAAACAATTGGCAGTTCATTGAGCCTTTCTTGCAGTTAGCTCGAAGCATCGACTTCGATCACAATTTACATGATGAGGGAAGATATTTCTTCAAAGCTAAATTTTATAGTTACTCTCTCAGATTTCAGGTGCAAAAAGAGGAAGTCCTAGATCTCCTTTAAGAGGATCAAACTAATTATAGGGCTGTTATTTCAAATTGTATGAAGCTTTTATCATCTTATGTTAATAATTCTTTGGTAGAGTTGGCTAGAAGGAAAATCCATATAATTGTTCACTCTTTGTTAGGGATTGCTACATATATTATTATTCTTCAAACTCATGATGATGTTACCAAATATATTGTGTTGTCCATTATTAATCAAATTATTTAACTTTTCTTTTGTAAAAAAATAAAACTAAATGAACCAATGCGAGTGACCATGTACCCATCCATTTTTGTAGGTCTAGTTCATTATCAATATTAATTATTTAATTCTTCCTATTAAATTTCTCTTCCTATTAATATCTCTTCATTGCTCTCTTCACTCACTCTCTACACCAGTGACAGTTTTTTCAATTACAATGGCTACGAGTGCAGACCACCACAACCCTGCTCTCGACCCGGATACGGACACTCCGGAAAACCCGAATCACGAGTTTGCTGAGTTCGGAGCGGGTTGCTTCTGGGGCGTGGAGCTTGCGTTTCAGCGAGTTGAGGGTGTTGTAAAGACTGAGGTTGGATATTCGCAGGGACTCACCCCGGATCCGAATTACAAACTGGTATGCTCCGGAACCACCAACCATGTTGAGGTGGTTCGGATCCAGTTCGACCCGAAAGTCTGCCCCTACACAACACTGCTGGATCTGTTTTGGTCTCGACATAACCCCACTTCCCTCAATCGCCAGGTGCATGCTTAGTTAGTTACCTTCTTGTGCGTTTCTGTCTTGCTTACACCACACCACACCACACCACACCACACACCTTTGGGTAATAACATGATTCACTGTTGCTTCAACCAATTGCGTAAATTTGTACAGAAAATTTGTTATAATATTATCCAGTTTTATTTACCAAAAATAATAATTGGCAGTAGTTTAGTAGGATTTTTCCAACAGTGGATTAGTATTCTCTTTTATCTTAATTATTTTATTTTGTTTTGTTTAATCTGATCTTCTAACTTTTATTAGAGGTGCTCGTATCCAAAGTAACTCAAAAGAAAACCAAAAGTCGATAAAAAAATTTGAAAACATAACAAAACTGAGGTTTATTAGATTTTTTTGACCTTATTTTATAAAAATCGATCGGATCGTATTGGATTTCGGATTTTTTTAGATCGAACCAAACTGACCCAATCAAATTTATAAAATTTAATATATGTTTATTCTATTTTTTTTATATTATTGATTTTTTATTTGTTGATTTTTTTCTTAATATTAGTTATTAGTTTGATGTGACATAATTTTTTACTATTTTTAATGTTACAAACTTAAAATCGATACTTGTTAACTCGTAACATTTTGATTTTTGGTATTTTATATGTTATGTATATTAAAGTTGCTTAGGCTTATTTTTTAGTCATTGTGGTGGCAAAAACCAAATCATTCAATCTAATTCAAACCGCTTTTAATCATATTGGATTGGTTCGGATTTTATATAAGAAATAATCCAATCCAAACTGAACTGCAACCTGTTTTTATTTTTGGTTAGATGATTTTTTGATTCAAACCGAACCACGAACACCTCTAACTTTTATGTGTCAAACTAGTCCATTATATTATCATCCCTGCCTTTTCCGTAGAAAGGTTATAACACATGAATTTTTCTATCGTATGCAATCTTGCACATGTTAACAATTCAAAGATAGAAATGTTGTGTTGAAAATTGTGTATTCAATTCCTTTAAAGTTTTAAAGTTACTCTTTCCAATATAATATTTTTATTTTTTGATTCCTTTACACATACAAGATTAAGTTAGAAAAATCGATAACATATTACCACCACTAATTTTTTTTTAACATTTGATGAAACTACTTTTCTCTCTCTTTTCTCCTATTACTTCCACAATTTTTTCATGTGGGAGCCATTTTGGGGGGAGCAATGATTTTTGTACACCAAAATGGGACATAATTTGGTGTCCCTTTTGTTTATTAGATGTATTTTTGAGAATCATGTATACAGATAAGTGAGAGATAAAGATAAAAATATATGATGTCTCATATAATGTTCAAAATTTGTGTTCAAAAATAATAACTCTTTTTTCAGTGGCTTCGCACCAATATTTTTTCCCTTACTTTCCCCTCCTCTAATTTAATTGTAGAGTTTCAAATTTCATTTAGTTCTTTGTTGCTTCTCAACTTATAGGGTTCTTAATGTTTCATTAACCAAAAAAACAAAAACTTATAGGGTTCTCATTTTCGTATAATTTGAGTGAACTATCGTCTAATTATTGTATTACATAACTCTATAAAGATTACTCAATTTTGACGAATGGAGTGAACCCATTATCTACTTCAATTTTGTAGCCACGTTTCTGGGGTCATTTTTCCCTCAAAATATGTCGTATGCTTCATATACTTATTTATTTATTTTTGTATAGATAATATATATGCTGTCTTGAAAATAGTGAAGTTGCTTCGAACGATTTATAGTTATACCACCCTGTATTTCATGCCATTATGATTTGATTAGATAATGAATTTGTACAGAAAAAAAAAATGTTATAATATTACACATATTCAAAGTTATCTGATAGCGTAAAAATGTGTAAAGGCTAATCAATTTTCAGTGAGTGGAATAAGTCCATTATCTGACTCTGAAAAATTTGCATTCCCGATATCAATTTTCAATTTAATAGTTGCATAACTTGCATGTGTTTATAGAAGTCTTTGTTCCTCAAAACATGTTATGTCCTTGACTCCTTGGTTTACTTATTTATTTATCTATGTATATAAATCTCAGGGCAATGATGTGGGTGCACAGTATAGATCAGGAATATACTACTTCAATGAAACCCAGGCTCGTTTAGCCTCAGAATCAAAAGAAGCCAAACAGTTGGAGTTGAAGGACAAGATTGTAACAGAAATTCTTCCAGCAAAAAGGTTTTACAGAGCAGAGGAATACCATCAGCAATATCTGGAGAAGGGTGGAGGTCAAGGCCTCAAGCAGAGTGCAGCAAAGGGGTGCAATGATCCCATTAGGTGCTATGGTTGATGAGATGACTTGCTTCTCAGTCTGCAGTATGGACTTCTGTTTAAATGTTTGTTTCTTAATAATGGATCAGTTCCAGTTTGAACACTTGCTATTTCAAATATAAATAAATGATGTAACTGATAATTTGGCATGAAACTCTTGGCCATAGAATAATGAGTTTAATTTGGTTGAACTTTTTTATTTTATTTTTAATCATGTTATTGGTACGAAATATCCACTGTCGTATTCAGTGACTAATCTCCGTCGAGAGACCTGAATGGCATTTAAGGAGGGTCCCTCTTCCGACCAGGTTTTCTCCATACATGAGATGCAGGAGTCGAACCCCTGACTACTTGCTTAAGGGGCTCGAACTTGTTTCCACTCGAACCAACCACGTGTTGGTGTTGCACTTTTAGTTACACAATCATCTAATCTTTGTATTAACACCTCATTTGATGAGTTTGACAATGTTAACAACTGCATGAAATGTCAAACTTATTAAATGATTTAGCAACAGAATATCTGATGCAAATGTAAAACCATTTTTAACTTTGACATTGGATTAAAATTGAATTCTAGAATAACTGCAGGTAGGTTACAAGAGAAATTTGTAAGCAATCAAATTGAAAGGTTTATTTCTTTGTAATACAAGCCTAAATATCTAGATGTATACATTGGCATGAAATTTGAGAAACAAATATTATTAGTTCCTTTGGTTATGAGGCAATTCCTAACACACAAGCAAACAACAAACAAGACTGATGAAAGCTTAATTGCATGGGTAGACATTCAAAGCTCATCTTTTGGAGATGATGAATCTGCTGTTGGGTTCTTGGATGAGTTTTTGACTGGGTAGGAAGCTTCCATAGCTATGCCACAGAGTCCTTGCTTGTCAGATATGCCCCTTTGCATTCTGATGTAACCTTGTTCTCCCCATTCTGGTCCCCAAGAGTTCTTAACTATCCAGTATTTGGTTCCATCAAGAGTTGTTCCATAGCCAACAACTGCTACACCATGGTTTAGCTCCGTGCCACAATCACCGGTAAATACTCCCTGTATTCATTAATAAACAAAATCCAGATACCCATTTGTTTCAGTATTGATAGGGAAATTGTCCTATCCCCATGTTTTTCTGTCAAATTGTCAACCTAACTATTGCCCCTTTTATGTTGAGGGGATTGGGAAACATATTCAGTGGTAACTACTAACTAATGATTTGATTCTACCAATTTTTAACAGATTTTACTATGAAGAGGTGAATCACCAGTAAATACTCCTTGTAATCATATTAATAAATAAAATTAACATACTCATTTGTTTCAATATTGATTGGGAATTGTCCTGTCCCCTTGTTTTTCTGTGAAATTGGTAACCTACCTATTGCCCTTTTTTTATGTTAAGGGGATTGGGAAACATGTTCAGTGGTAACTACTAACTAGTGCTTTTAATGTATCAATTTTTAACAAATTTTACCCTGAAGAGGTGAATTGGATATTTACCTCTGAGTAGAACTGGAAATCAGATCCTCCGGCATCTATGGCTACCGATACAGGTTGGTTTGCAACAGCTTTGCGCAATGCCTCTTCGTTGTTAGCAGGTACATTCTCATGGCCATCAATTGACACAGCTAGCTCATTCTCCTGCAGTATGAATGATTTTTGTATCTTTAAATTCCTTTAATTATCAGTCAATTATATTGGTTTTGTAAAAGTTCAGCATAGTATTAACCTTTGATGCATCACAGGTTCCACCTTCTGCTTTATAAGGGTAATTGTTTTCTGTTGTTATGCCACCCTTTTTCTTGATGAACTCAAAAGCATATTCCATTAGCCCACCATTGCATCCTTGATTTTCTTGATTGTCACAATCCACCAGCTCTTGTTCAGACAAGGACACTAGCTTATGTGTCTTGATTTGGTTAATACCTTCAACTGCTACAACAGTTGAAAACGCCCAACAACTTCCTATAGGAGACATCAATAACAAGATTATTTACATTACATTGATCCTTGATAAAGACAAAAACAACAATGTTATTAGAATCTATATAGGTGCCTTAATCCCATCTAATAGCTATTTAAACAATATTGGAAATTAAACTTATATATTAGAGATAGGTAGAACCTAAGTTGAGCTCTATGATTAGTAACTAGTAACTGTTTAACTTACCACATTGGCCTTGATCCTTTGCAGCAGTGACTGCACCTTTCTTCCTCCAATCCACAGAAGGGGGAACGCGGCCAACCTTCTCATACATGAAGGTCACGTTCCCACGCGGGGTGCCTCTGAACATTCTGTGGTGGTTAACTTTTGAGCCAGCATAGGTGCTCCTAAATTCATGGTTGGTCATGTCAGCGAACTTGTTCAGCTTCAACTTGTAAGGCTTATCCATTTTGTTAGTGTTGTGGACATGCATCACATTTGCTTTGAACACATTGAAGCGCTTGTGCTTCTCACTCAGGCTCCGCGAAACCGTGTGGTGACTCCTCCATCTCTCGTATAAGTCCCACAAGCTTTCGTCGGACGGCAAATCCTTCTCGTGCAAATCAAAGCTCTCCGCGATTCCGAAAACCAAAGCAAGGGATAGAGCAACCCACAAGAGCTTCTTAATTTCCATATTGCTTGTTTTGTTTTGATGGAATCAATTCAATGGAATATGGTGAAAACAGAGGAAGCAGGGTTGCTTTATATAGGGAAATGAAAACTAACAAGCCACAAAAAAACAAATAGAAGAATAAATGAGTAAGTTATATGATCCTTATGGGCATCAACAATGTGTAATGATAAATATGCCAGACTATTGCATTATAGAATCATGAAGATAGGATATGTTGATATATGTTGATGTTGCTCAAGTATGGAAGCAAAGGCTTCAATAAGTGATCAAAGGAAGGAAACTTGAGAGATTTTCTTTTGTTTTTTTTTTTTTTTTGCTATAAAAAAACAAAATGCGAGTTAGGTGCCAAATATGTATTGTGTAAGACTCACAAGCTTTGTGCCACTATATCCGTTATTGTATGCTTCAAGGATCATCTTTCTTTTGCATGCTGATCACGCTATTTATTACACCAAACGAAGGAGAAGTTGGAGGAGAGTAATGAACATTACGTTTGGTTTTGAGCCACTATTATTTGTTGTAAGTGAAGTGGAACGTTTTGATAAACTGATTTTTATTTTTTCTTTGTTACATAAAAGTTTAGGTGAGTTGGATCCCAGAGGCTCATCAGGGCAAACCTCAAGGATCAAGAAACACTTACAGATAGTTACATATTATCCACGAACAAGGTCCTCACATTAATAAACTGATTTTATGTATAACTTGATTGCTTCCTGAAAGGTTTGGAAAGGGAATGAGAAAATGAGCCCAAACGGTAAAAGTAGCGTTGGTACCATGCACAAAAAGTGCAGGGGATTCTATTTTTTAAAAGCACAACTCCTTTGCGGTTCTATTCTAGTGCGTTTTTTGTAATAAAATATAGTAAAAGTGATAACAGAAAACTGATCTCCCTTCTTGTTGTACATTTAATTTGGCTTGAGTGTAACATATTCCACACGTTGGTAAACTTATTTATCTTTATTGTTCATCCATGACTTGTAGGACTGTTCTATAAACAAACTCAATACAATTCATTTATTTTTTTAAATAGTTTTGGTGGGTTGGAGCGAGGAGGACTAAATATCTACGGATCTCGATCCCTTATAGTTGGGAATCCCTGAATGCTCCAACAATTAGGCAAAATTCTGTCAAGAGAGGATTTGGAGTCAAATTTATTGAATACAGTGAAGATAAAAAATATCCTTGAATTATCTAAATATAGGAATTTTAGGAAAAATCAAATTTATAGAATTCAAACTCAATATCTACATGTACTCTGACGCTCAAATAAATGAATGTGTAACGTGAGTACGATAAGAGATAAAAGATAATTGATTGTGCCTATTCATAGGAGAGTGAGTCGTAATTAGGAGTGTAATCGGGTCGGGTTGGATCGGATTTGAGGGGTTTCATCATCCGAACCGATCAAATTTGATCGGTTCGGATTTGACAAATTTTCAGGTACGGATCCAAACCGAACCGAACCGATCACAATCGGGTTGGTTCGGTTCGGATCATCGGGTTACTTTTTTTTTTTAATTTACACTTAAATATTAATAAAAAATTAGAAAAATAAAATAAAATATACATATTTAATTATTAATTATATTAAATTTATATATAATAATATATTAATATTATATAAAATAATTTAAAAATAAATATTTTAAAAGGTTCGGATCGGTTCGGATCGGATCAGAATTCTTGAATCCGAGACCCGAACCGATCTGGTTCAGATCGGCGTTTTGGAATCCGATCCGATGATCCGAACCAATCCACCAAAACCGGTTCGGATCCGTCGGGTTCGCGGATCGGATCGGATCCGCTTACACCCCTAGTCGCTATGTCCAAGTTGGAGTCAAGGGTAATTTGATCATTCTAGATGCCTTGTAGAGAACTTGTCAATACTGACATTTACATGTCCGTCAAGATGAGGCATTCCTTTTACCGGGGACAGATTAACTCTTTGATGGATATTAGGCTTGAGTCAAAACTCGCTCCTAATCATACCATTTTCCTTTCTTTTCCAACTTAATTCAACCAACCATGCATAGATGTGATGATTTAAGATAAACTTGTTAATTTCATTTTTTACCATAGCTTGTTATTTATTATAAAATCTAGAATATGTAACCTAATTTGGATTTGGCAAAGGCCTAGAATTTGCTTTCTGTAGTTTTTTTTTTTCAATTTGGCAAAGGTTCAATCTGCAAAAGCAATATTGAGAGAATATTATAATATTGTTCAGTGGTTATCATTTGACTACAGAGTCCAGCGTGACGTTCTTGCTTGTAGTAAACGAAAACAATAGCGTAATGTATCGGTTGCCACCATTTATGTCTGCAATATTAGAAAAGCTATGTGACCTCTTGAAGCCTTTATCTTATTGCATTTTCGCTGAACTATTAGCTAATGTGGTCAATAATGTAATTTTCTAATATTATGAATCGATAAGATCCATCGCGTGCCTTAATTGCCTTGAATTACGGTTTATTCAAATCTAATTTTCGAATTATGTTTAATGAAAATGGCAGGTATCTTGCTTGTAAACGAAAAGAATTTTCGGAGTTCTTATTTTACTTTTCTGTTATTTTTATTTTATTTTTATTATGTAATACAAAATTTATCACGGAAATCTCAATTTCATGAATATCGAAACACATGATTTTATGTGAATTTGGTTCAATTTATTAAAAATAAAAATTATGCCATACATCATTATGTGAATTTAGTTCAATTTATTAAAATTAAAAATTTAAAACAAAATTAGAATCTCCACCACCTGCGTTACATAAACCTTGTACTATACTCTCCAATGGCGACTGGCTTGACTCCGTTGACGTGTCCAGCATCAGCCGCATCTGGGGGACCCATAACGATAATGTTCTGAAGAATGATGTCTAGAATGAGGATAGAGATGGAGAATGTGAGAGGTGGGGAAGAAAGATGGTCGAGACTCTGATTTTGTTTAAAAATTTTAATTTAATAAATTTAACGAAGAAAGAGGACAAATAATACGTTCCATATTTGTCGCAGATTTATCATTTCATGGGGAAGAGGTTTCTATTAATACGTTCCCTATTTGGGGGGAGGGGGCGTTTCTGCTAACTCAATGGGTGAAAGAAAATGTGGGTATTATTTGGCAGATACTTGCAAACGAAACTGGGGGGTTATGAAAAAATTCAGAAATTATTATAAACAAAGAGTGGGTGGAGGGGGAAGGTTTACGAAGAACAGGGAAGCCATCAGAAATTAGGATTAATCTTTTTTAAATTTATTTTAATTAAATTATTTAATTGATAAGAAAAATGAGATGGCAACATGTTATTGGATGTATGTGTAAAGTTGTTTTACACTGAACCCTAAACCCTAAAATTTTGAATGTGCATTTTCAACAAATTTCGCCATCCATGCTGAAGCAAAGCACTTAATCTCTAAAAAGAATTGAATGTGCAATTCAATTCCATTACATTTTTAATTCCATAAAATTTTGAAATGTCTCGGCCAAACACAACTCAACGTAAGTAACATTTTGTTTTGGTCATGGGTTATTACATGACATTGCCAATAATAGTTTTCTTTTTTGGTTTAATTACTCTGTAGGCCCCTATACTTTTTGGGAATTTTTAAATAGATTCCTATAATTTTAAAATTTGTAATTAGGTCCCTGAACTATTATTTCATTTGTAATTAGGTCCCTATACTAAAAAAATTTGTAATTGAGTCCTCGAACATTTATAAAGTTTTCAATTGGGTCCCTGAACTAAAAAAGTTTTTAATTGGGTCTTTGAACATATATAAAATTTTCAATCGGGTCCCTAAATTATAAAATTCGTTACTGATATGTTTTTATCCAAGTTGGCTATTTAAGAATAGTTTGGGTGGAAACTTGAGACATTAGCACAATAAAAAGTAGCAAGATATAAGAAGATGAAATGAAATGTAGTAAGTTGCAAGTGAGGAAACTATTTTGGACGAAATTATTTCAAGGAAGGGATATACAACCATAAAACATAAATCGGGGAAGGAAAGGAATGAACTATAAGATATAGGAAATTTTTGGTTTTCTGACTCAACATTTTGGTCTCTTACAATCCTAAATACAAATTTGGGGGAATTCCATGTCACGTTTAACGTCAATAGACTTAAAGACCTCTTCACAGAACCCTACCCCAGGGACTCAATTGAAAATTTTATATAAGTTCAGGGACCCAATTAAAAACATTTTTAGTTCAGGAACCCAATTGAAAACTTTATAAAAGTTCGAGGACCCAATTACAAATTTTTTTAGTATAGGGACCTAATTACAAATGAAATAATAGTTCAGGGACCTAATTACAAATTTTAAAAGTATAGAGACCTATTTGAAAATTCCCAAAAAATATAAGGATCTACATAGTAATTAAACCTTCTTTTTTCAGACAACTTAACACATATGTACAACTCTCTTCACAAGCTTTGGGCCTTAGTTCTATATTAGTACATTACCTTTTTTTCCAGCAACCCATGTCCCATGACCTTGAAATGAAAACTAATTTGTTGTTATTTAAAAGTTTAGTTGAGTTGGTCCCAGGGGCTCACCAGGGGCAGAGCATGCCTCACGGCTCAAAGAGCGTTTCTAGAGGTACTTACAGATTACTCACCAACGAGGTCCTCACATCAACAGTGAGATTAGAACTCACTGCCCTTCATTTGTTTATTTGTTAATGCATTTTCATCCAATCAGCCCTTCATGGATTAATCAGGCAATTGGACGTTTTTGTGAATAACTAGTTTCCATATTCCCCAAACCCACTTAGCAATATTTAGAAATGTGATTAATCAGCCCTTCATGGATTAATCAGGCAATTGGACGTTTTTGTGAATATTTAACAATACCTAGCAATATTTAGTTCCCAAGGATAAACAAGTAAGATGTAACAAAGCAATTAGAAATGTGAATAGATACTTGTACATTTTTTTTCTTAAGGCAAGGTGACCCTATGTCACCATAATTTATTGATAAAAAGAAGAAAAATAAATAAAACAAAACCATGGGGGGGACATAAACCAAAACCCACGAAAAGGAAATCATTTAAACCTAACATTAGGTTTTCTATTCCTCCTCAGATTATACTTCTGAGATTTAGACATAACCACCGTGAAATTGAAATCAACTTCAACAACATTATCATTACTCAACTATGGGATGGGTACGAAAAAGTTACAGTAAAAATGAAGAGTTATCCAATGGCATTAGAAAGAATAAACTGTAATTCAATCTGAGAGTAAAGCTACCTACACATAGTTCTACTCACATCTGCACAATTTTTATTGTCTAGTTATAGTTGGTCTCACTTAATGTTTTACACGCCTTCATTCTGGTTCTGCCACATAAGCAAGGATGTGCACCAAACTGTGAAACTAGCATTTTTTTCTGACATTAATTACAGCCTGCTAGAGACATGATTCAACAAATTTCGTCATTTCGAAATTAGTAGAACACGAGTTTCATCACAAATGATTCTAGAGAGAGTAGTTTAAATGATTTTCTATCTACATTGTTCCTGATTTGAATGGTATACCTTGTATGAAAGTGTAATGATTTAGTAAAGCAAAACAGCCAGTACATCTGAAAACTGTGCAAATGAGTATTACCACATTTCCTCCATACCTGAGTGTATTCGAAGAAATTAAACCCTTTTAGGTCCATATGCAAACAACCCCATTCTTGTCAGCTGAAGCTAGAGGTTTTCCAAGCCCACTCCACGCACAACATAGAATAGAAGTAGTATGTTCCTTCAGAGTGCTGACAATATCAGCTTTCGATGTTGACCAAATATAAACAGATCCATCAGCAGATCCAGCAGCAACATGATTGCCATCTGGACTAATACATGATCTACTCCAATTAGAAGCCACTCTATTTCCCGCGGCTCTTAGCGTGCTGCTAACTTCCAGAGATCGCACATCAAACAAATTGTGCAGATTGTCCCTACCGCTGGTCAATACAACATTTCCATTTCGAGAAAGCGATAGCGATGTGACAGCAAGTGAATGTGCCACAACCTCGCTAAGTAGCTTTCCAGTCTGAATATCCCATAATCGAAGATTTCCATCAACATGTCCAGAAAATATGGTCTGTCCATCCATGCTGAAGCAAAGAGCATTACAATTGCTATGAAAAATCATTGTGTTAGTGCAATAACCTTTCAACAAGTCCCAAACTTTTATAGTACGATCATAAGCTGCACTGACAACATGACGGCTTGAAATCTTGCTAACATCAACAGCACAAACTTTATCTGCGTGGCCAGTAAGGGTATGACGGACTCGACCTGAGTTGAGATCCCACACATATAAGTTGTTTGAGCTGCTTGCAGCAATAACAGATTGATTGTCATGAGTGATTGCAAGATCTAATACAGAGCCAAGGCAGCCATGGAGGTTGGAACTTAAGGATCCTGTATTTGTATCCCACACTTTAACTGATCGATCTTGTCCCCCTGAAATCAATTGACTAGAATTGTTCTCAAACAATATGGAAGCACAACCACCTCCATGCGCATGGAGCCTGTATTTACACGTGGAAGGGATGGTTGACTCTAAAAACAAGTCAGCGCCTTCTTCACTTTGGCGAACTATGCCATCTACCTGCTGCCTGGCAAGCGTTTCTAAACCACTGGCCTTTAGCCGCTTGATCATGTCATCATACAGTTGATTTGCCTAAATTGATAGGCAAAATATTAGTTGGATTAACAGCTTAAGCAAAAATTTAGAATCCTAGCAGCTACTAGAAATATTAGTATCACAGTTTTCTGAGGTGCTACATGTAAGAAACTTAAACTACTGGTGTAACTATAACAAAATGATTCAACTCTAACGCAAATTTCAAATTTCAAGCTATCATTAAATAAGTTCAGAAATAGATTAAATGTTGGTATAATATAACTTATTAAGGTAGCTGACATCTACCACAAAGATGGCAACCAACAGAAGCATCTTAGCAGTGGCTGAACTTCACCTCTTGCCCAAGCCAAATCCATTCTCACAGAAAATATGCACCAACAACTATCTAATTTCAAAAGTTCATATGCTGAATGAGAATATATTATACCTCATTTAGGCGTTCAGCATCCTTCATTTTTTCTAACATCCAGCGATCGACCAACATCTTATTTTCAGCTTCAGCATTCTTGGCTCTAGCAGCCATCTGCTCCAGTTGCGCTTTAAGTTCTGTGTTCTCACTTATAACCAGTTCAAGTGCTTTAATTTTTTCTTCCGAGTCAATTTTTAATTGAGAGCACTCATCCCTGCAACATTTATTTAAGTTGCAATCATAAGCATAACATAGTGACTTAAAGAAATAAAGTTAAATAACTGTTAAGCCAAAAACAAAATAAAGAGCAATATCAAGCAACCTCAGTTCGGTCAACTCCTTTTGCAGGTCAACAAGTGCAGTTTCTTTCTCTTGAAGCAAAGCTTTTGAAGCTCTGGATTCAGCTATTTCCACAACAAGCTGCTCAGATACTCGAGACTGAGCTTTGTAGCATTGCTGAAGTTCCACTTCCAAACTCTCAGCTTTCTCCTTCCATTCAGAGCCCTTCAAGGACACAAATACAACATTTTAACTAAATGAAAATTTCCAATTATCAAATACACACCATGATCCAAGTGACAACAATAATACTAAATTTAAAGCAGCATCCACAACTGTTAACATATGTTTGCACATTTTCAAAAGATACAAGAAAATATCAAGGTTTTGATAATTGAATTTTCCATGTTAATATTGTGTTTTTGCATTATTGCGAACAATTGCGGTAAAATGCGACTGATGCTGCAACAATTGCAGTCCTCCTTTGCGGTTGTGGACCCAGATTTAAAACCTATTTACAACAATGGTATTTCTAAAAATTAATTGGGGATTATTGCAACAAGGGTGTCATTAAATTCAAAGTTGGAAACCCATTATGATCAATTTGATAATAATCCCTATCAAATATGATTTTTATGATAGAAAATGGAACCTGGGAAGCAATAGGTCTAGAAAGAGCTTCAAAAGCTGGAGCATGAGCTCCTTCTTCCATCAAATGGCGCTTCCGCAGAGCCCTCAAAGCATGTTTGATAGCTTCATTTGCAATTTCTTCCTTTGACTTGCAAGGATTCGACATTTACCAGAAAATAATATCAAAACACCAAAATCACCTGTTTGGTTGCAAGGACAATAAAAATCAAAGGGTACCCAGATATTTTTGATCGCCAAAGATTAAAACTTTGAACTAAAAAAAAAAAAAGCCAAATCATACTGCGACTATTACTTACATATCGAGGAAGCAGGATTGAGTGTGAGACGTTAGGGTATGTAATCTGCAAAGAAAACCAACGTTCTCCAATCTCTTTACTTTTATTTTATTTTTTCACAATAGGGAAATTTCGATCGATGAAAACAATCCACCAAATTACTTTTGTTGTTCTCCACCCGGCAAATTAATTAATCCGCCGCAATACATTACTCTCGTCCATATCATTTTAAAGAAAGTTTTAATTTTGACATAATGTGTAAATTATTTTAGGGTGTTCGGGTGGGAATATGCTCGACCGAGTTAGGCTCGGGACTGGATCTGACTTGTGTTTCAATCTCAAGACATAAATTATTGGTTTGATATAGGCCAATTTTTAAGGCTTGAGTCTGATCTACTTTGAAGTATGGCCTGACCTAAAAGCCTATTTAAAAGCTTACTTATCAATAAGACTAGGGATGACAAAATCACTCGCACCCGCAGATATCTGCATGAATTACTCGTAATGGGTAGTAAATGAATATCTACAAAATGGGGATGGGGATCATACTACCTGCCCCATGGATACCCGCATATTCATAATAAATATTTTTATTAAATATAAATATATATTATGACAATTTCTATATTTTGAGATGAAATAAACTTTATTTTCTTTATTATATGATATTTTTAGTGGTTAAACTCTTAACAATAATTTTTTAAAATTACATATAGTATATTATATAATATTATTACAAGATACTGCTATATTATATTGTTATATTTTATTTCCTTTCATTTTTATTTTAGATTCTTAAATATCCACATGTATTCATGGATTCTCAGCGACCTGCATAAATATCCATGGATATTGATGAGGATGGATGCGAGGGAAGCACTACCCGCACTCACACCGCCCCATTATCATTCCTAAACAATACATTTAAATATGCATCCACCTAAATAGGTCATATGCATTCACTTGTAAATAGACTCGTATGCCTCTAATGATAAAGAAGTTGGTAGACCTATACTAATAAATATGCATCATGCATTCAAAAATAAATAGGCAATTAGACAACTACATGGCCAATTGGCCTTTACTTTCAAATATTATAAATAATATAAATATTATATTATAGTATTATGATATATTACATTATATATATATATATATATATATATATATATATATATATATATATATATATATATAATTAATGTAATATATATACGTGCGCGCGTGCGCTTGCACACATATATGTTAAATAGGCTGGCCTAATAGGCCTAACAGACTTTTTTTTGAAGTCTTGACCTGACGTTTTTACTAAATAGGATAGGCCGAGCTAAGCCTTAAATAGACTAGACCGTAGACCGCCGACGAGCGGCCTTCCTATTCACACCGCTTGGTGTAGGCTATGTTAAGTCACAAAGTGTTTTGATTATGTAATACGTCCTGATCGATACTGTTAGCTTTGTGTGTGTTTTGATGAACCCAAACATTAAGCAAATGATTTTATATGAACTGTGTGAATATTGCTAATCATTTATTTGAGTGTGCAGAAAAAGGACACGATCTTAGCAGAATCGAATCAACTAAAGGATATGAAAGGATCAACAGCATAAGTATATGTGACTGATCTATGGTTGCTAAATAGATGTTGAAGCGTAATGCGTCTGATTTTAGATTCAAGCTGTAGCTTAAAGTCAACATCATTTCTCATACTCATTGACTCTGAAGAATAGCAGCTAGCAGCACTGAAGAAAAATGTTCAAGCATCTATCATCTTCAAGATTGGAAGTTGAAGATAAAACCTTATACTTTTTATCAAGCTAATGGATAGAAGAATGCCAAATTCGATTTGTTAAAGATTGTCTTTCTTGTGTCTAAGAGAGAAATTTGAAGTGATCTACAGTTATACTCTAATCAAAATACTCTTCGAAGAATCAAAGAATACAAACATTATCTTCTGAAGGAAGTTAAAAGAAGATGGATCAAGTTTACAAACTAAACCATGTTAAGAAGACACACATCAAAAAGCATATGTCCCTCATAAGATGTGTCTTAGTTTCTGACAGATACAGGACCAAACTCTTGTCAGAACTATTTGAAGAATTCAAAGGATATTCATTGCTTACACCCTCAGCATGGAACAGTATTCATATCGAGAGTTCAAATAGCTGAAAGCTATCATCACTCTCATCATCTTCTCATATTGAAAATCATCTAGAGAAGAACTCATCTGCAACTCACCAGATCTCAAAGTCTACATTCACTTACTAAAGTGTAAAATTGGTTGAATTGCTATTGTAAACCTGAAGTTGTGCTTCAAACAACTCTGAAAACTCTCTAAGCCTGGAGGTTTGTTTCAAGAATACTTGTTGAGCCTGAAGAGGCTAGGTGTGCAAATAATACTTGTGTTCAGCCTGGAGAGGCTAGGTGTGCAAATAATACTCGTCTATAACCCTGATCATTTATGGTTCTAAAACTTGGTGAAGCTAAGGACTGGATGTAACCCAAGGTTTGTGGGTGAACCAGGATAAATCTGAGTACTTTCTTTCCTTAGCTCTTTACTTTATTATTGAGTTTATTTATTTATCCTGTTAACTAACTGAGGAGTGTTAATAGCTTATGTTCAGTTTGCTCATAATGGTGTCTGTGTCTAAGCGTCTTATCTGTACTGAATTTTGTTTTATGCTTAAAAAACCCTGATTTGAGAAAACACTATTCAACCCCCATTCTAGTGTTGTTTTGTGCCATTTCGGGCTATGTTTGGGAGTTTTAAAGATAATGAAATGGACTGGTTATTAATTGAGTGGTTAGTAATAGAGTAGAGTAAAAAGGTAAAAACATATCACCTAATTATTTGGAAGTTTACTGATGGAATGAAAGAAAATCTCAAACCTTCCAATTTGGAAGACATGAAAATGAAAGGATTTGGGTAGGATGGAGTGATTTGGGTTACCATCATCAACCCTTACACTCCATTACTCTCAAACAATTTAACAATGAGTTAATCTTTTTTTACCACTTCACTCTATCCATCCAAATATAGAAAGAGGTGAAGGGAGAGGAGGGATTTTAATGGAAAGAGAAGAAAAAGGAAGGGAGAGGATACATTTTAATTGGATATTGTATTTGGTTGATAGGATGGGATGAGAATGATTTTAATGGAAGGAGGAGAAACAATACTTTTCATCTTTGGTTCACGGGACCGGGGGAGGGGGGATTTTAAAACAAATTTATTTTTATACCCTTATTTATTTCAAAATAGACATATGAGGGTATTTTAGTCAATGCATATAAAGTCTTTTAAAATCATTCATCTCCCCTCCAAATCCCCTCAATATTAGAGGGAGCCAAAATTGTGTGACGATGGATTTTGAGCTACTGCATTCTCCTCCCCCCACCTTCAAAAAGTTGAAGCAAATATGAAATATTTTAAAAAAATTCATGCCCTCCATTTCCCTCCAACCAAACATTTAAGCTAGCTGATAAGCTATCTTATAGCCGATAAGCTAATATTTAGTTGGTAGCTTATAGCTGATAGTTAAAAAGCTAGCTAATTGAATTTGAAGTGTTTGGTAAAATTAGCGGTTGAGCTAGCTTGTAAATGTAAAATGATATAAAAGGACATATTTATGATAAATATGGTAAAGTAGGAATTTTATTAAATGAATGGGGGTAAAAATGAGGGAAAAGTCAATAAGCTATAAGCTATAAGCCATAAGCTAAATAAATTAGCTTATGAAGAAAGCTATAAGCTAATGAGATAAGATTGTTCACCAAATACCTCTATTTCAGTCAAACAAGCTTATAAGCCAGTCAAATAAGCTATAAGCTAGCTCATTGGATTTTCCAAACAGAGACATTACACTAACAAACAATGAAAAATAGACATTGGAAGAGCTTTGTCCCCTTAAATGAATCTTCCCGACTCGGCTCATATTAGTCGGAGTCCAATGTGATTTCCAATACCTAAATCCTAGATGCTTTCTTAGACTTTAAAAATACCAATGAAGCAAAATTCAATCCAACACCATTGAAGCATCAAGCAATTATATGGAAACTTTTTTCTTTTGCAAATAAATGTAACAAAAAATGTAAGCCTATGTTCGGTTCCACGTTTTAACCTAGCAAAAGTGCTTTCTAAATAGTCAAACGTGGCTTTTACCGATCTAGAGATGTTTGACTTTGTGTAGGGGAAACACTTTTATATCTGGGATCAATTCCAGGGGGTAACTGAAATAGACAACTATAAACACGAGAATGAGGGTTGAATTGTGTTTATCATAAATTAAAACAAAGTTGAAAATTTTTCGCACACAGAAGTTAGGTTCAGACAAGTGTAAAGACACTGCACAGACATGTGACCTGTCTGGTGTGATTTTAATAGAGAGACACACAAGCACACAACTTGAAAACAAGTTTGATATTCACACTTTAACCCCTTTAGTTAGAAAGCAGATAATATAATCAAAGCAACTATATAGTTTAAGAGAAGAGAGGTTAGCACAACTATTTATCCTGGTTCACTCTTGAACACTAAGAGCTACGTCCAGTCCTTGGCAACACCAAGGGTTATCCACTATAACTGATCAGGTTACAGACTCCAAGTATTGTTTGCACACCTAGCCTCTTCAGGCTCCAAGACAAGTATTCTTTGCTCACCTAGCCTCTTCAAGCTCACTCAGGTTTGTTTGATAAGTTTGTTTGTAATAAATACAATCAGACAGACAGTTCTTTTACTAACACTCAGAGAGTGGATTAAATGTAGGCTTAGGAAAGACTGCGCAATAACTTCAAATGATTGAAGAATACAGATTGAAAGAATGAAGAAATAAATGCATAGAGTAATGGCTCTTTAATGCTGTGTGTTATATATCTTCATCTTCAATGAGTTATATATTTATAGCCTTTAAGCATTTAAGATCTGTTAGAGACGTTCCTTCAAATATTGGCTTCAAGCAGAGCTCCATTAAATGCAATAGAATCGTTCTGGGAAGCCATTAATGCAATAGGAACGTTGGTTGTACTCTAACACGGAGGATCATGGCTTTATGAATCGTGTAGTAGCCAAATCAGAGTTGTGAAAAATGCTTTTGTACTTTGCAGAGCACGTTGCCCTTTTCGTGTAATAACCAAGAGTACTAGGGAATAAAGCATGTTGGAAACATTCTTTAACTGGACGTCATTTCTGATTTCCTAGGTTGCTTGTGAGAATGACCTTCTGACTTTCTTGATAAATGTGCGAAGAAGAAAGAGAGAGCTTCAGAGTCTTCTATACGAAGGGACAGCTTTCAAAAGCTCTTTGTACTTGAGTTCCCCATTGAAGAACCTTAGACGAGTATGAGAACTTATCAGAAGACAAGTTGAAACTTCAAATGCAGAAAGTCAATATTCTAGTCAACAGACAGGTTGAATTTTGCTTTTTCAGACAGGTGTTCATCTATGTGGGCAGACAGGTGAGAAAGTGACTTCTTACTTTTGTGATCTGAACACTCAATAGAAAGGTTAGCAACCAATATAAAGGTTAATTAAATCATTAACAAATGTTTAGTTTTCATCAAAACTTAGGGAAATGCACATCAAACATTTTAGAGACTTAACAATCTCCCCTTTTTTTATGATGACAAGCATTCAGATGATTTAATGAACCTTTGAAAATATCAACAGAAGAGATAACAGGATTCAGACAAGTTGAAATTTTCTTGACCAGAAAGGTTGTGCAGATAGGTGCACTTAGGTTCAATTCATACTTAGGAGTTCGTAAAACAGCACAGAAACAGAGTTAATTTCTTATACACAAACATTTAATTATATTAGAGTTGAAATTATGTAGCTCAGAGACAAGTTCATTTAATTTTTCTTAACTCTTTACTTAATCATCTTAACTTTAATTTCTCCCCCTTTTGTCAACAACAAAAAGGAAAGAAATAAGAAGCAGAAAAGTAAAAGACAGTAAAGATAAAAGGTGAAGAGTATTATTTTATTCATCATAAGCTTTTCAATACAGGGCAGCTATTACAAACAAAAAACTACCTAGACTGACTAAAAAGCAAAAACAGAGATTCAACTCTCTTTTCTAACAGCAGCCTAGCATGCCTCTCTTCATCCAGCTGTCTTCTAGTTTTGTCTACCAGAGCCTAAAGTAGGTTGAAGCTATGTAAGTCCACCATCTGAGGAGTGGAGGCTTCTATGGTCAGACTAGCTGAAGCAGCAGACTGGTCTGAGTGCCAGGGCAAAGCTAAGACTGGGGATGCCTTGGGCACAGAAAAATGGTGAAGAGATACGGGGGAAGACACGCTGATGAAGGGTTCTATAATAAAAGAAGGGAAGAAAGGCTAGTTTAAACAGAGGTCTGATTCTGACAAAGTCAGTATCAGGAGATGAAAAGACATGAAAGTCTCTCAGACAGAGACAGATGGTGACTCTTATCTGGATGGGAGGGGGAAGAGGTTGTTTGGCAAGAATAGATGGAGGTAGGGGTAACAAAGAATCAATGTAAGCAAAGAAAGAATTTGAACCTGTAACTAATAAGAATTAATACATAGACCTAGAAGGTAACATTACAACGGAAGCAGGATAGTGAGTCCTTGACAATGTTCTAATGAACAAGACAATAGGGGGATAGAAGAAAATCTCCCTGCATGGGTTAAGAATATGAGGTGGAGGAAAGGGAATGATAGAAAGGTTAGAGAAGCTTGCAGTCATAAGAGATTTCAAGTCAGATACAAAAAGACATGAAGATATGCCAGCTTGTTCTTTAGGAGTTGAATCCCTTGGAACTACTGTGTACTGACATATATCAGGCACAACATCATAAGATGATGTTTGAGTTTGGTGAGAGGAGACAGGTGAAGAAAATGGAGACACAATGGAGAGGGGTTGGACAGATAGGGCAGGTGGAGAAGAAACAAAAGGGTTTAGGATACCTTGATGAGAGGGGGGAGTTGGTGCAGAAGGAATGGATGGAAGGACCAACTGGTTTTCTAACAACCTCAGCTTCTTCCTTGGTAGAGAAGGGTTCAGATGGTCAATGATAAGCCTCTGGCTCATCTAGTTTTATGGCTAGTATGACCAGGGTTTTGTGCAAATTATATCCTATTTTCACCCGAATTAGATTAGATTGTCCTCAAGCAAGGTTTTGAGTATCTAAAGTAGTTTTAGGTTAATTTAGCTAGTTTTGAGTCAAAATAATACACTTATGGTTATTTCCTTGTTTTCAGGTTAAGTAGAAGTTGAGAGAATAAAGAACAGGGGATTCGCCCCGCGAGCTTCTTCTTCGCCTCGCGAACCTGAAAGCCAGCAGAACAGTGAAAATTTCACGCTCTCTGGTTCGCCCCGCGACTACCCTTATCGCCTCGCGACCCTGAAGGATGACTGTTCCAAGAAATATGCAAGCTCTCTGGGTCGCCTCGCGAATCCACCTTTCGCCCCGCGAGCCTGGAAGTCAGAAAGCATCACGGTTAGGTCCTGATGGCCATAACGGGCGTAAGGAGAAGACTCTTCAGATCCTCGCCTCGCGAGCAAGTACTTCGCCTCGCAAGAATGCCAAAGGTTGCTGACTCTTCATGAAATTCGCCTAGCGAATGTGTGCTCGCCTCGCGAGCTAGCTGAATTCAGAATTTGTATAAAAGGCTGTTCTGAACAGATTGTAAAGACTTTGGCTTCTCCATAGTTTTTTATATTTTTCTGTGTATTTCGTTATTGTTATGGAGAACTAAATTCTTAGATTAGTCTACTGTATGAGAATTCCATATACTTGAGGTTTTGTAATCCCTATTTTACTTGCTTTTCCCTTTTCAATACTACATTATACATTTCTGTTTGTTATTTCAGGAGTGTGTAGTGTTGTATTGATTCATTTCAGTGATGTTATGTTTCTATACTAAATCGCGTTTGTTATTTTGCGTGCGTTCATTCATGTTCGTTTGTTCATGAGAGTTTAACCCCGTTTGTTATTTCGGGAATAGGAACCTACATCCGTAGTAGCGATTACGTTGTTAGTTGTTGCTATAACTAAAAGGGGATTAGAATCTGCTTAGGCTTGGGATTACATGAACCAAGGATAGTGGGGAATTCGAGGACAGTAGATTAATCGTTGTTTGCTAATTGATAATCTCTTTAAACTGCCTGCTTTTTAATTGCTCTGCTTTTGCTTGTTACTTATTTGCATTCAAACCAAACCCCCCCCCCACAAAAACTGATTTTTGTGAAAGATAACACTTTCAGAGTCCTTGAGAGACGACATCCGAGTTGTCGCCCTAAACTACAGTTTTAAACCCGCTCGTCCTTTTTGGCGCGTGCGCGACCAAAAATTGGCGCCGTTGCCGGGGACTCTGAGTTGTTATTTTTCGCATTTATTTTATTTTATTTTATTTTATTTTCTTTCTTTTATTTTTCTGTTTTGTTTTGAATTGGTCTGGCTACTAGGTCGAATTGCCCTGAACTGTGTGATTTTGACCCGGAAATTGAAAGAACATTGCACACACTCCGTAGGGAATTTCGGGCTAGCACTAGTAGTGATTCCAATTTCAAAACTGTTTTTGAAAACATGGGAGACCAGAGGACATTAAGACAGCTTGCTGCCCCTGATGTCAACTATAATGGATTGTGTATTTCATATCCTGGTGCTGACACTCCTTTTGAACTGAAATATGGTTTTATTCACTTGTTGCCCAAGTTTAATGGTCTTGCAGGTGAGGATCCACACAAGCACTTGAAGGAATTCCAAGTTGTATGCTCCACAACCTCGAGATCAGAGGGAGTCACTGAGGATAGTATCAAGCTGAAGGCTTTTCCGTTTTCACTCCAGGGAGCTGCAAAGGATTGGCTATTGTATCTTGAGCCCAACTCCATCACCACTTGGAATGATTTGAAGAGGGTGTTCCTAGAAAGATATTTTCCTGCTTCAAGAGCTACTTCAATAAGGAAAGAGATATGTGGCATCAGGCAAGGGAATGAGTCACTAGCTGAATACTAGGAAAGGTTCAAGCATTTGGTATCCAGTTGCCCTCAGCATTAAATTTCTGAACAACTCCTGATCCAGTACTTTTATGAAGGATTGCTGCCGATGGATAGGAATCTTTTGGATGCTGCTAGTGGGGGAGCATTAGTTGATAAGACCCCAGCTGCTGCCAAGCAACTCATTGAGAATATGTCATTGAATTCCCAGCAGTTTTCTACAAGAAGAAATTCAGTTGAGACAAGAGGTGTGCATGAGATTCATAGTTCATCTTCCAACCAGGCTGCCCTTGAGAATATATTGAATGAGCTGACTTCCTTTGTAAGGCAATTGGCAATAGACAAGGTTCAGCCTGCAAAGTTATGTAGCATGTGCAATTCACCTGAGCACCCATTTGATCCATGCCCGATCCAAAGAGAAGAGTTTGTCAGTGAAGTACCTCAAGCTTGTGCAGTAAACCCCTATAATCAAGGAAACAGTCAGAATCGGTACAGCACTCCAGACCTCTCTACCAATAGGTACCATCCCAGCTGGAGGAATCACCCTAATCTGCGGTATGGGAACTCATTCCAACAACAGCCAATGGCACCTCAGAATCCTTCTCCAGTGACCACTTCTGCACCTTCTGGACCTTCATTAGAAGACTTGGTAAAGCAAATGGCTGCATCTAGTATACAGTTTCAGCAGCGGACAGATGCTAGCATTCAAGATTTGAGGACACAGATTGGACAGCTGGCCACATCCATGAATAGCATACAACAAGGTCAAGGGACAAACCAGCTGCCAGCACAACGAGTGATAAATCCTAATGCCTCCAATCCTAATGTGAGTGCTATATCTCTGAGATCTGGAAAAGTTGTTGAGGCCACTTCTGAAAAAGATGAAGAATCTGTTGAGGTAACTCCTGAGCCTACTGTTGAGGTTGAAGCTGAGAAAGTGTATAGACCACCCATCCCATTCCCACACAGATTGTAGAATAATAAGAAGATTAGTGGTGAAGATAAGGAGAAGGAAATTCTTGATGTTTTCAGAAGGGCAGCTGTAAATATTCCTCTCCTAGATGTGATCAAGCAAGTGCCCAGATATGCCAAATTTCTGAAGGATCTATGCACCAACAAGAGGAAGATGAAGAATAATGAGAGGGTTGACTTGGGAATGAATGTCTCAGCGCTTATCCAGTCTAAGCCAGAAAGAGTTGCTTCTTTAGCCCCTACTCAGGCATTACCACAAAAGTGCAAGGATCCAGGCACTTTCACTATTCCATGCACTATTGGGGATAGGAAGTTTGAAAACTGCATGCTAGACTTGGGAGCATCCATAAATGTCATGCCTACCTCCATCTTTAACAACCTTGATCTTGGGCCATTGCAGTACACAGGTTTTACCATCCAGTTGGCCAACAGGACCAGTGCCCGACCCATGGGAATGGTAGAGGATGTGCTAGTGCAAGTTGATGATTTGATCTTCCCTGCGGACTTCTACATCCTAGACATGGTAGGAGAGACACCTTCCAGTAGATCACCTATAATCTTGGGCAGACCATTCATGATGACATCCAAGACTAAGATTGATGTGCATGATGGGACTATGTCTATGGAGTTTGGTGGTATTGTGGCCAAATTCAAGATCTTTGATGCTATGAAACACCCAGTGGAGGATCACTTTGTTTTCCACTTAGAGTTGCTTTCTGAGCTTATTGAGGATACTCATGAGGACTTTGTTTCAGATTTTCCTTTTATTTCTGGTTTTGATGATGTATATACTTGTACTAACTGTACTAACACTAACCCATGTGCTGTTTGTTCTGAGTTTCTGGATTCAACCTTGCAGGGTGATAGTGATAGTGATAGTGAGATTGGAGCTGTCTGTTCTGCAGAAGTCCGTGGCATCATGGCTACTCCTAATGCACCATCTGTTGAGCAGCCACCATCCTTAGAGCTCAAGCCACTCCCAGAGAACCTGAAGTATGCTTACCTAGAGACAAATGAAAGACTTCCAGTCATCATCTCTTCCAGCCTTGACTCTGACCAGGAAGCGAAACTATTGGAAGTTCTGAGGAAGCACAAGAAGGCTATTGGGTGGACTTTAGCTGATATTCCAGGAATTAGCCCCTCCAGATGCATGCACAGAATTTTATTGGAGGATGGAGCTAAGCCAGTCAGACAGGCCCAAAGGCGACTTAACCCACTGATTCTGGATGTGGTGAAGAAAGAGGTGACTAAGCTTCTACAGTGGGTATTAGATACCCCATCTCCGATAGTACTTGGGTAAGTCCTATGCAAGTTGTACCAAAGAAGTCCGGTCTAACAAGAGTTAGGAATGAAAATAATGAGCTTGTGCCTACTAGAGTCCAGAATAGTCCGCGAGTTTGTATAGACTATAGGAAGCTAAACCAGGCCACCGAAAGGATCATTTTCCTTTGCCGTTCATAGATCGAGATCTTGGATCTGCCTGGCTGGTCAATCTCATTATTGCTTTCTTGATGGCTTTTCCGGGTATTTCCGATTCATATTGCCCCCGAGGATCGGGAAAAGACCACCTTCACGTGCCCCTTTGGTACGTTTGCTTATAGGAGGATGCCATTTGGCCTTTGTAATGCTCCTGGCACCTTTCAAAGATGCATGCTTAGCATTTTCTCTGACTTTATTGAAAATTGCATAGAGGTGTTCATGGATGATTTTACTGTATATGGCTCCTCATTTGATGCTTGTCTGCATAGTCTAAGTCTAGTTCTACAAAGATGCATTGATACCGATCTGATTTTGAATTATGAGAAATGTCACTTTATGGTAGAACAGGGGATAGTTTTGGGGTCATGTAATTTCTAAAGAGGGTATTTCTGTAGATCCTGCAAAAATTAATGTGATTTCTTCATTGCCTTACCCATCTTGCGTCACGCGAGATCCGTTCTTTTCTTGGACATGCAGGTTTCTACAGCGCTTTATAAAGGACTTCAAAAAGATAGCACTCGCCATTGTCAAACCTGTTGAAGAATGATGCCCTGCTCCAGCTTGATGAAAAGTGCAAGGAGTCATTTGACTATCTCAAAAAAGCATTGACTTCTACCCTCGTCATCCATTTGCCCCTGACCGACACTCCTTTTGAACTAATGTGTGATGCTTCCAATTTTGCTTTGTGGGAGCAGTTAAGCACAAAGGGTGGGCAAGGTTGCCCATGTAATTCACTATGCTTCTAGGACATTAGATGCTGCGCATACCAAATTACACCACCACCGAGAAAGAACTCGCTAGTCATTGTATTTACACTTGACAAATTTAGGTCATATTTGCTAGGTTCTAGGGTCATTGTTTTTACTGACCATGCAGCTCTGAAATATCTGTTGAAGAAGCCAGAAGCTAAGCCAAGACTAATCCGGTGGATGCTTTTGCTCCAAGAATTCAATGTGGAGATAAAGGATAAAAGTGGAGTTGAAAATTTGGTAGCAGATCACTTGAGCCGGATAGCAAGGGATGAGGATACTTCTCCCATCCAAGATGATTTCCCTAATGAGAGACTTTTACATCTGTATGGGGTAACCCCCTGGTTTGCCGACATTGTAAATTTTCTTGTTGCTGGTGTTGTTCCCCGCAGTATAAGTAGACATAAGTTCCACAAGCTCAAAAGCGATGCAAAGTACTATGTGTGGGATGACCCCTACCTGTGGAAGTTTTGCAGTGACCAGGTTATTCGGAGGTGTGTCCCCGATCATGAGACAGAGTCCATCCTGCATTTCTCACATGCCTCTCCAGTTGGAGGACACTTTGGACCTCAGAGGACAGCAAGAAAAGTCCTGGATTCTGGATTTTACTGGCCCACAATTTTTAGGGATTCCTATGAGGTATACAAGAATTGTAAAGAATGTCAAATAACAGGCCCTGCCATCACTCGTAGGAGTGAGATGCCTCAACAGCCCATGCTCTTTTGTGAAGTTTTTGATGTGTGGGGGATGGATTTCATGGGTCCTTTCCCTCATTCTTTTGGTTTTTTATACATACTTTTGGCTGTAGATTATGTTTCAAAGTGGGTGGAAGCAATCCCCACTAGGACTAACGATGCTCAAATTGTTTCCAAATTTGTTAGGTCCAACATTTTTTGCAGGTTTGGCATAACTAAGTCCATAATCAGTGACTGTGGCACACACTTCGCAATGAACCATGGAAGCCTTACTCAGGAAATATGGGGTTGTACATAGAGTTTCCACTGCCTACCATCCCCAGACCAATGGCCAGGCTGAAATATCCAACAGGGAGATCAAGCAAATTCTAGAGAAGATGGTGCAGCCTAATAGAAAGGAATGGAGCCGCCGTCTGGAAGACGCACTGTGGGCACAGAGGACTACTTTCAAGACCCCTATAGGAATGTCCCCATTTCGGCTAGTTTTTGGCAAGGCATGTCACCTCCCGGTGGAAGTTGAGCACCGTGCATATTGGGCAGTAAAGTGTTGTAACATGGACATAAAGCAATCTGGTGTTGAAAGAAAACTGCAGTTGCAGCAACTTGAGGAGCTTAGGCTAGAAGCCTATGAAAGCTCCAGAATTTATAAAGAGAAAACAAAACTTTTTCATGATAGAATAATTGTTAGAAAAGAATTTTATGTGGGCCAGCTAGTCTTATTGTTTAACTCCCGCCTGAAATTGATGGCTGGGAAACTTAGGTCCAAATGGGATGGCCCCTTTGTCGTTACTAATGTGTTTCCCTATGGTGCAGTAGAGATTACACGTGCAGGTATCCACAAGCCCTTCAAGGTTAACGGGCAGAGACTGAAGCCATTCCATGGTGTGGATGCTGTTGACCCCGTGGATGTTAATGTTGAGGAGCTCTCTTTGGATGCTCCAACCTACACTGATACTTAATCAGGGAGTTTCTTTTCCTTTCCCCTCACTCTGATTGTATAATTCTGTTGTTCATTGGGGACAATGCATGTTTTAAGTGTGGGGGAGGGAACTAGTTGTAGTTTTTCCTTTTCTTTGAATAAAGCTCCTGAATAATTTGAGAAGCTCAGGAGTATTTGTGTGTTGAGTCTTTTGTTGGAAAGTTTGATGGATTTTGATTGATGTTGCACAGATTGCTTGCATGATTGATATGTGATGAATCCCCCTAGGCTGAAAAATTTTTGTTTTTGAAAAGTGATTCCCATGTGAAATTGAAAACTGAACTTTGGGATTTTGTTATGATGGCATGATTTATGATAAGTTTGGGGTGATGGGAAGCACACACTAGGGATAGAATCTCTTTCAAACAATTTGCATGAATGTCCAGGTGAGGTTTTGAGCCTCCAACATGTTTTTGACTGTGTGAAAATCACTTTCAAGTTGCACTTTCCTGAATTTGATTGAATCTCTTTTTGGTTTGCATGATTATGTGTTTGCTTCAGATGATTTAGGCATTTTCCTTGTAAATAGCTACTTAGCCTAAAAATAACCAATTCCTAATGCATGTTCCCTAGTTAGCCCCATTGAGCTTATTAGCCTATCAATTCTTGATAACCTAATGTTATAAGCCCAAAAATCTGGAAAACCATGTTAACCCGATCTTAGGATTAGGAGAGCATGTAATCTTAGAATGGGTGCAAGAACTAAGTTTGGGGTGGCTACAAGGTGTAATATGTTGTTGGGATTGAAAAAAAAAATACAATAAAAAGGTTGGAGCCAAAGGCTTGTAGAAAAAAAAATGATGAATGTAAAAAAAAAAAAAAGAAGAAGAAAAAGAAAAGAGAAGTGTAAAAATGATAAAAATAAAAGAGGCTGTAGTCACCCAAGGCATAAAGAAAAAAATGAGAAAAGGAACTTGAGTGGAATTTCAAAGTGTAAATAATGTTCATGCTCTCTTAGTTCCTAGGGTCTTCAGCCTAGTACCTTTGTATATCCTACCCTTAGCCAAGCCCCATTACAACCCATAAAAGACCTTTTGATGTTGCTTGCATGTTTTCTGTGGGAACCATTTTGAGATGAAAATCAAATTTTTGGGAAGTGTTCTTGAAAAGTGAAACTGAGTGCAAAGTTGTTAGCCTGACACAAACTGAGCGATTGAGTGATATACTAAATGCCCTTGTGAGGAAGGCAGTTGTTTGAATTTGGTGATCTTCCTTTTGTGTGTGACTTGGATCCCCTGCTTAGATTTCTGATTGTTTGAATGATGAAATTCTCAAATGTTTAGAATAAATGAATGTGGGGATTGCTTTGCTTGAAAAGGGGGAACATTGAGGAAAATTGTTTTGATGTATTGCTTGAATTTGTGCAATGTTGATTGAATCTTTTAAGCTTGCCAGGTCTTGAGTCTTTTTGTTTTTTTTGAGTCTTAGTTTGCTTGGGGACAAGCAAAGTTTAAGTTTGGGGTATTTTGATCAGCCTCTGGCTCATCTAGTTTTATGGCTAGTATGACCAGGGTTTTGTGCAAATTATATCCTATTTTCACCCGAATTAGATTAGATTGTCCTCAAGCAAGGTTTTGAGTATCTAAAGTAGTTTTAGGTTAATTTAGCTAGTTTTGAGTCAAAATAATACACTTATGGTTATTTCCTTGTTTTCAGGTTAAGTAGAAGTTGAGAGAATAAAGAACAGGGGATTCGCCCATGAGCTTCTTCTTCGCCTCGCGAACCTGAAAGCCAACAGAACAGTGAAAATTTCACGCTCTCTGGTTCGCCCCGCGACTACCCTTATCGCCTCGCGACCCCGAAGGATGACTGTTCCAAGAAATATGCAAGCTCTCTGGGTCGCCTCGCGAATCCACCTTTCGCCCCGCGAGCCTGGAAGTCAGAAAGCATCACGGTTAGGTCCTGATGGCCATAACGGGCGTAAGGAGAAGACTCTTCAGATCCTCGCCTCGCGAGCAAGTACTTCGCCTCGCGAGAATGCCAAAGGTTGCTGACTCTTCATGAAATTCGCCTAGCGAATGTGTGTCGCCTCGCGAGCTAGTCAATCCGAATTTGTATAAAAGGTCGCTCAACAGATTGTAAAGACTTTGGCTTCTCCATAGTTTTTTATATTTTTCTGTGTATTTCGTTATTGTTATGGAGAACTAAATTCTTAGATTAGTCTACTGTATGAGAATTCCATATACTTGAGGTTTTGTAATCCCTATTTTACTTGCTTTTCCCTTTTCAATACTACATTATACATTTCTGTTTGTTATTTCAGGAGTGTGTAGTGTTGTATTGATTCGTTTCAGTGATGTTATGTTTCTATACTAAATCGCGTTTGTTATTTCGCGTGCGTTCATTCATGTTCGTTTGTTCATGAGAGCTTAACCCCGTTTGTTATTTCGAGAATAGGAACCTACATCCGTAGTAGCGATTACGTTGTTAGTTGTTGCTATAACTGAAAGGGGATTAGAATCTGCTTAGGCTTGGGATTAGATGAACCAAGGATAGTGGGGAATTCGAGGACAGTAGATTAATCGTTGTTTGCTAATTGATAATCTCTTTAAACTACCCTGTTTTTAATTGCTCTGTTTTGCTTGTTACTTATTTGCATTCAAACCCAACCCCCCCCCAAAAAAACTGATTTTTGTGAAAGATAACACTTTCAGAGTCCTTGAGAGACGACATCCGAGTTGTCGCCCTAAACTACAGTTTTAAACCCGCTCGTCCTTTTTTAGCGCGTCGCGACAAATACACGACTACCAACCTCGGGATGGACAATCGCTCGTGTCCCAACGCAGTGTCTTGGCAGCTTGTAGCAAAGAACTTCAACCTCTGTAGCTTGAGCTTCTGCAGGAACTTCTACCATTTCAGTAGATGCCACAGTAGGCACTGGGTAGCCAGACCTTCTCTTTCTGGGAATGAGTCCTAAATCGAGAGTCTTCTTCTCCTTGGGCTTCTCCAAGGGCTTATCATCTGCTCCCCCTGAGCAGGTGCTTCCTCTTTGTTAGGTGCAGACTCCACTTGTCTGGCCTTGGAAAAGGTCTTCACAAGCCTTCTCTTCTTGCTGGGCTGTGCAGACTTAGCTTCTGATGCCTCAACATCCTTTGTCTTCCTCTTGGGAGAGGGCTTCTTCAGCTTGAACCTTAAAGGTTCAACTGTTTCAGCAGTTTCAGCAGAAACTGGTGATTTCTCCAAAGCAAGCCTCTGGTCCTGTCTGGCCACTTTTCCAGCAGGCTTCCTGATCCTTTCGTAGGTAGGCATCTCCGACTCATCGGTGGAGACCACTGGTTCTACTTTCATCTTCTGTTCAGCAATAGACTTCTTCTTCTTGTCCTTCTTGCCTTCCTCTTCATCCTCCAAAGGAATACCCTCAATGTTCATCATAGACAAGTTCTTCCTGTCAATAGGAAAGGACATGTTTATGAACTCTCCATCACCAGGAACAACGAGCTTGTTCCTGAAGAGTCTTCTCAGCAGCATTCCATAGGGGAAAGTCTGCATGTGGGTCCTCTTTATTAGGGATTCATGGTAGATGTAGATTAGGTCATTGTTATCCACCTTGATCTTGTGAATCAAGTGGTACAGGGCAAACCTGTTCGTCTTGGTCACACTATCCTTTGACCCTTTCCTTGGCATCACACATTCCAGCAGCAGCTTTTGCATGAATCTGCACTTCACTACCATGCTCACAGGCTTCATGTTTTCTGGGTTGGGAACACCGTATAGATCAATGTTCACGTCCTCTGTTCCCACTTGATCTTCCTATTCAGGCTTGTAAGTTGCTCCAATCATTAGGCATCTGGTGACAAGTTCCAGAGAACTGATGGGAAAGAGGAGAGTTGTATCCATCACTCGAGCACAAAAGCTTTTGGTTCCATCAATAGTGCTGGTGAGAACTACAGCACTTGTCCAGAAGTCTCTGACATGTTCGGGATGAACCATCTCCTTTAAGTCAAAGAAGGAGGTCCACTTGGAGTATTCCAACTCCTCTGTGACATCCATTCCCTACTTTTTCATTTGTTGGAGGTCCACAGTCTTGCCAGCCAAGATCTTCTCAACATCTGAGAGTCTCATATTTTACTTCTCAGCAATTTCTTTTGAAGAAAGGTGCTTTGAGGGTGCCATTTCAGAGAGAAAAGATTTCTAAGATTTTGGAATCTTAGAAGGGTTTGGCAAATAAAGAGACGAAGACAAATAGATTTTAGGGATTGAAAGCGTAAAGGTTGAAACTTTATGACTCTTTGCCTTTAATAGTCATAAAGTCAGGAGAGAGAAAGAAAACATTTTTAATTTTAAAACGGCACGATTTACGTGGGGAACTAAAGTGCCCACTTTAGACATTATGAAAACATGTTTCGAGATTCAAACTACCGTGCACATGATTAGCTTCAGATTAATAAATGGTATTAAATAATTAATAACCATTTTACCAAACACTATTGAGTTCAAGCATTATGACTCAGCAGGGTCAGACAGGTAACACAGACAGGTGATATAAAAACATTAGACAGGTAGCACAGACAGGTTAATCATCATACATGTCATTTAACAATGCAATGCATGTTTAGATTATCTTCAATAAATAAAAAACCTTTCTTCTGTTAATGGTTTAGTGAAAATATCAGCCCATTGATTTTCAGTTTTATCAAACTTAATATCAAAGATACCTTTCTAAACATAATCCCTTATAAAGTGATATTTGATTTCAATATTCTTAGACTTCAAATGC
The DNA here is from genome assembly GCA_030762895.1 of Sophora flavescens. Classification (NCBI taxonomy): domain Eukaryota; kingdom Viridiplantae; phylum Streptophyta; class Magnoliopsida; order Fabales; family Fabaceae; genus Sophora; species Sophora flavescens. Next base: position 88,118,488 of record CM061069.1, on the reverse strand, counting down.
TTAATTGGATTTTTAGTTAAGCATATGACACTAGAATTGTCACACCACACAGATATATTATGCTCATAAATAGAGTAATCCTCAAGTTGATGTTTTACCCATAAGAGTTGAGAGCAACAACTAGCAGCTGAGATGTATTCTGCCTCAGCAGTAGACAAGGCAATAGTTGTCTGCCTTTTGCTTGACTAGGAGACTAAGCTTGCTCCAATGAAGTGACATCCTCCACTGGTGCTTTTTCTTTCTATTCTGTCTCCAGCAAAGTCAGCATCACAAAATCCCACTAATTTGTATTCTTTTGATCTTAGATAAAGCAAACCAAGATTAGTAGTCCCAAGCAAATATCTAAATATTCTTTTAGCAACTTTAAGATGAGATTCTCTTGGGTCAGATTGGAATCTAGCACACATACAGACACTAAACTGAATGTCACGTCTGCTTGAAGTTAAGTACAGTAGGGAGCCAATCATGAAATAACCAAAGTTCACACAAGAAGGGGGGTTGAATTGCGTTTACCAACTTTTTAGGAAACTTTGAAAAATATTTTCGCAGGAACAACAAGCAAAAATAAGACAATAGAAATTTAGACGAGTGACACGTCTAAATTTATGACAACACACAATCATACAGAGAAGGGTAAAACAGATATTGATATTCACAATAATAACTCCCCAAGTTAAAAGCTTAAACAAATAATACTAAAGCAAATTAAAGAGATAAGGGAAGAGGAATATCACTCAAGAGTTTTATACTGGTTCACCCCAAAATCTAAAAGGCTACATCCAATTTCTTGGCAACACCAAGTTTCCACTATAACTGATCAGATTACAATACAAGTATTATTTTCACACCTAGCCTCTCCAGGCTCATCACTTAAACAAGTATTCTTTTCTCACCTAGCCTCTTCAGGCTCAACACAGTAAGGGATAAAGGTTTTGTGTAATTAATACGACTTGCAAATCTTTCAGATAACACTCAAAGAGTGAAATAAATATGAAGTGTGAAAGACTGCGAATTAATATCAAATGATTGAAGAAGTATTCAATGAAAGAATGAAGAAGTTAATGAAGTGAGTAAATGCTTCTTGCACAGTGTTCTTAATGATTTTCAACTTCTTGTCTTCATCTTCATGGTTTGGTCTACATAAAGACTTCAATCAATTTGATCCGTTAGGCACAGCTTCAGAAAGTGTGTTCTTTTGATTTGAGCTTTTGGAACACCATTAATGCTAAAGAGTCGTTCTGTGTAAGAATTAAATGCTTAAGAACGTTGAACTTTGATAAGGTAGTCCAAGAGTACACTTTGTTCTCAGCAGCTGTTGTTTCAGAGTTGCAGCAACATGCTTCTTGTAATTGCAGTAGAGAGCTTTCTTGTTTCAATGCAACACTCAGTTCACTGTCTGGAAAGCACTTTTTACTTTGTACTAGAAACATCTAAAGGTTACTGCTGTGGCACAGAGATTGCGTGTTTATTCCTTAAAACCTTGAAACAAACATTCTTTATTCTTTATCCTTGGTGCTATTGTTCATAAGTCTTCGAGATCCTTAAGGATGGCATCTAATTTGAATAAGGTTGACTTGAACTTCCTTTCTGACAATCTGACATCTTAATAAATGTAGCAGTGTTAGTTTTTTAGACAAGTGCTTGTAGTGTCCAGATTTAGACGGGTGAAAATGGGCTTGAAACTTCGACGAGTGATGGAGTCATTTTCTAGACGAGTGATCCACCGAGTCTTCTTCAGTCGTATGTTTCTTGCCACATCATCAAGTATATTAGAATCTTGACTGAGCATTGACTTGGCCTTTGTCTGTGTTGACTGATTTTTAGACTAGTAGTTTTTAGACGAGTCTAAAAACTGTGCTCTACCAAAAAGTAGACGAGTCATAAAATAGACGAGTGACCTTAAGTCTATTTTCCCGCACACTTATCAGACGTGTCAGTAATTTCATATGGTTCAATATTACCATACTTAATCTATTTGGAATCATCAAAACTTAGAGAATCTACACATGGAATATGTCTCAGACTTAAGAGGTCTCAACATTCTCCCCCTTTTTGATGATGACAAATAAATTTTCTAATTTTATTGAACATCAAAAAGCAATAATAGAAATTTTTAAGCAGGTATAATTAAACATAGTATGTTATGCTCCCCATTAGTTTATGCATCAGATAAAAAAAAGTATCAGAGCAAAAACAAGGTGTCAAAACTGATATTGAATTCAAACAGAGTTTTTGAGAAAGCAACTCAGAGTATATCAGAGCAAAAAATTTATTTTTCAGACAAATAGTCATTAATTTCATGATTAAGATATAATTTCTATTATTCTTACTTCCTCCCCCTTTTGGCATCAATCAAAAAAAAAAATAGAATGTAAATATATAACAGATAGCCAAAAGACGTATAAAAAACTTCATCTCATTTCATTCAAGAGTAAAAAATATTACATGTGATATGGACAAAACTGACTTGACATTGCATGACTCAAAAAGAATGAAAAAGACTAAGTCCTGACACCTAAGAACTATGACCCCCTTAGCTTTTGAAGAAAGCTTCCATCATTCTTTGCATAACAGCTTGCTGGGCCGACATCTGAGCTTGAAAAGCAGCTTGTTGTTCTAAGGCAGCATCCTGTCTTTGGACGACAGTTTGCAGACTTGAAGCCATTTCATCAAGTCTCTGATGGGCATTAGGATTATAAGCAACTATTGGAGCGGTAGAATCTGTTGTAGCCAGAGCAGTTGCAGTTGCCGATGGAGGAGGTGGACTAGGAGGAGGGGTAGGAGGTAACTTTTTGACTAGAATGTGATCCTCAGGCTGAGGGTCTAGAAAAATACAAGTTGAGAGTGTGGTTAAAAAATAATTATTGGGATAAAATTCCTCTAGGAAAGCATGATTTAATTCATGATGAAGAGGATAATCAACTACAGAAAGAAGAAATTCGTAAGATCTCCTAATGAGATTTATATGAGTAAGATGGGTAGATTCAGGGAAGTTTAAGATAAAGAAATGGAAAACCATAAAGAAGGAAGGTATGGTATAAATAGAAGGTGAAAAGGGGTAAAGAGAAAAGCTTGGCTACCCCTGGTTGGGATGGTTTTCTTCTCTTCTTCTGACAACTCAGATCTAGATCCACATCTCCAGTAGATGCCTCTGATTTTGAGGAACTCATGATGAGTCTCAGTGGTGAACAACATCTTTCTGTACTTGCACTTGTGATCATTCAGCTTGATGAGAGAGAATTTCTGATCCAGTGGCAAGTTGATCACCTTCTGCTTTCCTTGCAGAACCATAGAGTCAGGAATCACCCTGATCTTTGTTGCAGGCTTCATGAAGATGTGTGAAGTGGGTATCCATCTTCTTGCATGCTTCTGTTTCTTGGCCAGCTTGACAAGTTGCCTTTCAGCTTCAAGAGAGGCAATGACATCCAAGTCTTTGCCATTCAGAAAGATTGAGCAGGACTCATCTGTGACAGAAAAGGGAGTGGTTTTGGAGGAAGGATGATAGGGAGATATAGTGGCCATAGGAAGTGGGTTGTGTCTGGTTTCAGAGAATAAGTCTGGAAAGACTATTTTCAGAGGGACTTGGCACTGGTTTCTGATGTGGTCAAGGATTTGTGGTTTAGGTGAGGGTGGAGGAGGAGTGGTATTGTCAAAGTATGCAAAGTCATTGACATCCTTAGTGTGAAGAGTGTCAATATGGTGGGATGTTTGTGGTGTGGAAGGGTTGGATAAGTGAGGTTCTGTTTCAGACATGTGTGCTTCTGAGACAGTAGGTTTTGGTTCAAAGGTAATAAGGTTAGCATTTTGTGGTTCAGAAACAGAAGGTTGAGGGATAGGTGATGTGTGTGGTGGAGTTGGAGTTTTTGGTGAAGCAGGTCGAGGAGTAGGGTTTTCTGTTGTGGTTGTGGTGTTGGTGATGGTGTTGTTGCTCTTTGTGGTGACAGAGCAGGTAATTGAGATGAAGGTTGTGGAATAGGGGTTGTTGTAGTTGTTTGCTGTCTTGTTGGTGAGGGTGAGGATGATGGGGTTGGAAGTAGAACCAACTTCCTCTTCGTTACAGTAGTCCTTGTCGTGACCGTGATCGCGGCTCAACAGCGAACAAAAAGAAAACCTGATTTTCTTTTAGAGAATAAACATGGAGTCGCCACCAACTTTATTTAATTTCGGGAAAGTTGGAAAACCCTTAAAAAAACTTTGGGTTCGGGAGTCGATTATGTCTAGGGAAGGCATGGAGACTTAACCCCACGGCACCCTAGAACATCCATAAAAATGGTTACCCAAAATTAGTTGTGTAAATTATTAGTAACTTTGAAAACATTTGTTTTATCCCGAAAATCATTTAAAGAAAAAAACATTTTTAATTTAAAGATATTTTGTATTTTTTATCGGTTTTGTATTTGTGAAATTTTTTTATTAAACCTAAATGAGGTTGAACATAGCACGTAAGTCCACAGGGCAACCTCAAAATCTAAAGGGTTGAGCATGACACTTGTCATAGAACAACCCAAAAATAACATTGATATAATTAAGTATTTAGAAAAATGCCACATAGGAATTAGGAAGAGAAATGTTATTTCATGATCTCATTTTTTATTTTATTCTTCCTTTTTGATTAAATACTGAAAAGTCCTAAATAGGTTGAACATGGGACATAAGTCCATAGGGCAACCTTTATTCTAAGGGATTGAATATGGCAACCAAGTCCATAGGCCATCCCTAAATAAAACAAGTTCAATTATTTATTTATCAAAAAGCAATTTACTTTATTTTGTAAAAAGGGAACAAACCGGTTGAAGGGGATTTAAGTGATCATCTTTTATTTTTATGTAAAAAATAGTTTTGCCTTATGAAAATAGATTAAAAATGAAACATATTAAGTGTTTAGTAACAGTATAGGCATATGAAGATTAATAGTATATCATGCATTTCAGCATATGACAACAAACAATGAAATAGGAACCCTAAGATACATCATTTCTGAAACAGACATAAGAGCTCATATAGAAACATCATACTAACTCATTCAGTTTCGATATCCATGGATTTCCTTTTTGTCATAAACAGAGACACAAAAATAAGAATGTCAAGAGAAACTCATGAATAATATCAACAAAGAGAACAAGGATTACCAAATGAGAGCAGAATAATAATGATTTTGCTTTCTCCCAGTAGTAAAATTTTAAGATCAAAGCCCTTACATTTCAGTTTCACTGACTCTTTTAACTCTCTCTTCTTCTGAAAATTTGGAACAACTCTAATGATAGAGAAGAGAAAAAAAACTCAAATCCCTAATCTCTTTTCTTCACAAAGAAAATATCAGATAAAAATATCTCTCTCCCTCTGTCTTTGTATCCTTCCTCCGTATCTCCCCCTATATTTTCGTCCTCCATTTGCTTTTCCTTACCCAGCAGCTTCAAGGTTGGTCCCACGAAATCCGGATCTTAGGCGGTTCTGAGTAGAGATCGCATGTGTCCAGATGGAGGTGGCACAAGCAGAGGAAATGAGGAGATTTGATGTGAAGGTTGCGTGTTTGAAGAGAGAATGAAGTGTGGTGCGGTTAAGAGAGTGGAGGATATGAGGGAGAAGAAGGACCAATGGGTAGAGGAGGTGTAGGGGCGGTTGGAGAGTGGAGGAGATGAGGGAGAAGAAGGACCAATGGGTATAGGAGGTGCAGGGGCGGTTGGAGAGTGGGAGGAGGAAGAGAGGTCTTGTCTGATATGTAAAATGGGGTTTTTTAGGGTTAGGAGAAGTAACTCAATCTCCTTTCTTCTCTTTTTGCTGGTTGTTCTTTTCTCCTTGTTTTCTTCCTCCTTTCTTCATTATTTTCTTTTTCTTCTTGAAATATAATAACATAATAATAAAATTAGAATAAAATAAAATGAAGACGGACAAAAATGGGTGTTCACAGTCCTCTTTTTCTTAGGGATCACAGTCTTTTCTGGTAGAGACTCCCCCTCAGTTTGCACGACTCTCTTCCTTTTGAACACCTTAGTAACACTAGGTGCATTAGGGACAGAGGCAGCAACTTGAACAATAGGTTCAGCAACATGTTCAATAACCTGAGCAGGATTCTCAGCAGCATTATGAAAAACAGAAGCTTCAGCACATGCTTGAGCAGAGGATTCAGCAATTTTCCTTTTCTTCCTCTATAGCTGAGGCCTTTCTTCTCCAACAGGCTCCACAAAGGGTTTAGCCTTGACAAAAGGGATACTGAGATATTCTTCCACTTGATCAGGTGCAGCAGGTGCTGATGATGATGCTTCAGCAATTAGCTCAGTGGTGGGGGTCAGAGTGATCTTCATCAAAGACATAGTCTTTGTAGTGATCTCCGTGCAGAGATCAGTAAAACATGCTTTCTTCAAGTCCTTCAGCCTATTTGCCCTAAAGATTCTTGTCATGATCATCCCAAAAGGATACTATTTATCCTTTCCCTTGATAGCTTTCTCCATATGTCTAAAAATTAAATCAGTAATGTCTACCTTAATCTGAAGAATCAGATGGTAGATAGCAAATTTTTCTATCTTGCTCACATGATTCCTAGATCCAGTCCTAGACATTACATAGTTAATTAAAAGGCCATGAAGAAATATTTCCTTAGGAGTCAGATACTTGGAGTCTAGATTCCTAGGCTTTGGAACTCCATATAGCACCATGTTCACATTTGCTTCTCCAACAGACTTCAGTGATTCCTTGTAGAACCCAACACCTTCACGTGGGCATCTAATCACTTCAGCAAGTGATTCATGAGTGATGAAGACATGGTCATCACCCACATCTCCGGTGATCATGGAGGTGGTGTCATCCTTGGTGATTTTAGTGGTTCTCCAGAAATCCCTAACAAGAGCATGGAAGACCATTTCTTGAAGATGAAAGAAGGGTAACCAACCAGCATCGACGAGTTCAGGAAGAATGTCCAAACCCTTAGTTCTGAGTTCATCAAAGTTAGGGACCCTTCCAGGGTGCACCTTATTTAGTTCAGTGATAGATAACTTGGTCTTCTCAGCCAGAGTTTCTAGAAGGCTCTTGGGTTCCATTGATTCAGAGAAGTAAAGTTTAGGGTTTTAGAGATGAAGAGTTTTGAGAGGTTGAAGCCAAAGAGAGTTCAGAGAGAGGTTGTGAGAAAATGATTATGAGTGGGAAGTTTTGAAACGACACAGGTTGCTTTTGTTAAAACGCTTGAGTACTTTTTGCGTTGGTAACAAGAAGAAAGATTATTGCCATAATTAGTAATAACTTTTTGAAAATACAGTTGTTACGAATGAAACATTTTTTTTAAGAAAAGGAGAGAAATTTTGCAATGTATACGTGTCTCAGTCAGGGTTAGCACTAAGTGCTTTTAGCCACGTCATCAGACGTTTGACTAAAGTAGACGAGTGAAGCATAAAGAAAATAGATGAGTCAAGCATATAAAATTTAGACAAGTAAATTTTCAGACATATCAGCATACATTCATTCAGACACATTATGCAAATTTAGATTCTTTCTAATAAAAAAAATTATCTTCACTTAGAGGTTTAGTATAGATGTCTGCCCATTGATACTCAGTGTTCACAAACTTAATTTCAAAAACACATTTTTGCACATAATCTCTAGTAAAATGATGCTTTATTTCTATATGCTTTGCTCCAGAGTGCTGTATGGGATTCTTAGACAGGTTGATAGCACTAGTATTATCACACCAAACAGGAACATTATGCTCAAACATTGAATAATCCTCAAGTTGATATTTTACCCAAAGCAGTTGTGAACAACAACTTGCTGTAGATATGTACTCAGCTTCAGCAGTTGAGAGAGCTATGGTGCTTTGCCTTTTGCTTGACCAAGAGATCATATTTGCTCCAATGAAGTGACATCCCCCACTGATACTTTTTCTATCAATTCTATCTCCAGTAAAATCAGCATCACAGAATCCAACTAACCTGAAATATTCAGATTTCTTATATAATAAACCAAGGTTAGTGGTTCCAATTAAATATCTGAAAATTATTTTAACAGTCTTATGATGGGATTCCTTAGGATTTGATTGAAATCTAGCACATAGACAAACACTGAATTAAATATCAGGTCTGCTAGCAGTTAAGTATAGAAGAGATCCAATCATACATCAGTAGACAGTTCGATCTACCTTTTTACCTTCCTCATCCTTGTTTAGAATAACTGATGGATGCATAGGAGTGCTCACAGGCTTTGGCTTTGAATTTTCCATTTTGAACTTTTTCAAAAGCTCCTTGGTGTACTTTTGTTGATGGATATAGATTCCATCACTTGTCTGTTTTATTTGAAAACCAAGGAAGAACTTCAATTCTCCCATCATGCTCATCTCAAATTCATTCTGCATCAACTCAGAAAACTCTTTGCATAGCTTTTAATCAGTAGCACCAAATACAATATCATCAACATAAATCTGTACTACTATGAAATCTTTCTTTGAGCATTTCTTGAAAAGTGTAATGTTTACTTTTCCTCTAATGAAATTATTTTCCATTAGATATGTGCTTAATGTGAAACCTGCACCTATTTTACAAGGTAATAAGAATTTAACTTCTTTTACCCAGTTAAATTATTTTTGTTTAAAAAAAATTAAGAGAAAAATATTAAGGTAAGTAAGATTGGGGGGGGGGGGGGGGGGGGATGATATTTGAAAAATCCTAGTTCAACTATTAAAGTTCCAATTTATTTAAAAAAAAAAGAGATATCACATGTTATTTTTGTACTTATAAGTGAGTATTAAAAGGAAGGCTTCTCCCTTTCATCAGAGACAGAACTGAACGTAAAAATAGGGGGAAGAGAAGAGAGGAAGAGAGATGGAATGGAGAGGAGAGGGAGAAAGGAATAGGGAAAAGGTGAGAGCTTTTGAAGATGGAGATTCCTTCTCATATTGGCCATGAAGGAAATATTGGTGAGCATCTTCCAAGCTTCCCAAAGACCCCACCATCTTCTCATCTTCTTCAATCTTCTTTGTTCTCATGGTTAGGTAAGAACCCCAAGGTGAGGGAGCTTAATGTATTCTTGATTTTTCTCTTGTTCAATCTTATTTAATCTTTTTAGTTAATAATTATCTCCATGAAATTGAGAGAAAAGCAAATACTGTGATTGTTTGGTTGAACCCTAGAAATTTGGGGGTGAGGAAACTCCATTGTTGGAGCTTAAGGTTTGATGATTTTTTAGGGTTTCTCGGTTTTGGTTAAAATTCTGACACACATATAATAAAAAATTTGTAGCTAGAGTTATAGACCTCATATTGAGATGAAATTTGTCCCATTTAAATGCTAGCACACAGTGGTATATACTGTAAAATTTTCGTGAATTTACAAGACCTGAGGTGTTCTCAGTTAACTTTTGAAAACAAAGCTAGGGATGCCCCAAATGCTTCCTGACAGTCTGCCTTCAAAAACTTATATCTTGAGTTGTAGAAATCGGAATGAGATGAAACCTTTTGCACTTGAAAACTAAAATCTAGAAGTTTATTGTGGCAAAATTCGTGATTTAATGAGACCTGAGGAAGTCTCAGTTTAATTTGGAAAGTTGAGTATTGTCCGTCTCAGATGTACTCGGATAGTCCTTACTCCAAAATTTATATTTGGAGTTGTAGACCTCCTTTTTATGTGAAACTAGTGTCATTTGAAATTAAACATGTAGATATTACTATGATAAAAGTTTCACAATTTATGGATCTTTTTATTATTCCCAATTTTCATTTGAAGTTAGCCTACGCTTGCTGAAAACTTCCTATGGCAGTCAGTCTTGGTAAGGTTGCATTTTGGGTCACAATCTTTGGACTTAGGTACTACTGTTTGCAATACAAATTTTTTAAAAAGGACATATAACTATTTGAATATTTGGAAGTATACTCATAAAGTGTACTCATAGAGTTGATTAAAGATCAACAAAGTGAAAAGCAAGATGTAAATCTTAACTGGAACATGCGTTGTTCATAAACAACAATAATGAGGTGGATTTTAGTTGTGTGGCCAAGGAGGCTCTATATGATTGGTCTAGTAATATGGATGCTTTAGTAGTGGCTAAATCTGCTACATTTTGAATTGCTATGTGTTCAATATGGTTTATAGAGATAACGAATGAGCCTGGTATAAAAAAAATGTATTGTTGAAGGTAGATTAAATCATGTATGTTTATATTGATTCAATGAGTTATTTTGATTTGTTTATAATTCAGATTATAAAAATTTAAATATAAGAAAAAAATTGACTTTGTTGATATTTATGATTGTGGGTAGTACCATGTACACGTGTCTTGGTGATTGATAAATGATAAATATGTGTGCGTTGAGATTATCTATTATGGGAGGATAATACACACACACACACACACACACACACACACACACACACACACACACACACACACACACACACACACACACACACACACACACACACACACACTAGTGAATGATCTGTTAGGATGCTTATGTGCTTGCTTCCCTGTGATGAAATGTTGAATTGAGTATTCTGATACATGAGTGATGATGGGGTGTGATAAGTCTTTAACTTTGTGAAATGACTAGGATTAAATGTATGAGATATGTATTGCACATGAATGGTTGATCTGCCACATGGTTATGGAATCTTGATACATGGATAAACTTGAGTATGGTTGTTGTGTAACAAGAATGAACATTGTTTCGTACATGCTGTATGATCATGCATTTAAACAACAAAAACCTTGAGGAATGAGATTATGGAAAACAAACTTTTATTATAAATTATATGATCTCTCGTATGAGAGTTACTACATATGCTACGGACTTTATTATAAGCTCAGGATATGTTCTAGTGTAAGCATTGTGTTATCATCATTGACTTGTGGGAGATATTATGCAATATAATACTGGAATTTACGTGAGGTGTGCAATTGATGTCAACTGTTAATGTTGTACATGCGTACGTGATGTGAATTATGGATTATAATTAATAATTAATGCATTGATTATTGAAAAGTCGCACTGGAGACGGTGATATGTAACGCTCAGTTGCACGAGATTTTGGTTATGAGAATGTATTGGGGATGGAAAGACGTAACGTCTAGTTGCATAGTGTTATCGATAGCCTACTGGGGATGGTGAGGCGTAATGCCCAATAGATCTTGGATGTGATGATATGGCCATATACTGGGGACGCCCAGTAATTGTGAGACCGCACTGGGGACGACGAGATGTAACCCCCAGTGGTGGATGGATTGTATGCCTATCGGGGATGGCGAGACGTAATGCCCGATAGTGCGGATAAAAAAAGTTATATTCGAATTTTTGAGGCAATTTAAGCATCATGATGGAAAAACCACAATGAGAATATTGAATGTGAATTATGTGAGATTAAAGGTTTTGAGCAGTTTTTTTACTTGTGAAGCCCTTACTGAGTTTATATAACTCACTCCCTCTTAGTGTTGAGATGCAAGTGCAGAAACTGTTGGATCATCTTGAGCTGCCCGACTCCAAATTGTGGAGTTAACGTGCCAAGCCAAAACCTCTAAAGATGTTTTTTTTTATCTACTAAAGTTAATGTGCTTTCATTGTAAAGTCTTGAAAAACTAAATTGTATTTTTTTGTGTGCAAGAGTTTAGTACCTAAATCTATTATTAAGAGTTTTTTGCATCTCATTTATGAAAAATTATCAGACGAGGTTTTCCTCTAATCCATAAGTTCACTTTTTTTCTTCTTAAAAGAAGAAAAGGTTCAAGGTTAAACATTTTTGTTATTTACTTATCATGCATTAAGAATGAGGAAGTGCTAACCTGGGAAAGGCTTCGGATTTGGGGTTGCTACCCCTTTTCTGGCCGGTCATTGACACCAATTTTTGGGTCGTGACACTTAATCTATCATACCAAGCTCTAGGATCTTATTTGAGTCCATATAAAGCTTTCTTAAGCTTATAGACATGGTGAGGATTTTCTGAATCCTTAAACCCAGGAGGTTGCTTGACATAAACTTCCTCCTCAATTATCCCATTTAGAAATGCACTTTTAACATCCATTTGATAAAGAGTTATATCATGTTGTGCAACATAAGACATGAGAATGCTAATTACTTCTAATCTAGCTACATGTGCAAAGGTTTCAGTGAAATCAATACCTTCCTATTGATTATACCCTTGAGCAACTATTCTTGCTTTGTTTCTTACCACTTTTCCATCTTCATCTAGTTTGTGTCTAAATACCCATCTGGTTCCAATAACAGATTTATCTTTGGGTTTAGAAACTAGAGTCCAAACATCATTTCTCTTGAACTGATTTAGTTCTTCTTGCATGGCTAGAATCCAGCTTTCATCTTGTAAGGCTTCTTCAATCTTTTTGGGTTCCAAATCTGATATGAAGGCCATGTTGTTATGTTCATTGAAAGTAGATCTGGTTCTAACTCCTTGAGATTGACTTCCAATGATAAGATCTTATGGATATTAGGTCTTGAATTTCCAGTCTTTCTTCTCATTCTGAGTTTCAAACGTATCAGCATTTGTCTGATTTTCAGACACGTCTACTTTTGACTTGTCTGAAGAATCTTCCACTGCAGCATTAAGTTCAATACCTGCAATATCATTTTCTAGATCTGATAGTTCCCTATCAGTCTTCAAACCATCATTATTAAACTTTACATGAATTGATTCTTCTACTACATAAGTTATAGAGTTAAAGATTCTAAAATCTTTAGACATTTCAGAATATCTAATGAATATGCCTTTATCTACTTTAGAGTCAAATTTACCAAGATAATCTTTTGTGTTAATAATATAACATTCACATCCAAAAGCATGAAAATATGATATGTTGGGTTTTCTACCTTTCCACAATTCATAAGGAGTCTTATATAGGATAGGTCTAACTAGAATTCTATTTTGCACATAACAAGCAATGTTAATGGCTTCTTCCCAGAAGTACTTAGGGAGATTATTTTCATTTAGCATCGTTCTTCCCATCTCTTGAAGAGATATGTTCTTTCTCTCAACCACTCCATTTTGTTGTGGAGTTCTAGGTGTAGAAAAATTGTGAGAAATACCATTTTCCTCACAGAACAGTTTGAACTACTCATTTTCAAACTCTCCCCCATGGTCACTTCTGATAGCAGAGATACAAAAACCCCGCTCATTTTGTACTCTTTTACTGAATATTGTAAAGACCTTATAAGACTCATCATTGTGGGTTAAGAAGAGTACCCATGTAAATCTAGAATAGTCATCAACTACGACAAAACCATATTTTTTCCACCTAGGCTATCTACATTGACTGATCCAAACATATCCATGTGTAACAGTTGCAAAGGCCTAGAGGAGGTGACTTCTTTCTTAGACTTGAAACTTGATTTTACTTGTTTACCTCTTTGACATGCATCACACAAAACATATTTCTTAAAGGAAATATCAGGCAATCCTCTCACAAGGTTATGCTTTTTCAATTTAGAAATTTGTTTCATACTAACATGTCCTAGTTTCTTATGCCATAGCCACTTTTCATCCTCTTTAGACATAAAGCATGTTACACTTTGATCTGAAAGTTCAGACAGGTCAATCTTATACAGATTGTTTTGACTTTTAGCAAAAAAGAGGGTCTTTCCACTATTGTCATTGACTATACATGCATCCTTAGAAAAGGATACATAAAATCCACTATCACACAATTGACTTATGCTAAGCAGATTATGTTTCAGCCCTTTCACATACAAAACATCACAAATAATAGGCAAGGGAGGTTTACCACCAATTTTACCTACACCATCAACATTTCCTTTCTGATTGCCATCAAAAGTTACATGTCCACCTTTCTTAGGTTGGAGGTCTAGGAACATATGAGACACCCCGATGTACCACTAAATAAATCCTAATTAACTAAGCCTTAATCCGTTGTATTAACGTTAGCGTGATTATACGTACGAAATTAAATTAATTTGCGGAAGCGATAAAGTTAAATTCATTTAAAACATGCACAGCGGAATAAAACACGCACCAGCTATATATACATAATAAGTACGTCTGTCACCCAAGTATGATAAATCCCAACAGAGGGATCCTAGGTTTACTAAAATATACGAACACTGTCAAACTAAAACTGGACATAATACATAAACTGCTCACAGAAAACAGGAGAAAAGTCCTAGAGCTACCCAGCCCGCCTCTCAAAATACATCCAAAATACAAAATAAGCTCACAGAGGCACATAACCTAACAGGCGCATCCGACAGAACCATATCACCGAAGATATGGGCGCCTGGAGCTACCCTCTCCCTCTCCATAGGCGCGTCGGTAGACTCTGCCGTATCGGGTCCTCGGCTCCCAAACAGACTCATCACTGCTCATGACGACGCGTCGGCGACGATAGTGATACATCGTCTGAACACTCCGCTGCCTCCTACCCCTCTGTACCACACCAACATGGCTAGTCGCCACTGAGTGATCCACCATGTTCCACATGTCATCAGGGAACTCTCTCTGACGAGGTGGATACCACATCTCTGAAAAGGGTAACCTCTGTGAAATGCGATACGGGCCATCCAAGTGAAAGTAAGGACCATCTCCCATTCGTATGTAGAAACTAACCAGGCCGATGTATGTCATGAAGAATCGTGAGTGGTCGACCTGCCATCCATGATCATCATGATAGACAATCTCAACGTCGCCTAGTATCGGGATCCGGGGAGGGATCCTCTGCAGATAGTGCCTCGTCTGGTAACCCAAATCCGCCACTGTCTCCGTCCTGCTGGCACTGCTCATCTATCGGTTTTACATACGGAGAAATATAGAGTAGAAGGGAGATAAGCAACGATACATAGTCATAAAAATGGGGATGGGGACACATAGAACAATAATCACATATACATATAACACATGCGACAAGTAATGGGCAACCATATTCCGAATCAAACCAACACAGTTCATCCTCAAGTTCACTCTCAGATCAATCCTCTAAGGAGTCTCACTCCTATGCATGTCGGCCGATATCTCTCATCCGGGTCTTAACCCCGAGATAATACCTTATCAAGCCTATTCGCTTAGGGAACATCAGTTAGTTTGTCTGGGCAACTTTTCCTCTCGCCGTGACCCATAAGAGTGCATCTCTCTGTGAGCTCAGCTCCATCAGAGGTATATGGGTCGCCTCGGATAGTCAACCTTAGACGTGGATACTCAGGGTAAAGTCGAGATAACTAGGCTCTATCGGGGTACACGACACATTAGGAGATAACTAATGGTCACCGTGAGCCTCCCGAGTCCAGTTTTACATCCCCAAGGTCTCTTCACAGACCGGCACCTCCATAATCCGTACTCGCACTCGAGTACAACTAACCTCGTAAGACTCCCAGTCATACGGCTCGCCACCTTGGCAAAATGCAGTGCAACAACCATCACTATAGTTAACACCGAAACCTTATCCATTTATTTTCTCATAGCGGATGCCCATACATCCCCGGCCTCAAAGCTGCCGTCTCAAGGCATTACCACGGTATTAACTCTCAACTTATCCATACAGACATATATTCATCATAAAATCAGTCAGCATCAATTATCACATATAAAATACTCATGTGAACATATTCAGCATGTTAAATATAGAAAAATCACAGAAAATCATGAATCAATCACATAGCATAGCAACACGCATTTCAGACAACCTCAATCAGTATAAAATCAACGACTTAGAGTCGATAAACCTACAACCACTAAACCCATCACAACATTAAATATTATTTTATTTGGGTTTAGCCATTGTTGATTATTCAACATCCTAGTAGGGCCTGGGGCACCCTACACACATGCATATATAATTATTATTCTACGCTTGCCTCCCCGATGATGTCGGTTACTTTCTCCCCACCTAAAGTATCGTAGGCTAGCTTTAACGCAACGAAACGAGCCCACTCCTATACTCCCCAAATCTTCCACGCTTGGTTCACCACCCTCCGTGGCTCCAAAAGTTCACCTAGACACATCATTGTGAAGCAGACATTACGTGTAATCCAATTCTGAAGACGGAATTGAAAACCGTTAAACGGATTTAAAGATAATCTCAATATCGTCGCCGACGATATTTCGGCATAAAAATGACATAGGTTTACCTTAGCCTAATCAAGAAAAGAAATATAGGATAATGAAGTAGACGTTGCGAGGATCACAACGGTATAGTTGGTTTCTCGCTAGGACGAACGGATGGATCGGTATCGGCTCCGAAATTTCCTCTCACTCTCACGGCGTTCTCTCTCTCTTTTTTTTTCTATTTTTCTTCTGCGCTATTTCTTGCTCCTCTTCTAAGGTTGCACTGACTTATTGAGAAAGGAATGAAACAAAGTAATGGCTTCATAAACCAAGCAGCTGGCGTGGTTATTAAAATAACCATGAAATGGGCTAGATTTTTGAATGAATTACTGATAGGAAGGGTAGTAGGAGGTGGCACTTGGATATCTTATGTAACAAGCCAGCATCCCTATAAATTTGACTAAGCTAAGCTATGAAACATAAGCAGGTCGTGGTGTATAATTAAGCAAAGGGATTGCATGAAGAAAATGGCAAACAGATGACGTGGTGTATTGTTACTCAAAGAAATTGCAAGTAGAAAATAGCAAGCAGGAGGTGGCGTGAATCCACTTTGAATTAGCAAGCAGATTGGCATGGGAAATGAAAGAAAGAATGACCAGTAAGCAGGAGGTGGCATCTCAACATTATGCATCCAGAATTTTTAGCAAGTGACACAAGGAAAGCAAGCATATGGCGTGGCCTTTGGAGCAGCATGAAATGAGATTGCTATTGCATGTAAAATGGTACAAGCAGGAGGTGGCATTACTACAACATCATGCAGCCAATTTTTTTTTTAAGGATTGATGTGTCATTAATGTTAAAACTGCCGTGTCCTATCTATTCATTTGGTCAAAGGTTATTTTAGTTTATTCAACTAAGTTAAAACTTGTAACTAAGTATAATTAATAAAGATAAATAATGATTTATAAAACTTAAATAAATTAATCATAATTAATTGACTATAACTAAGATCTATATATTTGGCTAACTATTTTATTTTTATTTTTATTTTTATTTTTATTTTTGTTAATGATGAACTACCTTAACTAAGGAAATAAATTGAGGTGGTTGCCTATTAAGATTTTGACTTGCTTAAATTTTTCTCTAAACATATATATTTGTTCTGATTCTAATTTTTTTTTTGATACATCTAACCCTCATTCCCATTTAATTGAGATATCAAATTTTCACTTGTTAAAATCGGGACGTTACAACATACACATTTCTCCTGTCATATGTCACGAGCATCCACTGTTCAGGTACCATGATAGGTG
Organism: Sophora flavescens; assembly: GCA_030762895.1. Taxonomy (NCBI): domain Eukaryota; kingdom Viridiplantae; phylum Streptophyta; class Magnoliopsida; order Fabales; family Fabaceae; genus Sophora; species Sophora flavescens. The sequence continues at coordinate 88,101,201 of CM061069.1, read as the reverse complement.
TTTGCTTTGTCCTGTTAAGCATGTCTGCAACATGAATGATCATGGACTTAGGTACCCATATTTTCTTGGGTCCTTTTCTGTTAGTATGAGGAGTCTGTGAAGACTTCCTTCTATTTTTGTGGATACACTTAGACGTGATATGTCCAGCTTTTCCACAGTGGGTACATATAGGTTTATTTAAACTAACTGATACAGATTCGCCAGTTATTTTTGAGAACTTTGTTGATCCTTTATGATGTTCTTGACTGGAATAACCTATACCTTCTTTGTTAAGGGAGTGCCTCTGACTTCCCAAAAGTTTAGTCAGATTATCTCTGCCATTAACAAACTTCTTTCAACTTTCTGTTGAAGTCTAATTACTTCTTCAGAAGATAGAGTTTCAACTAAGAACTTAGCTTTAGACGTTTCAGTCTTAAGCCTACTATTCTCTTCAGCTAACTTCTCACACTCTTGAGATTTCTGTGTATACTCATTAGAGAGTTTAACATACCGTCTCTTGAGGGATTTGAAAGCTTTAGATATATAGTTGGATTCTTCCAATAGTTCATCATAAGCATCATTCAATTTCTCAAGTTCTGAATGTACCTCAGTTTCTGATTCTGAATCAGTGTCTGCCATAAGACAAAGATTTGCTTCAAGATCCTCTCCTTCACTTTCAGTGGAGCTTTCATCAAGATCTTCCCAAGTGGCCATCATTCCCTTCTTCATTTTGTTGAAGAACTTCTTGGGAGGTTCCTTCTTGAGTTAAGGGCATTCTGCCTTGATATGACCAGGCTTCTTGCATTCATAGCACACAATGACATTTCTGTCATTAGATCAACCATCTTTGTTGTGTTTTTCTTTGTTGAAGCGCCTGAAAGGTTTGTCCTTTCTGAAGTTTCTTTTCTTCCAGAGCTTTTTCATTTTTCTGGTAAAAAGAGAAAGTTCACCATCTTCATCATTAGAGTCATCCTCATTTGATTCCTCAGATTCTTCTGAAGATTCATCTACTTTGAGAGCTTTTGAGGCTGCTCCTTTAGCTGACTTCTTATCAGCCTTGAGGGCAATGGATTTGTTTTTCTTTCCATTGTTTTCTTCAATTAGCTCTTGTTCATGGATCTGAAGAGTATCGAGGAGCTCATCAAGCTTCATTGTTGTTAAGTCCTTGGCCTGGGACACAGCAGTTACAAGAGGTCTCCATTGTTTTGGAAGACTTCTGTGAATCTTTTGAATGTGTTCCTCAGTCTTGTAAATTTTTCCCGGTGACTTCAATTCATTGGTTATGGCTTGAAATCTTCCATACATTTGGCCAATAGTCTCTCCTTCTTCCATTTTGAACAACTCATACTTTCTGACCAACATGTTGACTTTGGTCTTTTTGACCTTGCTGGTTCCTTCATGAGCAACAACTAGTGAATCCCACATTTCTTTTGCAGATTCACAAGCATAGACTTTTCTCTGATTAAAGCACACATGATTGCATATCTAGCTTTGGCATTTAACTGCCATTTTGTTCTTTGATCAGTGGTCATGTTTGCTTTAGGAACTTCTGCTCCTTTGTCATCTTTAGGAACAAAGGGACCTTCTTCGATGATATCCCAGAGGTCAGAGTTAGTGGATTGTAAAAACCACTTCTTCTTTTCTTTCCAATAGATGTAGTCCTCTCCATTGAAGTATGGAGGTCTCAACATTGAGGATCCTTTTCCAGCATGGTTCTTGCTTGTACTGGCTTCTCCTGCCATTTCCAAGACCTTTTCCTCCACATTGTTAAGTGCTCAACCTAGAGGCTGAGCTCTGATACCAACTGAAATAACCAAATTTAACACAAGAAGGGGGGGTTGAATTGTGTTTACCAGCCATTTAGGAAAGTTTGAAAATTATATTCGCTGACACAACAAGCAAAAATAAGACAACAAAAATTTAGACGAGTGACACATCTAAAGTTATGACAGAACACACAAGAATACAGAGAAGGGTAAAATAGAGATTGATATTCACAATAATAACTCCCCAAGTTAAAAGCTTAAACAAATAATACTTAAGCAAATTAAAAAGATAAGGGAAGAGGAATATCACTCAAGAGTTTTATACTGGTTCACCTTAAAATCTACAAGCTACGTCCAGTTTCTTGGCAGCACCAAGTTTCAACTATAACTGATCAAATTACAGTACAAGTATTATTTTCACTCCTAGCCTCTCCAGGCTCAACACTTAAACAAGTATTCTTTTCTCACCTAGCCTCTTCAGGCTCAACACAGTAAGGGATAAAGGTTTTGTGTAATTAATACAACTTGCAAATCTTTCAGATAATACTCAGAGAGTGAAATAAATATGAAGTATGAAAGACTGCGAATTGATATCAAATGATTGAAGAAGTATTCAATGAAAGAATGAAGAAGTTAATGAATTGAGTAAATGCTTCTTGCACGGTGTTCTTAATGGTGTTCAACTTCTTGTCTTCATCTTCATGGTTTGGTCTATATAAAGACTTCAATCAATTTGATCCGTTAGGCACAGCTTCAGAAAGTGTGTTCTTTTGATTTGAGCTTCTGGAACACCATTAATGCTAAAGAGTCTTTCTGTGTAAGTATTAAATGCTTAAGAACGTTGAGCTTTGATAAGGTAGTCCAATAGTACACTTTATTCTGAGCAGCTGTTGTTTCAGAGTTGCAGTAGCAGGCTTCTTGTACTTGAAGTAGAGAGCTTTCCTCTTTCAGTACAACACTCAGTTCACTTTCTAGAAAGCACTTTTTACTTTGTACTAAAAACAGCTAAAGGTTACTGCTGTGGTACAGAGATTACGTGGTTATTCCTTAAAACCTTGAAACAAATGTTCTTTATTCTTTATCCTTGGTGCTATTGTCCAGAGGTCTTCAAGATCCTTAAGGAAGGCATCTAATTTGAATAAGGTTGACTTGAACTTCCTTTCTGACAATCTGACATCTTAATAAATGTAGCAGTGTTAGATTTTTAGACGAGTTCTTGTAGTGTCCAGATTTAGACGGGTGAAAATGAGCCAGAAACTTAGACGAAAGATGGAGTCATTTTCCAGACGAGTGATCCACTGAGTCTTCTTCAGTCATATGCTTCTTGCCACGTCATCTAGTATATCAGAATCTTGACTGAGCATTGACTTGGTCTTTGTCTGTGTTGGCTGATTTTTAGACGAGTCTAAAAAATGTGCTCTACCAAAAAGTAGATGGGTCATAAAATAGACGAGTGCTCTTAAGTCTATTTTCCTGTACTCTTATCAGACATGTTAGTAATTTCATATGGTTCAATATTACCATACTTAATCTATTTGGAATCATCAAAACTTAGAGAGTCTACACATGGAATGTGTCTCAGACTTATGAGGTCTCAACAAATCATACCTCTATAGACAGTTTGGTCTATCTTTTTACCTTCATCATCTTTTCTTAGTTTTGCATTGGGTCGCTTAGGAGTTTTCATGAGTTTAGCACTTTCCATCTTGTACTTCTTGAGTATCTCCTTGGTATACTTTTGTTGATGGATGTAGATTCCATCACTTGTATGTTTGATTTGTAATCCAAGGAAGAACTTTAATTCTCCCATCATGCTCATCTCAAATTCTACTTGCATTAGCTTGGAAAATTTCTTACACAGCTTTTCATTAGTTGCTCCAAAAATAATATCATCAACATATATTTGGACAATAATAAAATTCTCTTTAGAACTTTTCTTAAACAAGGTAATATCTACTTGTCCTCTAGTAAAGCCATTTTGCATGAGAAAAGAACTAAGTCTATCATACCATGCTCTAGGTGCTTGTTTCAAACCATATAATGCCTTTTTAAGTTTGAAAATAAGATCTGGTTTATTAGTATCTTCAAAACCAGGGGGGTTGTTTAACATACACTTCTTCTTCAATTATACCATTTATAAAAACACGTTTTACATCCATTTGAAAAAGAGTGTTTTGGTATGGTGCAGCATATGACATCAATATGCCAATAGCTTCTATTCTAGCTACAGATGCAAAGGTTTCAGTATAATCAATACCTTCTTGTTGGTTATAGTCTTGAGCTACTAACCTTGCCTTATTTCTGACAACTTTCCCATCCTCATCCAATTTGTTTCTGAAAACCCATCTTGTTCCAATGACAACTTTTTTTTGGGCTTTGAGACAAGTGTCCAGACATCATTTCTGGTGAACTGGTTGAGTTCTTCTTGCATAGCAAGGATCCAGGTTTCATCCTCAAGAGCTTCTTCAATACGTTTTGACTCTATTTGTGACATAAAAGCCACATTACTTGATTATCTTAAAGTGGTTCTAGTTCTTACTCCATCTGAGGGATTTCCATTAATAAGATCCTTAGGATGATGAGTTTTGAACTTCCAGTCCCTTTTGAGATCATCATGAAGATCTTTGTTGGAACCAAAGTGGTTTTGGATTTAATAATCTCTAAGTTTTGATGCTAACAAAAGGATTAAATTTGCTTGGCAAAGTGTTAGTTGAGATCTAACATGTGCTTTTAGTTATGCAGGAATACTTTAATATAAGTAAAATAAACTTGGGATAAGTTTTCAATGAAAAATATGCGTCCACCCTTATAGACGGGCTGCTCAAAAACTTTGGTAAAGTTACTTCTTTAGACTGGCTTACTTAAGTAGACGAAGCTCTAAATATTTGCTAGATGAATACATAAATAACTTGTTGGGTATAGCAAATCCAAAAACTTGATAAATAAACGCGTTCATCTTGCCACATAAGTAGACAAAAGTAATTAGTAGAACTAAATGAACTAAAAAATAAAGTAATTTAGTAGACGAGCTTTAACCATCACGTCACCAGACGGACATCTTTATAACTCATTAAGGAATAGCAAGTCCGAAGACTTGATAGACAAGAGGTTATGCCACATCATTAGACGAGCAAAGTAAAATATTAAACAGACTTGTCTCTCATATAACTAAGTAGGCAGGGTTTCTTTTTAGACGAGCTCCATCTTAGAATGAATTAAATTCAATCCGAATATCTTGAATTTATTTCAAATGATTGATATTTATTTCAATAGAATACTTGTTCTTCACATTTGTTTTATCTGCTTTAATGTTTCACCTTGTTGTAAAAGAAACATAGTACCATCAAGAAATGCAAAAAGCAGAATCGTACAATAAGATACTGCAAAACGATCTGTACGATGACAACTTTATGACTGAAAAAGCCGGATTATACACAAAGGAGGAACAACAAGTGCTCAAGCTACAATACCCAGGAGTGAACCTCCAATTTCATGCTACCTCGATAACCAAGAGTACTATTCAGTCTTGCCACAATCAAGCTATCAGTCACAACAGATATCATGCATTAAATGCTATCTCTAAACAAGATTATTCAAAGTAACTATTGAAGAAATACAGTGAAGAAGAAGGTCACTATAAATAGAAGACCTCAAGTTCTGAAAAATAACTTTTGCCAATCAATAATCACTCATTCTAATATTCTTACAAGAGCAAGAGTCTGTATTCTTTAGTTTGAATATTATTGTAATATTCAACTGATCTTAAACTGTCATATTCTCACACATTGTGAGTTAAGAAGATCAAACATTATATCTCTTTGTTAGAGTTAGAGCCTGAAGAGGCTTGGTAAGAAAGAAATACTTGTAGCCTGGAGAGGTGTTGAATACTTGGTTGTAATCTTTTTGAAGAAATAGTGGATAAATCCTTCAAGTCAAAGGGACTGGATGTAGCTCTTGGTTGGAAGAGAGTGAACCAGGATAAAATCTCTTGTGTGAATCTTCTATCCCTAAACTCTCCAGTTTTATTAGCTTATACTAACCGTGGGATTTTAATATTGCTTTTGTTAAACTCTTTTAAAAAGAATCTTTGTCTTTGTGCTTGCTTCTGTTTCTAATCTCCTTGAGTGCAAAAATTGTTTTAAAGGTTGTTTTCGAAAATTATTAACAAACATAATTCAACCCCCCCCCCCCTCTTGTGTTTGTCTGTGTCAACTTCAGTTGGTATTAGAGCTCAGCCTCGAAAGGGTTGAGCATCTAACAAGTGCTGAGGGAGTACGATCCAACAACCATGGATGCAGAAGGACAAGCTATCAACATACCTCCTCTCTTTGATGGTTCTGATTATGACTACTGGAAGAAGAGGATGATGGCATTTTTGGATGCACAAAGTCTAGACATCTGGGAGCTCATAGAAACTGGTTATACCGAACCCAGAAATGAAAATGGAGTTGCTGTTGCTAGAGCAGACTGGACATCAGATCAAAAGGCAAAGCATCAACTCAATCTTAAAGCTAAGCATTATTTGATGTGTGCCATCACCGGATCTGAACACGACAAAGTTCATAGCTGCAATATTGCTAAAGAAATCTGGGATACTCTTGCCCTAGCTCATGAGGGTTCCTCACAAGTTAAGGAATCCAAGATCAGCATACTGGTTCATCAGTATGAGCTGTTCAAGATGGGTGAACATGAAACAATAGACCAAATGTTTGGAAGATTCCAAACCATCACCAACAGTCTCAGATCTCTTGGAAAAATTTATGAAAATAGAGATCATGTCAGAAAAATCCTGATAAGTCTATCCAAGCAATGGAGACAGAAAGTAACTACTATTCAGGAAGCCAAAAACCTGAATGCACTCTCTCTAGAAGAGCTTCTTGGATCTCTCAAGGTTCATGAACTTGAACTTAATGAAGAAGAAAATTCCAGAAAAGGAAAATCTATTGCCCTAAAGGCAAAGAAATCAAGTTCATCAAAAGTTCTCAAAGCTGTTGAGTCACCTGATGAGACTGAATCTTCTGATGATAATGAAGGATCAGATGAGGATGAATTATCCTTTATCTCCAGGAAGATTCAACATATGTGGAGAGATAAAGGTGGTTTCATAAGGAAGCAACTCCACAAAAAGTTTTCTAAGGAGAAGTCAGACTCCAAGGAAAAATGTCCACTCTTGTGCTTTAAATGCAAGAAACCTGGTCATTTCAAAGTTGACTGCCCTGAGCTAAAGGATGAAAAGAAATTCTTCAAAAAGAAGAAAGGCTTGATGTCTACATGGGAGGATATTGATCTATCATCATCAGATGAATAAAATGAAGCCGAGGAAGAGGAAAATATCTGTCTCATGGCAGACACTGCATCAGAAAGTGAATACACTGATGCTTGTAATGGATTCTGACCTGTTCACTCTTCAAAATGCTTTTGATGAATTGTTGCATGAGTCATCTACACTATCAAGATAATATAAGAGTCTCAAAAAGAAGTTTTCTAAACTGTCTAAAGAATATGATAGGGTCTTCACTTAGAAACAAAACCTCAAAAATGAAAACGACATACTGGAATCAGTGAATGTCAGTCTAGCTGACAAAGTGGTGTGTGAACCTGATGTCTCTTGTGAAGTTGCAAAACTGAAACAAGATGTAACATATCTGACTGATTCTCTGTCAAAGCTTGTAGGTGGATCATATAAGCTTAACCTCATTTTAAGGTACTCTAGGTCACCTTATGACAAATTTGGTCTTGGTTATGACAAAGAGAAGCAAGACGCATCTCAAAAAAAGTCAAACCCACTTAAACAGCATAGAGCTTCAAAAGCTCCAAATAAATATACCAAAGCTAAGTCTAGCTCGTCCAACACCTTTTGTAAAGTGTGTGGAAAAAATGGGCATATTACATCTAGATGCATACGCAATAAACTTGCTAAGCATACTCGTCCAGTGACAACTAACAACAAAGGACCCAAGTCAGTTTGGGTACCTAAAGATAAGATAATATATGTTGCAGATTTGCTTAACAACAGGAAGAAAACATATGTCTTGGTACTTGGATAGGGGCTTCTCACGACACATGACGGGAGAAAGGTCTATGTTCCAAAACCTTAAGCCCAAAGATGGTGACTGGGTCACATTTGGAGGAAATCATAAAGGGAAAATCATTAGTATATGTAAAATTGGTAAACATCCTTTTTCCCTCCATTGATAATGTTCTTTTAGTAAATGGCTTGAAGCACAATCTACTGAGCATAAGTCAATTATGTGACAGTGGATATGTAGTGTCTTTTGATAAGAACCTTTGTATTGTCAAGAAAGATGATGGATCCCTTTTATTCACTGTAAAAAGGTAAAACAATCTCTATAATATTGACTTGGAGGACCTATCAAATCAAAGTGTCTCATGTCTAGTGTCCATAGAAGATGAGCGATGGATTTGGCACAAAAGGTTAGGTCATGCAAGCTTGAAATTAATTTCAAAGCTAAACAAGCATAACCTCGTGAGAGGACTGCCAAACCTTAAGTTCAAATCCGATGCTCTTCGTGATTCATGTCAAAAGGGAAAACAAGTCAAATGTTCTTTTGAATCTAAGAATGTTGTTAGTACTAATAGACCACTAAAATTGCTACATCTTGATCTTTTTGGTCCAACAAGGACTGCCTCTGTTAGTGGTAAGAAATATGGTCTTGTCATAGTAGACGATTACACTAGATGGACATGGGTTATGGTCCTAACTCACAAGGATGAGTCTTTTAAGGTCTTTTCTGTATTCTGCAAACGTGTACAGAATGAAAAAGGCATGTGTATCATTTCAATCAAAAGTGACCATGGGGGAGAGTTTGAAAATGAGCTATTTCATAAGTTCTGTGAAGATAGCGGTATCCTTCACAACTTCCCAATACCTAGAACACCACAGCAAAATGGTGTGGTAGAGAGAAAGAACAGATCTCTTCAAGAGATGGCTAGGACTATGCTCAATGACAACTCTGTCTCTAGACACTTCTGGGGTGAAGCTGTTAATAATGCCTGCTACATTCAGAATGGAATATACATTTGACCTATTCTGAATAAGACTCCTTATGAACTATGGAAAGGACGAAAACCCAACATATCATATTTTCACCATTTTGGTTGTAAATGATTTATACTGAATACTAAAGATCAACTTGGTAAGTTTGATACTAAAACAGATAGTGGAATACTATTAGGATATTCTGAAACATCTAAAGGCTTTAGGGTTTATAATTCTAGGACTCTGATAGTAGAAGAAAGTATTCATGTCAAGTTTGATGACAAACAGCCTGATAAGAAATTATCAAAGTTAGATGAAGCTTTTGCAGATCTTGATCTAAGCATTCCAGGAGACTCACCTGAGAAAAAAGTTGATGATCAAGAAGATGACCCCACTCAACAACCAGAAACATCCACTTCTCAACATGGTACAGTTCAAAAATCTTGGTACTTCAAGAATTATCATCCACAAGATTAGATCATTGGAAACCCTAACGACAAGCTAAGAAACAGATCAACCTTCAGAGAACAAGACAATTCTGCACTAGTCTCTGAGTTGGAACCAAAGACAATAGACGAGGCTCTGCTATACAATGGTTGGATTCTAGTTATGCCTGAATAACTCAATCAATTTGAAAGAAGTGATGTTTGGACTCTGGTTCAAATGCCCAAAGACAAATCAGTGATTGGAAAAAGTGGGTCTACAGAAACAAACATGATGAAACTGGTAAGGTAATCAGAAACAAAGCAAGACTTGTTGCTCAAGGTTTCTCTCAAGAAGAAGAAAAATGAAGATTACAAATTCGTTGGTTTCTTTGATACTGACTATGATGGAGATAGAATTGAAAGAAAAAGAACTAGTGGAGGATGTCACTTCATTGGAGCTAATCCTGTCCCATGGTCAAGCAAAAGACAAAGTACCATTGCTTTATCAACTACTGAAGTTGAGTATATATCAGCTGCAAGTTGCTGCTCACAACTTCTTCGGATCAAACATCAATTGGAGGATTACAATGTATTTGTAAGTAGTATTCCGCTTATGTGTAATAATACTGCTGCAATAAATCTATCTAAGAATCCAATTTTGCATTCTAGAGCTAAGCACATAGAGATTAAACATCATTTTATTAGGGATTATATGCAAAAATGTGTGATTGATATTTAATTTGTAGATACTGACCATCAATAGGCAGATATCTTTACTAAACCTCTTGCAGAGGACAAATTTATCTTTATTAGGAAGCATTTTAATATGATATGTGTGGATTAATTCAGCCGTCCAGCCTCGAGAAAAAATTGTTTTGTTAATCCTGCATCTATTACCTATGCTTATCTAATACCTATTTGTAATTGTGCGTCTATTGCATATAGTATTGCATGTCCATATGACGCGTCCACTGATACTGGTTATCGCGTCCATTGAATAATTTCATACGAGTTCACATCTGCCTGTGTTTAAGTTTTTTTTTTGTGTTAATAAATGCATTTATTTTGTCTCAAGACAAATTTATCCTTTATTCACTTTACTGAGTCATTACTTCCATCAATCCCATCAAGACCATTTTTATGGTTCTAAGTTACCAACACCGTTTTATCATAATGACATGTCACGTCAAAAGTTTTTTTTAAAAACTTTTGATATTCAAAATTCTTTTAAAAGTAATCTTTTCCCTCTGAGAAAAACTTTATGCTTCCATAACCTCTAGAGCTATCTCTCTATTTATCTCTCTCTGCTTTCCAACCCTAAGCTCTTTGATCACCTAAAATGGCTTCTTCTTCAACCTTTAACGTGGATAAGCTCAACTTGGCTATAGAGCATCATTTCAATCTTGGAGTGCTGCAAGACTACAATCTAGACATAAGCAAATATCTCAATGCAGCTGGGTGGGGAGGACTTTTTGTGGATAAAGTCTTTGTCTTGCCCAACCTGATCAGGGATTTCTGGAGAAACGTCCAACTGACTGATACTAATTTCTTCTCAACGGTATTAAGAAAGAGGATTGTAATCTCGGAGAAAACTATTGATGATGCAATCTTTTGTGCTCATGAGGGTTTAGTCTTTATTGAGTCATGGGAAGAGGACTTGGGTGGCTCTGATACCATTGAAGTCTGTCACATGAAGGAAGATATAGTCAGAACTCACACTTGGAAGGCTGTTGAAATGAAGGACATCGTTCGCATCCTTCATCAGCTTCTCAACAAGGTGGTTCTTCACAAGGTTGGATCCAAGGACAACCTTTCCTCTCTACACAAATTCTGTCTTTGCCATCTTTTCACAGAATCAAAAATCAATCTTCCAAGAATCCTATACGGAAGATTCAGAGACACTGTGATGAATAAGAAAAGCCTCTTTGCACTTCCTATTTGCCATCTTCTCTCCAAGATTTTTAAAGGCTCAAGGAATTCATGAGATTCTTGCTGCAAAGACCCCTGAGGAGCAAGCTAGGTTATTGACTGAAAAACCAAAGTCTGTTGCGGACTTTGGAAAGATGAATATAGCCAATATGAACCTCAGTACCTATGTTGCTTCTGCAATGGCCAAGACCGAGGAGTTAATGAAGGCTAAAGAAGAGATGGTGGAACAAAACAATGTTGAAGTCCTAGGAGTTAAAAGGGTAACTAGGCAAAAGACCACTGCTAAAAGGAAGTCTGCTCCCAAGAGACCTGCAGATGGCATTGTTATCAAGGAACCTTCTGATGCCCCTGCTACAAAGAAGCAAAGAAAAGTTATCTTCTCTCGCAATGAAGATGAGGAAGTTGATGAGGACAACATTCCTATCAGTTCAATTCTAAAGAAGCAAAAGACCTCTGTTACTGCTGCTGAGGCCGTTGTGCCTATTCCAACAAAACCCAGAAGGTAACCAGCAAGAAAATCTAGATCAACTAAGTCTTATAAGGTAACCATCTCTGCTAATGATCCTGTTCAAATAGCATTAGATGCCTTAGTGTCTAGTTTAGAAACTAGGATAGATGATGTGCCTGTCTCCACTCCAAATGATGTCTACATTCCCTCACCCCCTTCAATCCAACCAACACAAATATCCACTTCACAATTTCAACCTATTATCCATGCCGACGATCCCTGGTTAAATCAACTAGATGATGGCATTTCCCCTGGTGCTCCTTTCCCCAAACCCTTGAGAACCTTATTTCCCTTCACCCCAACTTCTGTCCTTTATAATGGCAAATCTGAGGATTGGGCCAAGGTAAAAAGGGAATGGAAAATTCTGTTTCATTCTCACCAACCTGAACCCGAACACATTCCAACTAGATGGTATCCTCTACCTGAGTATGAGGAAGAAATCAGCCCATCTGTTGAACCCCTCTACCTACCTCATCCTGAGTGTAAATCAATCAAAAATGTGCCTTCTCAAATGCACAATAACTTAGGGCCATTAGTCACTCATCTACCCCTAAACAAACCCCCCCCCCCCCCCCCCCCCCAGAAAAATTTACTCGAACCTTGTCAAAAATCCTCCCTTCTTACCCCTCACTGATGGAATTGAGAGACACATCATACTTGTTTGGGAGACTAACCCCAAAAGGAAACATCTTCCTACCATTCCTGAGAGGAGACCAAGATCTTCTAAGCATGTCCCCATGATCATGCCAAGGGACACAAAATGGGTGTCTTTGGAGCATCCTAGAGTCTATGGGAGGGCCTCTGACTTCTTTCTGGATCAGCTCTACTATGAAATACTGAAGTTGGAATTCAGTCATTTAATAGTTTATAGAGCCGCACATTTTGTCCCTCCATCCTGGCTGAGGCATGATGAAGCTACCAGAATTGGAGTCATGCCTTACAGGATCTGTCCAAGACTACCTATTCTAGATCTAAATAAGGATAAGGACTTGAAAAACAGAAGATTCAAGGGAGTGATACCTGAAGCTGAATCAGCATTGCTTGATCTGGACCAAGAAACCTTTGACTACTCAATGTTGGATTTCCTTCTACATACTGAATCCATTGAGTTGCAATGAACATAGATCTGCTGAATTCTGGAAGTCTCACATTATCCACTGCACCGGAGAAGCATCTTCCTCTGGTCTATCTGAAGAGGAGAAAAAGGATATTCCCAAGGTCATAAGGAATTGTGGTCTTTCACACTTTAGATATATGATCTATAAAGACCTCTGGGGACTTCCTATAAACACTAGGAATGTGGAATTCATCTACCCCATTAGATGGGCAAAGGAAATCTCAGTGAAATCCCCACCTACTTCAAAGCCTATCACAGATGAACCTGTAGCTGAAGAACTTGGTCATATTGCCACTGATCTTGGTTTAGAAGATACTGCTGAATCCATTCACCAACAGAGCTCCTCAGAAAGACAATCTTCTCAACCTTTAGCTCTAGTTGTGATGCACCATGAAGATCATTCAAGAACACTAAGCACTTTTCAAGAGTCTGCAGAAAGCTCAAGGCAACAGGCTCTAACATCTAATATTGAAGAGATTCTTGGAAAACTAGTTGTTGAAAGGGTTGGCAAGATAGTTGATGAGAAGGTTGAAAGGATAACTGAGAAGATCAAGGAGGATGTCCATCAGCAAGTTCAAACTTCAATGGCTCCAACCTTAGAGGTTGTGAATAAAATGCTTGAATTCCTCATGGACTTTAAGAAAAGTCAAGCTCAGAACCCTCCTCCTCCACCATCTCCTCCTTCTTAACCTTTACCTTTATTTTCTTTCTTTTGTACTGACAATGATGATTCTCTCCTTTTACCTTTTTGGCAGATAACAAAAAGGGGGAGAAAGGAAAGAAAAAAGATTTTTATATATATAAAGTCAGTTTTCAAAAAGCTCTTATTTGTTTGCATTTACATATTCTCTTCTACTTGCTAAACTGCTCTGATATACTTATGTTTACTTATTTGCTTTGATATCTGTTGCTCTGATACTTATGTTTATTTATTCCCTTATATATACTCTATGTATGATAAGCCGTTGCACCTATCTGTTAGCTTATATGCAGTTATTTTTCATATGCTTATTCTCCTTAAATATTTGTATGCTCTGTAGTAAGGAGAGCCCTACAAGTTCTCTTAGACGTTGATTTTCAAATTTAATTAGTTTTGTCATCATAAAAAAGGAGGAGATTGTTGGAACCAAAGTGGTTTTGGATTTAATAATCTCTAAGTTTTGATGCTAACAAAAGGATTAAATTTACTTGGCAAAGTGTTAGTTGAGATCTAACATGTACTTTTAGTTATGCAGGAATACTTTAATATAAGTAAAATAAACTTGGGATAAGTTTTCATTGGAAAATACGCATCCACCCTTGTAGACAGGCTGCTCAAAAACTTTGGTAAAGTTGCTTCTTTAGACTGGCTTACTTAAGTAGACGAAGCTCTAAATATTTGCTAGATGAATACCTAAATAACTTGTTGGGTACAGTAAGTCCAAAGACTTGATAAATAAGCACGTCCATCTTGCCACGTAAGCAAACGGAAGTAATTAGTAGAAGTAAATGAACTGAAAAATAAAGTAATCTAGTAGACGAGCTCTAATCGCCACGTCACCAGACGGAGATCTTTATAACTCATTAAGGAATAGCAAATCTGAAGACTTGATAGACAAGAGGTTATGCCACGTCATTAGACGAGCAAAGTAAAATATTAAATAGACTTGTCTCTCATATAACTATGTAGACGGAGTTTCTTTTTAGACGAGCTCCATCTTAGAATGAATTAAATGCAATCCGAATCTCTTGAATTTATTTCAAATGATTGATATTTATTTCAATAGAATATTTGTTCTTCACATTTGTTTTATCTGCTTTAATGTTTCACCTTGTTGTAAAAGAAACATAGAACCATCAAGAAATACAAAAAGCAGAATCATACAATAAGATACTGCAAAACGATCTGTACGATAACAACTTTATGGCTAAAAAAGCTGGATTATACACAAAGGAGGAACAACAAGTGCTCAAGCTGCAATACTTAGAGGAGTGAACCTCGAATTTCATGCTACCTCGATAACCAAGAGTACTATTCAGCCTTGCCACAATAAAGCTATCAGTCACAACGGATATCATGAATTAAATGTTATCTCTAAACGGGATTATTCAAAGTAACCGTTGAAGAAATACAGTGAATAAGAAGGTCACTATAAATAGAATACCTCAAGTTATGAAGAATAACTTTTGCCAATCAATAAACGCTCATTCTAATATTCTTTCAAGAGCAAGAGTTTGTATTCTTTAGTTTGAATATTGTTGTAATATTCAACTGATCTTAAACTGTCATATTCTCACATATAGTGAGTTAAGAAGATCAAACATTATATCTCTTTATTAGAGTTAGAGCCTGAAGAGGCTTGGTAAGAAAGAAATACTTGTAACCTGGAGAGGTGTTGAATACTTGGTTGTAATCTATTTGGAGAAATAGTGGGTAAATCCTTCAAGTCAAAGGGACTGGACGTAGTTCTTGGTTGGAAGAGAGTGAACCAGGATAAAATCTCTGGTGTGAATCTTCTATCCCTAAATTCTTTAGTTTTATTTGCTTATACTAACCGTGGGGTTTTAATATTGCTTTTGTTAAACTCTTTTAATAAGAATCTTTGTCTTTGTGCTTGCTTCTGTTTCTAATCTCCTTGAGTGCAAAATTTGTTTTAAAGGTTGTTTTCGAAAATTATTAACAAACACAATTCAACCCCCCCCCCCCCCCCTTCTGTGTTTGCCTGTGTCAACTTCAATCTTGACTTGTCTGCTGACTTGTTTGCTCCACTTGTCTGTCTGGCTCATTTACAGGTTCTGTCTTGGTTAGATCAGGTTATTGGCTTTCTAGCTTGTTTATGTCAAGACCTTCAAGATCATCTTCTAGATCTGGTAATTCCTTATCAGTCTTTAAACCATCATTGAACTTAACATGAACAGATTCTTCAATAACAGAAGTTCTGGAATTATAAATTCTAAAGGCTTTAGACATTTCAGAATATCCTACGAAGATACCTTTATCTACCTTGGAATCAAACTTTCCAAGTTGATCGTTAGTGTTTAGAATGAAGCATTCACAACCAAATGCATGAAAATAAGAGATGTTGGGGCTTTTTCCTTTCCACAATTTATAAGGTGTCTTCTTTAGAAAAGGCCTAATAAGTATTCAGTTTTGTACATAACATGCAGTGTTTATTGCTTCTGCTTAGAAGTACTTAGGGAGATTATTCTCATTGAGCATAGATCTAGCCATTTCTTGCAGAGATCTGTTCTTTCTCTTATCCATTCCATTTTGTTGTGGAGTTTTAGGTGCAGAGAAATTGTGATATATCCCATTTTCCTCACAGAACTGTCTAAACTGCTCATTTTCAAATTCTCCCCCATGGTTACTTCTAAGGGTAGAGATACATAAACCCTATTCATTTTGTACTATTTTGCAGAATACTGAGAAAGCCTTAAAAGACCCATCCATGTGGGTTAAGAAGAGTACCCATGTAAATCTAGAGTAGTCATCAACTATGACAAATCCATATTTTCTTCCAGCTAGGCTAGCAACACTAACTGGTCCAAACAGATCCATGTGTAACAACTGAAGAGGTCTAGAGGTTGATACTTGGTTTTTAGATTTGAAACTTGATTTTATTTGTTTACCCCTTTGGCATGCATCACACAAGACATCTTTCTTAGAACTAATATCAAGCAATCCTTTCACAAGGTTATCCTTTTTCATTTTAGAAATTAGTTTCATACTAGCATGTCCTAGTTTCTTATGCCATAACCATCTTTCATCCTCTTTAGACATCAGACAGGTTACACTTTGATCAGAGAGATCAGTCAGTTCCATCTTATACAAGTTTTGTTGACTTTTAGCTGAAAAGAGAGTTTTCCCACTAAGTCTTTAACTATGCATAAATCCTTGGTAAAGGAGACACCAAATCCACTGTCACATAATTGACTTTTGCTAAGCAAATTGTGTCTTAATCCTTCAACCATAAGAACATTGATATAAAGGGAAGAGGAGGTTTACCACCAATAGTACCAATGCCTATAACCTTCCCTTTCTGATTGCCTCCAAAGGCAACATGTCCCTCTTTCTTAAGTTTGAGGTCTAGGAACATCGACATTTCTCCTATCATGTGTCGCGAGCAACGATTGTCCATGTACCAGCAGTGGTGTTTTCTTTGTCCTATTAAGGACATCTGCAACAGAAATTATTTGGTCTTTAGATACCCATAATTTTTTGGGTTCTTTTCTGTTAGTTCTAGGAGTCTATGAAGACTTCCTTCTCTTCTTATGGATACACTTAGACATAACATGTCCAGTTTTTCCACAGAAGTTACAGACAGGTATGCATTTAATTATTGTTGACATAACAGACACTTTAGAAGTTTTAGTTGATACTTTATGATGTGTCTGATGGACATATCCAATACCTTCTTTATTAGGGGAGTGTCTCTGATAGTCAAGCAGCTTAGTCAGATTGTCTCTGCCATTAACCTTCTATTGAAGTTTTTCAACTTCTTCAAATTGTAATGTTTCACTAGAGATCTTAGCTTTGTTAGAACCAAAATAGTTTTTGGATTAAATAATCTCTTGAGTTTTGATGTTAACAAAAAGTTAAATTTGTATGGAAAAGTATTATCAAATATCTAACTTGTTTGTTATAAGATTGCAGGAACTATTTTAATTTATGCTAGTCAGAGGAACTTAAAATAAAGTGTGGAATCTTATCAGGTTCTATTCTGATCCTCTAGACGAGTCTACAATTCATGGTAAATTTTTTAAGTCTGTTAAAGACTATGTTTAGACGAGGTCCTAAAATTGGCTAAAGTATACGAGCCAATTTAAAATTCAGAAAAACAACAAGTCCAAAGACTTGATAATAGATGAGTAGTCTCACTATACGCCACGTCAGTAGACGAGCTATTGAATATAGCGAGTCCAAAGACTTGGAACAAGAAAAATGCTACAGACGCAGTATCAGTAGACGAGCCTGTCTCACTGATAAATTAATCTAGCACGTCCAAAGACCTGCGCATCTACTAGCAATCAAGAGTGGACCGGTCTAAGCATAAGCGTATTTATTTCAAATGATTGTATATTTAATTCAAGAGAATTTATGTCTCCTTCTTTGAATGTTTAAATGTTAAACTCTTTGTCGCTTGGATAAAAGAACATAGTACCATTGAGAACATAAACCTTTGTACTATGTCAACTACATTGCTGTAAAGTGTAAACCAAGTACAAAGATGGAAAGTCAGAAAGCAACCTTTGGTACAACAGAGAAGTGACAGCTCTACTTTGAGCTTTCTTCTGATAACCAAGAGCACTTCTCCATGAAGCATATCAAGCTATCAGTCTCAATGGATCCAAGCATTTAATGCTATGTCTAAACGGATATAACTTGAAGACCGTTGAAGAAGATCAAGGCAGAGAAGCACTTCATCTATAAATATTGGAAGAACCTCAGAGAGAAGATATACATAAGTTCTGATATCAATGTGCAAAAACTTTACTGAGTTTGAAAACAAGTTTTACGTGTAAACTTTACTGATCTTAATCTTTGATATTCTCACACATAGTGAGTTCATAGATCAAAATCTTAAATCTCTTTATTAGAGTTAGAGCCTGAAGAGGCTTGGTAGAGAAAAAAAATACTTGTAACCTGAATAGGTGTTGAATACTTGTAATCTTTTGGAGAATAGTGGTGAAAACCTTCAGGTAAAAGGGACTGGACGTAGCTCTTGGTTGGAAGAGAGTGAACCAGGATAAATCACTTGTGTGAATCTTCTAATCCCTATCCTTTATAGGTTTTGTTTTTACTAATTGTGGGGTTTTGGATCTGAGTTTGTTAACTCTTTAAAAATGTTTTCTAGTTTGAGTGTTTGTTTTATTGTTTTGCTTGTAAAAGGTTTGAGAAAAAGGCTTTTTCGAAAAACTATTAAGAAACACAATTCAACCCCCCTTCTTGTGTTTCCCCGTGTCAACTTCAGTTGGTATCAGAGCTCAGTCTCGAAAGGGTTGAGCATCTAACAAGTGCTGAGGGAGTACGATCCAACAAGCATGGATACATAAGGACAAGCAATCAATAGACCTCCTCTCTTTGATGGTAGTGATTATGACTACTGGAAAACAAGAATGATGGCTTTTCTTGATGCACAAAATGTGAATATCTTGGAGCTGATTGAAACTGGCTACACTGAGCCAAAAGATGATGCTGGAGCTACTATTCCTAGAGCTCAATGGACTCAAGAGCAGAAAACTCAACATCAACTCAATCTGAAAGCTAAGCACTATTTGATGTGTGCTATCACCAGATATGAGCATGATAAAGTTCATAGCTGTAACACTGCTCTGGAAATATGGGATACTCTTGACCTAGATCATGAAGGGTCATCCCAAGTCAAGGAGTCAAAGATAAGCATGTTGGTTCATCAGTATGAACTACATAAAATGGCTGAACATGAAACCATAGATCAAATGTTTGGAAGATTCCAAACCATCACCAATAGTCTTAGATCTCTTGGAAAAACCTATTAAAATAGAGATCATGTCAGAAAAATTTTGAGGAGCTTACATAAATAGTGGAGACCTAAGGTCACTGCTATTCAGGAAGCAAAGAACCTCAATACTCTCACCCTGGAGGAACTTCTTGGATTTATGAAAGTTCATGAGCTTGAGATCAATGAAGAATACAGTTCCAGAAAAGGAAAGTCGGTTGCCCTAAAGGCAAAGAAGGCTAGCTCATCCAAAGTTCTTAAAGATGAGGAATCCTCAGCTGAAGCAGAACCTTCTGACAGTGATGAAGGATCTGATGAGGATGAACTGTCTTTCATATCCAGAAAGATTCAACATATGTGGAGAAAGAAAGGTGGCTTCAGAAGGAAGCAGTTCAACAAAAGGTTCCTCAAGGAGAAATCAGACTCCAAAGAAAAAGGTCCACCTTTGTTCTTCGAATGCAAGAAGCCTGGTCATTTCAAAGCTGACTGCCCAGATCTGAAGGACAAAAAGAAGTTCTTCAAAAATAAGAAGGGCTTGATGGTTACTTGGGAGGATCTGGATCTGTCTTCATCTGATGAAGAAAATGAAGCTAAGGAAGAGGCAAATATTTGTCGCATGACTGATACATCATCAGAAAATGAATACACTGATGCTGAGGTAATGGATTCTGACCCATTCATTCTTCAAGATGCATTTGATGAATTATTACATAACTCATCAATTTTGTCTCATGAATATAGAAGTCTCAAAAAGAAATTTTCAAAACTATCTAAAGAATTTGATAGAGTTTGCATGGAGAAACTAAGTCTTGTAAATGAAAATGACAAACTCAAATCAGAAAATGTCAGTCTAACTGACAAACTCAAGTGTGAGCCAACTGTTTCTTGTGAAGTTACAAAAATGAAACAAGATGTGGCATACCTGACAGACACTCTGTCTAAATTTGTAGGTGACTCAGATAAGCTAAGTTTAATTGTAAGGTACTCTAGGTCACCACATGATAAGTCTGGCCTTAGTTATGACAAAGAAAAGCATGAAGCATCTTATAAAAAGTCAAAACCACATATGCATAATAGAACCTCAAAAGCTCAAACACAGCATGTTAAAAATAAATTGAGCTCGTCCAACACTTACTGCAAAGTATGTGGAAAAGGTGGTCATATAACATCTAGATGAATACATCACAAGCATATCAAACATGCTCGTCCAGTGACTACTAACAAGAAAGGACCTAAGTCAATCTGGGTACCTAGAGATAAGATTGTACCTATTGCAGATTTGCTTAACAACAGGAAAGAAACACACATCCTGGTACTTGGGCAGTGGGTGCTCACGTCACATGACGAGAGAAAGGTGTATGTTCCAAGACCTTAAACATAAGGAAGGTGGCTGGGTTACCTTTGGAGGTAATCAGAAAGGAAAGATCATTGGAATAGGTAAAATTGGTAAACATCATTTTCCCCCCATTGAAAATGTTCTTTTAGTTAATAGTTTAAAACATAATCTGCTAAGCATAAGTCATTTATGTGATAGTGGGTTTGTTGTTTCCTTTAATAAGAACATGTGTAATGTCAAGAAGACTAATGGATCACACTTATTCACTGCCAAGAGGCAAAACAATCTATATAAGATTGACTTGGAGGACCTCACAAATCAAAGTGTCTCATGCACAATTGAAATTAATTTCAAAGCTAAATAAGCATAACCTCGTGAGAGGATTACTAAACCTTAAGTTCAAATCTGATGCTCTCCGTGATGCATGTGAAAAGGGAAAACAAGTCAAATGTTCATTTGAATCTAAGAATATTGTTAGTACCAATAGACCACTAGAGTTGCTACACCTTGATCTGTTTGGACCAACTAGGACTGCCTCTGTTAGTGGAAAGAAATATGGTCTAGTCTTAGTGGACGACTACACTAGATGGACATGGGTTATGTTCCTAGCTCATAAGGATGAGTCATTCAGGGTCTTCTCTGTATTTTACAAACGTGTACAGAATGAAAAAGACATGTGTATCACTTTAATCAGAAGTGGGCGGGGGGGTTTGAAAATGAGCTATTTCAAAAGTTCTATGAAGAAAGTGGTATACTTCACAACTTCTTAATACCTAGAACACCACAGCAAAATGGTGTGATAGAGAGAAAGAACAGATCTCTTCAAGAGATGGCTAGAACAATGTTCAATGATAACTCTGTCCTTAGACACTTCTGGGCTGAAGCTGTTAATACTGCCTGCTACATTCAGAACAGAATATACATTAGACCTATCTTGAATAAGACTCCTTATGAATTGTGGAAAGCACGAAAACCCAACATATCTTACTTTCATCCTTTTGGTTGTAAATATTTTATATTAAATACTAAAGATCAACTTGGTAAGTTTGATGCTAAAGTAGATAATGTTATTCTGTTAGGTTATTCTGAGTCGTCCAAAGGGTTTAGAGTTTACAATTCTAGAACCTTGGTAGTAGAAGAATGTATACATGTTAAGTTTGATGACAAGCAGCCTGATAAGAAATTATCAGAGCTTGATGAAGCTATTGCAGATTTGAATCTCAAGGATTCTGAAATTCAAACAAATGTCAAACCTGATGATCAAGTGGACGACCCTCAACAACATGAATAAGAAACTTCAACTTCTCAATAGGAAAATGTTCAAAGATCTTGGTACTTTAAAAATTATAATCCACAAGATCAAATAATCAGGAATCCTAATGATAAGCTAAGAACCAAATCAACATTCAGTGAGCAAGATGATTCTGCATTAGTCTGAGTTAGAACCAAAGACAGTAGACGAGGCTCTACTGGACGAAGGCTGGATTCTAGCAATGCAGGAAGAATTGAACTAGTTTAAGAGAAGTGAAGTATGGACTCTTGTGCCTTTACCAAAAGAAAAATCAGTTATTGTAACCAAATGGGTTTATAGAAACAAGCTAGATGAAAATGGTAAGGTGGTAAGAGACAAAGCTATACTTGTTGCACAAGGTTATTCACAGGAAGAAGGTATAGATTATACTGAAACTTTTGCACCAGTTGCTAGATTAGAAGCTATTCGTATTTTACTATCATTTGTTGCACATCACGATATTATGCTATATCAAATGGATGTAAAAAGTACTTTTCTAAATGGTGCTATTAGTGAGGAAGTGTATGTTATGCAACCTCCGGGATTTGAAAATGAAACCCAACCTGAACATGTATATAAGCTAAAGAAAGATTTATATGGCCTTAAACAAGCTCCTAGAGCTTGATATGAACGGTTAAGTTCATTCTTAATGGACAATGGATTCAGTAGAGGAAATGTTGATACAACCTTATTTAGAAAATCCAATAAGTCCCGTTTTATTGTTGTTCAAATAACAAAGGAATAAGTCCAGAATTTATGTCTCCTTCTTTGAATGTTTAAATGTTAAACTCTTTGTCTCTTGGATAAAAGAACATAGTACCATTGAGAACATAAACCTTTGTACTCTGTCAACTACATTGCTGTAAAGTGTAAACCAAGTACAAAGATGGAAAGTCAGAAAGCAACATTTGGTACAACATGGAAGTGACAGCTCTACTTTGAGCTTTCTTCTGATAACCAAGAGCACTTCTCCATAAGCCTATCAAGCTACTAGTCTCAAAGGATCCAAGCATTTAATGCTATGTCTAAATGGATATAACTTGAAGACTGTTGAATAAGATCAAGGCAGAGAATCACTTCATCTATAAATATTGGAAGAACCTCAGAGAGAAGATATACATAAGCTCTGATATCAAAGTGCAAAAACTCTGCTGAATTTGAAAACAAGTTTTACGTGTAAACCTTACTGATCTTAATCTTTCATATTCTCACACATAGTGAGTTCATAGATCAAAATCTTAAATCTCTTTGTTAGAGTTAGAACCTGAAGAGGCTTGGTAGAGAAAAGAATACTTGTAGCCTAAAGAGGTTTGGTAGAGAAAAGAATACTTGTAGCATGAAGAGGTGTTGAATACTTATAATCTTTTGGATAAGAGTGGAGAAAACCTTCAGGTAGAAGAGGTGGACATAGCTCTTGGTTGGAAGAGAGTGAACCAGGATAAATCACTTGTGTGAATCTTCTAAACCTTATCCTTTATAGCTTTTGGTTTTACTAACTGTGGGGTTTTGGATATGTGTTCGTTAACTCTTTAAAAAGGTTTTCTAGTTTGTGTGTTTGTTTATTGTTTTGCTTGTAAAAGGTTTGAGAAAAAGGCTTTTTCGAAAAACTGTTAAGAAACATAATTCAACCATCCCCTTCTTGTGTTTCCCTGTGTCAACTTCATGCTTCATCAAACTTTTTAGTCTTCATCTCACTGTTCTCTTTGGCCAGCTTCTCACATTCTTGAGATTTCTGCTTATGCTCACTAAGGAGCTTTACATACTCTCTCTTGAGGGATTTGAAGGCCTTAGATAAGCAGTTGGATTCCTCCAGCAACTCCTCATAGGCATCAAGTAATTCCTCATAGTCAGGATGTACCTCATTATTTGAATCTGAGTCAGTGTTGGCCATCAGACAGAGATTAGCTTCTCCCTCTGTCTCTTCTTCATCAGAAGATGTTGACTCCAGATCCTCCCAAGTAGCCATCATCCCTTTCTTCTTCTTCTTGAAGAACTTATTAAAAGGGACTTTCTTGAGTTGAGGACATTCAGCTTTGTTATGACCAGGCTTCTAACACTCATAGCAGACAATTGAACTCTTGTCTGTTGAAGTGGATTCTTTGAAGTTCTTATCCTTGTTGAACCTTCTGAATGGCTTATCCTTTCTGAACTTCTTTTTCTGTAAGAGAAGCTTTATCTTCCTGGTTAGGAGAGATAACTCTTCTTCACTTTCGGAATCCTCGGGTTCATATAGGTCAGCATCACTGGATGACTCGTCTGCCTTCAGAGCTTTGGAAGCTTTTGTTGACTTTTGATCAGCCTTCAGATCAATTGACTTGCCCTTCTTTTTTGCAATTTCATCTCCAAGTTCTTGCTCATGAACAGTGAGTGTACCAAGAAGTTCATCCATAGTCAAGGTAGTGAGATCCTTGGCTTGAGAGATAGCAGCGACCAAAGGTCTCCACTGCTTAGGTAGACTTCTTAGTATCTTTCCAACCTTCTCAGCATTAGTATAAATTTTGCCAAGAGACTTTAGGGCATTGATGATAGTTTGGAATCTTCATATCATCAGAGCAACAGATTCTCCTTCCTCCATGAGAAACAGTTCAAACTTTCTGACAAGTATGGCAATTTTTTATTCTTTAACTTTGGATGTTCTTTCATGTGTGACAGTTAAAGTATCCCATATTTCTTTGGCAGAATCACAGGCACATACTTTCTCAAATTCTTCAGGACTAAGAGCAAAAATGATATTGTATCTGGCTTTGTGATTCAGCTCCCATTTTGTCTTTTCTGCAGGGGTCCACTGAGATTTTGGCTTATCAATGTTGTCATCAATTTTAGGAATGAATGAACCATCAGTGATGACATCCCAGATATCAGAGTTTGTAGATAGAATGAACCATTGAAATCTATCTTTCCAATAGTTGTAGTTTTCTCCATTGAAGAATGGAGGTCTGGTTAGGGAAGCTCCTTCAATCTGGTGACTCCCACTTGAACTAGCTCCAATAGTCATGTCTATTCTTCAGTACCTTTACCTCTACACTGTTAGATGCTCAACCTAGAGGACGAGCTCTGACAGCAACTGAAATAGACAACTATAAACATGAGAAGGGGGGTTGAATTGTGTTTATCAGATATTAAAACAAAGTTGAAAATTTTTCACACACAGAAGCTAGGTTCAAACAAGTGTGAAGACACTGCACAGACAGGTGACCTGTCTGGTGTGATTTTAACAGAGAGACACACAAGCACACAACTTGAAAACAAGTTTGATATTCACATTTTAACCCTTTTAGTTAGAAAGCAGATAATACAATCAAAGAAACTAAAGAGTTTAAGGGAAGAGAGATTAGCACAGCTATTTATCCTGGTTCACTCTTTAACACTAAGAACTACGTCCAGTCCTTGGCAGCACCAAGTTTTATCCACTATAACTGATCAGGTTACATAATCCAAGTATTGTTTGCACACCTAGCCTCTTCAGGCTCCAAGACAAGTATTCTTTGCTCACCTAGCCTCTTCGGGCTCACTCAGGTTTGTTTGAGAAGTTTGTTTGTAATAAATACAATCAGACAAACAGTTCTTTTACTAACACTCAGAGAGTGGGTTAAATGCAGGCTTAGGAAAGACTGCATAATAACTTCAAATGATTGAAGAATACAGATTGAAAGAATGAATAAATAAATGCTCAGAGTAATGGCTCTTTAATGCTGTGTGTTCTATATCTTCATCTTCAATGAGTTCTGTATTTACAGACTTCAAGCATTTAAGATTTGTTAGAGACATTCCTTCAAATGTTGGCTTCAAGTAGAGCTCCATTAAATGCAATAGAGTCATTCCGAGCAGCCATTAATGCAATAGGAATGTTGGTTGTACTCTAACACGGAGGATCATGGCTTTATGCATCGTGCAGTAGCCAAATCAGAGTTGTGCATAATGCTTTTGTACTTTGCAGAGCACATTTCCCTTTTCGTGTAATAACCAAGAGTACTAGGGAATAAAGCATGTTGGAAATATTCTTTAACCGGACTTCGTTTCTGATTTCCTAGGTTGCTTGTGAGAATGACCTTCCGACTTTCTTAAAAACGTGAGAAGAAGAAAGAGAGAGCTTCAGAGTCTTCTATACGAAGGGACAACTTTCAAAAGCTCTTTGTACTTGAGTTCCCCATTGAAGAACCTTAGACGAGTATGAGAACTTATCAGAAGACAAGTTGAAACTTCAAATACAGAAAGTCAATATCCTAGTCAATAGATAGGTTGACTTTTGCTTCTTCAGACAGGTGGTCATCTATGTGGGTTGACAGGTGAGAAAGTGACTTCTTACTTTTGTGATCTGCACACTCGATAGACAGGTTAGCAACCAATATGAAGGTTAATTAAATCATTAACAAATGTTTAGTTTTCATCAAAACTTAGGAAAATACACATCGGACATTTTAGAAACTTAACAGTAACAGCTTCTGGTAGCTTCCACTCTTGGAGAAGCACTTCAAATCACTTTTTTTTATGAATGTATCCAAACATAAATCACTTAACTTTCAATTCACTTTTAATCAAATCAATTCTACAAGTTAATTATATCTAAAATCACGTTTTCCAAACGTTCATCCTTTAAAGTATTGACACTTTCAATGGGTTCTGAATCAACCATAAACCCTTGAATCCATTGAATCAACCATTCAATCAAACACCATTGACGCTTCAAATGTAAATAGAAACTCTTTTTTCCATTGAAGAGTCAAGCAATTTTATAGCTTAGATCAACCCATTTTGACAAAAGATGCCACTGTTTAGGAACTTTCTATGACAATGGAACAGAAAACCCACACGGGTAAGGAAGTAAACTGCAAATAATGGATATGTTTTTTCTATCATGTGCAATATTGAATATGTTAAGAAATTAAAATAGAAATATTGTGTTAAAAATTATTTATTTAATTCCTTGAAAGTTTAAAAGTTTCTCTTTTCAATTGTTATCACTGAAAATTAAGTATTAGCTGATAGCTTAATGAGATATTAGCTGATGGGGTCAGTCGAAAATTGGTTGAGACATATTGGGTTGCGCCTTGTGTTTGGGCTTATTTGCTTAAAGGAGAAGTGATGGGCTCTGACAAACGTACCGGATCGAAGCAAGTAATAATTAAAACGGTAAGAAACCGAATAGCAAACACAAAGGATTATGTTTGACCAAGTCAAAGGAGAGAGAATATGGTGGTGTGATCAAATTCAGATAACAATTTAATTATCAAATCAAAACAATATCAAAACAAATTACAAGTAGTTATTAGGATTAAGAATGTTATTGAGGGGAATCTAAGGTCACGAATTCACCTACAAAATCAAACCTAGATCTCATGTGATTATTAATCTATCCTAGTTCAGTTTCATGCCAACCAGGAACCCTGAATCATTCTAATGTCTTATGGACAGTACACACATTACAAAAGATAAGCCACGTGGACAATGTAATGTATAAGAATTTAGCAGTGAAAATAAAAGAGAGTTGAAAAGAAAAAAAAGACTCATTTGGAGGGGAGTAACCTCCTTGCAAAAGAAAAATCAAAGTTCCTTCAATATTCTTCTTTGATTTCTCATTCATTTCCATGGTTACCTATTGCAATTTAGTAAGGAATCTACTAACAAACTTGGTGACTCACCATAACAGAAAATACACCTCATAGCTAAACATATTCTAGATCCTTCCATCACACCTAAGAAAACTAATAATAATTGGGCTTAGTACTTGGGGAGTTGGATCCACTGCCATCGGTGGTGGATCTAGGACCAAGATCCAGTGGGGGCAACTTATTTCCAAAAAAATTAACAAATAATTGTCATACATATGTAGATAAAGACATAAATGTTAAAATCATAAAATTTTAATGATTTAAATAATTTTCAAGTCCCTGAATTATTTGGAAATATACAAATGGGTCCATACACTTTAAAAATTTGTAATTGGGTCATTGAACACAAATATTTATAAATCGGTCCCTCGTACACTTTTCCGTCCAAAAAGTACATGGACCTATTTGAATTTTCCTAGAGTATAAGGACCTATTTGAATTTTTTTCAAAAAGTTCAAGGACTAACAAAGACGAGTGGATGGATTGCTTAACACATATTTAATGAAACTCTAACGAAAAAATGTATTAGAGACCTAATTATAATTTTTTTTACGTATTCAGAGACTCACTTACAAACTTCAAAAGTATAAGAACCTATTTGAAAATTCTCAAATAGTTCAAGGATCTTCATATTAATTTAATCAATTTTAATATATCTAATCAAATAAATTACATACATCATAATTGTTCTCTACGTGAATTCATTTTTTGAATTTGTTGAATGTTCAGCCTATTGTCAATATTATTGAACACATCTCTCTCAATATAAGTCACTAGAAAAGTGGTTTCAACGTGAGATGAAGAAAGAAGAGAAAAAGATAGAATAGCATGGGTGCAAATAAATAAACAATGAGGGGCAAAATAAAAGCACTTACAGTAATTATAATTTGTTTAAAAAAATTACATGCACACCCTCAAGTGTACTTGGGTCCACCCCTGATTGCCATGTCTTTTTTTTTTTTTTGGCCATAACAGATAGAAAGCAGAAACATGACTTCTCTAAAGTGATATTGTTTCTAAAGTAAACAAATAAGAATATATCTATCATTTAATTTAAGTAGTTTATGATAAGCACTTAAAATGAAATTAAGGGTAACTCATTTTGAGAATGTGGTCACTTTACAGGCATTTGGTTTCATCCTCTCATTCTTAGATGGCTTTTTCATGAATCCCAAATCTAGAAGCTCCTTTTCAACCCCACTTTCAGAATTGGGTGTGGAACCTCATTGCTACCAGTGAGGTTTGGATTAAAAAATTGTCCACTCAATCTTGAACCAATTTTCATAGGTTCAGAGATTTCCTTCTCAGGCATAGAAATATTTGTAATCCAATCAATGTCACCCAAAACCAAAATCCTTGCATCTCATGGGCAGCATCTTTGCATTCTGAATCTGCTCATCTTTGTACAATAATTCTCCTATATATACAACAACTAAGTAACTAAATGGTAACTAACTCAAGAATTTGTATCAAACATGTGCCAAAAAAATGGATTTGGAAGAACGAGATATCATCTTGTTGGGAGAGGGAAACACACAAACTTTTTGAAATGTAAACAATGGACCCTACAATACATGATGATTCCTTGTATGAAAAAAAGAATTGTGTTTTTCTTTCTCCAACTGGACCATATCCTATTCTTTCCCAAAAAGTAGAAGATCCAAATTTAAGAGAAAGAAAAAAAACACTAAAGAGTAAAGGCCAGCGAGTTGGGATAAGAAAAATAAGGGAAAAGTAGATAAGAATATTCAATTCATGTGAATTTTTACAATTCATAGCAATGTCCACCTTTGACATGAGGTTCATTTTCTTTCTTCAGATTAAAACAAGGTTAATGTCACTTCAAATGAAAACAATTTTAAACAAATCCTAAGAATATCAAATCCCAACATATCCAAACCTACATGAACATTGCAATGAAACTGCAAGAGCAACATATGCATTTTGCAAACATTAAGTTATACCCCCAGTATAAGTAACTGTGCCAGTATTTTTGTACTTCTCCACCCATGTAGCAAACCCAGTAACAAAACTATAGATGCTTCAACAGGTTCAGCCAGCTCGAGTTCTATCCAGCCAATCAATGCTCTTCCTAGGCCTCTCAAACTGAACATCAACGCTCCTCCTGGATTTATCTTGGTACTCAATGCTTCTGGATTTATCGTACTCTATGCTTCTTCGTGACCTCTCCATTTGATCAAAATGGACTCTTAACTTCTCCAATTTTTCGGCACTGTTGATTTTGTATTCATGAAATTTCAGTTTTTCCTTTTGATCAGTACTCTTCCTTGGTTTTTCCTTCTGATCAGTACTCTTCCTTGGTGGTTTCTCCTTCTGATCAGTACTCTTCCTTGGTTTGTCTCTCTGATCAGTACTCTTTCTTGGAGTTTCAAAACAATCAATACTCCCTCTGGATTGTTCAACTCTATCTGTGCTTCTCCTAAAACTTAGTCTTTGTGATGGTGATTTTTCTACTGTTGATATGAATTTTCTGAGATGTCGAAGGTATTCCGGATAGAGTTCCAAATTACAGTGATTTCCTCCTTTGAGCCATAAGGGTTCATATTTCTGTTGACATAGCTCCCACAACTGCTTGCCGTGAGAGCAATCAACAACCTCATCAGCAGTTCCCTGAAGAAAGCATGGGAACGATGCCAAATTAGTAAAGCTACATGAAATGCTTTGTGCCCCAAAAAATAACTACAGAAATGCAGTGTGTGCTAAGTTATAATATTCAGAAGAACACAATTTTAAAAGTTTATATCAGCGACAAAGGCTGATATAATAAAGAACAGACTCCTACTTCTTGTTTTAACAAGCCCGTGCTAGAAAACCAGTGTTTTCCATTTATCAATCAATATCATGATTTTCGTAACAAGTGTAAGCTGGAAAAGTGCAGATACTAAATAACAATGTGCAGGTTGTTTATATTAAAGAAGAGGAAAGGAATATTTGTCACTTTGAATGCCAAGGTAGCACACTAAGCACAGAGTTAAAGACTGCAACCATTATAGAAATTGCCAATATGTATCAGTTACAGCAACCACAAAATGATGAGAACATATGAATAGTTAGAGGAAAATGCAACAAAATAAACATGGTATACTTACATGAATTACTAGCACTGGACACTTCACCAACGGAATTTTATCAATGTTCTGCACAACAATAACACAAAGTAAGGTACATGGGAGCAAGTAAGAATAATTCCCAAATAAGTGATATTAAGCATATAGGACAATGAAGAATCTGACCTTATAAATGTCAAACCAGTATGTCCGTTTCACAGGGTACATGACTCTCAACCCTGATAGTATAGGACTGTGGAGAACAATGGCCCTTAGTCGGGGTAAACGGGCAGCAAGATCCAAAGTAGGGCCACTTCCAACAGATTGACCATAAAGGATTATGTCTTCTTGCTTAGTGCCATAGTTCTCTTCAAGAAACTTATATGCAGCTTCAATGTCAGCATAAGTATTATGCTCACTTGGCTGTGAAAAATATCCAGATAAGTTTTTCATGATGCTTTTGCCTGATGAGATCAAAAGAAACAAATAAACCAGAGAGAAGTGTAACTACCTTCCCTGATGACTGTCCATAGCCAGAGTAATCATATCTGCACACATTGAAACAAGGTGCTTGAAAACATCATTAACAATAATAACATCTGATTTGCAAATGTGTTCTTTTAAAATACAACTATCATGTAACAAGGAAGCATAGTACAGTCTCAAACATAACTCGTAGGGGGCCAAAAAGTGAACATCATATATTTGCATCTGAAATGTTTGGATGTACATCATTAGTATATCAAGGCAACTCCAACATAAATTTCCTTCATTATTATTCCAAAACCAATCCACCAGAGTTTACAAATTCATTTGTTATCAGACATCTAAGGTGTTACTGTAAGCTGTAAATTGGATGTAAGCAATAAAACTATATGGAATTGAAATAAAGGTCTTGATGGGGAATTTGCAAGTTTAGAAGCTACAAATTTTAACATATAAACCAACTTCAGTGTCACTTATAAGTTATAGCATCAGAAATACATGCTAATATTAGAGCTGAAAAACAGAATCATTGGTCACACACTGTAGACCAAAAAACCGCACTTCCTGCAGTACAAAAAACCAGCCAGTGAGCTTAACTGAGGTCACATATCAACTTTTGGAACAAGCTGATGTCTTATTACCAACTTCATATTCTTAAACTTTCTTCTTATTTATGTTCTTGACTCTTGTTATCTAAAAAATCTTTAGAAGAAAAAAACCTATCTGGAAAAAGAAGGAAAGAGGCTAAATGTGTTGCATTGAAATTGAAATCTATCATGTAGATAGCTGTTACATATCCCATATGTACATTTGTCATATAGCTAGGTACCTAAACTTCAATTTTATTTCTGGGTATAAGCAAATCTACAACTAGGTGACAACTGTGGCATTTAGCTGACAAATTAAGAATGTTGAAAATGATGGAATGCTACACTCCAACCATCAAATCATTAACTTCTAATGGTGCAAGAACCACAGAAAACATATGGCTCAGCATTTTCCACATAAAGTTAGAACACTGTTGATGCAGGTCTATAGCGGAAGCAGAACCAGAATATTACAACTTGCCCAAAACCCTCATGGTGGACAAAATTGAACGTTTGACTAATCAAACAAATCAAACAAAATGAAGTTAATCAACTATTTATCTCAACAAGCCATCAACATCAGAACGTGGTAGATCCAAGCTAAAATGTACAATTTGAACTGAATCAACACTACTCAACTTGTACCCAAATCATACACATACACACTGCCACCAAAATTTAACTAAAATATTAAACAAAAAATCACATGAAAACACCCATTTCATTCCCAGAATCCAAAAGGGTATGTAACAATGCTTCACCAAAATTCAAAAAATAAAATAATTTCTTTTTTTTTTTTCAGAGAAAAGGGAAAAGATGGAAAATTGAAGTACCCCATGAGATTAACACGCAAGTGGATGCTCAACACATACTGCCACCAAAATTTAGCTAAAAAATTCAACTAAATAATCACATGAAAACACCCATTTCATCCACATAATTCAAAAGGGTATGTAATAATGTTTCACCAAAATACAAAAAATAAAAAGGTGGAAATTTGAATTACCCTATGAGATTAACACGCAAGTGGATGCTCAACATATACACACTGCCACCAAAATTCAGCTAAAAAAATCAACTAAAAAATCACATGAAAACACCCATTTCATCAACACTCCAAAAGGGTATATGACAATCCTTTACCAAAATTCAAAAAATAAAAAAAAATAAAAAATTTTGAGAGAGAGAAAAGGGAAAAGGTGTATCTTTGAATTACCCCATGAGATTAACCCCCAAGCGGATGCTTAACACATACACACTGCCACCAAAATTCAGTTAAAAAATTAAACTAAAAATCACATAAAAACACCCATTTCATCCACAGATTCCAAAAGGGTATGCAACAATGCTTCACCAAAATTCGGAAAAAAAAAAGGGAAAAGGTGGAAAATTTGAAGTACCCCATGAGATTAACACGCAAGTGGATGCTCAACTCAACGAAGAGCTCATACATCTGACCAATATCAGCAGCGTTACCATGAGAGTAAAGGATTGTGGTTTTGGCCATTGGGTGCCTAACATACATGGCCACGATCTCATTCCCTCTTCGGTTAGGGAACTTGAGAACTTCAACGTTTTCACGGTGTGGGAATGTGTCCAAAAGCAAGAGCCCCGTTGCTTCTTCCTTCACCAGCTTGTAAGATGGTGGGTTTGGTGGGAAGAAAGCTAGTTTTGCAGCCATTGAAGATGTAACTCCACCCATCACAAAGATCTTGTTGTTGTTCTTGTTGTTCACTGAAACACACACACACACACACAATGACACAAAGCAACTTCACATTATTCCTTCTTCTTTTTGTTTTTGGGGTGTTTCTTTCTTCCTTGTTCAGTGTTCACCTTTTTTTTTTTTTGGTTTTGAGATGGATAATTATGTTCTATGCTATAGAGGCAATGTGAACTGGACCTGAGGGAGAGAGGGTGTTATTTTATTTTTTAATTTATTTATTTTTGTTAGCTTTGGTATTATTGTTATTTATTAGTTATTAATAATATAGTTGGTTTTGGCCTTTCAAGGGGAAAATAATAGTCTTTGATTGGGTAATTTATTTATATTTATTATTAGTTGTCTCTGGCTCATGTCCACGTGTTGTCTTCTTGGCCTGAAGTTTCTCCTCCTCACCCCGTGGTCTGTTTTATTTAATTTTCTTGTTTGCGACAAAGTCCCTCAACTCAAAATTATTTCAAGTCGATAGTTGAAGAGTGAAGACTAATAATTCCTTTTGAGGTTTACAGATTATTAAAGTGAGTTTCGTTTCTCTGAGACAAAAAATATATACACAATAGAAATCGAATTCTTGACAAGATATTTAAGAAAGTTAACTAGTATTTACTGACTGTGTTTAGCTTTGTTGAGATGTGAATTTATTTAATTAAATGGTATTTATTAGTGGAGTTAAATGTTAAAAAAGAAATTTATATGACAGATGAATTACACATTACAAATCGAAATAGACAATTCCTTTTCGAAACAATGATATTTTATTAATAATATATACACACAAGAAAAATAAAAATAAGTTTATGACCAATAAAAGAATAACATGATTATGTATCATCTTAATCTATTTATTACTCATGTTTTTACTATTTAAAAAATATTAAATATATTTCAAGTTTCAAACGTATTAAATTTTTTATTTTATACTTTCCACCTTAAACAATTTAAAATATGGATTTAATTGGTATATCAACATGTGGTTGATCCAAGTGGTAAGTGATTTGGGTACCTTAAGCAAATTGTCACGGGTTCGAAGTGGTGGATATTTCGTACCTATGTCATGATTACCAAAAAAAATATGGATTTAATTGATATGCACTGTCAGTGTAAAGAATTTTTATACGGTCAGTTAATAAAAAATTGTCATATAAGTTAAAATATTTGACTTTTATCCTAACTAACGTCATTCATACCATATCATGATTTTTGATTGATTGACTGTATAGAAATTAAACTCTAAAAATATTAAATAATTTATTTAGAAAATATAGTATTCCTCATGAAAATCATATTAACATTCTCTAATACTAACATTGTCTGTTCTGATTAAAATAATAATATTAGTATTAATGATATTAATAAAATTAAAATATTTTTTAATTAATTTAAAATTAAATATACTAAATACTTTTTGAGTTATTAAAATATTATATGTTTTTACTTTTCTATTTGTTATGTTTTGCTTTAACTAACAATGAAAATGTTAGATTAAATTTATTAAGAAAATATAACATTACCCGAGAAAATAATATTAACATGATCTGTTCTTGGTATCCAAAATAAAATTGGAAATTGGATTTGACGAGGGTGGTGATTAATTATTTGTTTGAGTGGAGACCAGAGAAGAAAGAAAATGAGTAAAGAAGAAAAAGGTGGGAGGTTGAGTAAAAAAAACGTAAAAGTGTAGAGAATCAATTAGTTAAATGATTTCTTGCAGCAACAACAGGGTGTCCCATGTTGTTGTCAAGCTCAGGCATGACCATTACCATGATTTCCCTCCTATGGAAGGAGAAGCTCTTTCGGCTTTGTGGTTATTTTTGAACATTGGGGCCTCACATTGACATGGCACAGGAATGTCTTATTTGATGGATGCATAGAAGGTGTCTTCTAATGCCATATTCTTATTTAACTATTAATTCATCATCATAATTCATAGAACTTTCTCTCTTTATATTATTTAATTAAATTAAGAAGAAGCTTTGTTGGGGAATGTTTGAACAAAGAGCCTCGTTTAGAGTAATCAAGACCTATCAACGGCTCCATTTGTCTTCAATCTCAGAATCCGAAGCCACGAGGGTCGGAGTCTGGGACCCATGTTACTGGTTACAATATGAAGTATTTTCTCGGAGATGAATGGCTTTTATCCACAAAATGAGGAGATCATAAGATGTTTCTTTTGTTTTTTGAGTTTATTTTTTAGAAGTGTATATATAAAAAAGATAAAAAATAAGAGAGATGGAAATAAATGTATATGATATAACATATGGTATCCAAAATTTATGTTCAAATAACATAACTCTTCCTTGGATTAACATTCTCTTTTCTTTCTTATGTTTTTTTTTTCTTATGTTTCTTCTCATGTTTAGAAATATGAGAGAAAGATACATAAATAAATTGATTTTTATTTATGAAATTTATTTAAATTTGTCTTTATGTAATGTAAATAAATTTCATAAACAAAAATCAATTTATTTTTATGTCTTTATCCTTCATAACATAAGAGAAAACATATAAATCCAATGAGTGTGACTCAATTGGTTACACAGGTTGAGCTTGTGGGGGGAGAACCTGAGTTTGAAGCAGAACACATCTATAGAGAGGGGCGTAGAACCTTAACTGTGACTACGACCCCAAGTGAAGATTAGTCTCATAACGGGTCCAAAGAATCTAAACTTGTGTGAATACTCCGTGGACCCACTGGAGAGCCAAAGACCCTAATTACGATGAGTTCCTAAAAAAACATAAAAGAAAGAAAAGATGAGGGAATCCAAATCCGATTTTGTTGCTCCATTGTTCCATGCTTAGGTGGAGGCATCTATGGTGCACCACCCACCAAAGTGGTACAGCGATGCACCACCCACATGTCACATTGTGAACCAATGAATTTGCCAAGTGGACAAGTGATATTATATTTGACTTTTCAATAGTCAAAATGGGTGACTTCTAGCATAAAGTACCAAAATAGATGCTTCTCCACGAAGCATCATTTTGGACCATCAAATTTACTATATAAATATTTAAAGGGTTGAGATTAAAAATGAGAACTTGTCAATCAAAAGTACAATTTTGCCCTCATCCCTATCCACCCCACAGACCCATCGACTCACTTTACCGGAAACACAATCACTAACCAACTTGTCGGAAAACGCAACCACCCACCACACTGCTAGCTCACAATGCCATCACCATGCCCAATCAAATTCATGAAGTGAGCCACCCACGTCTATCTCCACTCTCGATCTGGATCCATAAACGATGGGAAGTACCAAATCGCAAAAACAGTGTTGTTCCAAGAGAGGTCGATGGAGCCCCCTGTCGGTGCCAAAGAGGACGTTGGTCGGGCTGGTGTGGTGGAAGACGGCAGCATCTACAGACGACATAGGCTCTCTCGTCGACGGCCCGTCGGTGGTAGGATAAGTTTTTGCATTAGATTTGCTTTGCAAGTTCGATATCGAGACGGAGGAACGAAAGAGAAGAGAAGACCAGAGAAGATGACCGGAGCTCAAGGTGGCGGTGCTCGGAACAGTGCGGGGAGGAGGAAGGCCGCTGTCGAGTACAAGCCGCCTCTGCCAGTTCTCATTTTCCGGCAGTCCGAGCAAGAAAGTGCTATAACATCCCTGACTGCTTTATGGATTGACGACTGTGATCCCCACAAACCTTTGTCCTCACTCATATGCTTCCTGTGAAAACTTCCCAGGAGGTCACTGATGTGGGATTTGGCAAGTGTACCGGATTCGTTGCCAAGTAATAAAAAGATCGATCGCACAGAGACCGTGATCTCAAATCACAACTAATTATCAAATCAATTAAACTGGACTACATAAAAAGGGATATTGAAAAGGTTTTGATTTTTGAAATAAGAATCAAATAACAATCAAATTTAATATCGCAATTAAACAAAATAGGAAAGCAATTCAAATTGGGGGTTTTCAAATTCAAATGGAATTCCTAGGAATTTGGGTTACCAACAAGATTGTTTATGTTACTAAATTGACCACCCCTTGTTAATTATCTAAATTGCTTTGAAGGCGAATTTATCCTCAATAAGTTAATGCTCCCTCTCGGGTTACAAAAACCGTGCCCAATTAAACCAACCCCTACTCTCGTGGTAGTTGAATTTAGATCGAACCCTTTAAGCCTTGTGACAATTCGTTAATCCTCGAAGGACCACTTCTAACTATCGTGATTTAAGTCCTAAGTCTGATTCTATAGATCCGATACCTAAGTTCACCTCTAGGTTCCTCCTTAGAATATCTATGACACACAAATAAATGGCCACCAAATTTACGAGTAATTAAAACAATAGAAATCAGATCTAAAGCAAAATCGAAATTAACAAAGGTAAAACATCAATTCATAACATAAATCAGATCTTGGGCATAGCCCTAATCCCTAGAAATAAAGCTACTGCTCAAGCATGGCCATGATCATGGCAAGCTTGATTAACAAAAACATGAATTAAAACTTAAGAGAGGAGAAGAAGAAGAAGAGAGATCCTAAATTTATGCCTAAGGGTCACAGCCCAAAAGTCCTCCTCTAGTCTCTGCCTAATTTCCTTATTTATAGATTAAGGTAATTTGAATCCCAATCAAATACAAATTCAGATCAAATCAGTTTCTTCATATCCAAATATTGCGCGTCATAGCCGTGACGGGTTCTGCCTTGGAAGTTGCTCTGCTGGTTGGTCTGCCACGACCGTGACCACCATCACGGCTTGGCCGTGATCAGTTCTGCCTGTGAGGGTCTGGTTCAACTGACATGTCACGGCCGTGATGGACATCACGGGCTGGCCGTGACCAGTTCTGACTTTTTCATTCTTTCTTTTCAGCTTTGCTCGATCATGGCCGTGATGGTCATCACGACTAGGTCGTGATGGGCTCTGTTTGGCTCATTTTCTTCATTTTTCAAGCCCCATCTTCATGTAAGCTCCATCATGGTTGATCTTGAGCATTTTAACCCTTAATTCCTGCACAACAACACCACAAAACCGCCTTACCCGTTCCAAGGTAAAAACTAACCAAAATCAAATTAAAAATGCCTAAACTATATGAAAATGCATGCAAAATGTCAATGAAATATGAGGTGAAATCACACTCATCAAACCACCCCAAGCTTAAGACTTTGCTTGTCCTCAAGCAATCACTAGAGCCAGTCAATATAAACAATCAGAGCATGGATAGTGAACCAAGAACCTGAGTAACTAATCCAAGTGACAAGTATTTTCAAATAAGAAACCAAGAGACAATCAATTTCAAGTCCAATTAGAAGCTCAGGTTTCCTAAATTCATATTCTCACTGATTCGGGCACTCTTCTCACCTCACTCAAGTGTTTAAGGGTATATGACAATTCGCTCAATTTCCTCAAGGAAGGTATTCTACCATAAGCTTGACTGTTAACCAAATCTCTACTTTATTAATGAAAACACATAAGAATCAAGAGGTCTTTTATTTTGGTTGTAATGGGACCATCGGATTAATCGTTAGGTGGGGAAATCCAGAAAAGGAAAATTCAAGAAGGCTAGACAAAATATCAAACATTGCAAGCATGACAACCTTCTAAAATACCTTTTTGGGCTTTAGTTCAGTTTTCCACCTTTCTTTCTTTTTTTTCCTTTTTACTTTATTTCTCACTTTCTTTTTGTCATCCCCTTCTCCATTTTTTTTATTTACTTTATTTCATTTATTTGGAGAAGGGGAGATTTTCAATTCAAGAGAAATATTTTTCTAACTTTCTCATCCCACAATTTTATTTTTCAAACTACCTTTTTACCATTTTGCAATACTTTAAAAGGCGTCATACCAAGCATTATTTATCAAAATAAATCAAGGTACCAAGAAAAGTATTTTATTCTTTTAGGCTCAAAATTGGGCAACTAAGGGGTAGCATTTAATCAATCAAAGCTCAGATGACCAGAAAAATACCTAGTGCCTCAATCATTTTCAAATATGTTTTCAAAAAAATTTTAAGTTTCAAAACGGTTTCAAGTCAAGTACTAGAGAATACAATCCAATAGGAATAAAACACTCTATCACAAAGAACGGGGTAGATTTAGTGAGTACCCCTTTTAGGCTCAAAAACCTCTCATTTAGTAGTTTAAAATCAATGAGAAACACAAATCTAAGGAACCGCATGTTAATTATCAACTATCAAAAGATCATCTCAAGCATTTTTATTTTCTGCCTATCACAAGAATAAAAAAATTGGGTTAAAAAATTCACTGTCTCAATTTATTTGGCACCAAGTTCTCGCAATTGGATGTAAACTCTAAGCAAAGGGGCAATCTAATCATGTGATTATGCAAAATTAGGCCCATATAAATGTAACATGAAAAATGCAAAAATGCAAAAAATTGCAAAAATACCCCTACCCCAAGCTTAAAAACTTACATTGTCCCCAATGTAAGTAATCAAGTCGGAGAGAGGAGAAAAATCACTAGTGGAAAATATACATTAGACGGTAAAGGTTTACGTCAGTTAACCAAAAGCTAGACGTTAAAAAGGAGGCGGTGACAGTTTTGTAAATATCAGAGTTCATTAATTCAATTTTAACGTCAGTTGTTTTAATGACTGACGTTAAAAGTGAAGTGACTCACTTTTAACGTGAGTTCAATAAAAAACTGACGTTAACATCGAAGATTTTAACGTCAGTTCTATAAAGAACTGACGTTAAAAGTAAGTCACTTCACTTTTAACGTCAGTCCTTACATCAACAGACGTTAAAGGTTATTTTAATAATTTTTTTTATCTAGTATACGATCCCTTCCGCATTGTCTTCCTCAAAGTTTCAGTTTCACATGAATTGCTTTGATGTTTTGTGTTTCTGTTTTGAAAACTATAAGTTGAATCAATAACCCAAACCGGATCTCATTCATGAAGTAATCTTGAATACTGATCGATACGAGAAGATTGAAAGGGTTTAAAATCCTATAAAAAATTACATTGAAAGGGTTTAAAGTCCTATAAAAAGTTACATTGAAAGGGTTTAAAATCATAAACATTAAAGCTACATCCCATCAGAGAGTTTTATGAAATATGCCAAAGGGAAAACTATACTCCGAAGACCTCAGAAAACTGGGGGGCATGAGAGAGCTCAAGAGAGAGGCAAAAACAGGTGCACTAGATCTGTTTCAAGCAAAGGCAGTGGTTCTAGAGACTTCCAAGACGGTCACTTGCTGCCAAAGCTGAGGTTTTGGAACTGTGACCCCCGAGCACCTGATTAGCCCTCCAGCAGTTGATTCTCCGGAAGGTGATAAGGTGAGCAACTCACATAATGTAATTTACTCAGACTTATCACCCATGTAATGTGATTTACTCAAACTCAGAAGTTGTTTGACCATTAAGACAAAGACCTTTGAGTCTAGGAATAGGAAGAAAGAGTGATGAAGTTAATCTCCACGGCAGAGCCATATTGTGAAGCAGAAAATTAAAAGGATGGAAGGAAGCTATTTATAGGAGCAGGAGATGAAGTTACTAAGCTATTCTGATTTTCTTGAAAACTTACCTATAAACTTAATGCTCATTAAGAGGATTAGGTTACAAGGTGCATGGGTAAGTAGCACAGTACAGTCAAAGGAATGAATGTTTTTGCAGATATCTATACACTTTTAACGTCAGTTTTTTAAAAAAACTGATGTTAAAAGTGTTTTTCAAATAAAAAATATTAATTGTTAACGTCAGTTTTTTATAAAACTGACGTTAAAAGTTTGATTTTTACTTCAGTTAAATAAATAGCTGACGTAAATAATCCTATATATTGTAAACGTGCAAAATGAATATTGGAAATAATGTAATTAATATACGGGAACTTGGCAGTCATCAATTAAGTTGACGTTAAAAATGAGGTGGTGGGTAAACTATTTGCGTTAGTTCTATAAATAACTGACGTAAATAATTATGAAACTCATTTCATTGGTTGTCATGTCCCTGTTGTCCCTCTTAACGCAGATCACTCCATATAGTACTGCAGTTTATTTCTAAACCTTTTTTTATACAAGTTTATTTTTAATTTTTATTAATTAGCTTGAATTAATAAACAAATTATTGTGCAAATTAAAATAAATAAACACTTAACATAAAACAAGTTATATGTATAATCAAATCGTATGACATTGAAGCGATTCATAAGTTAAAATTACATGATCAAAAGATAAAAAATTTCTGCAACATAGCCCTAAAATATAAAAAAGTTTCTGCATCAACATCATTTCCTTCTCAGTCCTGTCATCATAAACTCCAATGGATGCATCACCTCCCTCACT
Organism: Sophora flavescens; assembly: GCA_030762895.1. Classification (NCBI taxonomy): domain Eukaryota; kingdom Viridiplantae; phylum Streptophyta; class Magnoliopsida; order Fabales; family Fabaceae; genus Sophora; species Sophora flavescens. The sequence goes on along the minus strand of CM061069.1, from coordinate 88,059,667 downwards.
TGAATTCCAAGATGCAAAGTAAATCCTCAGTCACTAGCAAATAAAAGCAAAGTGAAATGGATCTTTGCATCTTTCTTCTTCAGTGGAGTTCCTTGATGCATCATCTTGAATCCACAATCACTTGCTTCCAAAGCAAAGTGAAAGGGATGACGGGGATGAAATAAAGTGAGAGAATCACATTACGTGATTCACCCAACCTTAATATCCATGTAATGTGATTTACTCAAACTCAGAAGTTGTTTGACCATTAAGACAAAGACCTTTGAGTCTAGGAATAGGAAGAAAGAGTGATGAAGTTAATCTCCACGGCAGAGCCATATTGTGAAGCAGAAAATTAATTAAAAGGATGGAAGGAAGCTATTTATAGGAGCAGTGGATGAAGTTACTAAGTTATTCTGATTTTCTTGAAAACTTATCTATAAACTTAATGCTCATTAAGAGGATTAGGTACAAAGGTGAATGGGTAAGTAGCACAGTAGTCAAGGGAATGAATGTTTTTGCAGAAACTAATAAACCTTTAATGTCCGTTGTGTAATACAACTGACGTAAGAAGTTGTGAGTGTTTTTAGCGTCGGTTTCTTAATACAACTTACGTTAAATATATGACCTTTAACGTCAGTTATTACTAACAACTGACGTAATAAGTGTGAGAGTTTTTAACGTCTGTTTATTAAGACAACTGACGTTAAATATATGATCTTCAACGTCAGGTTTTACCAAAAACTGACGTAAAATGTTGTTTTATTTTAATTACAACGTTTACCCCCGCGCGCCTTCTCCACTTCTCTGTACGTATTTTCTCTTTTCATCACGCTCAACCCTCACTCTCGCTCTCACTCTGCCCTAATCGCGAGCTCATCTCCACTGCAACCACCGCGAGGGCTTCTTCGCCACCACCGTGAGGTACACTCTTAACCCCTAACTCTGTCTTTCCCGCTCATTCTTTGCAATAACTTGACATCTCTCTTTCCCCTGGCCTTCCCGCGCACTATTTCTGGTGAGTCTTTAATTAGGGCACATTTTTTTATTCACGGTTTTGAGTGCATGCATGTTGCTCTGCTGGTTTGAAACTGTAGTATCAGTAGTTGAAACTTGAAACTGTGAGTTTGAGTTGTTTGGAATGTCTCTATTTTTGGTTTTGAGTGTATGTTGAAACTGTAGTCTCAGTAGTTATAACTTTAAACCGTGAGTTTGAGTTGTTTGAAATGTCTCTATTTTTGGTTTTGAGTGCATGTTGCTTTGCTGGTCGATCTGTCACGGCCGTGATGCTCATCACGGCTAGGCCGTGATCAGTTCTGCCTATGAGGGTCTGGTTCAGTTGGCACGTTACAGCTGTGATGGACATCACGGCCAGGCCGTGACCAGTGCTTGACAATCTTCAAAAACTATAGTTTTCAATCTCCCGTATTGTCCTTATATTGGATATATAGATGTTTTGTATATCTACAGGACCTATCTAGTTATTTTTATTTATACTTCTGTATTTATTTTGAGTTATAACCTATGTTAATACATATATATTGTTTCCGAACAGGCATACATATGGATCAGTCGGATAGCCCACATGCACGGGAGGACACTGTGGGGGTTTCGCAGGACCCGATCACGCCTACGCCTGATTCTAGTGTAAGTTTACATGTTATATACTATCTTTAGTCCTTCTTGTTAATGTAAGTTTATAATGTTACAACCCTCTATTTTATCATTTTTTTTGTCCATACAGACATCACAGGCTCATAGGAAACGGGGTAGAGGAGCCACCTCGTTGAAGAAACTAGAGAAGGACAGGCAGAGCGGACAGAAGCTTGAGGTGTCCTTCGATGCTAATCTAAATACCCAGGGACCCCATGCTAAATAATTTAATAAGTGGGTGTTTCTACAAGCGAAGCAGCACGTAAGCATCAACTACAACCACTGGAATGACGTTCCACAGAACGTTAAGGATCAGATTTGGGAGGCTATCACGGTATTTTAACTTTACATTCGTTTGATTTACATTATTAGATAATTATCCGAGTTATAATCCATCCAGTTGTTATATATGTATCTAATGTGTAGGTAGCTTGGACTGTGCCAAATGACGAGGATCATCGTCATAAATGTATGAAAATGGCATCAAAGCGTTGGAATGGGTTCAAGCATGATCTTACCAGGTACTATGTATCTGGGAAGAAGCGGCTTGATAAAATGTTCTCGGATTATCCCTGGATTGATCAGGATACTTGGGATATGTTTGCCAGGAGTCGACAGGATGGAGAATTTCAGGTTGATTGATGAAGTTAATTTTGTATGCTTATTATAGATCATTTAACTGTATTTAATTATGTGTTTTTGTTTGAATAGGCTAAGGCAAATAAGGGTCGGCATAATCAGGTGAAGAACGTCCACCGCCACACCATGTCTCAGGGTGGGTACCATACTCGAATCCAGCAGATGATGGCGGATAGGCTGAGGGCGAAGCAGGAAGAGCACTCTGCTAGGATTGAAAGAGGAGAGGTGCCTGAGGGCACACCATCAAGTCCTCCGTCGGACATCGACCGCGAGGATGTCTGGTTAGCCAGCCGCATGACAAAGGCGGGATCTTTTAAAGTTGATGCCACTCGCGAAGTGGCAGATAAGATTGTAAGTAAATAATTAACTTGATTTCAATTGATATTTGTATAGATATTTGCAAAACTTTTCACTTGCACATTTTTTCATTTTTTTCATTGTAGATGGATCTTAAAGCAAAATCCTCCCAGGGCGCATTCGTCCCTTCTGGACGGCAGGACGTCTTGATGACTGCTCTAAGCAAGAAAGACCATCCTGGTCGGGTTCTCGGTGTTCCTGGGAACGTGACCATCAAACAATATTATGGCAAGTCTGCTTCACGAAAGCGGGTGGTCAATGAAGCATCAATTTTGGATGACATTACTCAGCACCTCATGTCCAACCCAGATATTACAACACATCTGATGCAAGGCTTAATAGCCAACCCAGAATTCAAGCAGGCGCTTGCCAGAGAGCTTTCCTCCGTCGGTACATCCCAGGACACCGCAAGGCTTGCCAATGCTTCACATGTGAGCACAAAAGAGAGTTTTAGTATGGCACATGTGGAGGACGATGAGTTGGCAGCTAGGGAGCGGGAGTTGGAAGTCCAGCGCCATGAGCATGAGTTGGAAATGAAAAGGCGTGAGCTTGAGTTGGACTCCAAACGACGTGAGCTCGAAATGTTAGCAAAGTTATTTATTCATTATTAATGTCCAAATTAGTCAAATAATTACTTGTGTTTTTTTTAATTATCAAAAACTTATATATTTTATTTTTCCTAAACTGAAGGCCAAGTCGACGTCGGTATCGCTGTCACCTATCACTCGTTTGTTCTCACTTGGTGAGGATTATGCGTTTGAGATTTTTGAATGTCCATTGGATCACGATGGATGGGTGGCACGCCCAGATCAACAGAGGATATTTTCCTTCGTTGGTGACGATCTCGGGAATGCCTGCAGAAATAACGTCTGGATGAACAGCAATGTCATCAGTCTCTGGTGCACGTAAGTTAATTTTAATTTTATAACTTATTTATTTTTGGTATTTTTCCATTTAACAATTTATTTTAATTTCAATATATATTATGTAATTAACATCCACACCTTTTCATATCTTAGGTATCTCCATCGTCTTCAGCTTGATAAGGGCGTTGCATCAGTTTACGGTTTCTTAGATCCGTCAATCCTTCTGCCCGAGTTCTTTGCTGGCAATGCATTGAGTAAATACTTAGGGAACTTGTTGGGAGACAATCCGAAAGAATTATATCTGGCTCCCTACTGTATGGATCGCCATTGGCAGTTGTTCGTACTTCACCCGTCTAGGCATACTGTCATATTCTTCTGCTCTCTCCACCATGATCCGCCACCGAAGGTGGTGGAAGCTGTAAATATGTAAGTAACTAATCTTAAATTTAATTTAAGTTTTAATATCAGTTGTTTTTAGTTTATTACACACATGATATATGAGTTTGTTAATTGATCGACATGATTATTTGTTTATGATAGCGCAACAAGGCGAGTAGCATAAGTTGCGCCAACGGGAGAAGTAGGACTTCTAAGGCTAAAGAAAATCCTGTATGGAACATCCTCAAGGTTTGGTAGTTTATTTATCAAATAATTAATATTATAATTACTAATTTATGTGTATATTCAACTGACGTTGAAATTAATTTTGTTGGTAGTCTCGATTTCAAACTGACAGTTGGTCGTGCGGCTATTATGTGATGCTTCATATGCTGAACATAGTCTCCGCATCTATTACGGATGGATGGAAGAAGGTAATATTTAAACAACTTGTTAAATTATATATTATAGTTTTGAAGATGACTTGCATTGATGTTATTGTTATTATTTGAACGTGTCTAGGCATTTATCGACCAATCGCCTATTAAAGAAGATGAGTTAAGAGACTTGAGGATGCGTTTCGCTGAATTCTTCTTCAAGTATACGGCTGAAAAAGGAATTGACAACATACCTCCGCACTACTTAGATAAATAGTTTTTTTGTTAGACTTTAGAAACTAATTAATAACATGTATATATATATATCCTTAGATAGTTTTGTTTTTTAGACATTGGAACTAAAATTTATTTATATATATACATGGGTTTTGGTTTTAAGTCCCCCCATTGTTCAATTTTCCTTTGCAATTCTGTAATGTGTGTGATATTCGTATTCTGGGGACTGAATGCGAGGGATAGGCGAGGGGAGTGATATTTTAAAACTGAATTTAAAAAAAAAAACCTATTAACGTCAGTTGTATCAAACAACTGACGTTAATAGTATTTTATAAAATATACAGTACACTATTAACGTCAGTTGTTTATTACAACTGACGTTAAAATTAAACCTTTAACGTCAGTTCTTTATAACAACTGACGTTAGTTTTAACAAAATCAACGTCCGTTGTATTAAAGAACCGACGTTAATAGTTTTAGTTTAACGTCAGTTGTTTAAAAAACCGACGTTAATTTTTACGGTTTTGTTAAGGAACTGACGTTAATAGTGTTATATTTAACGTCAGTTCTCAACTGACGTTAAAATATTAACTATTAACGTCAGCTGTATTTACGTCAGTCAGTATTCTGACGTAAAAAATCAATTTTAACTGACGTAAAAAGCACTTATTGCACTAGTGAATGGAACAACTCGCCGAGGTGGTAGAGGGTGCTAGCTCACGTGCTAGTCAAAGAGATCCTGGAAAATGTGTCACGGCCGTGATGCTTATCACAGCTAGGCCGTGATCAATTCTGGTCTATAGGAGCTGGCCTGTCACGGCCGTGATACATTCTGATCTTCAGGGTCCTTCTCATCACGCCCGTGAGGGATATCACGGCTGGGTCGTGATCCTTTCTGATCTTCTCTGGTTAGCTAATCACGGCCGTGACCACCGTCACGACTTGGGCGTGATGACTTCTGACTTTATTTGTCATTGCCTTTTTGCTCTTCCTTCCTTCATAACATGAAAATACTTGGCAAATCCATCAATTAGTAATCTTTCTTTTCTTATCTTCTCAAGTTATTCAAAAACAAAATTCAAAAACAAATCGAAAAGGGAAAGAAAACTTGGGTTGCCTCCCAAGAAGTGCTTATTTACGGTCTTAAGCTTGACCATACTTCTTTCAATCAATCGAGGTCGGCTGGGCCTAGAGGTGCAAGAAAACTTCTCTTCCATGGAAGTCCTTCAAAGAGTCGATTTTGTTCGTATGGCCAATTGCGCTTTCACTTTGCTCTTTTCACTCTGAGTTTCATGGCCTTACTCCCTCCCGGCGGAGAGTCTAACTCCACATGATGAGCAACTCCAACTTCATCACCATTTGGTGCATCATTCGTCATGCTAAGTTTGGGAGTTGCTTCCATATTAGGCTCTTCCTTCACCTCTGGAGACATTATCTCGATCCTGTACACATGACTCTCAAAAGGAGGGTTGTTATATTAGTTAGTCAAATCAAAATCTACCCTATCTTCCTCTACAGTCAGAGAGAGTTTGCCATTCTTTACGTCTATTATCGCTCCAGCTGTGGCCAAGAATGGCCTTTCAAGTATGATAGGGAATTTAGAATTCCCGTTCATATCCAACACCATGAAATCGGTAGGGATGAAAAATTTCCCTACCCTTACGGGAACATTCTCTAGTATGTCTAGAGGAGTTTTAGTTGAGCCATCCGTAAATTGTAAAGAGAATTTGGATGGGCTCAATTCCTTGGTTCCTAACCTCTCCAAGATAGTAAGCGGCATCAAGCTCGCACTAGCCCCAAAGTCACATAAGGCTTGGTCTATTTTCACTTCTCCAATTGAGCAAGCAATAGAGAAACTACCTAGATCTTTTAGTTTAGGAGGCATATTAGTTTTTATCACGACATTGTGCTCCTCAATTAAGCTCTTAGTTTCTATTTCTACTTGCTTTCTCTTGACCAACCTTTGTGGGAAAGGTATTGGGGGTTGGTAAGGTGGTGGAGGGACATACTTTGGCTCTATCTCTTCATCTTCGCTCATGTCCTCCTCACATTACACATCCTTTTTAACTACCCCAAGCTTATCATCCCTAAAGTATATGGCATTACAATGTTCATTGGGATTAACTTCGGGTTGTCCCGGAAACGTACCCTTATGTCTAGAATATGTACTAGCTTGTTGGGCAATCTGAGTTTCTAACATCTTATTATGGATGGCTAAGTTATCTACCTTAGATGCTAACTCTTTTATTGCCTCATTAACTGCCCTACCTTGTTGCCTTAACTTTTCATTTTGTTTTGTTTGAGTTTCAACAAAACTTTCCAAAAGAGACTCAAGTTTAGACTTTTGTACCTGAGGATACCCCGATGCGGGTTTCCTATTACCTTGGCCTTCTTGGAATTCATGGTTCAGCATGTTGCTGCAGTTCCCGTAGGAGAGGTAAGGGTTGTTCTTCCTGCCTTGGTTGTAAGAATTTGGGGGAATATAGTTTGGCAACTTCGGGTTCGTGTCGTAGAAGTTGTGACAAGAGTTCACTTGTTCCCTCGAAGCGCCAGATCCATGAGCAATACCACGTGGGCACTCCATTATGTCATGTCCCTGCATTCCACAAATCTCACAGACAATATTAGTAGCACCTATTGAACTCACATTAGCCTTTTCAAGCTGATCAAATCGTTTATTCAGTGAGTCAATTTTAGACATAATGAGATCAGTGCTATTCATTTCAAACTTACCCCTCGAAATCTTTTTTGGGTTATTACCTTTTTCTGAACCCCATTGGTGGTAGTTGGTGGCCACGTTTTCAATGATGTTGAATGCCTCAGTCAGAGGCCTATTCATAAAGGCTCCACCAGCTGCGGAGTCAAGTGACACCTTCGAAGAGTAATCCAATCTGTTGTAGAAGGTGTGCACTAACAACCACCTCTCGAGTCCATGATGTGGGCAAGACTCCAGAAATCCCTTATAGCGATCCCAAGCTTCGGATAAGCATTCTCTGTCCTTTTGGAAGAAGCCGGTGATCTGGGTTCGTAGGTAAGCCGTCTTGGATGGAGGGAATAATTTCTCCAAGAATGCATGCTCCAGTTGGTCCCAAGTCGACAAGGTATTAGTGGGCACTTGCTTCAGCCAAGCTTTTGCCTTTCCAGTAAGAGAGGAGGGTAATAACCTTAAGCGTATAGCATCGACCGGGGCACTATGAATCCTAATTGCATCGGTGAACTCCAAGAATGTCTCCACATGATCAGTCGGGTCCTCCGAGGGCAATCCTCCGAATTGATGTTGCCTAATCATGCTAATTAGCATAGGCGGTATAGTGTAGTTCTCCGCCTCGATCTATGGCCTAGCAATCCCAGTTCGCAAACCCCTCACATTTGGGGCTGCGTAGTCCTTCAATGGTTTGGTATCCGGTAGATTCACCATGAGTGGAATAGGAATCAACCTCTCTCTCTCTCTCTTTGTAGTCTCCTACGTCTATGAAAGGTCCTTTCAATTTCGGGGTCAACTTCAATAAGGTTTCTAAGACTTAGGGATCTGTGCATAAAAGAGAAAAATACAGAGAGATAGATACTCTAGGAAGAAAAGAGATAAATGAAAAAAGAATTTTTTTTAAAGAAAACAATTAAAAAGAAAAAGTCCAAAAAAATCAATTTAAAATTAAATTAAGATTCGAAGAAGCACAGTCCCCGACAACGGCGCCAAAAACTTGATGTGGGATCTGGCAAGTATACCGGATTCGTTGCCAAGTAATAAAAAGATCGATCCCACAGAGACCGTGATCTCAAATCACAACTAATTATCAAATCAATTAAACTGGACTACATAAAAAGGGATATTGAAAAGGTTTTGATTTTTGAAATAAGAATCAAGTAACAATCAAATTTAATATCGTAATTAAACAAAACAGGAAAGTAATTCAAATTGGGGGTTTTCAAATTCAAATGGAATTCCTAGGAATTTGGGTTACCAACAAGATTGTTTATGTTACTAAATTGACTACCCCTTGTTAATTATCTAAATTGTTTTGAAGGCGAATTTATCCTAAATAAGTTAATGCTCCCTCTCAGGTTACAAAAATCGTGCCCAATTAAACCAACCCCTACTCTCGTGGTAGTTGAATTTAGATCGAACCCTTTAAGCCTTGTGACAATTCGTTAATCCTCGAAGGACCGCTTCTAACTCTCGTGATTTAAGTCCTAAGTCTGATTCTATAGATCCGATACATAAGTTCACCGCTAGGTTCCTCCTTAGAATATCTACGACAAGCAAATAAGTGGCCACCAAATTTACGAGTAATTAAAACAATAGAAATCAGATCTAAAGCAAAATCGAAATTAACAAAGGTAAAACATCAATTCATAACATAAATCAGATCTTGGGTATAGCCCTAATCACTAGAAATAAAGCTACTACTTAAGCATGGCCGTGATCATGGCAAGCTTGATTAACAAAAACATGAATTAAAACCTAATAGAGGAGGAGGAGGAGGAGGAGGAGGAGGAGGAGAAGAAGAAGAAGAAGAAGAAGAAGAAGAAGAAGAAGTGAGATCCTAAATTTATGCCTAAGGGTCGCAGCCCAAAAGTCCTCCTCTAGTCTCTGCCTAATTTCCTTATTTATAGATTAAGGTAATTTGAATCCCAATCAAACACAAATTCAGATCAAATCAGTTTCTTCAGATCCAAATATTGCGCGTCACGGCCGTGATGGCCATCACGGCCAGGCCGTGACGGGTTCTGCCTTGGAAGTTGCTCTGCTGGTTGGTCTATCACGACCGTGACCACCATCACGGCTTGGCCGTGATTCGTTCTGCCTGTGAGGGTCTGGTTCAGCTGACATGTCACGGCCGTGATGGACATCACGGGCTGACCGTGACCAGTTATGACTTTTCCATTCTTTCTTTTCAGCTTTGCTCGATCATGGCTGTGATGGTCATCACGGCTAGGCCGTGATGGGCTCTGTTTGACTCATTTTCTTCATTTTTCAAGCCCCATCTTCATGCAAGCTCCATCATGGTTGATCTTGAGCATTTTAACCCTTAATTCCTGCACAACAACACCACAAAACCGCCTTACCCGTTCCAAGGTAAAAACTCACCAAAATCAAATTAAAAATGCCTAAACTATATGAAAATGTATGCAAAATGTCAATGAAATATGAGGTGAAATCACACTCATCAGTCACCCATCCCAAAATTACTCCAAGGCAAGCACACTTAACTGAGGAGTTCTTAAGTGATGGGATCTTGAAAAGAAGATGCGTCTTGTTAGTATAGGTAGTATCAATCAATTCATATAAGTCATCCTCAACTGTATAGTCACATACCTACACAGTCTCAGGATCCCTCTCAATCCGGTGTGTAATCGGTTCATTCATGTGTCCCAATGCCTAAAAGCCTGCCAGCAGCCGCTCCTTGTCCGTGCCTTCTTGCACCAGTGACCACTCCCCGCCCTCGTCAGCCACGGGTGTCACATGCCCACCAGTTTCCACTTGGTTCGTCCCTGAACCACACCGTACTGGGAGAGATGCCGCTCTGATACCATTTGTAACATCCCTGGCTGCTTTATGGATTGACGACTGTCCCCACAAACCAACACGGGTCTTTTCAGAGTGCTATGTCCTCACTCACACACTTCCTGGGAAAACTTCCCAGGAGGTCACCGATCCCAAATCCCAAAATTGCTCCAAGTCAAGCACGCTTAACTGTAGAGTTCTTAAGTGATGGGCTCCTGAAAAGAAGATGTATCTTGTTAGTATAGGTAGTACCCATCAATTCATATAAGTCATCCTCAACAGTATAGTCCCATACCTACACAGTCTCAGGATCCCTCTCATTCTGGTGTGTAATCGGTTCATTCATGTGTCCCACCGCCTAGAAGCCTGCCAGGAGTCGCTCCTTGTTCGTGCCTTCTTGCACCGGCGACCACTCCATGCCCTCGTCAGCCACATGTGTCATAAGTGCGCCTGGGAAGCAAGGGAGGGCCACCGTTTACGGCGGCGATGAAGGCAGGGTTGATCGGTGGTGTTGAAGGGAGGCTGGTGGGGGTGGGGTCGGATGGATGGGTAGTGTCGATCTGCAGTGTTAATGGGTTACCATTTTTTGACACTAAAATCTCCCAATAAATATTTTATTATTAAATCTAATGGCTAAAATATGTGACTCATTGGTGGCACTTTCTTGAGTGCTTCATCCTTGCTAGCACCTTGAAACAAAACTAAATGAGTTGAAATGTCAACCTGATACATGTGGAAATTTTATTGGCCCATATTCTACCATTAGGGCGGTGCACCACTACACCATTTTGGTGGGTGGTGCACCATAGCCTTCACCTGTCATTTGTCAACTTGCAGTTTTGCGGAGGAATCAACCGGCATAGTATAGAAGCAAGAAGTTCCTCTTGTAAGTTTGAAATTGGTTAAAGGGGATTGAGATTTTGTTATACTTTAATCTATTTAGGGTAAATATCTCTTATTTATTTACTTTTACACTCAAACTTACTTTAGAATAACATTATTTAGTATGAAAATAGATTACTTGTTTCTATACTTGATAAAGATATACTTATCATTCATTTACGTATATTGTGATTTTAATCTATAATTTTTTTTCTCAAGGTATCCACCATGCGCAACTGCGGAAAGTAATCCCTCGAGGTACTAGACCACATCGAAGGACTGACTTCTTGATAAGTGTGATTTCACATCATATTTCATTGACATTTTGCATGCATTTTCATATAGTTTAGGCATTTTTAATTTGATTTTTTGTTAGTTTTTACCTTGGAACGGGTAAGGCGGTTTGGTGGTGTTGTTATGAAGGAATTAAGGATTAAAATGCTCAAGATTAACCATGATGGAGCTTGCATGAAGATGGCGCTTGAAAAGTGAAGAAAATGAGCCAAACAGAGCCCATCACGGCCTAGCCGTGATGACCATCACAGCCATGATCGAGCAAAGCTGAAAAGAAAGAATGGAAAAGTCAAAACTGGTCATGGCCAGGCCGTGATTTCCATCACGGCCGTGACATGTCAGCTGAACCAGACCCTCACAGGCAGAACTGATCACGGCCAAGCCGTGATGGTGGTCACGGCAGTGACAGACCAACTAGTGAAGCAACCTCCAAGGCAGAACCCGTCACGGCCTGGCCGTGATGGCCATCACGGCCGTGATGTGCAATATTTGGATATGTAGAAATTGATTTGATCCGAATTTGTGTTTGATTGGGATTCAAATTACCCTAATCTATAAATAAGGAAATTAGGCAGATACTTGAGAGAGACTTTTGGGCTGCTACACTTAGGCAAATTTTTAGGATCTCTCTTCTTTTAGGTTTTCATTTATGATGTTGTTAACCAAGCTTGTCATCACCATGGCAATGCTTGAGTAATAGCTTTATTTCTAGGGATTGGAGCTATGCCCAAGATCTGATTTATGTTATGACACTACTAGAAAATTGTTATTTTCGGACGGATTCATGGACGGAATTTGGACATTTTTCCTGTGGATTTTGGACGGACAATTAATTTCAGATGGATTTCAGACGGAACATCCCCCGTCCGAAAAAGCCCCGTTGGAAATTGAAAATTCTGTCCGAAATTCCATCCGAAATTAGTTCCAGACATATTTCGGATAGCTTTCAGACAAACACAAAAAATCTGAATTTTGGTTATATTGGCTTAATTTCAGACGGATTTCAGACGGATTCAATATTGCTATTCATGTAAATTCTGGACGGATTTCAGACAAATGTTATGATATTATTTTGGACAGATTTCCCACGGATTAGATAATCATATTTAAATAATATTTTTTGATAAACAAATCATGTTTGTTAATAAAAAAGGGTCAAACTTAAATAATTATGCATACCAAATTAGGTACCTGGACTTGGAATCTAATATAATATAATAAAAAACAATTATTATTAAGATACCACTCTAGACAAGTATCAAGCTTCAAATAAACAAAAACACAAAGTATCTTGAAATACAAGAACGATATATTTAGATTGAAAGCATTAAAATATCATTACAAACATCAAAGACATAAATTTATTCCTCATTGTTACTTTTATCACTAAACTCTTCATCTTCATCTAGCACATCATCCATCATCTCCTCCTCATCATCATATCATAGTTGTTGTCATCTAATCATCGTCATCATTGATTAATTCGTGGCCACCATCATAAACGAGAAGGATGTTACTATAATCAAATAAAAGATAGTGAGTCCTTACTATAACCAACATGGCAATAGCTGATACACTCTTCCCAAATTCACAAATTTAAATGGCATAATAAACTAATCTACCTAAAAACTTACAAAAATGAAATGAAAAAAAAACTGGCTTATTTATGTTGATAATGAAGAAGCATCATGATTACTTGCCTAATAGCTATACAGGGGGAATAAACTAATCACAAACCCGTTACAATAAAATAAAAAAAAATCATATCTCAGTTTACCAACATATTTGTTGTTGGCCCAAAAAATATCATCTACAGACAAAGATATGACAAACTCTGTCACTGTTGCTCTTCTTATCCATTTGACAGCTAATAACAATTTATCACTCTGAATACTAAGCCAGTAGCTGCAAAATTTCTTCTGCCAAGATAACTCTTCATTAAACATTGCAAACATAAGTGATAGTGGATTTAATGCATATCAAGATCCTGCATTCGTCTAAAGTCATTAAAATAGGAGAGACTTTCATAACAACCACAAGAAGCGCAGTTAGAACCAACTACATACCATGATTAATTTTTCTATTAACTGATAAAGAGCAACTGCTAACAATTTTTTCTATTAACTCTCACCATGAAATGGTGGTGCCATGTAGCTTAACTAAGATCCTGACAAAATAGGAACTAATTGTCAAAACAAAAACATTACATTTCATCATACCTATAACCAGTACATGCTTTTTTCACAATATCAGTAATTGATTCAAAAAACTGAGAAAATTAAAAATAAAGGAAACCTGATTGCATTAAAACTCATTTTGCTTAACAGGAAAAGAAAGGAAATTGACAAAATAAAAAAGGTTCCAAACGTTGAATTGATAACTCATTTATCCCAAAATGAAAGGGCACAATAATTGAATCACTATATATGCACATGTTTGAGTGCTATCTTGCATATATTTTACCTTGAGATCACTTGATATAGCATTGAATGCTCCTTACCATTTGATTTCATGTGCTTTAGTATTTGTAACACTAATCAAGTTAATCATAGACAGACTCGTCCTATAAAAGAAATTAAGGAGTAAAAAAGAAAGACTGAAGGAATTCATTTAAGTGAAAATAGAGAGGTTTTGAGGGATTCTATTGTCACCTTGAATCCTCTTGAAAAAGAGATGATATTGAAATCTTGCTCTTTTCTCGATGTCCTAGCTATGTCTTTGTTTCTTTTCCTAGTTATAGTCTCATCAGTAACAACGTTTGAATTAACTCCTCTCTTTCCTCCTTCTTGTACAGTTTCGACCAACATAAAGAAAAAGGCATTGCATATTAATTCAACAAACAGCCCAATAATTAATGACATACCAATAACTACTTATTCTATAATTAAGGAAATTTGCAGATTAACCCTTAACAGAGGCAAGAACTGAGATTTAGATAAAATCTAGGGTTCGGGTTTCAGAATGAGATTGGGAAAAAATGAAATTGAAAGGAAATTTAAGAAATTGACATGGGGGATTTGAAATTGACATATCCACTTTATAAGCAACACCATCAATTTGGACAACTAGATTCCAAATTAATAGTTAGGGTTTTAAATTGGGAATTTAGGGTTATGGGAAAAATGGAAGGGAAGAAGAAACATAAATTAACTTACCCAAGATAAAGAGGAGGGAACGTGGTGGTTGTTGAAGGTCTGGCGCGGCGGCGGTTGGCGGCACAACGACTCCGGCGCGATAGTGACACAGTGAAGAACTGAGCAGACAGAAACGTGAGGGGTGAGCTTTTCCTCTCCAGAAGCTTACACTACGGTCTGGGATCTTGGACAGCGCCAGAAACGGAGGTCCTGTGATGGCAGCGACGGTGGCGCGTCTGAGGACTTGGCGGAGCTCCGTTTCATGTGACAACCCACAACCAAAAGAAGAATAAGACTCAGACAAGAAAGGGAAGGTGAAACTGAATGAAAGTGGTGGAAAACCACCATGAGGCGACGACAAACTTGACTCACCGTGGCGGAGCGCGTTTCCGCACGACTGAGGAATGAACCAGGCACAACAGGGACGCGGGTTGGAGTTGGGCAGACAGGACGCGGTGGTTGAACGGCTCCGGTGGCGGTGCATGCGACACGACGGCATGGTGCTGGGCTGGCAGGGGCTGGGTGGCGATTCTGGTCAAGAGAGAGAAGAAAGAAGTTTGGGTTGTAGAGGAAGAAGAAGATTGAGCATCAGAAATAGGAAAGAAAAGAGTGGGGGTGTGCGTGAGAAAAGGAGGGGTGCGACTAGCAATTTAATAAAAATCAGTTTTTAATAAAATTTGTTATAAAAAATGATAAATCCGTGTGAAATCTGTCTCAAATTTTCGGACAGATTTCAGACGGATGGTTAAAAAGACCCAAGATAATAAAAATGAAACTGATCCGTGCGAAATCCGTTGAAAATATTTTGGCACGTTATTGGCGCGAAAGTTTGGGACAAAGTAGAGACGGATTTGAGACGGAATCTCATTGAAAATTAGATTCGTCTCAAATCCGTCCGAAATGTTCATAAAATTTCATACAGAAATATTTCAGTTCGAAAATTCTGTCTGAAAATCCAAGTTTTCTAGTAAATCTATGTGAAATATGTCTCAAATTTTTGGGCAGATTTCAGACGGATGGTTAAAAAGACCCAAGATAAAAAAAAATATGAAACCAATCCGTGCGAAATCCGTGGAAAATATTTTGGCGCGTTATTGAAGCGAAAGTTTGGGACAAAGTAGAGACGGATTTGAGACGGAATCTCATTGAAAATTACATTCGTCTCAAATCCGTCCGAAATGTTCATAAAATTTCATACGGAAACATTTCCGTCCGAAAATTCTGTCTGAAAATCCAAGTTTTCTAGTAGTGTGAATTGATGTTTTAACTTTGTTAATTTCGATTTTTCTTTAGATCTGATTTCTATTGTTTTAATTACTCGTAAATTCGGTGTCCACTTATTTGCGTGTCGTAGATACTCTAAGAAGGAACCTAGCGGTGAACTTAGGTGACACACTGTCGCACACGGGTAAAAAACGAGTAGTTTGGAAAACTGTAGTTATGGCACGACAACTCGAGTATCGTCTCTCAAGGACTCTTAGATTGTTATTAACACAGAAATCAGTTTAGTGGGGGCTTGGGATTAAAGATTCAATCAAGAAAATAGTTAAGAAAACAATGCAAACTAGTGATTATCAATAATTAAAATGATTAATCTACTGTTCTCGGTTTCCCACTATCATTGATTCATATAAATTCCAAGCCCTGAGCGGATTCTAATCCCCTTTCGATTGTTACAACAATTAGACAAGCGCAATTGACCCTACGAGATATATGTTCCTATTCCGAATTAAGCAAACGGATTAAGCCCTTCGTGAATTAAGCAAACACGATTGAACACACGCGAATTAAGCAAACGCGATTAAAGTAAGGAACATATGATCATCGAAATAAACCAAGACTCATCCTATATAACTTGAATTAAGCAAACAAGACATATAGGAAAAATATTGAAAGGGAAAAGTAAATTAAATTGGGAATTAATAGAACCTCAAGTGCAGCGGAAACCAATCACAGCAGATCAATCAATGGAATTAGTTCTCCATGGAAAACGTAACATAACTTCAGAAAATTCTCAAAACGGAGATTAGTCAAAAGTTCCTCCTAATCTGCCCTAAACAGCAATTTATAACTTCAGAATCTGCGCGCGCTCGTGAGGTGAGCAACCTTTCGCGACGCGAATATTAAAAATTGCGCCAGTTCAAAATTGGACTCTCGCGAGGCGAATAGTTACTCACGAGGCGAAACAGAAAGAGTCTTCTCATTACGCCCGTGATGAGTAGCAGGGCCTGGGCGTGATGGCTTCCGGTCTTCAGGCTCGCGATGCGAGACACGGTTCGCGAGGAGAGACAGAAAGGGTTGCATTCTCTGGCACAGTCAGCCTTCAGGCTCGCGAGGCGAGGTATGATTTGCGAGGCGAGACAGAAAGAATGACATTCTGCTGTTCAGGCTGGTCCTCAGGCTCACGAGGAGAGTAGCCTCTCGCGGGGCGAATTCTTCCGGGATGTAAAAATACTGTTTTCTTCATTCCCTTGACTCTAAGTTAACCTGAAAATATGAAGTAGCAGTCAATGATTTATTTGACTCAAAATTAACTAAAATAACCTAAAACTACCTAAGAGACTCAAAATGTTGCTTGAGGACAATTAAATCTAAATTTGGGTGAAAAGCGAGATTGAACTCGAATAATTGGCACAAAAGCCATTGTCTTACTAGTTATAAAACTAGATAACCAGAGGCTTATCAAAATACCCCAAACTTAAACTTTGCTTGTCCCCAAGCAAACTAAAACTCAAAAAGACTCAACTTGGCAAGCTTAAAGGATCCAATCAATCTCGCACAAATTTCAAGCAATCTTAACAAAACAATTTTTCTTCAATGTTTTCCCCCCTTGCAACAATGTAATCCCCACATTCATTTACTTTAAACAATTGAGAACTTCATCATTCATGCAATCAGTAATCTAAGTTGAAGATCCAAGTCACACACAAAAGGGAGATCACCAAATTCAAACAATTGCCTTCCTCACAAGGGCATTTAGTATTTTACTCATTCACTCAATGTGTCTAGGCTATCAATTTTTTCACTCAATTTCACATTTCAAGAGCACTTCCCATGAACTTGATTTTCATCTCAAACAAAGTTCCTACGAGAACATGCATGAAACATCAAAAGGTCTTTAAAGGTTGTAATAGGGCCTGGCTAAAGGGTAGGATAATTCAAAGGTACTAGGCTTAAGTCCCTAGGAACTAAGAGAGCATGAGCATTTTGACACATTGAATTTCCACTCAAATTCCTTTTTCCATTTTTCTTTTTGCTTTGGGTGGCTATAGCCTTTTTCTTCTAACACCCTTTTTTGGCATTTTTGTGCTTTTCTTTTTTTTTTCTTTGCCTTTGGCTTCAACCTTCATTTTTTTTTCTCAATCCCAAAAAACACATCATATCCTTGTAGCCACCCCAAACTTAGTTTCTTTCAACCCTTCTCTTGCTAAGCTTCCATGCTCTCCTAATCCTAAGATTGGGTTAACATGGTTTTTCCAGATTTTGGCTTAGAACATAAGGTCATCAAGAACCAGTAGGCTTATTAGGCTCAATGTGGCTAACTAGGGAACATGCATTAGGGATGGTTCTTTTTAGGCCAAGTAGTTAATTCAAAGAAAATTGCCTAAATCATTTGATGCAAGCACATAAACATGCAAACCATGAAGAGATTCAAGCAAATTCAGGAAAGTGCAACTTGAAAGTGATTCGCACAATTAGAAACAAAGTTGGAGACTCAAATATTCACCTGGACATTTTTCGCAAATTGCTTGACCGAGATTCAATTCCTAGTGTGTGCACCCCTTCACTCCAAACTTATCATAAATCATGCAATCATAACAAAATATCTCAAAGTTCAATTTTCAATTTTTCACACGGGGATCAATTTTCAATTTTCAAAACCTAGGGGGGAATCATCAATAGTCAACATATATCCTGCAATCCATCTATGCTAAACTTAACAGAATCCATTCAAACTTGCCGACACAATACTCACACACAACTCTTGATCTTCTCAAATTATTCAAGAGCTAAGTTCAAAAACAAATAAAACAAAACAAAACAAAAACAAAACAATTGGTTCCCTCCCCTACACCTAAGCCATACATTGTCCTCAATGAAAGAATAGAAATATAAAATAAGAGTGAGGGAAAGGAGTAGGTGCTCCCTGATCAAGTTGCAGTGTAGGTGGGCTCTTCCAAGGAGAGCTCCTCAACAGTAGTATCCTCAAGCACCTAGCTCTCATGGAATAGCTTCAAGCGCTGCCCATTAACCTTAAAGACCTTGTTGGTACCTGCACTTTTTATTTCTACTGCACCATGAGGGAAAACATTAGTAACAACAAATGGGCCAATCCACTTGGATCGAAGTTTCCCAGCCATCACTCTCAGGCGGGAGTTAAACAGTAAAACCTGTTGGCCCACAGAGAATTCCTTCCTAGAAATCATCCTATCATGAAAGTGCTTGGTTTGCTCTTTATAAATTCGAGAGCTTTCATAGGCTTCTAGCCTCAGCTCTTCAAGCTGCTGTGATTGGAGTTTTCTTTCAATGCCAGCTTTTTGCATTTCCAAATTACAGCTTCTGAACGCCCAATAAGCACGATGCTCAATCTCTACAGGAAGATGACATGCCTTTCCGAACACAAGTCTATAGGGAGACATCCCTATTGGTGTCTTGAAAGCTGTTCTTTGAGCCCAAAGTGCGTCTTCTAGATGGCAACTCCAGTCCTTCCTATTCGGCTGCACCACATTCTCTAAGATCTGTTTGATCTCTCTGTTTGAGATATCAGCCTGCCCATTAGTCTGGGGATGATATGGAGTAGAGACCCTATGCACAACTCCATACTTCCGGAGTAAAGCTTCCATGGTGCGGTTGCAGAAATGAGTGCCTTGATCACTGATGATAGCACGAGGTATTCCAAACCTGCAGAAAATATTGGACCTGACAAAATTTGCAACAACTATAGAGTCATTAGTCCTAGTGGGGATAGCTTCCACCCACTTTGAAACATAATCAACAACAAGCAGGATATAGATAAAACCAAAAGATGCAGGGAAAGGACCCATAATGTCAATTCCCCACACATCAAACACCTCACAGAAGAGCATAGGTTGCTGAGGCATTTCACTCTTACGAGTGATGGTTGTACCTGCTATATGACACTCTTTACAAGTGCGATAGATCTCATAAGCATCCCTAAAAATAGTGGGCCAATAAAAACCTGAATCTAGGACTTTTCTTGCAGTCCTTTGTGGCCCAAAATGTCCCCCTACTTGAGAAGCATGAGAAAAATCCAAAATAAACTCAATCTCATAGTCGGGGACACATCTCCTAATTATCTGATCACTACCAAATTTCCGAAGATAAGGATCATCCCAAACATAGTATTTGGCATCACTCTTTAGTCTGTGAATTTGTGCCCTAGTTGCACCTGCTGGAAAAACACCAGCAACAAGATAGTTAACAATATCAGCAAACCAAGGAGTTACCCCATGTAATTGTAAAAGTTGTTCATTAGGAAAGTCATCCTGAATGGGGGAAGGATCCTCATCCCTCTCTATTCTGCTCAAGTGATCAGCTACTAGATTCTCAGCTCCACTCTTATCTCTGATCTCCACACTAAACTCTTGGAGCAACAGCATCCACCGAATCAATCTCGGTTTTGCTTTCGGTTTCTTCAACAAGTACTTTAAAGCTGCATGGTCAGTGAAAACAATAACCTTGGAACCTAGCAAATATGATCTGAATTTATCAAGGGCAAAAACAATAGCTAGAAGTTCCTTTTCAGTAGTAGTATAATTAGCCTGCGCAGCATCTAAAGTCCTAGAAGCATAGTAAATCACATGGGCAGCCTTGCCCACCCTTTGTTCAAGGACCGCCCCTACAGCATAGTTAGAAGCATCACACATGATCTCAAAAGGGAGGGTCAAGTCAGGAGGCTGGATGATGGGGGTAGAGGTCAAAGCTTTCTTCAGGAAGTCAAATGCCTTTTTGCAGTTGTCATCAAAGTTGAAAATGGCATCATTCTTCAACAAGTTGGATAGAGGAAGAGCTATCTTGCTGAAATCCTTAATGAAGCGCCTGTAAAAACCTGCATGACCAAGAAAAGAGCGAATCTCGTGAACGCAAGATGGGTAAGGCAGTGTAGAAATCACCTCAATCTTAGCAGGATCTACTGAAATACCCTTTTTAGAAATAATATGCCCCAAAACAATCCCCTGTTCAACCATAAAATGGCATTTTTCATAGTTCAAAACAAGGTCGGTTTCAATGCATCTTTCTAAAACCAGATTCAAACTATGCAAGCATGCATCAAATGAGGAGCCATAAACAGTGAAATCATCCACGAACACTTCCATGCAATTTTCAATATATTCAGTAAAAATACTAATCATGCATCTCTGGAATGTGCCAGGAGCATTGCAAAGGTCAAACGACATCCTCCTGTAAGCAAATGTGCCAAAAGGGCATGTAAAGGTTGTTTTCTCTTGATCCTCTGATGCAATGTGGATCTGAAAATATCCTGAAAAACCATCAAGAAAACAATAATGCGATTTACCAGCTAGCCGTTCAAGTATCTGATCGATGAACGGCAAAGGAAAGTGATCCTTTCTAGTTGCCTGGTTCAACCTCCTGTAGTCAATACAGACTCTCCAGCTATTCTGGACTCTAGTGGGAACAAGTTCATTGCTCTCATTTTTTACCACTG
This sequence comes from Sophora flavescens, assembly GCA_030762895.1. NCBI lineage: Eukaryota > Viridiplantae > Streptophyta > Magnoliopsida > Fabales > Fabaceae > Sophora > Sophora flavescens. The sequence goes on along the minus strand of CM061069.1, from coordinate 88,038,677 downwards.
TGAGTCCAGACTTCTTAGGTACAACTTGCACTGGGCTCACCCAGTTACTGTCAGAGATAGGATATATGATACTCGCATGTAAGAGTGTTGTTACCTCCTTATTTACAACATCAAGAATCAAGGGATTGAGTCGCCTTTGGGGCTGCCTAACTGGTTTAGCCCTATCCTCCAATAGAATCCTATGCATACACATGGAGGGGTTAATACCTGGTATGTCAGCCAAGGTCCAACCAATCGCCTTCTTATGCTTCTTCAAAACATCCAAGAGCTTAGTTTCCTAGTCAGAATCAAGGTTAGAGGAAATGATGACCGGAAGTTTTTCATCCCTCTCCAAGTAAGCATACTTCAGATTTCCAGGAAGTGGCTTAAGCTCTAAGGAGGGTGGCTGCTCAATAGATGGTACGTTCGGGGCAGCCGGGCTGTCAAGGACTTCAGATGAATAAACAACTTCATTTACACTGTCACCCTGCAAAGTGGAATCAATCTCAGCACAAACAGCACAGAGGTCAGTGTTAGTACAATCAGTACATGAATAAACATCATCGAAATCAGAAAAAGAAGGAAAATCAGCAGCTGCGACCAGATCATGGTAAGTGTCCTCAACAATTTCAGAGAGCAACTCTATTTGAAAAACAGAATGCTCTTCCAAGGGATGCTTCATAGCATCGAAAATGTTGAATTTTGCCACAATGTCACCGAACTCCATGGACATGGTTCCATAGTGAACATCAATCTTTATCTTCGTTGTCTTCATGAATGCTCTGCCCAGAATGATGGGTGATCTGCTTGAATTTGTTTCCCCCGCCATGTCCAGGATGTAAAAATCAGCAGGGAAAATCAAATCATTAACCTGTACCAACACATCTTCTACCACTCCAATGGGGCGAGCATTGGTCCTGTTTGCCAACTGAATAGTAAAACCTGTATGTTGCAAAGGACCAAGATCAAGGTTGTTGAAGACGGAAGTGGGCATGACATTAATAGAAGCTCCCAAATCCAACATGCAATTGTCAAATTTACTGTCCTCAATGGTCCATGGAATAGCAAAAGTTCCCGGATCCTTGCATTTCTGTGGCATTACCTGACTGAGGGCTGAAACTGTAACCTTCTCAGGCGCAGGTTTAGGTTGAATAAGGGCTGAAACATTTCGCCCCAAGTTGACTTTCTCATTTCCCTTCAACCTCCTCTTGTGTGTGCACAAATCTTTCAGAAACTTTGCGTACTTCGGAACCTGCTTGATCACATCAAGAAGCGGAATGTTTGCCGCCACTTTTCTGAACACATCCAGGATCCTTCTCTCCTTGTCTTCCTCAACAACATTTTTATTCTTCAGCACTCTTTGTGGGAAGGGGATCGGTGGCACATACTCTTTTTCAGCCTCAATAACAGCAGGAGGTTCAGGTGTTACCTCAACAACTTCATTCTTTTCAGGGGATGCCTCTACAACTTTCCCGGATCTCAAAGAAATGGTGCTCACATTAGGATTTGGAACATTAGGATTCACCACTGTTTGCACAGGTAGTTGGTTCGATCCTTGAGCTTGCTGCATGGCATTCATTGAAGTGGCAAGCTGTCCAATCTGTGTCTGCAAAGTATGAATGCTAGCATCCGTTCGCTACTAAAACTGTCCAATTTGTGTCTGCAAAGTATGAATACTAGCATTTGTTTGCTGCTGAAACTGGAGATTGTTTTCAGCCATTTGCTTGATCAGGTCCTCTAGTGAAGGTCCAGAAGGTGCAGAGGTGGTCACTTGGGGAGAATTCTGTGGTGGTGCTATCAGCTGCTGTTGTGTGGATGAGTTCCCATACCGAAGGTTTGGATGGTTCCTCCAGTTGGGGTGGTACTTATTTGTAGAGAGGTCAGGAATGTTGTTGTACTTGTTCTGATTGTTGCCTTGATTGTAGAGATTGGTTGCATAAGCTTGAGGCAAATCAGTGACTGACTCATCTTTCAGAATGGGGCATGCATCGGTTAGGTGCTCAGGAGAAGTACAAATGCCACACAACCTTGCTGGTTGAACCTTATCCATTGCCAACTGCTTCACCAAAGAAGTGAGCTCATCAAGTCTGGTCTCAAGGGCCTTGTTGGAGGAAGAACCATGGATCTCATTCACACCCCTTGTTTCGACAGAATTGCTTCTAGTTGTGAACTGTTGGGAGTTGAGTGACATGTTCTCAATCAGTTACTTGGCAGCGGCTGGGGTCTTATCAACAAGTGCTCCCCCACTAGCAACATCTAGGATGTTCCTGTCCATCGGTAGCAATCCCTCATAGAAGTACTGAATGAGCAGTTGCTCGGAAATCTTGTGCTGAGGACAACTTGACACCAACTTCTTGAATCTCTCCCAGTACTCAGCCAATGACTCATTGCCCTATCTAATACCACATATCTCATTTCTGATTAATGCAGCTCTGGAGGCAGGGAAGTACCTCTCTAGGAAGACTTTCTTCAGATCATTCCAGGTTGTAACGGAGTTCGGTTCAAGGTAATATAGCCAATCCTTCGCAGCACCTTCAAGTGAGAATGGGAAGTCTCTCAGCTTGATATGGTCTTCTATTATTCCTTCCGGTCTCAAAGGTGTAGAGGAAACAACCTGGGATTCCTTCAGATGTTTATGTGGATCCTCACCTGCAAGACCACTAAACCTTGGCAACAAGTGTATTAAACCAGATTTTAATTCAAAGGGAGCAACGACATCAGCATATCCAATACACAAACCATTATAATTAACATCAGGAGCAGCAAGCTGTCTTAATGTTCTTTGATTAGCCATGTTACAAAAAACAATTTCAGAATCAGAATTACCACTAGTGCCAGCCCGAATTGCTCTACAGCGTGTGTGCAAAGTTCTTTCAATTTCAGGATCAAAATCACACAAGTCAGAACAAGTAGACCTAGTAGCCAGACTAATTCAGAAGAAAAACAAAAACGAAAAATGCGAAAATAACAACAAGAGTCCCCGGCAACGGCGCCAATTTGACACACTGTCACACACGGGTCAAAAACGAGTAGTTTGGAAAACTGTAGTTATGGCACGAAAACTCGAGTATCGTCTCTCAGGGACTCTTAGTTTGTTATTAACACAAATCAGTTTTGGGATTAAAGATTCAATCAAGAAAACAGTTAAGAAAACAATGCAAACTAGTGATTATCAATAATTAAAACGATTAATCTACTGGTCTCGGTTTCCTACTATCATTGATTCATATAAATTCCAAGCCCTAAGCGGATTCTAATCCCTTTTCGATTGTAGCGACAATTAGACAAGCGCAACTGACCCTACGAGATATATGTTCCTATTCCGAATTAAGCAAACAGATTAAGCCCTTCGTGAATTAAGCAAACACGATTGAACACACGCGAATTAAGCAAACGTGATTAAAGTAAGGAACATATGATAATCGAAACAAATCAAGACTCATCCTATATAACTTGAATCAAGCAAACAAGACATATAGGAAAACTATTGAAAGGGAAAAGTAAATTAAATTGGGAATTAATAGAACCTCAAGTGCAGCGGAAACCAATCACAGAAGATCAATCAATGAAATTAGTTCTCCATGGAAAACGCAACACAACTTCAGAAAATTCGCAAAACAGAGATTAGTCAAAAGTTCCTCCTAATCTGCCCTAAACAACAATTTATAACTTCAGAATATGCGCTCGCTCGCGAGGTGAGCAGCCTTTCGCGACGCGAGTATTAAAAATGGTGCCAGTTCAAAATTGGATTCTCACGAGGCGAATAGTTACTCGCGAGGCGAAACAGAAAGAGTCTTCTCATTACGCCCGTGATGAGTATCAGGGCCTGGGCGTGATGGCTTCTGGTCTTCAAACTCGCGAGGCGAGACACGGTTCGCGAGGCGAGACAGAAAGGGTTGCATTCTCTGGCACAGTCAGTCTTCATGCTCGCAAGGTGAGGTATGATTCGCGAGGCGAGACAGAAAGGATGACATTCTGCTGTTCAGGCTGGTCCTCAGGCTCGCGAGGCGAATTCTTCCAGAATGTAAAAATCACTTTTTTCTTCTTTTCCTTGACTCTAAGTTAACCTGAAAATATGAAGTAGCAGTCAATGCTTTATTTGACTCAAAATTAACTAAAATGACCTAAAACTACCTAAGAGACTCAAAATGTTGCTTGAGGACAATTAAATCTAAATTTGGGTGAAAAACGAGATTGAACTCGAATAATTGGCACAAAAACCATGGTCTTACTAGTTATAAAACTATATAACCAGAGGCTTATCATTAGGTATCGGATCTATAGAATCAGACTTAGGACTTAAATCACGAGAGTTAGAAGCGGTCCTTCGAGGATTCACGAATTGTCTCAAAACTTAAAGGGTTCAATCTAAATTCAACTACCACGAGAGTAGGGGTTGGTTTAATTGGGCACGGTTTTTGTAAACCGAGAGGGAGGATTAACTTATTTAGGATAAATTCGCCTTCAAAGCAATTTTGATAATTAACAAGGGGTAGTCAATTTAGTAACATGAACCATCTTGTTGGTAACCCAATTCCTAGGAATCTCTTTAGATTGAAAAACCCCAAATTGATTTACCTTCCTATTTTGTTTAATTGCAAATTTTAAATTTGATTGTTACTTGATTCTTATTTCAAAAATCAAAACCTTTTCAATATCCCTTTTTATGTAGTCCAGTTTAATTGATTTGATAATTAGTTGTGATTTGAGATCACGGTCTCTATGGGGTCGATCTTTTTATTACTTGGCAACGAATCCGGTACACTTGCCGGAATCCACGTACATCAAGTTTTTGGCACAGTTGCCGGGGAATGTGTTTTCTTGAATTTCAATTTAATTTTTAAATTGATTTTTCTGGACATTTTTTTTTATTTTATTTTATTACTTATTTCTTTTTCTTTTTCTAGAGTATCTATCTCTCCACCATAGGTATTTTTCTCTTTTATGCAAAGATCCCTAAGTCTTGGAAACCTTATTGAAGCCGACCCCGAGATCGAAAGGACCTTTCATAGATGCAAGAGACTACAAAGAAAGAGAGAGAGAGGTTGATTCCCATTCCATTCGTGGCGAATCTACCGCATACCAAACCACTGAAGGACTACGCAGCCCCAAATGCTAGGGGTTTGCGAACTGGGATTGCTAGGCCAGAAATCGAAGCGGAGAACTACACTATACAGCCTATGCTAATTAGCATGATTAGGCAACATCAATTTGAAGGATTACCCTCGGAGGACCCGACTGATCATGTGGAGACATTCTTGGAGTTCACCGATACAATTAGAATTCATGGTGCCCCGATTGATGCTATACGCTTAAGGTTATTCCCCTCCTCTCTGACTGGAAAGGCAAAAGCTTGGCTGAAACAAGTGCCCGCTAACACGTTGTCAACTTAGGACCAACTAGAGCAAGTATTCTTGGAGAAATTCTTCCCTCAATCCAAGACTGCTTACCTACGGACTCAGGTCACCGGCTTCTTCCAAAAGGACGGAGAATGCTTATCCGAAGCTTGGGATCACTACAAGGGATTGCTAGAGTCTTGCCCACATCATGGACTCGAGAGGTGGCTATTAGTGCATACCTTCTACAACAGATTGGATTACTCTTTGAAGGTGTCACTTGACTCCGCAGCTGGTGGAGCCTTTATGAATAGACCTCTAACCGAAGCATTCAATATCATCGAAAACGTAGCCACCAACTATCACCAATGGGGTTCGGAAAGAGGTGATAACCCGAAAAAGATTTCGGGGGGTAAGTTTGAAATGAATAGCACTGATCTCATTATGTCTAAAATTGACTCATTGAATAAACGCTTTGATCAGCTTGAAAAGGCTAATGTGAGTTCAATAGGTGCTACTAACATTGTTTGTGAGATTTGTGGAATGTAGGGACATGACATAATGACGTGCCCACGTGGTATTGCTCCTGGATCCGGCGCTTCGGGGGAACAAGTGAACTCTTGTCACAACTTCTACGACACGAACCCGAAGTTGCCAAACTATGTTCCCCCAAATTCTTACAACCAAGGAAGGAATAACAGCCCTTAACTCTCCTACGGGAACTACAACAACACGCCGAACCACGAATTCCAGGAAGGCCAAGGTAATAGGAAACCCGCATCGGGGTATCCTCAGGTACAAAAGTCTAAACTTGAGTCTCTTTTGGAAAGTTTTGTTGAAACTCAGACAAAACAAAATGAAGAGTTTAGGCAACAAGGTAGGGCAATCAATGAGGCAATAAAAGAGTTAACATCTAAGGTAGACAACTTGGCCATCCATAATAAGATGTTAGAAACCCAGATTGCCCAACAAGCCAGTACATATTCTAGAACTAAGGGTATGTTTCCAGGACAACCCGAAGTTAATCCCAATGAGCACTGTAATGCCATATACTTAAGGGATGATTAGCTTGGGGTAATTGAAAAGGATGTGGAATGCGAGGAGGACATGAGTGAACATGAAGAGATAGAGCCAAAATATGTCCCTCCACCACCTTACCAACCCCCAATACCTTTCCCACAAAGGTTGGTCAAGAAAAAGCAAGTAGAAATAGAAACTAAGAGCTTAATTGAGAAGCGTGATGTCGTGATAAAAACTAATATGCTCTCTAAACTAAAAGACCCAGGAAGTTTCTCTATTGCTTGCTCGATTGGAGAATTGAAAATAGACCAAGCCTTATGTGACTTAGGGGCTAGTGCGAGTTTGATGCTGCTTACTATCTTTGAGAGGTTAGGAACCAAGGAATTGTGCCCATCCAAATTCTCTTTACAATTTGCGGATGGCTCAACTAAAACTCCTCTAGGCATACTAGAGAATGTCCCCGTAAAGGTAGGGAAATTTTTCATCCCTACCGATTTCATGGTGTTGGATATGAACGAGAATTATAAATTCCCTATCATACTTGGAAGGCCATTCTTGGCCACAGTTGGAGCAATATTAGATGTAAAGAATGGCAAGCTCTCTCTGAATGTAGAGGAAGATAGGGTAGATTTTAATTTGACTAACTAATATAACAACCCTCCTTTTGAGAGTCATGTGTGCAGGATCGAGTTAATGTCTCCAGAGGTGAAGGAATAGCCTAATATGGAAGCAACTCCCAAACTTAGCATGACGAATGATGCACCAAACGATGATAAAATGGGAGTTGCTCATCATGTGGAGTTAGACTCTCCGCCAGGAGGGAGTAAGGCCATGAAACTCAGAGTGAAGAGAGCAAAGCGAAAGCGCAATTGGCCATATGAACAAAATCGGCTCTTTGAAGGACTTCCATGGAAGAGAGGTGTTCTTGCACCTCCACGTCCAACCGACCTCGGTTGATTGAAAGAAGTATGGTCAAGCTTAAGATCGTAAATAAGCACTTCTTGGGAGGCAACCCAAGTTTTCTTTCCCTTTTTCATTTGTTTTTGAATACTTTGAGAAGATTAGAATGGTGGTGTTGTTGTGCAGGAATTAAGGATTAAAATGCTCAAGATTAACCATGATGGAGCTTGTATGAAGATGGGGCTTGAAAAGTGAAGAAAATGAGTCAAACAGAGCCCATCACGGCCTAGCTGTGATGACCATCACGACCATGATCGAGCAAAGCTGAAAAGAAAGAATGGAAAAGTCAGAACTGGTCACGGCCGTGACATGTTAGCTGAACCAGACCCTCACAGGAAGAACTGATCACGGCCAAGCCGTGATGGTGGTTACGGCCGTGACAGACCAACCAGTGAAGCAACCTCCAAGGCAGAACTCGTCACGGCCGTGACGTGCAATATTTGGATCTGTAGAAACTGATTTGATCTGAATTTGTGTTTGATTGGGGTTCAAATTACCCTAATCTATAAATAAGGAAATTAGGCAGAGACTTGAGAGAGACTTTTGGGCTGCTACACTTAGGCAAATTTTTAGGATCTCTCTTCTCCTCCTTCTTCTCTTCTTTTAGGTTTTCATTTATGATGTTGTTAACCAAGCTTGTCATCACCATGACAATGCTTGAGTAGTAGCTTTATTTCTAGGGATTGGGGCTATGCCCAAGATCTGATTTATATTATGAATTGATGTTTTACCTTTGTTAATTTCGATTTTGTTTTAGATCTGATTTCTATTATTCTAATTACTCGTAAATTCAGTGGCCACTTATTTGCATGTCGTAGATACTCTAAGGAGGAACCTAGCGGTGAACTTAGGTATCGGATCTATAGCATCAGACTTAGGACTTAAATCACGAGAGTTAGAAGCGGTCCTTCGAGGATTCACGAATTGTCATAAAACTTATTGGGTTCAATCTAAATTCAACTACCACGAGAGTAGGGGTTGGTTTAATTGGGCATGGTTTTTGTAACCCGAGAGGGAGCATTAACTTATTTAGGATAAATTCACCTTCAAAGCAATTTTAATAATTAACAAGAGGTAGTCAATTTAGTAACATGAACCATCTTGTTGGTAACCCAATTCCTAGGAATCTCTTTAGATTTGAAAAACCCCAAATTGATTTACCTTCCTATTTTGTTTAATTGCAAATACAAGCCTGACCAAGACATCTCTCCCCAACCGATCAAGACTGTTGAAGGAATCCCCTTAGAAGCTCTGCAAGCTCTTGAAGCTTTGAGGAAACCAGTGAAAGCAAGGAAATTCATTGCAAATGATACTCATGTCCATATCCCAAGATTTCACTTGGAAGATGATTAGAGGGAATATCTCAAAAGAAAGATTGATGAGAACATATGCACTCCAAGAGACGTAGCTGTGTATTTTGAGGATGAGAAGGGTCAATGGGATGCTGAGTATTCAAGCTCTGGTCTAACATAATATCATAAGTTGAAGACTCCAACTCAGAATGGAAGAATTGGATTCGTTGCCCTGCAACATTTTGGGTATGTTGGACCTTCACAATCCTTACCTCTGTACCCCTTTTTTCAGAAGTTATCTTTTCATGGTTGTGTCTGGAACAAGAGTGAATTTATTCAAAAAACACTTTTTACTCCATCTTTGCTGGTCCAAGAGAATTCGTTACATGGCAGGAAGATTCCATCTTCTATGAGGATGAAGAAGAACTTCTTCCTCCTCTTCGAACAACTAAAAGTCTGTTTTACACTATAATCACCCACTCTCTAGTTGATAGAGTGAGTCTTTGGTGTAAAACCCTTTTTCTTGAAGCAACTATCTTAGAAAACCTACCTCCAGTGCATTAGTTCCTGTGTCTGAACTATCTGCACCACTTCATATACTCTATTTCTGACACCTTTTATGTGTCAAGAACTTTGTCACTGTTTTGCTCGAAAACTGTTTGACAAACCTTGATATCTCATCTAAGCCAAATTTGTCTGATGTTGATGTTGAGTACTATGCTCATGTCTCTCAAATTTCTGTAAGTGTATCTGTTGATGTCCCTTCTATGATTAATCTGGATGAAGAAGAATCAAGGAATGTGTTATTTTTGGTTGCATCTTCTGAGGAAGACGAAGAAACTGTGGTAGAGAAGGCTCTACAATTTGCTGAAAATGAAGTTGTAATGGAAGAAGCTATGTTTGTTGAAGTTTCTCATGTTGAAACAAGCTCTGTATCCCCCTCTGCTCCTAAAATTTTGTCTACACCATCTGCAAATGCTTTACTTCTGCCATGGTATGACAATTACCATGAGGCAATGCATTCAGATCAAGAAATGGTTGAAACCATTCCTCTTCTAATGGACTCTATGCAAAACAATCATGAAGCTGAGATCTCGCAACACGTCCGTCAACATGCTGATGTGAATCAAAGAGCTGAAAAGAATCATGCACATGTCAGTGATCCTATAGCTAGAGCTTAGTTGCGTAGAATGCGACAAGAAATGAAACATGTTGTGAACCTTCTGCATAAGATCCTCGAGAAGATGAATTGATTAAATGTCTTTCAATGATGACGTTTTAAATAACTCTTTTTGATCTTTGAACTTATTGTGTTTTGTTATCCTTTACAATTAAGCCTTTGTTTAGACTTATATTTATCTATTTGATGATTAAGTTTATCTCTTATCTGTTTGATAGTATAGACTGCACTGGTTAACCTTACTTGTCTGTTTTTATGTCGAAATGCCTCCCCAAAGTACCAAAGTACTTTCCTTTTTATAATGCCAAAAAGGGGAGAACAAGGAGAAACAAAGAGAAATAAGTTTAAAAAGAGCAAGAATGTATGTTAGGATAAAACTCTTCGCGCTGTCATAAGCATAGCATAAGATTAGGGGGAGTCTATAAACTTTCTTGATAACAAAATGATAATCTATTATTTGTTAAAAACAAAGTTTTATCATCTATATATCTTTCTGCTTGTTCAATATAAAATCATATTGAATGTTTGTCATCATAAAAAAGGGGGAGAATGTTAAGTTAAAAAGCGTCTGACTCGCCATGCGTCTGACTCACACGCCTGTGGCCCTTGTGTATTTTGATGAACCCAAACATTAAACAATCGATTTTACATTGAACCATCTGAATATTGCTAATCATCTACTTGAGTTGTGTAGCCAAAGCATTATATTTTAGCAGATCAAGTCAACAAAAGATGATGAAAGGATCAAAAGCTTAAATACAAGCGTCTGACTCAAAGCTAACTAAGTACAATGAGTCTGAAGTCTGACTCACACTAAAGCCTATATCAACATCTCTCAAACTTATCCAACTATGAAAAAGATCAGCAAGTAGCAGTACCAAAGCAAAGCAGTCAACGACTGTCATCTTCACTAAAAGCTAAAGGAAAATAACTTATCCATTCAACAAGTAAATGAAAGGAAGAGAACATCAAGCTTTATTCTTATAAGAAGGATGTCTGTGCTTATTGAATACCAAGAAGTCTAAAGTAGTTACCAGTCAAAGTAATGATCAAAGCATTCGAAGAACACAAACGCTATCTTCTGAAGGAAGTTGAAAGAAGAAGGATCAAGATTACAGATCAGAACAAGATTAAGAAGTCTCAATTCAAAGAAGCATCTATCTCTCTCAGTATGCGTCTAAGCTTCTGACAAAGTCAGAATCACTCTTCTGTCTGATTAACTTGTTTGATTCAAAAGATATTCAAACATCCACAAGCCTAGAAGATGTGAAATGCTAAGTCACCTTCGGTGTTGATGAAGCACGCGCCAAAGAGAAAAGCTCTCTATGAAGGAATCAGTTAATCTCTGATTCAAAAGTAAAAGTGATTTGAAATATAGTTAATTAAATTTGAAAGAAGTTCATTAATATATTTCTTATCTTCAATCGAAATCAGAGAAAGGAGAAAAGACAACAGGACAAGGCTAGAGAAAAGCATTCCTTATTTAAGTAAGAGAAAAGCTACTTTATATGAGCTTTTCTAAGTGTTGTACAAATAAGGAAAGAACGCTGCCCAAAGCCAGAAAAGCATACCTGCTATACTTTGTTATCACCAAGGAATCTTCAACGTTCTTCAATGCATTTATTATCAAGTCAGAACGACTATTTCTTGAAGAACAAAGCTGAAAACTTTCAAATGCATCTCAACGGATCTCTGTGATTTAAGTATAAATAGAAGAAGTCGAAGACCAAAAAAAAAAGATAGAGTGATACAGTAATAAGCAACCAGGGAAAGCCAATATTTACTCATCAGTGAAAAAGCTATATTACAAAAGAACAGTATTCATCTTATCAAATCTATAGCTAAAAGCTTTGATCACTCACATATCTTCTTCACACTCTGAAAATCATTTGAAGAAGAACTCATCTGCAACTCACCAAGTTCCAAGTTCATATTCACTCTCTATAGTGTTAAAAGATTGGTTAAATTGATTTTTAACTTTGAAGCTGTGCTTCAAAACTCTAAGCCTAAAGAGGTTTGTTTCAAGAATACTTGTTGACCCTGAAGAGGGTAGGTGTTCAAACAATACTTGTGGTTGAGCCTGGATAGGCAAGGTGTTCAAATAATACTCGTCTGGAACCTTGATCAGTTATAGTGTTAAAGCTTGGTGAAACCAATGACTGGATGTAGCCCAAAGTTTATGGGTGAACCATGATAAATCTGAGTATACGCTTTCCCTAACCTTTACTTTATTATTCAGTTTGTTTAACTGTTTTAAGTAACTAACTCAGATATGTTAAATAGTTACTGACCAGTTTGTTGAGAAAGGCATCTGTCTTTAACCATCTCGCATTTACTGATTCTGTTTTGTGCTTCTTAAACTCTAATTTTCGAAAGCACTATTCAAATCCCCCTAAAAAGCTGTAGCTTAAAACTTTGATCACTCACATATCTTCTTCACACTCTGAAAATCATTTGAAGAACAACTCATTTGCAACTCACCAAGTTCCAAGTTCATATTCACTCTCTATAGTGTTAAAAGATTGGTTGAATTGATTTGTAACTTTGAAGTTGTGCTTCAAAACTCTCTCAAAACTTTGAGCCTGAAGAGGCATGTTTCAAGAATACTTGTTGAGCCTGAAGAGGCTAGGTGTGCAAACAATACTTGTGGTTGAGCCTGGATAGGCTAGGTGTGCAAATAATACTCGTCTGTAACCTTGATCAGTTATAGTGTTAAAGCTTGGTGAAACCAATGACTGGATGTAGCCCAAAGTTTGTGGGTGAACCAGGATAAATCTGAGTATACTCTTTCCCTAACCTTTACTTTATTATTCAGTTTGTTTAACTGTTTTAAGTAACTAACTTGGGTATGTTAAATAGTTACTGATCAGTTTGTTGAGAAAGGTGCCTGTCTTTAACCATCTCACGTGTTGTTTTGTGCCATTTCAGTTGGTATCAGAGCTTAACCTCTGGGTTAAGCACCTCACAGTGTAGAGGAAAAGATTCCGAATAATGGCAAGTGAAGCAGCCTCAAGCAACAGTATGTACAATCAAGGTACATATCTAAGCAAACCACCGATGTTCGATGGAAATCATTACAAGTACTAGAAAAATAAGATGAAAATGTTCATTGAGTCAACTAACTTAGATCTTTGGGAAATCATATCTCAAGGACCATACAGTCCAACTGATGAAAGTGGAAATGCTATTCCCAGAAGCGGATGTACATTAGATCACAAAAATATAGTCCAACTTAATGCCAAAGCAAAATATCTTCTTGTATGTTCTCTTAGCATGTCTGAATATGACAAAGTTAGTAGCTGTGAAATAGCCAAAGACATCTGGAACAAACTAGAAGAATTATATGATGAAGACGCTGTTGTCAAAGAAACATCTGAAGGAAGATCAGTTAACAATGTTGACAAGCTTCCATCTTCAAGTACACCAAAAGATCAACATTCTCAAAATGATGCTGAAGATGAGGAAGTTTCTGAAGCAACTAGAAAGATGAGAAGATTCTGGAGCAAAATAAAGGCTAAGAAAGCAGTAATCAGAACAGCTGGTGAAGGATGCCACCACTCAAAAAGATGATCACTTGGGAAGATCTGGACAAAGAATCAGATGACGAGTTTAAATGTCTACTTGCATACACTAACTCAGATTATGAGGTAAATTCTGAATTTGAGGATTTACAAGATGCCTATCATGAACTTCTCAGTGAATCCAACTGTATTCTTGATAAGTTCAAAGAACTTAAGAAAAAGTATGTGAAGCTCACTAAGGAGCATGAACAGAAAATTATTGAGATTAATGAACTAGTCAAAGAAAATAGAAAGCTTAAAGTATAAATGCTCAGAGCTGAGATCATTATTGAAACACCACCATCTGAAGAAGTTTTAAAACTTTAACAAAAAGTGGAAGAGCTCACTAATGATCTTGCTAGATTTGTCAATGGCAAGAACAACCTGATGAAACTTCTCGGAAGTCAAAGGTCTAGTTTTGACAAAACTGGTATAGGATACATTGAAAAGAATCCTGATAGAGTATCTAATAAACTCTCAGATAAACTGAAAGTTACTAATAAATCTCCTTCTCATATATCATGTACATTTTGTGGTAAATCTGGACATATCACGTCCAAGTGCTTTCACAAGAGAAAAACCAAGTCTTCACAGACTAAAACAACTAATAGGTATGGGTACCAAAACACCTTATAATTCCTCTTGCAGATTTGTTAAGTAGAACAAAGAGGACTTCTATGACAGAAGTTGGAAAATGGACTCTCACTACTCACAATCACAAAAGAGTGTATATCCCAAAGCCTCCAATTGAAGAAAGAACATCTCAGAGAAAAAGGAAACAACAAAAGAGGTCAGTGATTTATTGAGACAAATTACTTACAAGTAAGTATTTAAAATCTTATCTTAAGATTTTTATGTGTGAATATTTGTATGATGTGTCTGATAGTTTAAGACCCGTCTGATATGACGTGGACCTTCTTTAAAGACTGAGAAAGACATAATTAATTTTGAATTCTCGAATGATTAAGTGGGGAGTTAACGAGAAAACGTTTCACTCCCTTCGTCTAGTTTCTCTCTTCGCATATCAGCGCCATAAATGCTAAGTGCTTTTCATAAACCTCTCCCTCATACACAACCTTTCACCTTCAGACTCTTCTCTCTCTAAAGCTCTCACCTTTTTGTTTTCAAAACCTAATCTCTCTTCGTCTTCCTACCCCAAATGGCTTCCAGAAGGACTACAAACCCTACTGTTGTACCCAACATGGAAGAATCTGAAGCAAGAAAGATAACCATTGAGCACATAGTTGAGTTTCAAGAGATAAAAGATGTTGGTTTGGATGTTTCCCCAGAACTAGAGTATGCGGGTTGGATGAACTTATTTTCAATCAGAGAAAATGTCTACACTCACAATGTCAGAGTTTTGGAAGAACTCAGCTTCATCAAGACATGCACACTTGTTCTGCGTTGTTGGAAATGTGAACACTGTAAGGCACTGGTTCGACATCTTTGATATTGTTAAAGTAACTAGTTGTGCTAGAGAAGGAATCGGTCATTCAGATGATTGGGAAGAATAAGAAAACAAGGAAGATGTCAACTTTACTCTGTTTGGAGATCGGCTTATAGATAGCAAGTTTGTTCATTATTTGACACCCAAGGCAAGGTTTCTACATTTGCTTCTAACCAGGTGTGTCACTCCGAGAAAAGGTTCTATGAAACTTATCTCTAGAATAGATAAGTTTGCATTATATTATCTTCTGCAGTTTAAGAAGGTTGATATAAACGACCTAATATTTAACCATATGCTTAGGATAGTAAGTGGAAACAAAACATGCTATCCATATGCTATGTTGTTAACAAGGTTGGTCAGAAACAAAGGAACCATCTTGAATTCTGAAGTCTTGAACCAAATCCATGTTGTGTCTGTAGCAACTCTTAGGGAGTTAGGAATGAAAACCGAAGATGTGATCAAACATCCACAAGCCTAGAAGATGTGACACGCTAAGTAGGGGTGTAAGTGGACAGGGTAAACCCGACCAACCCGACCAATCCGAACCGAACCAACCCATAAAAAACCAAAGTTAATTGGTTCGGGTAAAAACCCGAACTGAGCTGATGGGAACCAATCATGTTTGGTTCAGGTGTCGGATTTTAAATCCTAAAACCGACTACCTGACCAATCGACCCGACCACCATACTTTTCCCCAATTCCTGACCCAATCTAACACAGGGAGTATCGAAAATCACTCACTCATCACTATTACATGTCTGTCTTCTCACCATCTCACATCTCTCTCAGTCTAACTTAGTTTCCATCGCTGCTGCTCACAGGGACACAGTCGTACCAGACTGTTGACGTCCTCGGCTCGTCGCTCCTCCGTCGTGCTTCATCCTTGTCCAAGTCGCGCCGTCCTCCGTTCACCAAGGGCTTCTGCCGCCGTCGCACTTCACTGATTCAAGTTTGTTCCCATTCGATGTCATGCTTCACTACTTCAAGTTCGTTCCCATGAATCCGATCCGTCTAGCCGTGCCTACGAGACGCTCAAGAAAAGTGGGTGCCAAAGTGAAGATGATGCACATACTTTCCAGATTTTCAAACCTGAAACAGATACTACTAAAAATATGATCAAACGCTTGGACTCTTTTCTCATTTGTATCAGAACATAGGGTTGAATAATAATGATGTGGAAGAGTTAAATTATTTTTGAAGCATAGATGAAAATTGAAGCAGAAAGAAGGGGCAGCGGCGGAGTAGTCGAGGAATGAGCACCTAGGTCATCCTTTAGTGGGTTTTAGTTTTTTTTTTGTCTTTTTTTCATTTTTTAATAGTGGACCCGAACATGATAAGCCTCTGGCTTATCTAGTTTTTTAACTAGTAAGATTGTGGTTTATGTGCTAATTATTCGAGTTCAATCTCGTTTTCGCCCAAATTTGGATTTAATTGTCCTTAAGCAACAATTTGAGTCTTTTGAGTAGTTTTAGGATATTTTAGTTAATTTTGAGTCAAATAAAGAAATTACTGTTATTTCATAGTTTTAGGTTAAAGGGGAAGCGCTTCGAGTCAAGAAAACAGTGGAAATTGCCATTCTGGAGATACTCGCCCTGCGAGAGGCTGCTCGCCTCGCGAGCCTGAAGACCAGCTGAGCAACAACAGTCATCCTTTCTATCTCGCCTCGCGAGAGGCTGTTCACCTCGCGAATCATGAAGAATGGAGGACAGAGACCATCACGGCCTAGCCGTGATGAAGGTCACAGCTGTGACAGGCTAGAATTCCAAGTCTCGCCTCGCGAATCTTCCTCTCGCCTCGCGAGAGTCCAATTTGAATGCGCGCCATTTTTAATATTCACCTCGCGAGAGGCTACTCGCCTCGCGAGCGGGCGCAGATTCTGAAATCTATATATTGCTGTTTTAGGGCAGATTGAAGAAGCTTTTGATTCTCCACTGGTTTTGTAGCGTTTTCTGGACGAATTCTTGTTTTCTGGAGCTGCGTCTCCCTCTTTTATTTTTTTATTTTACAATGGTGATTATGGCCGATTGTTTTTGAGTTGTTACAAGCATGAGGAACTAATCCCCTCGTCTAAGGGATCAATGAAACCACCCATGGCAGTGTAGCGTTCGATGTGATGTATGTTTCTCTCCCTTTTCTCAATTAGTGTTTTCCAATTATGAATTTGTTGTGTTGATCATATGCATGCGTGATTGACTAGTTAAACGTGTTGAGGCTTAGGAGGCAATTTGCGTTTTAGAACTTGAATTGGGATCATCGATCGACTATTGCACGAGAGTGAATAGGAGATCGGTGCAACCTTATAGGAACGAGATTTAATAGAGTTTGATGATTGGGTTATGAGACCTAGTAAGTAATTAATTCAATCGTCGAATACGTCCTATTGAGCACGACAGTGAATTTAGGAGAATTTGGGGGTCCTGGTTGACATTGTAATTGAATCTAGGGAAGGAATCATCATCACTTAGGTACTATGCATGATTGGGTAGGTGGATTTGTGACATTAGATATTTTAATTTCAGACTTTAATTCTTTATTCTCTAATTGATTTGTTAATTTAGATTGCGGTCCTATTTTCTCTCTCTCCACAACCACTTTCTGTTACTTGGCCAAACTTATCGAATTTCTTGCGAATTGGTAGGATTGGTAGCCCAATCCTTGTGTTCGACCTCGGTAATTACTACC
Organism: Sophora flavescens; assembly: GCA_030762895.1. Lineage (NCBI taxonomy): Eukaryota > Viridiplantae > Streptophyta > Magnoliopsida > Fabales > Fabaceae > Sophora > Sophora flavescens. The sequence goes on along the minus strand of CM061069.1, from coordinate 88,021,221 downwards.
GTATTATTTTATTACTTACAATGACCCGATACACTTGCCGGTGAATCAACAGAACACCCAAACCAAACCGAACCGATCAATTTTGATGGTTTGGATTTTTTTTCCGCCTAAAACAGAACCAAACCGACCCGTGTCACCCCAAACGCTAAGTCACCTTCGGTGTTGATGAAGCACGCGCCAACGAGAAAAGCTCTCTATGAAGGAATCACTTAATCTCTGATTCAAAAGTAAAAGTGATTTGAAATATAGTTAATTAAACTTGAAAGAAGATTATTAATATATTTCTTATCTTCAATCGAAATCAGAGAAAGGAGAAAAGACAAAAGGACAAGGCTAGAGAAAAGCATTCCATATGTAAGTAAGAGAAAGTCTACTTTATCTGAGCTTTTCTAAGTGTTGTACAAATAAGGAAAGAACACTGCCCAAAGCCAGAAAATCATATCTGCTATACTTTGTTATCATCAAGGAATCTCAGACGTTCTTCAAAGCATTTATTATCAAGTCAGAATGGGTATTTCCTATAGAACAAAGCTGAAGACTTTCAAATGCATCTCAACCGATCTCCGTGATCAAGTATAAATAGAAGAAGTCGAAGACCAAAACAAAAGATAGAGTGATACAGTAATAAGCAACCAGAGAAAGTCAATATTTACTCATCAGTGAAAAAGCTATATTACAAAAGAATAGTACTCATCTTATCAAATCTATAGCTGAAAGCTTTGATCACTCACATATCTTCTTCACACTCTGAAAATCATTTGAATAAGAACTCATTTGTAACTCACCAAGTTCCAAGTTCATATTCACTCTCTATAGTGTTAAAAGATTGGTTGAATTGCTTTGTAACTTTGAAGCTGTGCTTCAAAACTCTCTGAGCCTGAAGAGGCTAGGTGAGCAAACAATACTTGTGGTCGAGCCTGGAGAGGCTAGGTGTGCAAATAATACTCGTCTGTAACCTTGATCAGTTATAGTGTTAAAGCTTGGTGAAACCAAGGACTGGATGTAGCCCAAAGTTTGTGGGTGAACCAGGATAAATCTCTGAGTATATTATTTCCCTAACCTTTACTTTATTATTCAGTTTGTTTAACTGTTTTAAGTAACTAGCTCTGGTGTGTTAAATAGTTGTTGATCAGTGTGTTGAGAATGGCATTTGTCTTTAACTATCTCGCATTTACTGATTTTGTTTTGTGCTTCTTAAACTCTGATTTTCGAAAACACTATTCAACCCCCCATTCTAGTGTTGTTTTGTGTCATTTCATCTAATTTCTGAATGGATATATTGTTGAAAAGTGTTTTTCTAATGTCCTTTTGTTGTAATTTGAAGAAATAGACCCGTTGGATAAGATATAGAATCAATTAGGATCATAACAAAATCAATTTTCAAAAACTGACACGAAATAATATGTGTAGTACACATGTGTATTAAAAGGTTTCTGAACTGTTACACATGTATACATAGACTATGTTCTTGTGTAGACCAATTTCCTTCTTGCTTTGTTCTTGAGTACACAGATTGTTATCCTGTGTACATCGATGTATATATATGAACATTCAACCCGGAAATGTATACATAGATTGTATAAACAGATTGAAGTCATAAACTCAAATCCTAAAGGTTCTAGTTTGAATTATACACAGATGTATGATCTGGTACTTTGATGTATACTTCATTTTTCTCAAGAACTAGTTTTAATATTATAACACCTCGATTTTTCGGCTTTCTAAAATTGGTGTGTATATATATATATATATATATATATATATATATATATATATATATAAACGTTTATACTTTAATCTGGAACTTAGAAAATGATTTTGGGAAAACCAAAGTTATATTCATATTATACTTATTTTTATAAGTATACAGTGAAATTTTTGGTTGAAAATTCAGACCGAACCCGGTCTGCATTTTCACTGACAGTATGATTTTACTGATCAGAAAACCTAATTTTGACCCAATAATGAAATGAATAGATTTTATATATCATTTCCAATGATATAGGTTACTTTGAAAATTTTCAAAATAAATAGGTTATTATACTCAATTCGGGCGTAAAATCTAAATCGGGTAATCGACGGAGTCGAGAACGGATGTGCAGATACAAAATCCGACACCGGATGCTGAGATATCTTGCCACCTAGGGAGGTGAGTCATATGGATGACTCACCAATGTCATGATTACATTTAGCAAATATCTAGATATTTCTTCAAAATAGTATAAATACCATTTTGCCCTTGGACTATTTTACCCTCGAACTTTCATTGAAATGTCAAGTTTGTCCCAACAATTTTCTGAACACAAATGAGCCACATCTCCAACCAATCCTCACAACATGTTTGGCATGATGGTTTTTGGAAAATTACCATTTTGTCCTTAAGTTATCTTTATATCAAAATTGTCATTTTGTAAGATTACAACTTTGTCCCTAAAATTTTAAGACTTGGACCCTTATACCCCTTGATTTCCACGGCCCAACCCTACTTTTGAAGTCCATTCCATTTCTATAAAAGCAAGACTTCATCATCTTCATCAAGCTTTCTTCATTTTATCTCCAAAATACTTAAGTTTCATAAGCCATTTTTGTGAAGGAAGTACTTGAATCCTTGCTCATTTTTCAATTCAAAGAGGTATACGATACTCCTCTCACTTAATCATCATCATGTTCTTCATTCATTTTTATGTTTCAAAGTCACGATCATCTTTTTCAATTCTTAGATCTAGAAATTTGAAAATTCATAGAAAATCATAGAAACATCCTATGAGTATGAAACCAATTTCTATGATCTTATTATCATCTCTATATTTAAGATCCAAGAGTAAGCATCAAACAAAAATTTCTTGCCCTATGATCTTGTCAAGGCCGAACCATCACTTAGTGGGGGTGGGGGGGATGAACTTTGATCAATTTTTTTGGCAAATCATGTTTGATTCATTCCTTTTATTACATGTATGTCTTAAATCCATGATGTTGAATCCAAATAAAACCTCTAACCCAAATTTTTATTTATGACCGAAATTAGTGTCTTGAAGGATTGGAGTATTTTATTTCAATCATTGTGTTTTGATCCTTAATCATGTATTCCAAGTACTTAAGATCTCTAATCCATTTTTAGTAGATCAAATCATACTTTAAACCAAAATTCTATATATGGCTGAAAATCTTAACTTTGTGGTTAAGATGGTTTTGATTCAATTTTTGTTAAGTAAGCTTTGTTTATGTCTTAATCTTGCTTAAGGATCCTTAATCCAAAAGCTTTCAAAATTTTATCATGTTTAGCCAATTTAATCTCCTCAAGGCCGAACCTAGCCTTAGGAATTAGGTGATTTTATTTGTTTTATGTTGTTGATTGTGTTGTGATTTGTTGTGAAGGATTAAGTGATTGTTTGATTGATTGAGTTGTGTGGAGGAAACCGGAATCAAATCGAAAAGTACTTCGAGAAAAGAATCAGAAACTTTAAAAGGTAATGGGAGTATCTGAGGGATTTTTTTTGATAGCTGTATGTAATTTGTTTATGGTCTGTATGATTTATTTGGGTGCATTTGTTACTTTACGTAGTTCGAAATAACTGCTTTTAAAATTATCTGCTTTTAATTACTTATCTGCATTTAATTGTTATTATATTTAGTTATATGTCATTAATTGTTATTTGCTATATTATTGGAATGAGACTGTTATTGATATTGATTGTGGATTGTAAAGCCTGATAGTGGTCAGTGCTCAATTAATTACAGGGTTAAAAGCGTTAAAAAGATTTTTATGAAAAAAAATGAGTTTTGAATTGATGGAATATAGTAATATAATATTACTTAATTAATTGATTGGTTAAAAATGGATAATAGTGAAAATTAATATTATTTTAATGATTTAACGACGTAAGAGTGTTTTATGAGTCATAGTAAGCACGTAACCGTGAAAATATTTTAGTACTGCTAATTTATACATAAGAAATTCCTAAATATTAGAAAATGTTATTTTAAGAAAATAAGTTTCCAAAAATAATTTTATTATGGCGTTGAAAGAATTATTTTACTAGAAAAGTCATATTTTGGACTTAAAACGTTTTTAAAATGTCAAACGTCGGACAATTCCGAAAATATTAACAAAAGTATTATTAAAAATGGTAATATTAGTTAAAAGGGAGAATTTGTCTCAAAGCAATATTTTCAGGTTCAAAATATTGATTTTTGAAAGAAAATGAATTTTTAAGTGGTTTTGATGATTTTATAAAACGAATTTCCGACGTAAAAGGATTTTCTGTAAATAAGTTGAGGAACTTTTGTTTTGTTTTGTGTTTCACATAACGAAAACGATTTTAAAGATGAAAAACGAACCTAGAAGCCGAGACGTCGGGGTTCTAGTGTTAAACGATGTGGACAGTGTGTCCCAACGGTGAAGTTATGGACTAGATGTCCTATAAAACGAGTATTGATTTTTGTGTGCTAAAATCTACGTATCTAAGACTGGTGCATCGGTCTAGATTTCGTGATTTGCACATTTTGACTTGGAGTCTGTTTTATTGGAGTGATGGATTAATTTGCACATTTTAACTTGGTGTCTATTTTTTTGGAATGATGGATTAACTTAAATGTTTAAACTTTGGATTGGTCGTGAGCCTTTAAGCCTCGACAAGGAAAGAATGAACACAAAGAAAATGACGTGAACAAAATATTTTACATGCATTTTTGGGCAGACGTGCCTCTGCATAGGACTTGAATTCTTGATGGCAAGTATTCATGAAGTTTGCATCACTGTGCCTTGATGGACAAATGACCACGAAACCATATACTATGCATGGTATTCACTGTGCCTCGTTTTGGACAGTGTTATGGTTAATTTAAAACCTGCCTTATCTGGCAACGATTAAAACCTGCCTTATTTGGTAACGAGAGCCTGATCAACTCATTTATTTGGTGTTTGAAGCTCCGGAGATTAGGTACAAAAGTTAGTTGATGAATATTTAATTGTCATGTTTTTTAAAACAACGAAGATTGTCAGGTATGAAACCCTTTGATATATAAATTATTTATTATTGAATATACATGTTAAATGTTATTTGTGTGTCGTGCTTATGGTTATCGTTTTAAAATCCATATATTGGAACTCACCCTTGCATATACATGTTCTTCTGTCTTCATTGTTGTACCTTGGTACACGAGTGCAGATGTTGCAGAAGAGTTCCTTAAGTCACTTGGAGACTTGAGTACAGATTGTAGAAAGAGGTGTGATCATAGGGATGATCACGAGGTCTTATCAGTGAGTGTTTTGTAGAGTGACCAGCTTAGGATTTTCTTTGGGTGGTATGTTTTTTAGAAAGTCTGTGTAGATGTTTTGAAATTCTCTATATAGTTTTCATATCATTTATAAGAAAAGATTTTTAAGAAAGACTTGGGCGTTGTGGAAGGTTTGTTTATAAATAAAACTTGTGTATGAGTGTTGTGTAGTATAGTATGAATGTACTGTTTTTGTTATGTGTATCACAATCTTCCGAAGTATTAGGAAGAAATTTTTTTTATACCCAGATTTTCCGACTTAAAATAAATCAATTTTTAGAAAGCAACCAGCAAAAAAAAATTCTTTTTAATTTATTTCCACATGTGTTACAAAGTAATGCCCAAGAAGGGTGTTACAGAGTGGTATCAGTGCTGGTCGAGTCTTTCGGGAACCTTGGGGAATAGGTCTGTTAGGTTTTTGTTGTGTGATCTCTGGTTGGACCTTGCTTGAATTGTTTCCTTGTCGAAACATTGTGTGATGGTATACAAGTAGGTGTGTTCCGATGGGTTTTGAGGTAGTCGAGACATTGTAAGAATCTATGAATAGTAGATGGTATTTTGCCAATGTGTTTTAGACACATAAGTATACATTTCAGTTTCTGGTTGCGGACTGACTAAGTTTGTCTTATAGGTCATTAAAGGAACCGGGAAGTGGACATGGACGTGAATGTGATCGTAATGGTGATCGTGATTATGTCAGCAACAAAGATGTGATTGAAAAGTTGAACCAGGCCGTTCAGGCTATGGCTAGTGTTGCTGTTATCGTAGTTGCACAAAATGAGCTGGACCAAGTTCGGACTGAGCTGGCAGTCGAGGCGAAAAATCTAGCAAACTTCAGAAATCAGAAGCCTCAACGATTTTAGAGAGATGACAATTCTGAGAAGGCTGAACTTGTGGATACAAGAACTGGAAAAGATTTTCGAGCTTATTGACAGCCTTAAGAATCAAAGGTTTCGTATGCTCTTTCTCTGCTTTTCGGAGATGCATGATGCTGGTTGGCGGATATTAGACACATACTGAAAGCGGTTAACCAGGAATATACTTGGAGTTTTTCCGCACTGTTTTCTTGGATAAGTATTTTCCTCAGAGAGCCAGAGTTGAGAAGGGACACGAGTTCTTACGATTACAACAGAATGAACTATCTGTGAGTGAATATACAAGAAAGTTTAAATTTCTAGTCAAGTATTTCTGTTTCTTCCAAACTCAAACTGATGAAGGTTGGGTATGTAAGAGATTCGAAGGAGGCCTACGATACGGAATCAAAGAATCTGTGCTATCGCTGGAAATTCGCAACTTTCAAGCTTTAGTGGAAAAGAGCCGGAAAGTGGAGCAGAAAGGGAAAGGCAAAGACTATTCGGGTGCTACCGGTGGACCATTTCGATTCCAATTCCGCAAGACGAATACGAAGGGGAATCAAAACCAGAGGAAACCTTATTTCCGACCCTCGGGAAATGATCAGAATCAACAACCTTATCATTCTAATGACTTTGTATCAGGAAGTGGAGGTCAAAAGAACCAAAGCCAAGGCCAAGTCAAAAGATGTTACAAGTGTGGAGACCTAAACCATATGGCTCAGACTTGCCCATTAAGAGGAGTTAAATGTTTCAGTTGTGGACAACAGGGACACCTAGCAAGGAATTGCAAACCATAGCATGGACCAGCAATTTAAAGTTTTATTTTCCGTAACGGGTTATCATGTGATGTCCCAAGAAGGAGTGTCGTGTTAGCTGTAATGACTTATAGATTTTAATTTTGTAACGAATTCTAAGTATAATCGTATTTCTATGTTTTGAGTCTTTGACTCTATAGATCTCTTATGTTGTAGTCTCTTTTGTTGTTGTTCTTTTTAATTTATATATAATATCTATGACTTTATGAGAATAAAGGTTTCTTGATGAAGTTTATTCCGGTCTCTTTTCTCTTGATTGATATGATCCATCTAGATTTTTGGGGTCAGATCATTTCTTTTTCTAAAGATAGTGATTTTTTTTCAAACTTCAAATGTTGTACCAATTATTGTGGAAATTTTTGTGAACTGTCCTGTTGTTGTTCGGGATAGACACTTTCTTGATAAAAAGAAGTTTCTAGATGAGACTTAGGCCCCGTTTGTGAGAGCTTAAATAAGCTCCTTATGACTTATCTGATGTCATAAGTTCTTATTCCACATGTTTGCCACAACTTATGAAAAGAACTTATGGCATTTCATAAGTTGCTTTTAACTTATTCTCATAAGTTAGGAAAACTAGCTTATGGTTGCGAGCTCTTATGCGGACGCGCAATGGAAGCGCAGGCGGTCCTCTGCGGAGTGATTTTGGAGATTCGCCCCGAACCTTGGCTCGCCTCGCGAGTGTGGAAACCGAGCTTGCCGTGTGGTGAAAATTAAGCACTTATATATGTATCCACGCCTTATTTTGTATGTGCTTTGATATGCTCCCGCACTGCTTATTAATTCAGCTCTTTGCATGCTCTTGTACAATAAGGCCTTATGCTATAAGTGCTTAGTTAAGTTATTTACCCAAACGCACCCTTAGTCTACTCACTTTTACTTTTGGTGAAAGTGATCCAGTCTGATTTTTTTGTCGGACTATTTCTATTTTAAATTGTCGTTTTGTAAATCCTTTGTTCAAAGAATAAATTCTCTTAAGATTAGGAACTATTCATTTTATGAGTTCCAAAGTCACTGTTCCTTGTGAAAGAAGGAACTTTATCAAAGTCATGGTTGTAAATATGTATTAGCTATGCATTTTTACACTCACGGACCTATTAAATAATCTTTTTACATATTGAACATTCCTGTATTCTTTCCAGATTGACAAAGTTCTTCTATACACTTTCCATCAAAGTAAAACCTTGGGATTAAGAAATCCTGTCTAGTTTTGAGTCACGAAATTTCGAGGACGAAATTTTTTTAAGTGAGGTAGTAATGTAACACCCCGATTTTTATGCTTTCTAAAATCGGTATAAATATAAATAAACGTTTATATTTTTATCTGGAACTTAGAAAATGATTTTGGGAAAACCAAGGCCATATTCATATTATACTTATTTTTATTAGTATACGGTGAAATTTTTGGTTGAAAATTCAGACGGAACCCAGTCTGCATTTTCACTGACAGTAAGATTTTATTGATCAGAAAACCTAATTTTGACTCGAGAACGAAATGAATAGATTTTATATCTCATTTCCAACGACATAGGTTATTTTGAAAATTTTCAAAATAAATAGGTTATTATACTCAATTCGGGCGTAAAACATAAATCGGGTAATCGACGGAGTCGAGAAAGGACGTGCAGAGACAAAACCCGACATCGGATGCTGAGATATCTTGCCACCTAGGGTAGTGCTTCATATGGATGACTCACCAATGTCATGATTACATTTAGCAAATATCTAGATATTTCTTCAAAATAGTGTAAATACCATTTTGCCCTTTGACTATTTTACCCTTGAACTTTCATTGAAATGTCAAGTTTGTCCCAACAATTTGTGGATACAAATCAGCCACATCTCCAACCAATCCTCACCACATGTTTGTCATGATGGTTTTTGGTAAATTACCAATTTGTCCTTAAGTTATCTTTTTATCAAAATTGCCATTTTGTAAGATTACAACTTTGTCCCTAAAATTTTAAGACTTGGACCCTTATACCCCTTGATTTCCACGGCCCAACCCTACTTTTGAAGTCCATTCCATTGCTATAAAAGCAAGACTTCATCATCTTCATCAAGCTTTCTTCATTTTATCTCCAAAATACTTAAGTTCCATAAGCCATTTTTGTGAAGGAAGTACTTGAATCCTTGCTCATTTTTCAATTCCAAGAGGTATACCATACTCCTCTCACTTAATCATCATCATGTTCTTCATTCATTTTTATGTTTCAAAGTCATGATCATCTTTTTCAATTCTTAGATCTAAAACTTTGAAAATTCATAGAAAATCATAGAAAAATCCTGAGTATGAAACCAATATCTATAATCGTATTATCATCTCTATATTTAAGATCCAAGAGTATGCATCAAACAAAAATTTCTTGCCCTATGATCTTGTCAAGGTCGAACCCTAACTTAGTGTGGGGGGAGGAACTTTGTTCAATTTTTTTGGCAAATCATGTTTGATTCATTCCTTTTAGTACATGTATGTCTTAAATCCATGATGTTGAATCCAAATAAAACCTCTAACCCAAATTTTTATTTATGACTGAAATTACTGTTCTTGAAGGACTGGAGTATTTTATTTCAAACATTGTGTTTTGATCCTTAATCATGTATTCCAAGTACTTAAGATCTCTAATCCAAGTTTAGAAGATCGAATCATACTTTAAACCAAAATTCTATATATGGCTGAAAATCTTAACTTTGTGGTTAAGATGGTTTTGATTCAATTTTTGTTATGTAAGCTTCGTTTATGTCTTACTCTTGCTTAAGGATCCTTAATCCAAAAGCTTGCAAAATTTTATCATGTTTAGCCAATTTAATCTCCTCGTGATCGAACCTAGCCGTAGGAATTAGGTGATTTTATTTGTTCTATGTTGTTGATTGTGTTGTGATTTGTTGTGAAGGATTAAGTTATTGTTTGATTGATTGAGTTGTGTGGAGGAAACCGGAATCAAATCGAAAAGTACTTCGAGAAAGGAATCGGAAACTTCAAGAGGTAAGGGGAGTACCTGAGGGATTTTTTCGATAGCTGTATGTAATTTGTTTGTGTCTGTATGATTTATTTGGGTGCATTTGTTATTGTACGTAGTTTTTTTTATAAAGCAGATGTGTAAGAGCATCACTATAGGGCCTATCATCCCATCTAGGTTGGCACCATAGACACTAACAATCACTTGCAGCACATCTATAATTTATTTAAAAAAAGACAAAAGAATACAAAGAAAAGAAACAAGCATGGGGGACATGAACCAAAACCCATGGAAATAAGGAATCACCTAAACCTATAGGTAGGAAGGTTAAATCTATTTCTATTGAAATCATCTAAGATAAAATCCGGAACTACATTCTACCAAGTGAACCCTTGGGAACTGGTACCAAAATTTGCCAACTTGTCTGCACAACAATTGAGACACCCCATTGTGCCCCGGTGTTTTATTAGCTTAAAACGTTATTAATTAATTCCTTAATCGCGCGCTGTTATTAGAGTGAAAAGTACGTAAAAATTAAAACTTTATTTAAAAAATCATATAACTTCTGCAAATTAAACACACCAAGGTTGTAATATATAAATACACACCTGTTTATTTATTATATTACCAAAACACTGTTGAGGGAATACTCTCAGTAGGATCCATCACCGGCATAAACTTAAAATAAAAGCCATACTTAGCGGAAACATATAAAAATACTCCTTCTTAGACACACTGGTCATACTATCTATACTCTACTCGCCATGGATCATAGCTCGACCTCCAGCGTCTGGTTCGTAAGGAGTTCCATCCAACTCCTCAGCAACCTCTATTCCATACAGAGCTCCGCCCATCTCCTCAGCAACATAATCCTCCATCGGGTCTTCCAATGTAAGTAAAGTAACCCACAAGAATACAGAAACATAGGGGATAAGAAATAGTTCTATCATCATAAAGTGAAAAAGAGTCATAGTAAATCATACAGTAATTGTCACAGACAAACAACGCACATAACTAACAGATCACCCTCAAGTTAATATATCATCCTCTACCCCCAATCTCATGCTACTCAAAGACACCATAGTTGCACACCTATTTCCTAAGGTGGAAGTGGTCTCGCGAGAACTCTTGATTTTACATGTATTATATTACCAATACACGGTGTATTATATTACCAATACACAGAAGTGTTTTACGTGTATTATATTACCAATACACGGTGTATTATATTACCAATACACATATGTCCTTGTGTATTATATTACCAATACACTTTCGTCCTTGTGTATTATATTACCAATACACTTTTGTCCTTGTGTATTATATTACCAATACACTTTTGTCCTTTTGTATTATATTACCAATACACGGTTGTGGACAACAACACCTATACTTGAATCTCACCAATCCGTTTTACCAACATCCTAGTGCTTTAACCTTCCATTAGAACTTAACACATATTCTATGCCATAACACCTCTTTAAAATACATTATCTAGGTTAGGCACTTCTAAATCATCATTATCCTTACACCCAAAACAATCATCTCTTAGACAACATATATATCTTTGCTTAAAATTCACTAAGCATAATAATAAAAACCAGGCAGATCATGCATAACACAATATCAATCAAAATATTCTCATGTCACCCACATAGCACAAAATCAAATCAATAAAGGTAGTAAAATCAAATCAACCATCAACAATATAAAATCAACCTAATATCGATAAACCTACAATACCCGAATCACCATTGGTTTTTCAAAAAAGGTTTCCAATGTAATTTTGCTTTAGTCGACTACTCGACTACTAGTAGGGTTTAGGTCACCCTACACAATTATTATATAATCTACTACTTATCCATTCCGACGATAGGTTGGTTCTTTCCCCCACCTAGGTTATCACCGGACTCCCGAAATCGAAGCTCCTCGTTGTCACACCACAAAGTACTAACTCCACCTTCTGTGAAGGTAAGGAGATTAGATGCTCGAAGAGGTATATCACGAACGTCCTCGTTTCCTCCGCGACGGAAGTCTAAGGTTATGAACACAAAATCACAAGTTAAAATCAAACAAGAACACTAAACCACAAGGTATAGGTTCGACCAAGACTAGTTCTTAGGGTTAGAGATTCCCGAAAATTATACAACTCATGGATTTATGATCCTTAAGTGTTAGGAGTTCATAAACAATGATCACTTAACAAAGTTGAATTAAAATCCAATAAGTTATAAACTTAGGGTATTCGGCCAAGGCTAGTAAAATAGGCTAGCATTCACTAAACTTTCCAATCTTTTAGGTTTAGTATCCATATGTATTAAGGAGCTCAAAACCACGATCATTTTGGAAAAATAAGAACAAAGTATCCTAGGTTCATAACCTTCTAGGTTCGGCCTTCATAGGATTTATAGGTTAGAAATCTTTAAACTTTCCAATCTCTTAGAGTTAGCATCCAATATCTTATGGAGCTCAAGTCCATGATAATTTTGGAAAACAATGGAAACTTAAACATTCCAATCTCTTAGACTTAGCATCCAAATATCTTATGGAGCTCAAGTCCATGATCATCTTGGAAAAATGAAAGTAATACATCCTAACTTTAATAACATAGAATAAACAAGTTAGAAATCCTTAAACTTTCCAATCTCTTAGACTTAGCATCCAAATATCTTATGGAGCTCAAGTCCATGATCATTTTGGAAAAATGAAAGTAATACATCCTAGCTTTAATAACATAGAATAAACAAGTTAGAAATCCTTAAACTTTCCAATAACTTAGACTTAGCATCCAAATATCTTATGGAGCTTAAGTCCATGATCATTTTGGAAAAATAAAAACTCAAACATCCTAGAACATAAACACTAAGTTCCGGCCATCATAGGAGGATGAGGAAAATATTCTTTGTTTAACAATAACTCTTAGGTTTAGAATCACAAGGTATTAAGAGTTCTAAATCCATGATCATACTTGGAAAGTTGAAACATAGTATCCTAGCCTTACTTATTCATATTTTCAGCCATCATAGGAACAAGCTATCAAAACTTCCAAGATTTAGAGCTTTAAGATCAATGGATAGTTAGAAACTCAAACACATGATCATATTCCAAAAGTTGAAACAAAAACTTCCCAGGTCTCAATGCAAGCAATCGGCCTTCATTGGAAGAGATAGGTAGAGATTTTTGTTTTATACAACCTCTTAGTATGTGAAAATATAAGTTAATACAAGACTATAGAAAGTGGTTTCAACTCAAAAGGAGTTTTCTACCATTTTAGAGAGATTTTAGAAGTTTAAAGCATATAAAGAACACATAAAGTAAACTAAAAAATAAAAGATGAAACTTGTAAAAAGATTCATATGAGAGCATTACCCTTAGTATAAGGAAGAACTTTAATGAAGAACTTAAGTAGAAAAGATGAATAAAAATTAAAGCTTTAAGAGCTTGAACTTTTAGAAGAAAGGAAAAAGATGAAGGTTTAATGGAGTTTGAAGAAGGAAGACGATGAAGTAAAAATGAGATGTGTATATATAGACAAGGGAGAGAGTGGCACGAAATTGAGGAGAGAGGAATCATACCTTTGGGGAAAGGCTATTATGAATTTTGCTTTGCATCACAAGAAGATCTAAGGAGAGTCTGGTCTGTTGGATCATGAAATTTGAAGCCAGGTCTGTTGAGTTTGTTCCAATGGATGCCAGACTTCAATCCAAATAAACAAAAGCAGACTCATGTGCAAGCTTGGATCCGCATCCATGATCTACCTCAAGAATACTGGCGCCCTAAACTATTTTTTGAAATTGCCAATGGTGTTGGAACACCAATTACTTTGGATGAGGCAACGAAAAATAGAGTGTTTGGACATTATGCCCGTGTGCTGGTTGATGTTGATCTTACAAAGGCACTTCCAATTGTGATCATGGTTGAAAGAGACAATTTTGCCTTCTATGTGGAAATTGTTTATGAAAAATTGCCTTCTTTCTGTAAAACTTGTCAATCAATTGGTCATTCTATTGATCAATGTAATAAGAAAGAGGGCTTCCTTTTGCAGCAAGCATTGAAGACTGATCAGTAACAACAACCTCAACCAAGGGTAAAATCAATATATGTGCCTAAGACAGCACAGAATCCTCAGCAGGCTGTCACTGATCAGGCTTTGATCAATTTGGTCAATGAGGATGACAAGGCAGATGATCATGTCCCTTCTAATAATGAGCCACTTCAGGATGGGAATGTTGTTGTAGTGGTCTCTGTTGAATCTCCAGCCCATAACAATGTTGCTGCATTGGTACATAATGATCATGTCTTAACTGAAAGTGTAAATATCCTGCCAACACAGGATATGCCTGCTGCTGCTGTTGGTGAGGTTGCAGTAGCAGTTGTTGATGAATTTATCCATAACAATGCTGATTCACTGGCTCAAACTAACCCTTTAGAAACTCAGGCTCAAAATGCTGAGCCTGAAAGCAGTAATAGTGATGAGATTGTGCCTGACTCTCTAGACTCTAAGCATGCTACTGATTCTTTTGTGTCCACAACCAATGGCTCCCCCAACATCCACTCAGTTGGTTATGTTCACCCCCAGGTCCAGAAGGAATTAACAGTCTTGAAGTCAAAATTCTGGGCTGATGGAACTGAGAACGACTTTGATGAGGGCATGCCTCTCTCTGCCCTGGGAAATCAAGACAGCAATGAGGATCCTGGCTTCACCAAAGTCCTATCTAAATCTCAGAAAAAGAAGCAAAGACTGAAGAAGAATAAGCAGGTGGTTCAATCTGCAGGTCGTATCACAAGATCCAAAGCAGGTCCTCTTAACTTTGCCTCATGAAGATTTTATGTTGGAATGTTAGAGGTATTGGTAACTTAGATACTAAATTGGTCCTTAAAGAGTTTTGTGTTTTACATAAACCTGATCTTTTATTTATCTCTGAGCCTTGGATTTCCATGGATCAAATCCCTATTTCTTTCTGGAAACAGCTTAAAATGAAACCTGCTGTAGTGAATGACAGAAATGACAATTTGCCAAATCTGTGGGGCTTATGCTCAGAACAGTTGTCACCTACCATTTTGTCCATTTCAGCCCAGTATGTTGCTCTATCTGTAAAGATTGATGATCATGTTGTGTTCATGGCTGCCATTTATGCTAGTACATCACATGTTAAGAGGAGAGACCTATGGTTAAACTTAGCTAATCTGCAGCAAAGTTACCAAGGCCCTTGGTGCTTTATTGGGGATTTCAACTCAGTTCTGGGGTCTCATGAGCAAAGGGGTAGTTGCCTTCCTTTAAAAGCATCTTGTGATGAGTTTCAGGCCTGGACTGATAGTTGTGACCTTATCCATCTGAACACTAGAGGTGCTGCCTTCACTTGGTCAAATGGTAGAAGAGGTAGAGCTGCTTCAGAAAGAAGGCTGGACAGAACAGTCTGCAACAATGACTGGCTTTCCTTTTGGAGCTCTAGTGTTTGTTGCACTCTGCCAAGAAGCAAGTCAGACCACCATCCATTGTTGCTGATCCTAAATAGAGGTATGCAAACTTTCCCATCCTCCTTTAAATACTTTCATATGTGGTTAGACCATGAAGACTGTCACAGACTAGTGAAAGAGGTCTGGCAGAAGAAATTCTTTGGCTGTCCCATGTTTATCCTATCTCAGAAACTGAAAGCTTTAAAGGCTGCGTTCAGAACTTGGAACAAAACAGTTTTTTGTAATGTTCATGCTAAGGTTGAGGAGGCTCTTTTGGCTGTAGAGAGAATTCAAGAGCAAGTCTCCATCTCGGGCTATACTGATGTGTTGAGAATGGAAGAGCAACAGGCTCAAGTTGTTTTGCAGCAATCCCTTGCCTTCCAAGAAAGCTTCTGGAAAGAAAAGGCTAGGGTCAACTGGCATACCAGCGGGGACAGGAACACATCATATTTTCACAGACTTGCAAAGATAAGGGCTGCTTCTAAAGCCATGACAGTTCTGAAATCTGAGGATCGGATTTTGGACAATGCTGCTAATATTGAGCAGCATGTGCTTGAATACTTCACTTCTCTTTATTCCTCTGAAAACAACTGTGTGGAAAATGGTCTCATTGACTCAGTCATCCCAAGGTTAGTCACTGACGAGGACAACAGGCTGCTCACTGGTCTGCCTTCCAATGAAGAGATCAAAGCTGCTGTTTTTGGCCTGAATGGTAGTGGTGCTCCTGGTCCTGATGGTTTTGGGGGATGCTTTTTTCTGAAATTTTGGAGCATTGTGGGCAGTGATGTTTGTTGCTCTGTGCTGCAGTTTTTCAACCAAGGGTGGCTGCTCCCTAATCTTAATTCCAATCTGGTTGCCTTGATCCCTAAGGTAGCCAATGTTGATAAAATTGAGAACTATAGACCAATTGCACTGGCCAACTTTCAATTTAAGATCATAACCAAAATTCTAGCTGAAAGGCTTGCTTCCATTGCCCCTAAAATCATCTCTGAGCAGCAAAGAGGGTTTATCAAGGAAAGGCAAATTGGTGATTGTATTTGTGTGGCTTCAGAGTCAGTCAATCTTATGGACTATAAGACTTTTGGTGGCAACTTAATGATGAAGTTTGACATCAGAAAAGCCTTTGATACCATTGATTGGTCTTTCTTGTTGAATGTGCTGAAGGCTTTTGGCTTTGAGGACAAGTTCTGCTCTTGGGTGCAAATCATTCTACAATCAGCAAAGCTTTCTTTTTGTTAATGGGAAACCAGTTGGTTACATCCCCTGCAAAAGAGGAGTTAGGCAAGGTGATCCTTTGTCTCCCTTACTCTTTTGCATAGCTGAAGAGGTTCTTAGTAGAGGTATTACTGCCCTTGTGTCCTCAGGTCTTTTGCAGCCAATGAAAGGTCTGAAAGCACTTATTCTGCCAAGCCATGTTCTCTATGCAGATGATGTCCTAGTGTTCTGCAATGGCAGCAAGAGAAATCTGCAGGTTCTGATGCAGCTGTTTACTGATTATGCTGCTATCTCAGGGTAGTGTCTCAGTCTTTCGAAGTGTAAATTCTATGCCCCTAACCTCTCTGCTAGTAGAATTGCTGCAATCTCTAGCACTTTAGGTTTCTCAGCAGGTGATCTGCCTTTAACTTATCTTGGGGTTCCTCTCTTTAAAGTCAAGCCAAGGAGGACTTACTTTCAGTCAATTGTGGACAGAATCAAGCTCAAACTGGCTTCTTGGAAAGGACATCTCCTCTCCATCATGGGGAGATTTCAGCTAGTGAAAACTATTATACAAGGCATGCTAGTATACAGCTTTCATGTATATGCCTGGCCTATCTCTTTACTCAAAACCCTTGACACTTGGATAAAGAATTTTATTTGGTCTGGGGACATCCATGTGAAGAAGGTGGTAACTATGGCTTGGAGAGTTCTGTGCAAACCTTTAAATGAAGTGGGATTGGGAATTTGGTCCCTAAGAGCTGTTAATGAAGCAGCTATGTTGAAGCTCACTTGGGACATGCTCACCTCTTCTAGCCAATGGGCAGATGTGATCAAAAACAGGTTCTATAGGGACAACATTCCTACTGCTCACTATGTTAAGTCATCTCTTTGGGCAAAGAATCGAACTAACATTCAACAGGTTCTGCAGAACTGCACTTGGCAGATTGGAAAAGGTAATAGGATTTGTTTCTGGCATGACAAGTGGCTTCATCAAAAGATTGTGGATTTGCTGCATATTCCTGAAACTCTGCACATGGTCCTCCAGGCCAAAGTTGAAGCATTCATACAGAATAATGCTTGGTCCATCCCAGAGGAGTCGAGGCTTAGATATCCAACAGTAATATCAGACATTGATAAGGTCTCCATCCCTTTGTTTGAGAGTGAGGACCATTTAGTTTGGACTCACTCAAATTCGGGTAGCCTATCTTTCAAGGAAGCTTTTCTTTTTCAGAATCCTCACCAGCAGGGTCTGCCATGGACAAAAACAGTCTGGAACCATGCTATTCCACCTTCCAGGTCCTTTCTTGTTTGGAGATTTTTGCACAGTAGGCTTCCCACAGATGAAAACCTCAAAGCTCGAGGTTGCATTACTGTCTCCATGTGCAGTCTGTGTGGTAAAACTGAGGAATCTGCTCAACATCTGTTCTTGTCCTGTGCCTTTGCAGCTCAGCTTTGGAATTGGCTCAGCGCCTTGCTTGGTTGTACCATAGATACTTCCTCCCCCTTTGCCATTCTTGAGGTCTGCAATAGAAATTGGAGTGCCCAGTTGCGAGATACAGTGGCTGCAGCTGTGATCAATGTCCTTTGGGCAATCTGGACCTGTAGGAACAAAGTCAAATTTGAGAATACCTCTCTAACTTTTCAGCAAGCAGTTAGCATGATCATAGGGTTTGTTTCTTTAACAGGCAACATATCTAAAGGAACCTCCTGCTCTGCTATAGAGGAGCTATCTATTCTCAAGGCTTTTAGAGTGACTGGTCATCCAGGCAAAGCTCCAAGAATTCTTGAGGTATTTTGGAATCCTCCCTTGGTTTATTGGGCTCAGTGCAACACAGATGGTGCTTCAAAAGGTTCTCCTGGAGAAGCGGCTGGTGGCGGGATTTTTAGAGACTATAGAGGACATCTCATGGGCTGCTTTGCTACTTATTTGGGTATCTCTTCCCCTCTTCATGAAGAATTGGAAGCTGCTATGCAAGCTATTGAGATTGCTTTTAGGAATGGCTGGCATAGGCTCTGGTTGGAATGTGACTCTATGTTAGTAGTCTTGGCATTTAAATCTATTCATATTGTTCCTTGGTCCTTGAGGAATAGATGGAGGAACTGTCTGCAACACACCAGTAATATGCTCTTCATGGTCACTCATATATATAGAGAGGGCAATGGTTGTGCTGATAAATTAGCCAACTATGGGATAACCTCCCAAAGTAACTCTTGGTGGAGCTATGTCCCTAGTTTTATTCAGGAGAATTTTAGTCATGATAGACTAGGTCTTCCCAACTATAGATTTGCTTGATTCTGTTTTTCATGGGTTTTGGTTCTTGTCCCCCATGATTTTGTATTCTTTATTTTTCTCCTTTTTCTTTTGGAATAAAATTCAGGGTGCTGCAAGTGATTGGTAGAGTTGGAGGTGCCAACCTAGTTGGGATGTCCCTCTCTATGGTGATGCCTTTGCACTCCTAGTCTTATCAAAAAAAAATTTGAAAAGTGTGATGATCACACTTTTGGAGTGTGTCATAACCCATTTCCATCAAGTCCCATCAAATCACTTCACTTCTTTTGTGCTCCCTAATCTGCTCCATTTCGTACCCGGTTGTATTTTCCGATCGTAATTCTTCCGACGTTTTTAATGGAATAAAATATTATATTCTATTTTTGAACAAAAATTTTCAAAATAACCAAAGTTGAAGGAAACATATTAAAAACACTAATCATCTCGTTCACGGGTCAAAATTAGGTTTACTGCACAGTAAACTTGTACCGGCATTGAAAACGCAGACTGGCTTTTGTCTGAATTTTCAACCGAAAATTTTACCGTAACCCTCTACCATAAAGTAGACTATGAATATGAGTTTATTTTAATCAAAACACTTTCTAACTCTCAAATTAAAATATAATTTAATTATATTTTAACCGATTGAACAACATAATTAAAATCGAGATGTTACAACAATTCCTTTCCCTATATATATGAGAAGCAACTAAATTTGGATTATCGAAAAGAAAAAGACAGTTTGGCCAATGGTTTCTTAGCTTCCAAGCAACCAAGGATATAGATTTGGATTTGAGGGCAGCCACCACCTGAGAAGAATCATTCTCTATCCAAATACTTCTCCAGCCCTTTTCAATTTCTAATTCTATAGCTTTTATAGCAGCTAAAAACTCAGCATGTAAAGAGAAACTAACGCCAATATTCAAAGAAAAATATCCGAGGATACTGCCCCAACCATCCTTGAAGATACCCCCATTGGCTGCTATGCCAGGACAACCCTTAGCTGAGCCATCAGTGTTGCACTTATACCAACCCCAAGAATGAGGAATCCAGTTGACCTGTTTGATAATTGGAGCTTTTCCCAAATGGCCCGTAACATACAAAACAGTTCAACACATTGGAGTGATGATCAGGAGAAGAGATGGTGCCAGAAGAGTAAGTTTCTGATAGAGAAACCGAAGCTGCTATCATGTTAATAATGGACCAAGAATTATAGGATTTGCTCTCAAAACGGATTTTGTTTCTGTTGAACCAGATGAACCAAATTATATTAACTACTGCTGCCAGCTTCATATCAGTTATTTGAGAGTTGTTACTGACATAGCAGAAAGTGAGTAGGCTGTTAAAGGAGGACAAGTTTGGCCTACAACAAAAAATTCTTTCGAACCAGTTCCAAATATCCAGGGAGAAAGGGCAAGATAGAAATAAATGACTAGAGCTTTCCTCAGCCTTCCTACAAAGACGACATCTAGAGACCATAACACAACCCTTTGCTTTAAGATTCTCATCAGTTGGAGCTTTTCCATGAAGAAGCCGAATTCCAAACCATTTTACCCCAATCAACAGGTTGCTGTCTAGGATTGAAGAAGTTATAAGAATCCTTAAAGGTCAACAAACCAGAATCCGAGAGCTTCCACATAAGCTAATCATCAGAGTGGACAAGTGGGATTGTTACCTTCTTAATTTCAGCTGTAATCTCAGGACAATTGACAGACAAAGAATCAGGAATAGACCAAGCCTGGCCATCAATGAAGTCTGCAACAGAGGCATACAGAAGCTTTTGCTGCCCAGGAGGAATGTGCAAGACATCAACAATAGGATTAGCAAGCCACCTGTCTGTCCAGAAATTAATATGCAGACCATTACCAAGTTTCCAAGAGCAATTATCTAATATTGAGTGGATGAACAAAGAAATGCCAGGCCACACAGAAGATCTAATATAAGAAGAACAAGGAACTTTTTTTCTAAAGCATCTAGCCTTAATCAAACTAGTCCACTGGATGTTTAAGGATATCACATTCCAGCTAAGCTTTAAAAGTACAGCATGATTGATGGCTTTGAGAGGCCTGATGCCTAGGCCTCCTTCCAGGAAAGGTGTGCATACCTTCTTCCAAGCCACTGTGACTAACTTTCTTTTGAAGATATCTCCTGACCAAACAAAATTCTTTATCCAAGATTCCATGGACTTTAATAGAGAAGCAGGCCAAAGGTATGTGTGAAAGCTGTATAGTAACATGCCTTGAATAATGGATTTTACCAGCTGAACTCTACCCATTATGGATAAAAGGGAACCTTTCCAGGCTGACAGTTTTGACTTGACTCTATCTGCTATTGGCTGCAGATGAGATTTCTTAGGCTTACCTCTAAAAATTGGAACACCAAGGTAGTTAAAAGGAATGGAACCAGCTGTAAAGCCTAGGACATTGCTAAGAGTAGCAATTCTGGAGGATGAGATACAGCCAGGATAAAACCTACCCTTAGGAAGACTTAAAACTTGACCAGAAGTCTCTTCATACTCCCTGAACAAATTCATTAAATTCAGCAAGTTCTGCTTGGTTCCCCTACAGAACACCAAAATGTCATCTGCATGAAGTACATGACTTGGAGTTTTAAACCCTCTAGGCCCTGACATGGAGTTGAATTTTCCTTCATTGATCAAAAGATAAATTCCTCTACTTAGGACATCTTTTGTAAGCCAAAAAAGGAGAGGAGACATATGGTCCCCTTGCCTAACTCCCCTCTTGCAAGAGAAGAAACCAACTGATCTGCCATTCACTGAGAAAAAAAGCTTTGCACAGCGTAAGATTACCTTGATCTAGTTACAAAACTGACTATTGAAACCAAAAGACTCCAACACTTGCAGCAAGAAATTCCAATCAATTATGTCAAAGGCCTTTTTGATGTCAAATTTCAAAGCTATGTTGCCACCAAAAGATATATTATGAAGCATGTTTGTGGCCTCGGATGTTATGCAGATACAATCATTGATTTACCTATCCTTGATGAAACCTCTTTGGTTTTGGGATACTATCTTTGGAGCCACCCTAGCCAATCTATCAGGTAGGACCTTAGTGATGATTTTATATTGATAATTAGCCAGAGCAATAGGTCTAAAATTTTCCACTGCATCAACTCCTTTGAACTTGGGAATGAGCACTACTAAGTTGGAGTTTAAGTTAGGAAGAAGCCAACCTTGAGAAAAGAATTGAGTTATTAAATTGTAAACATCAAAGGAAACTATATCCCAATACCTTTGGTAGAAGCAACCACCAAAGCCATCCGGACTAGGAGCTCCATCTCCATTCATAGAGAAAACAACTTTAATCTCATCCATTGAAGGCTGTTTTGACAGCATATCATTATCATCTGTAGAAACTGAATCAGAGATGGTTCTTTGAATTAAACCGTTCGTGGAGCAGGAATTATCTAAAGCATACAAGTCTGCATAGTAATCTAACACAATTCTCTCCAAATCCTCTTGTTGGTCATAAATAACCCCATTGTGCCTAAGCATAGACAATTGCTTTGTGGGTATGCTTAATCTTGGCTATTATGTGAAAATCGGAGGTGTTTCTATCACCAAAGCAATGCCAATTAATCATGGCTTTCTCTTTCCAGAATGTTTCCTGAAAACATAAAGCTTGTTGCAGATTTTTCTGAGCTAACATTTCTTGATCATGAAGTAATCATGTCAAGCCATCAACCTGAATTTGCCTCTACACATTCTCAACAGCAGCAGTTGTATCCTTTACTTTTAAATGGATATCACCAAAAACCTGTTTTTTCCAACTCTTTAACTCAGATTTCAAATTTTTTAGCTTCTGAGACAAAATAAACATAGGATAGCCAAACACAGGTATTTTCCAAACCTCAGTCACTAGTCTAGAGCAGCCAGGATGGTCCAACCACATCTTGAGGAATTTAAAGGAAGATGGAAATGTTTTGGAGCCTTTTTGCATCATCAAAAGTATAGGAAAATGATCTGAGTGTAATCTAGGGAGAGTGCAGCAAGTAATAGAGCTCCAGAAGTCAATACACTCTTCATTACAGATTGCTCGATCTAGTCTCAGCTCAATGTGGGAACCTGAAATTCTCCTATTGGACCAGGTATACTCAGCACCTTTTGTTTCCAAGTGAGTCAAAGAGCAAGAGTCAGTCCAAGCCCCAAACTCATCACAAGAAATTGATGATGGAAGGCTACCCCCCCTCTTTGAAATAGACAACTATAAACACGAAAAGGGGGGTTGAATTGTGTTTATCATAATTTAAACAAAGTTGAAATCTTTTCGCATACAGAAGCTAGGTTCAGACGAGTGTGGAAAGATACATGACAGCATGTGTGACCTGTCGATGAAATTTTAACAGATGACTTTGGCAAACGCACCACTTGATAAACTTATAAGAAAACTAACGCAACTAAAGAGGTTATAAGGAAAGAGAGATTGACACAGATTATTTATCCTGGTTCACTCTTCAAAGCAAAGAGCTACGTCCCAAATCCTTGACAAAGACCAAGATTTATCCACCGGAATCGATCAAGTTCTGGACTCCACGTATTGTTAGCACACCTAGCCACTTCAGGCTCCAAGAAAACTATTCTTTGCACACCTAGCCTCTTCAGGCTCAAGACAAGTATTCTTTGCACACTTAGCCTCTTCAGGCTCACTCAAGTTTGTTTGAGAGATTTGGTTTGTAATAAATACAACTTCAGACAGACAGAACTTTTACTAACACTCAGAGTGGTTTAAATGTAAAGCTTAGGAAAGTATGTGTAAAAACTTCAAATGATTGAATAATACAGAATGAAAGAATGAAGATATTAATGCGCAAAGTAATGGCTCTTTAATGCTATGTGTATTCTCTATACTTCATCTTCAATGACTTCTGTATTTATAGTCTTCAAGCATTTAAGATCCGTTAGAGACATTCCCTCAGATGTTGGCTTCAAGCAGAACTTCATTAAATGCAATAGAGTCGTTCTGGGCAGTCATTAATGCAATAGGAATGTTGGTTTTACTCTAACCTAAAGGATCATGGCTTTATGCATCGTGATACAGCCATATCAGAGTTGTGCAGAGAGCTTTTGTACTTTACTGAGTACAATTCCCTTTTCGTGTAAGGACCAGAGGTACTAGGGAATAAAGCATGTCAGAAGCATTATTTAACTGGTCTTTGGTTCTCATATCGAGGTTGCTTGAGAGAGTAACTTCAGACTTTTCTTGATAGGTGTGAGACTCAGTAGGAGAGAAGGCTTCAAGTCTCTTTCTGAAGGGACAGTCAACAAAAGCTTGTTTGGTCCTTGATTCTTCAACGAGTAAACTTAGACAAGTGTAGGAACTCGTGGGCAGACAGGTTGAAGACGTCTCTTGAAAGAAGTCAATAATCCTAGTCAACGGACAGGTTGACTTTCGCTTATCCAGACAGGTAGTCACTTATGAGCAGTTAGATGATTCTTACCGTTTTAATCTGCACACTAGATAGACAGGTTAGCAACCGATATGAAGGTTAATTAAATCATTAATCAATGTTTAGTTCAAATCAAAACTTAGGGAAATGCACATCAGACATTTTAGAGACTTAACAATCTCCCCCTTTTTAATGATGACAAACATTGAGATGATTTCATGAACCTCATAAAATATCAACAAAGAAAATAGCATATATCAGACAGGTTGAAATTTTCTTAAGCCGGCAAGTCATGCAGATGCTTGCTCAGAAATTAAGATTAATTATATAATCTGTTTAACAAAGTCACACAAAAGTTTGACTTGTTTTACTTTGAAACTATTATCAGAGCAATCTTACTTAAGATTTATCTGAGCAATTATAGCAACTATCAGAACATACTCATGTCCATGTATTATTTAAGATTCATATCATATTCATTCTCCTATTCTCCTATATCACATTTCTCATTTCTCCCCCTTTTGTCAACATCAAAAAGGAATAAACTATGAAAGCATTAAAGAAATAAAGGAGAAATTTATTTTATTCATCATGGACGTTTACAAGTACAAGGTAGTCTATATACCTAAAAAAACTACCTAGGTTGACTAATTAACAAAAATAAAGCAGTAACCCTTTGCTCTAAGAGCGGCCTAGCTCGCCTTTCTTCATCTAGCTGTCTTCTTAAGTCTTCTACTTGTCCTTGAAGCAGATGAAAGTCTTTTAAGGCCACTGTTTGAGAAGAAATAGACAGAGAAGAGTGCCAGGGTAAGGCTAAAACTGGGGGTGCCTTAGGTAGAGATAGGGGAGAGGTGATGGAAGGGAAGAAAAGTTCATGGAGAGTTTGAAGGGCATAGAAAGGAAGAAAGATGAATTTGAAGATAAGACTGACTCTAACATAGTCAGAATCAGGTGAAGGAAACACACAGGAAAGTCTCTCGGATAGAGGCAGTCTGATGATTGTTATTTGAATAGGTGGGGGAAGATGTGTTTGAGCTAAAACAGAGGGAGTGATAGGTAATAAAGAGTCAATATGGGAGAAAAGAGAATTAGATCCTGTGACTAACATAAAGAAATACCTATACCTATGTGGTAACATTACAATAGAAGCAGGATAGTGAGTTCCAGCTAATGTTCTAATGAATATAATAATATGTGGGTAGAAGAAAAGTTCTCTACAGGGGTTAAGAATATGATGTGGAGGAGAAGGGATGAAAGAGACATGTGAGATACTTGGAAATAAAAGAGATTGCAGATCAGACACAAAGAGTCTCGATGATATGCCAGTTTGTTCATTGGGAGCAGAGTCCCTGTGAACAACCGTGTACTGACAGTCATCAGATACAATAATGAAAGAAGATTTTTGAGTTTGAAAGGAGGAGACCGGTGAAGAAATAGGAGATGCAACAGAAAGAGGTTGAACAAAAAGGGCAGATGGAGAAGAGACAAATGGGTTGATGATACCTTGATGAGAAAGGGAAGCGAATGAAGGAGATGTCTGCTCTTCAGATATCTTCAACTTCTTGTGAGAAGGAGACACTTGGTCATCCTTGGGTACAACTGTTTGAGCTCCTCCAGACAGGTCTTCTGCAGTGTTAGCTTTTGTAGGTACTGGGTAACCAGATCTTCTCTTTTTGGGAATAATTCCCAAAATGAAAGTCTTCTTTGGTTCTTCCAGGACTTGCTATGTCTGCTCCCTATGAGCAGATGCTTCCTCTTTGCTAGGCTCAGACTCAACTTGTTTGACCTTGGCAAAGGTCTTCACCAGCTTCCTTTTACTGCTGGGATGAGCAGGAACATCCACTTATTCCTCAGCTTCACTAGTCTTCTTCTTGGGAGAGGGTCTCCTCAGCCTGAACCACAAGGGCTCAACTGTTTCAACAGAATCTTCAGATACTGAGAGTTGCAGCTCTGGAATTTAGTCTTGTCTGGCCACCTTTCCAGATGATTTGAATAATCTTTCAGAAATGGGAACTTTTGATTCGTCAGTGGAAACCACTGGTTCTTCCTCCTTCTTCGCCAACAAAGAGCTTCTTCTTCTTCTGCTTCTTCTTCTTGCTGTCTTTCTCCTTATCAGCAAGAGGGATTCCCTTGATGTCCATCATACACAGTATCTTCTTGTCTATGGGCAGTGACATGTCCACAAAGTGAACATCACTAGGAACAAACAACTTGTTCCTGAATACCCTTGTCAGCAACATCCAATAAGGATAGGTCTGCATGTTGGTTCTCTTGATCAGAAGCTCAAGGTACATGTAGATAATGTCATTGATGTCAACCTTGATTTTGTGGATCAAGTGGTACAGAGCAAATCTGTCCATCTTGGTCACACTGTCTCGTGAGCCTTTCCTTGGCATCACGCACTCTAACAGCAATTTGTGCAGGAATCTGCACCTGACCACCATGTTGACAGGCTTAGGGTTCACTGGTTTGGGAACACCATAGATGGAAATGTTGACATTGTCAACTCCTATTTCATCTTCCTAGTTGGGTGTGAAGCCAGCTCCGGTTCTCAAAAATTTTGTGACAAGCTCCAGAGAACTAATGTGGAAGAGAAGGGTTCTATCCCCCATTTCAGCCTTAAAACTTTTGATTCCGTTGAGTCTGATGGTGACAACCACAACATTTCTCCAGAACGTTTGAACGAGCTTAGGGTGAACAAGATCCTTGATGTCGAAGAAAGGAGTCCACTTGGAGTACTCCAACTCTTCAGTGACATCCATTCCTAGTTTCTTAATCTGTTGAAGATCAACAGTCTTTCCCAGAATGATCTTTTCTATCTCAGTAACCTTGAGATTGTATTTCTCAGTGATTTATTTTGTAGAGAGACGCTTTGATGATGCCATTTTTTTATAGAAAACATTCTAGGGTTTCGAGAGAGAAGAGGGTTTGAAAGATGAGAAGACAAAGAGATTTTGGAATTTGAAGCGTAAAGGTTCAACCTTTCTGATCTATTGTCTTTTATAGTCATAAAGGTAGGAGAGAGAATGCATGTTTATATTATCTCTAATAAATAAAAACCTTTCTTCTCATAGGGGTTTAGTGAAAATATCAGCCCATTGATTTTCAGTTTTAACAAACTTAATATCAAAGATGCTTTTCTGAACATAATCCCTAATAAAATGATGTATGATTTCAATATGCTTAGCCTTAGAATGCTGAATTGGATTTTTAGTTAAGCATATAGCTCTGTAATTATCACACCATACAGATATGTTATGTTCATAAATAGAGTAATACTCAAGTTGATGTTTTACCCATAAGAGTTGAGAGCATTAACTAGCAGCAGAGATGTATTCTGCTTTAGTAGTAGACATGGCAATGGTTGTCTGCCTCTTGCTTGACCATGAGACTAAACTTGCTCCAATGAAGTGACATCCTCCACTGGTGGTTTTTCTTTCTATTATGTCTCCAGCAAAATCAGCATCATAATATCCCACTAATCTGTATTCTTTTGATCTTAAATACAGCAAACCAAGATTAGTAGTTCCAAGCAAATATCTAAATATTCTTTTAACAGCCTTAAGATGAGATTCTCTAGGATCAGATTGGAATCTAGCACACATACAGACACTAAATTGAATGTCAGGTCTGCTTGAAGTTAAGAATAGTAGAGAGCCAATCACACCTCTGTAGACAGTTTGATTTACCTTTTTACCTTCATCATCTTTGCGTAGTTTTGCATTGGGTTGCATAGGGGTTTTCATGAGATTTGCATTGTCCATTTTGTATTTCTTGAGTAACTCCTTGGTATATTTTTGTTGATGAATGTAAATTCCATCACTTGTCTCCTTGATTTGTAATCCAAGGAAGAACTTCAATTCTCCCATCATGCTCATCTCAAATTCAGCTTGCATTAGATTTGAAAATTCCTTGCACAAATTTTCATTAGTTGCTCCAAAAATAATATCATCAACATATATTTGAACTATAATAAAGTTCTTTTTAGAGCATTTCTTGAACAGAGTAATGTCTACTTGTCCTCTAGTAAAACCAGTATGCATGAGAAAAGAACTGAGTCTATCATACCATGCTCTAGGTGCTTGTTTCAAACCATATAATGTTTTTTTAAGTTTGAAAATGTGAACAGATTTATCAGTATCCTCAAAACCAGGGGGTTGTTTAACATACACTTCTTCAATTATACCATTTATAAAAACACTTTTTACATCCATTTGAAACAAGGTAATTTTGTGTTGTGCAGCATATGACATGAAAATGCGTATGGCTTCTATTCTAGCTACAGGTACAAAGGTTTCAGTATAATCAGTACCTTCTTGTTGGTTATAGCCTTGAACTACTAACCTTTCCTTATTTCTGACAACTTTACCATCTTCATCCAATTTGTTTCTGAAGACCCATCTTGTTCCAATAACCGACTTGTTTTTAGGCTTAGAGACAAGAGTCCAGACATCATTTCTGGTGAACTGGTTAAGTTCTTCTTGCATAGCAAGAATCCAGCTTTCATCCTCAAGAGCTTCTTCAATGCGCTTAGGCTCCAAATTTGAAATATAGGTCACATTGCTTGATTCTCTTATTGTGGATCTGGTTCTTACTCCTTCAGAAGGATTTCCAATAATAAGATCCTTAGGGTGATGAGTGTTGAAATTCCAATCCCTTTTGAGATCATCATGAAGATCTTGACTTGTCTGCTGACTCGTCTGCTGACTTGTCTGTTCCACTTGTCTGTCAGCCTCAGGCACAGGTCTGTCTTGGTTAGATCGGGTTGTTGAATTTCGGGATTGTTTATATCAAGACCTACAAGATCATCTTCTAGATCTGATAGTTCTTTATCAGTCTTTAATTCATCATTGAATTTAACCTGAACAGATTCTTCAATAATACAAGTTCTTGAATTGTAAATTCTAAAAGCCTTAGACATTTCAGAATATCCTACGAAAATACCTTTATCTACTTTAGAATCAAACTTTCCAAGATTATCTCTGGTATTCAGAATAAAACATTCACATCCAAAAGCATGAAAATAAGATATGTTGGGACTTTTTCCTTTCCACAATTCATAAGGAGTCCTTTTTAGAAAAGGCCGAAAAAGTATTTTGTTTTGTACATAACAAGCAGTGTTTACAGCTTTTGCCCAGAAGTACTTAGGGAGATTATTTTCATTGAGCATAGATCTAGCCATCTCTTGCACAGATATGTTCTTTCTCTCAACCACTCCATTTTGCTGTGGAGTTCTAGGTGCAGAGAAATTGTGAGAGATTCCATTCTCCTCACAGAACTGTCTAAACTGCTTATTTTCAAATTCTCCCCCATGATCACTTCTAAGGGTAGAAATATAGAAACCTTGCTCATTTTGTACTCTTTTACAGAATACTGAGAAAGCCTTTAAAGACTCATCCTTGTGTGTCAGGAAGAGTACCCATGTGTATCTAGAATAGTCATCAACTATGACAAATCCATATTTTCTTCCAGCCAGGCTGGCAACACTAACTGGTCCAAACAGATCCATGTGTAACAACTGAAGAGGTCTAGAGGTTGATACTTAGTTTTTAGATTTGAAACTTGATTTTATCTGTTTCCCTCTCTGACATGCATCACACAAGACATCTTTCTTACAACTAATATCAGGCAATCCTCTCACAAGATTACTCCTTTTTAATTCAGAAATCAATTTCATACTAGCATGCCCTAGTTTCTTATGCCATAACCATCTCTCATCCTCTTTGGACATTAGATAAGTTACACTTTGATCTGAGAGATCAGACAGTTGAATCTTATACAGATTTTGTTGCCTTTTAGCTGAAAAGAGGGTTTTGCCACAACAGTCTTTAACTATGCATACATCCTTTGTAAAGGAAACATCAAAACCATTATCACATAATTGACTTATGCTAAGCAAATTGTGTCTTAATCCTTTAACCATAAGAACATTAGATATAGAGGGAAGAGGGGGTTTACCACCAATAGTACCAATTCCTATAACTTTCCCTTTCTGATTCCCTCCGGAGGCAACGTGTCCTCCTTTCTTAAGTTGGAGGTCTAGGAACATAGACCTTTCTCCTGTCATATGACGCGAGCAACCACTGTCCAGGTACCAGCAGTGGTGTTTTCTTTGTCCTGTTGAGGACATTTGCAACAAAAAGTATTTGATCTTTAGGTACCCATATTTTTTTTGGTCCTTTTCTGTTAGTTCTAGGAGTCTCAGCAAGACTTCTTTCTCTTCTAATGGATACACTTAGACATAACATGTCCAGTTTTTCCACGAAGTTACAAACAGTGTAGACTTGGTCACGATTGACTTAACGGATCTTGTAGAAGCTTTAGTTGATACCCTATGTGTCTGATGGACATATCCAATACCTTCTTTGTTAAGAGAGTGCCTCTGACAGACAATTAGCTTAGTCAGATTATCTCTACCATTAACAAATTTGGCAAGATTAGAAGTGAGCTCTTCCACTTTCTGTTGAAGTTTTTCAACTTCTTCAGATGGTGATGTTTCACTTGAGATCTTAGCTTCATTAGACTTTTCAGTCTTCAGCTCACTATTCTCTTTAGCCAGCTTCTCACACTCTTGAGATTTCTGTTTATGCTCACTGGTGAGCTTTACATACTCTCTCTTGAGGGATTTGAAGGCCTTAGATAAGTAGTTGGATTCCTCCAGCAACTCCTCATCGGCATCAAGTAATTCCTCATAGTCAGGATATACCTCATCGTCTGAGTCTGAGTCAGCGTTGGCCATCAAACAGAGATTGGCTTCTTCCTCTGTTTCTTCATCAGAAGATGTTGACTCTAGATCCTCCCAAGTAGCCATCATTCCTTTCTTCTTCTTCTTGAAGAATTTCTTAAAAGGTGCCTTCTTGAGTTGAGGACATTCAGCCTTGATGTAACCAGGCTTCTTGCACTCATAGCAGACAATTGGACTTTTGTCTATTGAAGTGTATTGTTTGAAGTTCTTGTCCTTGTTGAACCTTCTGAATGGCTTATCCCTCTTGAACTTCTTTTTCTGTAGGAGAAGCTTTATCTTCCTGGTCAGGAGAGACAATTCTTCATCACTCTCAGAATCCTCGTGTTCAGGCAGGTCAGCATCACTGGATGACTCGTCTGCCTTTAGAGCCTTGGAAACTTTTTCTAACTTTTGATCAGCTTTCAGAGCAATTGACTTGCCCTTCTTTGGTGCAACTTCGTCTCCAAGTTCTTGCTCATGAACAGTGAGTGTTCCAAGAAGTTCATCCATAGTCAAGGTAGTGAGATCCTTGGCTTGAGAGATAGCAGTGACCAAAGGTCTCCACTGTTTAGGTAGACTTCTCAGAATCTTTTCAACCTTCTCAGTATTGGTATAGACTTTGCCAAGAGATTTTAAACTGTTGACTATAGTTTGAAATCTTCCTATAATTTGAGCAACAGATTCTCCTTCCTCCATGACAAACAGTTCATACTCTCTGACAAGTATGGCAATCTTTGACTCTTTGACTTTGGCTGTTCCTTCATGTGTGACAGCTAAAGTGTCCCATATTTCTTTGGCAGAGTCACAAGCACATACCTTCTAAAACTCCTCAGGACTGAGAGCACAAATGATGTTATATCTAGTTTTGTGGTTCAACTCCCATTTTGTCTTTTCTGTAGTAGACCACTGAGCTTTTGGTTTTTTAGTGTTCTCATCATTCTTGGGAATGAATAGACCATCTGTAATGACATCCCAAATATCAGAATTTGTAGATAGAATGAACCGTTGAAATCTATCTTTCCAATAGTTGTAGTTTTCTCCATTGAAGTAAGGAGGTCTGGTTAGGGAAGCTCCTTCAGTCTGGTGACTACCACTTGAACTAGCTCCAGCAGTCATGTCTATTCTTCAGGACCTTTTACCTCTACACTGTTAGATGCTCAACCCAGAGGCTGAGCTATGATACCAACTGAAATAGACAACTATAAACACGAGAAAGGGGGTTGAATTGTGTTTATCAGAATTTAAACAAAGTTGAAATCCTTTCGCATACAGAAACTAGGCTCAGACGAATGGAAAGATACAGGATAGACAGATGACCTATCTGATGAAATTTTAACAGTGACTTTGGCAAACACACCACTTGATAAACGTATAAGAAAACTAACGCAACTAAAGAGGTTATAAGGAAAGATAGATTGACACAGTTATTTATCCTGGTTCACTCTTCAAAGCAAAGAGCTACGTCCAGTCCTTGGTAGCACCAAGATTTATCCACTATAATTGATCGGGTTACAGACTCCAAGTATTGTTTGCACACCTAGCCTCTTCAGGCTCCAAAACAAGTATTCTTTGCACACCTAGCCTCATCAAGCTCAAGACAAGTATTCTTTACAAACTTATCCTCTTCAGGCTCACTCAAGTTTGTTTGAGAGATTTGGTTTGTAATAAATACAACTTCAGACAGACAAAACTTTCACTAACACTCAGAGTGGTTTAAATGTAAAGCTTAGGAAAGTCTGTGTAATAACTTTAAATGATTGAAGAATACAGAATGAAAGAATGAAGATATTAATGCACAGAGTAATGGCTCTTTAATGTTATGTGTTTTCTATATACCTCATCTTCGATGACTTCTGTATTTATAGTCTTCAAGCATTTAGAATCCGTTGGAGACATTGCCTCAGATGTTGCTTCAAGCAGAACTTCATTAAATGCAATAGAGTCGTTCCGGGCAGCCATTAATAGGAACGTTGGTTGTACTCTAACATGATGGATCATGGCTTTATGCATCGTGACACAACCATATCAGAGTTGTGCAGAGAGTTTTTTGTACTATGCTGAGTACAATTCCCTTTTCGTGTAAGGACCAGAGGTACTAGGGAATAAAGCATGTTGGAAGCAATCTTTAACTGGTCTTTGGTTTTGATAACCGAGGTTGCTTGAGAGAGTAACTTCTAACTTTTCTTGATAGGCGTGAGACTGAGTTGGAGAGAAGGCTTCAAGACTCTTTCTGAAGGGACAACCAACAAAAGCTTGTTTGGTCCTTGATTCTTCAACGAGTAACCTCAGACAAGTGTAGGAACTCGTGGGGAGACAGGTTGAAGACGTCTCTTGAATGAAGTCAATAATCCTAGTCAACAAATAGGTTGACTTTCGCTTATCCGGCAGGGTAGTCACTTATGAGCAGATAGATGATTCTTATTGTTTTAATCTGCACACTAGATAGACAAGTTAGCAACCAATATGAAGGT
The DNA here is from genome assembly GCA_030762895.1 of Sophora flavescens. Lineage (NCBI taxonomy): Eukaryota > Viridiplantae > Streptophyta > Magnoliopsida > Fabales > Fabaceae > Sophora > Sophora flavescens. Next base: position 87,987,794 of record CM061069.1, on the reverse strand, counting down.
TAATTAAATCATCAACCAATGTTTAGTTCTCATCAAAACTTAGGTAAATGCACATCAGACACTTTAGAGACTTAACACTTTTTTCATGAGCACCAAGGATAGCATTAAAATCACCTATGAAGCACCATGAGCCAGGGTTGTTCTACTGTAAAGTAGCTAATTCAGACCAGAGTTGTCTTCTTTGGATGTAGGTGGTGCAGGCATCCACAATAGAGCAGAAAAGAGCTTGGCCATGAAAATCAACTGAAAAGGAAATATGCTGTGATGCAACAGAAATCACTGAAGGATTAAGATAATCAGCACAGATGGCCATAAATTTGGAAGATGTGCTCCTCTATCATTAACAGCAAAGTGCTTAAGGTTTAGCTGCCTCCAAAACGAAGGAGGAAAGTGTTGTTTTGGCATCAACGACTCAAGAGGGGGGGGGGGGGGGTGAATTAAGTCTTCAAAAATATTTCCCTCTTAAAAACTTTTTCACAAAACCTTTCTTTTCAGAGTTGCGGATTTGTGTCCTCAAGATCTTTTATAAAATTGATGAAGGGTTTGTACAAAATCTTGAATTGGAAGATGATGAAGATAAGAAAGATTAATTCAGAATTTAATAGAGAATAGATTCAGGTTCAATAACTCAGTAATAATAAGATACAGTTTACACATATCAAGAACGAAAATTATATTGAACTTTAAACATCAAAGTTGCAGGTTCTTGAATCATAAACAGAAAGTAAGGAGTTTGAGTTTAGAGATACTACACAACCAGATTTATCCTGGTTCATTCATCACCACTATTACCTACATCCAGTCCCCACTCCACCTGTGAGATTTCACACACAAGCTTTGCCAGGTAGCTTGAAAAACCTTTACACTACAGAGCACTCCTTCACCTCGAGATACCACACTCTTGTGAAGAGCCTCAATGTTCAACCTTAGGGATACCTCACCCTAATTACTCAGAGAGACTCCCTCTCTCTTTACAATCGAAAAGTAAAACAAAAATTGATTCCTAGCTCTCAATAGTCAAATAAACAAATTGAAGTTCTTATGAGTATTGAAACACTCTTTTCAGAGTATTCTCAATGAAGACGATGAATGATTTTCACAATTGATTTCTCAGAATGATTTCGTAAAACTGTGATATGTTATGATATATCATATTGATATCGAAAGTGTTCCTTTGATCCCTCTTTATATAGAAAACAAGTTATAGTCGTTGGGATTAATCAAAACAAATTTGGATCTGATTTAACAGAATCTTTTTTCTTGATTCTTGTTCTTGAGATAAGATTCTAATAGTTCTTATAGAATTCACGTCCATAAAATAACGAGTCCATTTGGAAAAATAGCCGCGTCCATTTGCCACGTCAGCAGACGGGAGTACTAACACAAAGTAATTGGATGGATCTTCTCATTAAGATCTTAGCAAGTCCAAAGACTTGTGTGGACGAGCGCTTCTGTCACCTTGGTGGATGAGAGCTTGTGTCTTTAGTAGACGTGTGCTTGTGTCACTTTAGTAGACGTGAGCTTCTGCCACTTTAGTAGATGTGATCTTCTATCACTTTAGTAGATGCTAGCTTTTACCACTATTGGACTAGCGCTTCTATTATTCCCAGTGTTGGACGATCGCTTATATTATTCCAGTGTTGGATGAGCGCTTATATTATTCCAGTGTTGGACGAGGGCTTATATTATTCTTTCCAAAAATCATTTCATTAACGAAAACTTATTCCTTTTAATGCAGGTTATGAAAAAATGATTTTCTTCATGCATCTTTCTTAATTGAGCTATTTGTGAATAAGAGATTTCATCTCTTACAAATCATCTAAGACTTAACACTAATTTCTTCGTTTAAGCTCTTGTCTTGATGATTTCTTGATCTTCATCCTTGCTCTTTGATTCCTCCAAGTTCTTCCTTGAATATTCTCTTTTGATTGCTCTCTGAACTTGTCGAATATTGCATGATACCTGTATTTACAATTTGACACTAAACACTTGCATATACATTAAGTTGTATTTGTCATATATCAAAATCTCTCAATCATCGAGTCTAACAGGAAGCAATCAGAAGCAATCTTGGGCTCAGCTAATAAAATGAAATCAGGCTTATGACTGAAACACATATTCTTTATGTACAATCCGGTGTCACTATTTGCAACACCTCTTGCATTCCAAAAAATTTTCTTTCATCAGGCAAACAGCCTAGGGCCTACCCTTGATCGAGCATTCTTTTCCAAAGCTTTACCAGCTTTTTTTTCTGTTATGCCTTTGCTTCTTTTTTTGAGATTTGCTCAGTATTTTAGTGAATTCTTTCTCAGTGGGAAGATCATCCTCCTTATCCGAGTCAACTTACTCTTCTTCATTAGCCCACAATTTCGAAACTACTCTCAAATCCTTTTTGATTGAAGGATTCATAGGCTTAGAGATAAAATCAGGAGTTATAGTTAAACTGTTACTAAACGAATTAGAAATACTGTCATAGGAATTTGGCACAGCATCAAGATGGTCCTGACTTGAAAAAGAATCCTTGACTACTACATTAGGTGATTGAAATTCATCAAACACATTTTCACAAGACTCTAAGTCATCAACATCATTACTATGATCTTTATGATTATCATCATCATTCTCTTTTGGAATGGAAAAAACTCTATTCCCCCTATCTGGAACAACATCATGGAGCAAACCTTGATTATTATTTCCAGACCCTTCTTGATATGATTCTCCCTCATGGTTTGCATTGTCGGGGGCCTCCTTGTCATTATCTTCTCCTTCATGATTACCATTCTTAGGCGAAGAACCACTTGCATCATTCTGCTCCTTCTGATTAGCATCATTGTCAGGATTTGTTACTGCAGCAAAATCATTAAGATTAATCACAACATTATTCTCCACATTCTGGACAAGGATTGCATGCTGCTTTGGAACATAAACTGGCTTAGTCTTTGGATGATTTTTCTTATTCTTAGGCTTAGGAGCACCAGGCTTATACCTGCAACTATCATTCGAATGACCAATTGATTGACAAGCTAAACAAAACAAAGGCAGTTTTTCATAATCAATGCTCACATGAAAGGCAAACCTTTCCCTTTCCACCATGATTGCAGAAGGCAACTCGCTCAAAAGATCAACATCAACCAGGACCCTAGCATAGTGCCCGAAATTCTTGTTTCTTGTATTTTCATCCACTGAGATTGGTAGCCCAACCCCACTTGCGATTTCAAACAAGATCTTATTTCTCCAGTATTCTTGTGGGAGATCATATATACGAATCCAACACTGCACGCGTGTCTGCTTTTCTGAATTAGGATTGAAGTCTAGACTCCATTTAGAAAGCCTAAGTATACCAGGTTTAAGGCCCCATGAACCAACAGTCCAAACACTCCTAAGATCTTCAGGAGATGCAAAACTAAATTCATAATATCCTTTGCCAAGAGAGACCATGCGCCACTGCCCTATAGGGTTCCATAATTTCGATAACTTCTCTCTCAAGTCATTAATCTTGATGAGTTGACTACCTTTAGGAAGAAGCAATCTACCATGAAGATTATTTTTACAACTTTCTATACCTTTCAGATATTCATCTTCTGAGATCTTGATAGAGATTGAGCCACTCTTGACACATGGCTTGGGTAGCTGACTGCCAGGAATATTAATGAAGTTATTCAACGCTTCAGTAAACTTTTTTCATTGAAGGGGAGCACTCGTCGAGGGAGAGGAAGAAGAGGGTTGAGAAACCATACCAGCATGCTGAGGAGGAGAGGAAAGACAATCTGGGTAGAGAAATTGGCAAGGGCAAATCGAGGTATTTGCCAGGACGGACGTGCGTGAGAACCCTAGACCTCCATGCAAAACCTTAGCAGAGCCGTCTGTTTACTGATTCCTCACTTTCAAAGAAACAATAACATGAATCCAACCCTTCCTACATAATGAGAGAATTGATTGAAAACTGGAGCGGTCCTTATTTTACGTAGTTCGAAACAACTGCTTTTAAAATTATCTGCTTTTAATTATTTATTTGTATTTAATTGTTATTATATTTTGTTATATGTCATTAATTGTTATTTGCTATATTATTGGCATGAGACTGTTATTGATGTTGATTGTAGATTGTGAAGTCTGACAGTGGTCAGTGCTCAAATAATTACAAGGTTAAAAGCGTTAAAAAGCTTTTTATGAAAAAAAATGAGTTTTGAATTGATGGAAAATAGTAATATAATATTACTTAATTATTTGATTGGTTAAAATGGATAATAGTGAAAAAAAATATTAATTTAATGATTTAACGGAGTAAGAGTGTTTTATGAGTCACAGCGAGGACGTAACCTTGAAAATATTTTAGTACTGCTAATTCATACGTAAGAAATTTCTAAATATTAGAAAATGTTATTTTAAGAAAATAAGTTTCCAAAAATAATTTTATTATGGTTTTGAAAAAATTATTTTACTAGAAAAGCAATATTTTGGACTTAAAACGTTTTTAAAATGTCAAATGTCAGACAATTTCGACAATATTTAGAGAAGTCTTATTAAAAACTGTAATATTAGTTAAAACAGAGAATTTGTCTCAAAGCATTATTTTCAGGTTCAAAAAATTGATTTTTGAAAGAAAATAAATTTTTAAGTTATTTTGATGATTTTATAAAACGAATTTCCAACTTAAAAGGATTTTCTATAAACAACAATATTATTTCCGGCAACTTGGATAAGTTGAGGAACTTTTGTTTTGTTTTGTGTTTCACAAAACGAAAACGATTTTAAAGATGAAAAACGGACCTAGAAGCCGAGACGTCGGGGTTCTAGTGTTAAACGATGTGGACAGTGTGTCCCAACGGTGAAGTTATGGACTAGATGTCCCATAAAGCAAGTATTGATTTTTGTGCGCTAAAATCTATGTATCTAAGACTGGTGCATCGGTCTAGATTTCGTGAGTTGCACATTTTGACTTGGAGTCTGTTTTATTGGAATGATGGTTTAATTTGCACATTTTGACTTGGAGTCTGTTTTTTTGGAATGATGGATTAACTTAAATGTTTAAACTTTGGATTGGTCGTGAGCCTTTGAGCCTCGACAAGGAAAGAATGAACACAAAGAAAATGACTCGTACAAAACATTTTACATGCATTTTTGGGCAGACGTGCCTCTGCATAGGACTTGAATTCTTGATGGCAAGTATTCATGAAGTTTGCATCAGTGTGCCTTGATGGACAAATGACCATGAAACCATATACTATGCATGGTATTTGATGTGCCTCATTTTGGATAGTGTTATGGTTAATTTAAAACATGCCTTATCTAGCAACGAGAGCCTGATCAGCTCATTTATTTGGTGTTTGAAGCTCCAGAGATTAGGTACAAAAGTTAGTTGATGAATATTGTAGTGTCATGGTTTTTAAAAGAACGAAGATTGTCGGGTATGAAAACCTTTGATAAATAAATTATTTATTGTTGAATATACATGTTAAATGTTATATGTGCATCGTGCATATGGTTATCGTTTTAATATCCATAAATTGGAACTCACCCTTGCATATACATGTTCTTCTGTCTTTGCTTTTGTACCTTGGTACACCAGTGCAGATGTTGCAGAAGAGTTCCTTAAGTCACTTGGAGACTTACAGATTGCAGAAAGAGGTGTGATAATAGGGATGATCACGAGGTCTTATCAGTGAGTGTTTTGTAGAGCGACCAGCTTAGGATTTTCTTTGGGTTGTATGTTTTTGAGAAAGTCAGTGTATGTGTTTTGCAAATCTCTATATAGTTTTCATATCGTTTATAAGAAAAGATTTTTAAGAAAGACTTGGGCATTGTGGAAGGTTCGTTTATAAATAAAACTTGTGTATGAGTGTTGTGTAGTATAGTGTGAACGTACTGTTTTTGTTATGTGTATCGCAATCTTCCGAAGTATTAGGAAGAAATTTTTTTTTATACTCAGATTTTCCGACTTAAAATAAATCAATTTTCCGAAAGCAACCAGCAAAGAAAAATTTCTTTTTTATTTATTTCCATAAGTGTTACAAAGTAATGCCCAATGGGAGTGTTACAAATACACAAGTGTTCACTCCACGCACACAGGTGTATAGCAAGATTTTCACTTACAACAGGCAAATTAAGTGAAGATAGACATGTGTTACACATAGGAGTCCAACTTCAACCCCTTTGATTCTCATCTGTTGCAAACTTGGGTGCATTTGATTTGCATAAAAATAAGGGACAGAACAATACAAGAGTACTTATTCCGTGTTTGATTCAAAAAATTATTATGGCACGACACAAAATAAGGGGCAAAGGATAACACAAAAACCCGTATTTTTTTCCATCACCAAACCATGGGACATAAAGTTGTTCCAAGAACAAACTATCAAAAAGATAAAAATGTATATTTTTATTTCCTATCAACTAAACACTGTCTCTCTCTTATATTACATAATGTACATAATATATATATATATATATATATATATATATATATATATATATATATATTATAACATAATATTATATATTATTATATATTATAAAGGGTTATTAAGTAAATTTTACATTATTTTACTTGTGTTATTCATTATCCACAAAACAACATGCGGGACAAAGAGTTGTGCCACGACTCAAGCATTTGTCCTGTGTAGTTCTCCTTGTTCTGTACCTGATTGCGAATCAAACGCACCCATTGGTGACTTGGATTTTTTCCTTGGTATTGAGGTCAAAAACCTACCAGATGCCTTCATTATTCTATATCTAAAGAAATACATTTCGAGATCTCCTTGATAAAACAGAAATGTTTGATGCTAAGCTTATCTTTTCTCTGATGACAAATGACTGTAAACTTAGCAAACATGGAGCTGTAAAGCAAACATGACAAAGCCTATATTTTATTTATTTTTGTTCAACCCACGAGCCAATCTGGGTGAGTCGACGTGGGTGGAACTCGAGTAAGCCATGGGTTAAATAAACTAGGTTGAACTACACCAGAAATGACCTTTAATAGCATTTTTTTTGGATGTAATAGTGCTTTTTAGCATTATCCATCTTGATGTTATTAAAAGGGGTAACCAAAGATAGCGTTTTTAAAATGTTATTAATGTTAAAGGTATCTCCTTAATAGAGTTTTCTTGAGAAAATTCTATCTTTTCCCTATTTTTTATAAACAATTTCCTGCAGTCAGTGCTCAAACCCGCCTATTAAAAGAGAAATTCAAAGCAAGAACGTGATTATTCAACAAAAAACACCATCAAATTTTTGGGCAAGATTGAGATTCAAAAACTATAAAGGAAACAATTCATGCTTATCTTCTTCAAACAGAGACATGGAAGTGGAGAAAAATTGCAAAATTCCCTCTTAGAAACCCCTAGGTTTTGTGTATTAGTTGGATTTGTAAACTAAAAGCAAAATTCCATTAGTATCACGATTCAAAAACTAAAAAGAAAAAATTCATACTAATCTTCTTCAAACAAAGGCATATATAAGAATGGAAAAAAATTACGAAATTCCCTCTTAGAAACCTCAAATTTTGTGTATCTGCTGGATTTTCAAACCAAAAAGGAAATTATATTAGTATCATAATTCAAAAACTAAAAATGAAAGAATTCATACTTACCTTCCTCAAATAGAGACATAAGAATGGAAAAAATCACGATATTCCCTCTTAAAAACCCAGATTTCGTGTATTAGTTGAATTTGCATATTTAAAAGAAATTTCACAAGTATCATGATTCAGAAACAAAAAAGAAAGAACTCATACTTACATTTCTCAAACGAAGACATGAGAATGGAAAGGAATCGCGACAATAATTCCTCTCAGAAACCCTTGACGTGGCGTCTCTATATTTGGAAACAAAAAAAAAATCCATCAATATCACGATTTGGAAACTAAATAGGAAAGAACTCATGGTTACATTCTTCAAACAAAAATATAGGAATGGAAATAAATCGCAATATTTCTGTTAGAAACCTCAGACTTTGCTTCTCTAAATTTGGAAAGTAAAAAAATCATTAGTAAGACACTTTAGAAATCAAAAGGGGAAGAATTCGTACTTACACTCTTTAAAGGGAGCCAAATGATGCAATTGAGCCTAATAAAAACCCTAGCAGAAAATGTTGTGGAGGACTGCTGTGAACATATAAATGGATAGATGATTTAGGTGGAGCGCTTTTTTTTTTAACAAAAAAAGAAAATAAAAAAGATAACACTACCCTTAGGAAGCACTATTAAAAGTATCCATTTGATAACGCTTCTTTAATGAAGCACTATTAAATGTATCCTTTTATAGTGCTTCCATGAAGAAGGTGGAATGTGTTTTTTCTTTAAAAAATATGGGAAAAAGACAACTAAGCTTTAAGGAAGCACTATTAGATGTATCCACTTTAATAGGAATTAGGCACATCTAAAGTGGGTAAATATGTAAAGTGAAAAAGTAATAGTACGTATATCCATCATTGATTTTCTAAAGTGGGTTGAGATCTCAATATATTTCAATAATCAAGGGTGAATATATTCTTTCTCACTTACATTTATTCATTTTAGAGGAGCTTTATCACTTTAATTAATAGTGGATTTTCCTAAGAAAGTGCTATTAAACGCCTTCACATGTTTTTTTAGTATTTCCGCTCGAAATCATTATTAAATATGGGGAAATGCTAACGAGTGTCTTTAGGGCACTCGTTAAGGAACCAAGAAAAAAAAATTTATATAGGAAATTGGTATATTTAATATTTGAAAATGTGAAATGTTTAGTTTTTCAATAAATACTTACTTTTTTTATTCCTTAAAGAATGTCCTAAGACACTCGTTAGCATGAAGAAGGTCAAATTTGATTTATTATCGGTTCAACCTATTTATTCTCGAGCCGCAAAACACCACCTAGCTCAAACTCAGGTGAGTCGGATTCACATAACCTACTTTCTCATCTTTAAGGATGCCCCTTCCCATGCAAGAGTTGACTCGGCGGTTTGTTGAACACAAAACGATTGCGAATTTAACACCAAGGGTGTGTCCATCAATTTTTACTGAAAATTTGTTTAACAGCGTTCCATTGTTATTTTTTATTTGGATTTTCTACATTTAGTTGGTTATGATTTTAATTTTGTTTCGAAAATATTAGGGACATACGATGGGTGGTAATTGTTCGGCATCTGGATCTGGTATGCCTTGGAGCTCGTGAGCTCAAATTGAGCTCTATGTGGTTGATGATGAAAGAGTGGAAAAGCTGTCAGAGGATGGAGAGAAAATTGAAATGGTTAATTTGGATTTATGGCTTAATAGTGTTAATTTAGGTCTAGAATTTTTGGCCTGAATCACGAATGGTTCACTTATTAGTTTAGTTGATGAATGCATTCAAAATTAGCTGAACTATATATATTAACTATTTATTGGTAAACATAATCCAATCATTTCAATTTATTTAATTTTAATTTTATAAATATGCAGGTTTAGTTGAATTTATATGTGAATAAAGTAAATGAGTCACGAATAAATGATTCTGTATACTAGCCCTATCATACCACACCTTTATTTGTAATGAATGGATGATTGATATAAGGTTAAATGCTGAGAGAAAATTGCTTCTTTTTGTTCATGTGAAATAATTCTAATTAAATAATTATATTTTCGGATCAAACAATCACATTAATTGATTATTATTTATTTATGGATAACTGTGTTATTGGTACCACTACAAGAATTTTCGCTGTTTCCCAAGGTCAAAGGTCTTGGGAAATCCAGAAAATCCATGGGAAAATACACATTTCCTAGGGATAATCCACAGATTCATATCCCTCGATTTTCAGGAGGTCGGAAACTTTTCCCATGGGTAAGCCGTGGGAAATACCCCGCGGTTACGCCCTTGGGAAATTTCCCAGAGATTATTCCTTGGGAAACTTTTCCCACGGATAATCCCTGGGAAATGTTTCTCATGGGTTTTAACCCTGGGAAATATTTCCCAGGGTTTTAACCCTGGGAAATATTTTTTTTTAATTATAAAACTTTATTTATAGCTTAACATTATTGTTAAACTAGATAAATAAATAATTATTTCCTTCCGGAATGAAGAAGATAAAGGGTATCATAATTTTTTCCTACAGAACTAAGACCAAAGCAATGAAATCAAAACAAAGGCAACAAAAATTCCAGTTAACCAATTCCAGATGACAACAAAAAATCAAGACGACAACTTTATCATAATGGGTATTTGAAAACGAAGGGACTTTGTTCCTTGAGAGGCTCAGGTCGCGTGGTGGTTTCTGCTGACGCCTAAGATGCGCTGCCATTGCGGAGGTGGTTCTGCTACCGGAGAGAAAATGAGGAGTGAAAATAGAAGGGGAAAGGTGGAGAGAAAGAGGGGTAGAGGGAAATAGCTAACCTGTGGTGCGGAAACGGAGGTGCGGCGGATTCCTTGTGATGCAGCGAAAGATGAAAATGAGGAGCTGGGAACTGATGAACGAAGGAAGAAGAGGTGGCTAGGTATTTTACATATTCCCACGGGTGTGGCCGTGGGAAACGACGCCTATATGTTGCGACGGTGAGGCCGTGGGAAACAGCTGATAAGCCTCTGGCTTATCTAGTTTTATGACTAGATGAACTAGGGTTTATGTGCCAATTAGTCGAGTTCACTCTCGTTTTCGCCCAAATTTTGCCTTGTTTTGTTCCTAAGTTGGACTTTGACTCGTTTTGCGTCTTTTGTGTAGTTTTTAGCTTATTTTGGATAGAATTATGCTTTTGGTTGCTTTTTGTGTTTTCAGGTCAATAAAGTGAAGCTCCGGGAGTCAAGGAAAGCCAAGAAATAGTGGAAATTGCACTGAGAGACACTCGCCTCGCGAGTGTACTCGCCTCGCGAGACTCGAAGGTCAACAAAGCAGCAAAAGTCATCATTTCTGGATCGCCGCGCAAAAATCTTCTCGCCCGCGAGAGTCCGAAAGACCAAGAAGAAGAGACTATCACGGCATAGCCGTGATTAAGGTCACGGCTGTGACAAATTGAGGTTTGAAGACTCGCCCCGCGAGAGACAGCTCGCCTCGTGAGAGCATGAAGACTTGGAAGTCAGAGACCATCACGGCCTAGCCGTGATGAAGGTCACAGCCTAGAATTGAAGACTCGCCCCGCGAAAGGTGTCTCGCCTCGCGAGTCCCTGAAGACCATGGAAGACAGAGACCATCACGGCTTAGCCGTGATGAATATCACGGCTTAGCCGTGATGAATATCACGGCTGTGACAGATTAGGGTTTGAAGACTCGCCCCGCGAATACAAGATCGCCTCGCGAAAATCCAAAATTTGAAGCGCGCCAATACTTAATTTCGCGTCGCGAGAGTAAGCTCGCCCCGCGAGCTGGCAAGAAACAGAATCCTTATTTAAAGGCTGTCTCAGATCAGGATTTGGTATCAAGTTGTTAGCCACTGTTTAGATCAGAATAGTAGTGCGAATCCTTGTTTCTGGAGCTGCGTCTCCCCTTCTCTTCTTTTATTTCTTACTTCTAGGATGAATTCCGATTGTACGTGCGTTGTTGTTACGGACATGAGGAACTAATCCTCTTGTCTAAGGGATCGATGAAGCCACCCATGGCGGCATAGTGTTCATATAATGTAACTCTCTCTCCTTTAATTCAATTATTGTTTTCCAATTCTGTTTTCATTGTGTCGATTATATGCTAGCGTGATCGACTAGTTAAACGTGTTGAGGCCTAGCGGCGATTCGCGTTTTAGAACTTGAATTGGGATCATCGGTCAAGTATTGCACGAGAGTGAGTAGGAGATCGGTGCAACCTATAGGGAACAAGAATTAATAGAATTCGAGATTAGGATTATGAGACCTAGTAAGTAATTAATCCAATCGTCGAATACGTCCTATTGAGCACGGAAGTGGATATAGGAGAATTTGGGGGTCCCGGTTGACATTAAAATTGAACTTAGGGAGGAGAATATCATCACTTGGGTACTATGCATGATTGGGTAGGTGGATTCGAAACCTTAGATGCTTTTAATTCCAGATTTCATCACCATATTTTAATTGATTTGATTTGATTTGTTAATTTGAATTGTGATCCTAGTTTCTCTCCAACTACTTTCTCTACTTAACCAACTTATCAAATTTCTCGCGAAATTAGTCGAATTGGTAGCCCAATCCTTGTGTTCGACCTCGGTAGACTCTTACCGTGTTTTATTACTTGCGACGACCCGGTACACTTGCCGGCAAGTCAACAAGTTTTTGGCGCCGTTGCCGGGGATTGGCACAACCAATTTTTGTAATTTTTAGGAAATTCGGCTGTTTGGTTAAGCTGACATTTTAGTTTTATTTTCTTTTATTTAATTGCTATTATTTTTCTCTGCTTCTTTGATTCCACTTGGTCTTTGCCTGTTTTTGTATGCGAGGTACCCTTCTACAAGAGGACTTGCTATTTGATTCCGAGATCACCAGGACCGAGCGGCAATTAAGGAAAGAAGCCAGGGAACGGAAAAGAATTGAAGGAATTAAAATAGAGGGCATGGCTGAAGAAAATCCTCCTCCTCCTCCTCCTCCTCCTCGTTACAAGCCTCTCTTCGAGTACGATCTACCCAGCTTGGGTGATTGTGACTCTTCTATTGTGAGGGGCAACCTGAACACAGACTCCTTCAGAGTTGAAGCATGTGTCACATTCCAGATCCGGGAGAATCAGTTTGATGGGAGTGGCAAACAGGACCCGCATAGACACATCACTCGCTTCCTTGAAGCCTGTGACTTACAGAAGACAAGAGGAGTATCACAAGATTAGTTTCGCTTGCGGCTTTTCCCTCTTTCTCTTAGGGATGTCGCTCGCGACTGGGTTGACAGTTTGGATAAGAACATCATCAGAACTTGGGAGCAGATGGCGCAGAAGTTCCTAACCAAATATTTTCCTCCTCAGAAGGCGGCACAAGCAAGAATAGCCGTCACATCATTCAGGCAGACGGAGGATGAAACTTACAATGAAGCGTGGGAGAGGTACAATGGGTTATTGAGAAGATGTCCCTCAGCGTTCTTTGACCCGGTTTCCAAAGTTCAGCATTTCTTTAATGGGTTGAGGGGACGCTATCAGATGAACTGTGATGCCGCAGCTGGCGGTTCTTTCTCTTATTTATCAGCGGAGGATGGATGGACATTGTTAGAGAAGATGTCATATAATGATTACAACCGTGGTAGGGAGACCTCAAGTGGAATCAGTTCTGGGACAATGGAAGCCATTTTAGAGCAAAACAGACTTTTGAAGATGCAGAATGAGGCTTTGTCCGGGAACAAGAGGGTTAATGCGATACACGAGGGAATGCCTCCGGGTTGTGCAAATTGTAATGGAGATCATGACACTCAGATTTGCCCGCTAAATTTCTCTCAGGAACATGTGGACTCATGCCACAACTTCTATGACATTGTGCCCCAGAACAACTATCAGAGGAACAATCAGAATCAGAATAGGGGCTACATGAGAAGAGACCATCCGGGATTTGCTTGGAGTGATGTTAATGGTGGTCTAGCCGGTCAACAACATCCTCAACAGAAGTGGCAACAACCTCAACAGGGTCTGAGACCGAACATTGGAATTCAGCAGCGCAATACTCAGCAGGCTCTTCCGGGGCCTAATCAGTTGCAAATATCAGATGGTGGAAGACAACCGTGGGAGCTGGCCTTTGAGAAGATGACCGCGACAGTTGAGAAGTTGTCAACCTATACAGGCACATCTTTAGAGAAAGTGAATGCGTCAGTTGACAAGTTGGCAACTCATACAGGGTCGGCAATTCACAATCTAGAGACGCAGGTTGCTCAGCTCGCAAGGCAACTTAATGAGCGTCTTCCAGGAACTCTCCCAAGTGACACCGAGAACAACCCTAAGAGCCAGTGCAATGCCGTGACCACTAGAAGCGGTAGAGTGCTGGAATCTAACAGGGGTGCACCTAGTTCTCCGTGGTTGAGGTCTCGAACCCACCACATGTTGAGGAAAAACAACCTGAGAAAGAAGAGGAGTTAGCAAGAGGTAAGGCACCGGAGCAAGGAGGGAGGTTAAAGCTTGTAGATGAAGAGTTCCGTAGAAAGAAGTGGGTAGAGCCCAAGGACCTCCCATCCTACATGAAGGTACCATATCCGGAAAGATTGAAGAAGCCTCAACAGGATAAACAGTTCAACAGATTCCTTGATGTCTTTCGCAAGCTTCAAATTAACATCCCATTTGCGGAAGCCCTGGAACAAATGCCATCGTATGCCCGGTTTATGAAGGAGCTTCTCACCAAGAAGCGGAGAATTGTGGATGAGGAGACGATTGCTTTGACCGAGGAGTGTAGTGCCATTCTTCAGAGAAAACTCCCTCCAAAGTTGAAGGATCCCGGTTCCTTTTCTATACCATGTACTATTGGGGAGATGAATATAGGGTAGGCATTATGTGATCTAGGGGCAAGCATCAACTTGATGCCCCTCTCCATGATGAAGAAGTTGGGAATTAAGGAAGCCAAGGATACACGGATGTCACTCCAACTGGCCGATCGCTCCATCAAATACCCTTATGGGGTTGTCGAAGACTTGCTAGTGAAGGTGGACAAATTCATATTTCCAGCAGATTTTGTGGTGCTTGATATGGATGAAGACGCCGAGATTCCTCTCATATTGGGGAGACCTTTCTTGGCCACAGGGCGTGCTTTGATTGATGTGCAACAAGGGAAGCTCACCCTCCGCGTGCAAGATGAGAATGTAGTCTTCAATGTCTTTGAAGCAATGAAGCACCCTGTGGAGAGGTCGGAAGTGTACCGGGTGGATGTTGTGGATGGTATTGTCAAGGAAAAGACCACTAGAGGAGCCCATGGTTCTGCACTTGCACAAGTGTTGGTAAAATCCCATGGTGATGATAGTGAGGAAGAAGACCCCTTGGGGGATGAGGACTATCTTGAATACTTGAAACAGATGGAAGCCTTACCGAGTCTCCCAAGGGATGAATATACAAAGGAGAAGCTCAATAAGGAAGGCAATGAGGAAGATGGAAAGACACCGGAGTTGAAGCAACTCCCAAATCACTTGAGGTATGCATTCTTGGGGGAGGAGGGACAACATCCGGTGATCATTAGCAATGCCTTGAAAAAGGATGAAGAGGAGAAGCTGTTGAGAGTTCTTAGGGAACACAAATCCGCCATTGGGTGGAAGATTTCGGACCTAAAAGGTATAAGCCCTTCCCTATGCATGCATAAAATCTTGATGGAGGATGGTTATAAGCGGTGGTTCAACCACGAGAGACGGCTAAACCCCATCATGAAAGAAGTCATGCGTAAGGAAGTGATTAAGCTTTTAGATGCCGGAATCATCTACCCAATCTCGGATAAGAACTCGGGTTAGTCCGATTCATGTGGTCCCAAAGAAGGGTGGAACAACCGTGGTGGTCAATGAGAACAATGAATTGATCCCAACAAGAACCATCACGGGGTGGAGAGTGTGCATCGACTACGAGAAGATTAAATGAAGCAACAAGAAAGGATCACTTCCCTCTCCCCTTCATTGATCAAATGCTTGAGAGGTTAGCCTGGATATGAGTACTACTGTTTCTTAGATGGATACTCCGGCTATAATCGGATTGTGGTGGATCCTCAAGACCAAGAGAAGACAGCCTTCACTTGTCCCTATGGAGTCTTTGCTT
Source organism: Sophora flavescens (assembly GCA_030762895.1). Lineage (NCBI taxonomy): Eukaryota > Viridiplantae > Streptophyta > Magnoliopsida > Fabales > Fabaceae > Sophora > Sophora flavescens. The sequence goes on along the minus strand of CM061069.1, from coordinate 87,972,185 downwards.
ACAGGAGGATGCCCTTTGGATTGTGCAACGCCCCCGCTACTTTCCAAAGGTGCATGTTTTCTATTTTCTCGGACATGGTGGAAAGGTGCATTGAGGTGTTCATGGATGACTTCTCGGTCTTTGGAACTTCTTATGACAACTGCTTGAAGAACTTGACCTTGGTGCTTAAAAGGTGCCAAGAGACTAACCTTGTGCTCAATTGGGAGAAATGCCACTTCATGGTCAAGGAAGGTATAGTCTTGGGGCACAAAATCTCCCACAGGGGGATTGAGGTTGATAAGGCGAAGATCGAGTTGATTGAGAAGCTACCCCCACCAACCACTGTAAAGGGGGTGAGGAGTTTTTTGGGGCATGCCGGGTTCTACCGGAGATTCATCAAAGACTTCTCCAAAATCGCAAGGCCGCTTTGCGACCTTCTTGTGAAGGATGTATCCTTTGATTTTAATGATTCTTGTTTAAATGCCTTCACTGTTTTGAAAAATATGCTTGTCACCGCACCCATAATCACTGCACCTAATTGGAATTTGCCATTTGAAATCATGTGTGATGCTAGTGATTATGCGGTGGGGGCTGTTTTGGGGCAGAGGGTGGAAAAATTAGCTCATGTCATTTATTATGCAAGTAAAGTTTTGAATGAGGCACAAGCTAATTATTCCACCACTGAAAAAGAACTACTTGCTGTGGTGTTTGCTTTGGATAAGTTTAGATCCTACATTGTGGGGTCTAAGATTGTGGTTTTCACTGATCATGCGGCCATAAAACACTTGATGACAAAACAAGAGGCCAAACCTAGATTAATTCGGTGGATTCTTCTTTTGCAGGAATTTGATCTCGAGATTAAGGACAGGAAGGGATCCGACAATGGGGTGGCGGACCACTTATCTAGGTTGGTCAATCCCGACACCGAGGAGGAATTGTTAGACATCAAGGAAGAGTTTCCTGATGAAAAGCTGTTTGTACTTATTGAAAATTCCCCTCCTTGGTTCGCGGATATGGCCAACTTCAAGTCTTCAAATGTGGTTCCGCAAGGTTGGACTAATCAACAGAGAAAGAAATTCTTCTCGGATGCAAAATATTATGTGTGGGAGGACCCCTATCTCTTCAAGCAGTGCTCGGATGGGATCCTCAGGAGGTGCATTCCCCATGACCAAATCGGAAACGTGTTGTGGCATTGTCATAGCTCAGATTACGGTGGGCACTATGGGGGAAAGAAGACTGCAGAAAAGATCCTCCAAAGTGGTTTCTTTTGGCCGACGCTCTTCAAGGATGCCTACACCTTTGTTGAAAACTGTGATCGTTGCCAAAGGGTTGGCAATATTTCTAAGCGGCATGAACTCCCCTTGAATTGCATGCTCGAAGTAGAGCTCTTTGATGTATGGGGGATAGATTTCATGGGACCATTCCCACCCTCTTTCTCTTACCAATACATTTTGGTGGCTGTGGACTACGTGTCGAAGTGGGTGGAGGCAATCCCAACAACCACAGATGATGCGCGGGTAGTCATGGATTTCTTGAGGCGCAATATCTTCTCGAGGTTTGGGGGCCCAAGAGTGTTGATCGCTGATGGGGATCCCACTTCTGTAACAATCAAATGCACAAGCTTCTTGAGAAGTATGGGGTCAAGCACAGAGTCTCTACTCCCTATCATCCCCAAACAAATGGGCAAGCAGAGGTATCCAACCGTGAGTTGAAGCGCATTCTCGAGAAAACCGTCAACTCCTCACGGAAGGACTGGTCAAGGAAATTGGATGATGCTCTATGGGCTTATAGGACCGCCTTCAAGACTCCAATTGGAAGGTCTCCCTACAATTTGGTGTTCGGAAAGGCATGCCACCTACCGGTGGAGTTGGAGGAGAAATCTTATTGGGCAATTAGGGAGCTCAACTTTGACTTGACAAAGGCCGGTGAGAAGAGGTTGTTGGACTTGAATGAGCTGCCTGGAAATCCGCATGCAAGCTTATGAGAACGCAAGAATTTACAAGGAGCGGACGAAGGCATGGCATGACAAGCACATCTTGCCTAGGAGGTTTGAGCCCGGACAATTGGTGCTTCTGTATAATTCAAGGTTGAGGCTCTTTCCTGGGAAGCTGAAATCAAGGTGGTCGGGACCATACAAGATCCTACAAATCTTCCCCCATGGGGCAGTGGAATTAGAAGGGACCTCTGGCAACTTCAAGGTGAACGGGCACAGGTTAAAGCATTATCATGGGGAGTCAATCCCAACTGGAAAGCAAGTGTTTCTTCTGGATTAACCATTAGGGGTGACTTGAGTCAGGCTCGGGACGTTAAACAAGCGCTACTTGGGAGGCAACCCAAGCTAGGTATCCCTCTCTTCTCCTAACTTTTGTTTTTGTTTTTGATTTTCGTTTTGTTTTTGTTTGTCACTCTTGAATAATTTGAGAAGATCAAGAGTTGTTGTATGTCGGCAAGCTTGTTGGTTTCTAATTAAATTGAGCACATATTACATGAATTATTTTGATCATTGATGATTTCCCCCTAGGTTCTGAAAGTAGAAAAGTTGATCCCCACTTAAAAATTGAAAATTGAACTTTGAGATTTATTGTGATTACTTGATTTATGATAAGTTTGGGGTGAGGGGGTGCACACACTAGGAATCGTATCTCGGTCAAACAATTTGCAAACTGTCCAGGTGAGGATTTGAGCCTCCAACTCTGTTTTTGATTGTGTGAATCACTGTTAAGTTGCACTTCCCCGGATTTGCTTGAATCTCTTGGTTTGCATGTTTATGTGTTGCATCAAATGATTTAGGCAATTTTCTTTGAATTAACTACTTGGCCATAAATTGAACCAACCTTGATGAATGATCCCTAGTTAGCCACATTGAGCCTTGAAGCCTATTGTTCTTGATGACCTTACATTACAAGCCGTTAACTCAGAAAACCCATGATTTTCCCCTATCCTAGGATTTAGGAGAGTATGGAATTTTAGCTTTGTGAGTGTTGTTGTGGAACTAAGTTTGGGGTGGCTACAAGTTCATGAATCATAGTTGAGAAAAATAAAAACGGAAGTATGGACCGAAGGCTTGAGAAAAGAAAAAGAAAATGGGTGATGAAAAGCATTGAAAATGTGCCAAAAAGGGCAAAGAGAAATAAATATAAAAAGGAAGAGGTGTGTAGCCACCAAGTGCAAGGAAGAGAATAGTATGAGAGTAATTCAATTGGTGTTATATTAGTTTCATGCTCTCATTGATCCTAGGGACTTAGCCTCTATCCTTTGAATATCGTACCTTGAGCCAGGCCTCATTACAACCTTTAAAAGACCTTCTGATGTTGCATGCATGTTTTCGTGGGAACCATTTTTGAGATGAAAATCAAATTCATGGGAAGTGCTCTTGATAAGTGAAATTGAGTGAAAAGTTGAAAGCCTAGACGAATTTGAGCGAATGAGTGAAATTTTACATACCCTTGTGAGGAAGGCAATTGTTTGAAATTGGTGATCTTCCTTTTTGTGTATCTTTGATCCTCAACTTAGAGTAATGATGGCATGAATGATAAATTCTCAATTGTTTAAAGTAGATGAATGTGGGGATTACATTGATGTAGGAGGGGGAACTCATTGGAGAAAAACTGTTTTGATTGCATGAAATTTGTGCGAAATCGATTGGTTCCATTAGGCTTGCCAAGTCTTGAGTCGTTTTTGAGTTTTAAGCTTGCTTGGGGACAAGCAAGGTTTAAGTTTGGGGTGTTTTGATAAGCCTCTGGCTTATCTAGTTTTATGACTAGATGAACTAGGGTTTATGTGCCAATTAGTCGAGTTCACTCTCGTTTTCGCCCAAATTTTGCCTTGTTTTGTTCCTAAGTTGGACTTTGACTCGTTTTGCGTCTTTTGTGTAGTTTTTAGCTTATTTTGGATAGAATTATGCTTTTGGTTGCTTTTTGTGTTTTCAGGTCAATAAAGTGAAGCTCAGGAGTCAAGGAAAGCCAAGAAATAGTGGAAATTGCAGTGAGACACACTCGCCCCACGAGTGTACTCTCGCCTCGCGAGACCGAAGGTCAACAAAGCAGCAAAAGTCATCATTTCTGGATCGCCGCGATAATCTTCTCGCCCGCGAGAGTCTCAAGACCAAAGAAGACAGAGACTATCACGGCATAGCCGGTGATTAAGGTCACTACTGTGACAAATTGAGGTTTGAAGACTCGCCCGCGAGAGCAGAGAGCATGAAGACTTGGAAGTCAGAGACCATCACGGCCTAGCCGTGATGAAGGTCACAGCCTAGAATTGAAGACTCGCCCCGCGAAAGGTGTCTCGCCTCGCGAGTCCCTGAAGACCATGGAAGACAGAGACCATCACGGCTTAGCCGTGATGAATATCACGGCTGTGACAGATTAGGGTTTGAAGACTCGCCCCGCGAATACAAGATCGCCTCGCGAAAATCCAAAATTTGAAGCGCGCCAATACTAAATTTCGCGTCGCGAGAGTAAGCTCGCCCCGCGAGCTGGCAAGAAACAGAATCCTTATTTAAAGGCTGTCTCAGATCAGGATTTGGTATCAAGTTGTTAGCCACTGTTTAGATCAGAATAGTAGTGCGAATCCTTGTTTCTGGAGCTGCGTCTCCCCTTCTCTTCTTTTATTTCTTACTTCTAGGATGAATTCCGATTGTACGTGCGTTGTTGTTACGGACATGAGGAACTAATCCTCTTGTCTAAGGGATCGATGAAGCCACCCATGGCGGCATAGTGTTCATGTAATGTAACTCTCTCTCCTTTAATTCAATTATTGTTTTCCAATTCTGTTTTCATTGTGTCGATTATATGCTAGCGTGATCGACTAGTTAAACGTGTTGAGGCCTAGCGGCGATTCGCGTTTTAGAACTTGAATTGGGATCATCGGTCAAGTATTGCACGAGAGTGAGTAGGAGATCGGTGCAACCTATAGGGAACAAGAATTAATAGAATTCGAGATTAGGATTATGAGACCTAGTAAGTAATTAATCCAATCGTCGAATACGTCCTATTGAGCACGGAAGTGGATATAGGAGAATTTGGGGGTCCCGGTTGACATTAAAATTGAACTTAGGGAGGAGAATATCATCACTTGGGTACTATGCATGATTGGGTAGGTGGATTCGAAACCTTAGATGCTTTTAATTCCAGATTTCATCACCATATTTTAATTGATTTGATTTGATTTGTTAATTTGAATTGTGATCCTAGTTTCTCTCCAACTACTTTCTCTACTTAACCAACTTATCAAATTTCTCGCGAAATTAGTCGAATTGGTAGCCCAATCCTTGTGTTCGACCTCGGTAGACTCTTACCGTGTTTTATTACTTGCGACGACCCGGTACACTTGCCGGCGAGTCAACAACAGCGCTGACGCGTTGTCGCGCACGCGTCAAAAAGCGAGTGATTGGAAAAACATGTAGTTAGGGTGCGACAACTCTAGTATCATCTCACAAGGACTCTTGGGTTGTTGTTAACAGAAAAAGTCAGTTTTGGGGGGTTTTGGATTTGAAACTAAATAAAGAAAACAGTTAAGAAAATAATACAAATAGGTGATTGTCAATAATTGAAATGACTAATCTACTGCTCTTGGTTTCCCACTATCATCGGTTCATATAAATCCAAGTCCTAAGAGGATTCTAATACCCTTTCGATTGTAGAGACAATTAACAAGCGAAACCGACGCTACGCGATGTATGTTCCTATTCCCGAATTAAGCAAACGGGGTGAAGCGCTCGAGAATTAAGCAAACACGAATGAACACACGCGAATTAAGCAAACGCGATTAAGTATAGGAACACACAATCATCGAAACAAATCAATACACATTCCATACAATCCTGAATCAAGAAAACAGAACATATAGAACAATATTAAAAGAGAAAAGCAATGCAATCAGGAATTACATAACCTCAAGCGTCAATGGAACCCGATTACAGTAGACTAATCCAAGGGAGTTAGTTCTCCATTACAATATATCAAAAACCTGTTTCGCAGCCCTCTATTCAAAAAGGAAAAGAAGATGATAATGAAGATGGATCGGTTTCTGCCCTAAAACAGCAATTTATAAGCCCAGGATCTGCACGCGCTCGCGAGGCGAGCATACCCTCGCGACGCGAATATTAATTATGGCGCGAGTTCAAATTGGGTTCTTGCGAGGCGAGAGAGAAGTTCGCGAGGCGAGACTTCAAATTCCAGTCTGTCACAGCCGTGACCTTCATCACGGCTAAGCCGTGATGATCTCTGTCCTTCAGGGTCTTCCCTTCATGCCCGTGATGGGCATCACGGGATGACCGTGATGCTTTCTGACTTCCAGGCTCGCGAGGCGAGACATGGTTCGCGTGGCGAGACAGAGAGGATGGCATTTCTGGCACAGTAAGGCTTTAGGCTCGCGAGGCGAATAATTCCAGAATTGCTTCTCTTTATTAACTTGAAAACAAGAAATAGCAGTAAGTGCTTTATTTGACTCTAAATCAGCTAAATTACCCTAAAACTACTTTAGAGACTCAAAATGTTGCTTGAAGACATTCAAGTCTAATTTGGGCGAAAACGAGATTAAACTCGAATAAAACAATGGTCTTTACTAGTCAAAAACTAGTCGAGCTAGAGGCTGATCAAAATACCCCAAACTTAAACCTTGCTTGTCCCCAAGCAAACTAAAACTCAAAAAGGACTCAGACCTGGCAAGCTTAAAGGATTCAATCAAATTCGCACAAATTTCATGCAATTTCAACAAAACAATTTGTATTCAATGTTTCCCCCTTTTCAACAATAAAAACCCCACATTCATTTACTTTAAACAATTGAGAATTCCATCATTCATGCAATCAGTAATCTAAGCTAGGGATCCAAGTTACACACAAAAGGGAGATCACCAAATTCAAACAATCGCCTTCCTCACAAGGGCATTTAGTGTTTCACTCATTCGCTCAATTTGTCTAGGCTATCAACATTTCACTCAAGTTTACTTTTAAGAGCACTTCCCGTGAATTTGATTTTCATCTCAATCAAGGTTCCCACGAAAACATGCATGCAACATCAGAAGGTCTTTTAAAGGTTGTAATGGGGCCTGGCTAAGGGTAGGATCTTCAAAGATACTAGGCTTAAGTCCCTAGGAACTAAGACAACATGAGCAATTTGATACATTGAATTTCCACTCAAGTTCCTTTTTCCATTTTTCTTTTGCCTTGGGTGACTACAGCCCTTTTTCTTTCAATACCCTTTTTTGACATTTTTGTTCTTTTTTTTTTATTTCTTTGCCTTTGGCTCCAACCTTCATTTTTCTTTTTCTCAACCCAGAATGACATATTGTATCCATGTAGCCACCCCAAACTTAGTTTATTGCAACCCTTCTCTTGCTAAGCTCTCATGCTCTCCTAATCCTAAGATCGGATTAACATGGTATTTCCAGATTTTGGCTTATAATATAGGGTCATCAAGAAACAATAGGCTAATTAGGCTCAAATGGTCTAACTAGGGAACATGCATTAGGGACTGGTTCAATTTAGGCCAAGTAGCTAATTCAAAGAAAATTGCCTAAATCATTTGATGCAAGCACATAAACATGCAAACCATGAAGGGATTCAAGCAAATTCGGGAAAGTGCAGCTCAAAAGTGATTCACACAATTAAAAACATGTTGGAGGCTCAAATCCTCACCCGGACAATTTTGCAAATTGTTTGACCGAGATACAATCCCTAGTGTGTGCACCCTATCACCCCAAACTTATCATAAATCATGCAACCATAATGAAATATCTCAAAGTTCAATTTTCAATTTTTCACATGGGGATCAATTTTCAAATTTCAAGACCTAGGGGGGAAATCATCAACAGTCAACAATATCATGCAATCAATCTATGTAAAATCAACAAAACCCAATCAAGCTCGCCGACACAAGACTCACACACAAACTCTTGATCTTCTCAAATTATTCAAGAGCTAAATTCAAAAACAGATGAAGGAAGAGAAAAACACTAACTAACAAGAAAATGAAAATAAACCAAGGAGAAGGGTTAAGAAAACTCATTGGGGGGCGGTTCCACCAGGATCCCATTGCTTGTAACATGTGATAGCCAAAGGACGGAAGCTCATTCCATGCTTCCATAACTTGCAGCCTTGATATGGGAGTGAGCACTTGACAGTCATGGTGACCTCGCCAAGTGCGGCGGACTTCTCACTCCCTCTCGGGTCACAGTTGACCTCCTGGTCAACAAAGTCCTCCCAATAAAAATTGGACTCAACCTCTTGGACTGACCATAGTGCCTTCAAATTTAAGGATGAAAAATCCAGTCTCTCAGGTGGAGCCTTGAACTCCATTGCCGGTTGTTCCACAATGGGAGGTGATGAACAAGTTGGGGGGGGGGGGGGGGGGGGGGTCTCTGGTGCTGCTTCAACTTCTGCACGATCTTCATTCACTGCACTAACAAATCCATCACCTGTTATACATGCAGAAATCTCAGCACTCGCCACACAAAGGTTAGAGTTAGTACAGTCAGTACATATAGTACAACAAACTGAATCAGAAAAGGCTTGAATGTCTGGAAATTCAACACACAGTTCATCCATCCCATCACTTTCAACACATTAATATGAATTAATTGAATCATCTAGTTTCAAAGGTTCTTCATCATCCTCAAGCATGGTGAAGCAGATGTCCTCCTGATCCTCATTTTCTGTGTTTCTGGGCCGAACAGGGCCCTCTACCTCATGTGTCTCATGTTCCATATGGATGTTTTGCTCCTCGTACCCTAAAAAGGATGAGCTTTCAAAACATGCTGCACACGAAGCAAATTCAGTACAATTAGCACATGAAGTATAATAGATAGAATCAGGGAAGGTATGAATATCTGGAGATTCAACACACAGTTCAGCAACAGAAGTATTCTTGACATCATTATCAAAATTATGCTCAAAGGAAGTATTGTCAAGAACAAATATTTGTGAATCTGTATGTTCTTCAAGGAGATGTGGAGTTTGCAGTGCAGCCAAGGCGGAAACGATGTGAGCTTTTTGAGTGGAAAAATCCCGATGACTTGCTTCCATCCTCTGTTGAAATTCAAGATTGCGTTCCGCCATTTCCTGAAGACTTGCTTGGAATTGAAGATTTTGCTCTGTCATCTGTTGCACCAATTTCTCCAGACTGAGTTGGGCTAGTGTAAGGTCAGGCTGATATTGCTGCTGGTGTTTCGTCATTTGATGCACCAAAGAAGCCAATTCATCGAGGCTGCCTTGTCCTCCACCATGTTGGCCAGAATAATCATTACTGCTCATGCCAACATCACTACTAAACTCATAACCTCCAGCAAAGTTAGGATAATATATGCATGGCTCATAATCAACATAAGGCATACAACCTTGCATGTAATTATCCATGGGCAGTACTAGGATTCATAACCAGACAAAACAGCCATAACTAATTCAGCAATGCAAATTTTTCTTTTTTATTTTATTTTATTTTATTTTATTTTCTGTTAATAACAACAAGAGTCCTCGGCAACGGCGCCGATTTGACGCGCTGTCACGCACGCGTCAAAAAGCGAGTGATTGGAAAAACATGTAGTTAGGATGCGACAACTCGAGTATCGTCTCACAAGGACTCTTGGGTTGTTGTTAACAGAAAAAGTCAGTTTTGGGGGGTTTTGGATTTGAAACTAAATAAAGAAAACAGTTAAGAAATTAATACAAATAGGTGATTGTCAATAATTGGAATGACTAATCTACTGCTCTCGGTTTCCCACTATCATCGGTTCATATAAATCCAAGCCCTAAGCGGATTCTAATCCCCTTTCGATTGTAGCGACAATTAACAAGCGAAACCGACGCTACGCGATGTATGTTCCTATTCCCGAATTAAGCAAACGGGGTGAAGCGCTCGTGAATTAAGCAAACACGAATGAACACACGCAAATTAAGCAAACACGATTAAGTACAGGAACACACAATCATTGAAACAAATCAATACACATTCCATACAATCCTGAATTAAGCAAACAGAACATATAGAACAATATTGAAAGAGAAAAGCAATGCAATCAGGAATTACATAACCTTAAGCGTCAGTGGAACCCGATTACAGTAGACTAATCCAAGGGAGTTAGTTCTCCATTACAATATATCAAAAACCTGATTCGCAGCCCTCTATTCTAAAAGGAAAAGAAGATGATAATGAAGATGGATCGGTTTCTGCCCTAAAACAGCAATTCATAAGCCCTAAAACAGCAATTCGACGCGAATATTAATTATGGCGCGAGTTCAAATTGGGTTCTTGCGAGGCAAGAGAGAAGTTCGCGAGGCGAGACTTCAAATTCCAGTCTGTCACAGTCGCGACCTTCATCACGGCTAAGCCGTGATGGTCTCTGTCCTTCAGGGTCTTCCCTTCATGCCCGTGATGGGCATCACGGGCTGACCGTGATGCTTTCTGACTTCCAGGCTCGTGAGGCGAGACATGGTTCGCGTGGCGAGACAGAGAGGATGGCGTTTCTGGCACAGCAAGGCTTCAGGCTCACGAGGCGAGTACCCTCTCGCGAGGCGAATAATTCCAGAATTGCTTCTCTTTATTAACCTGAAAACAAGAAATAGCAGTAAGTGCTTTATTTGACTCTAAATCAGCTAAATTACCCTAAAACTACTTTAGAGACTCAAAATGTTGCTTGAAGACAATCAAGTCTAATTTGGGCGAAAACTCGAATAAAACAATGGTCTTTACTAGTCAAAAACTAGTCGAGCCAGAGGCTGATCAAGCGCCTTCTGACTTGTGACGGTGGAGGCCGTGGGAAGCAGCGCCTTGTGACTTGCGACGGTGGAGTCCGTGGGAAAATCCGAGATTAGCGACGGTTGGATCCGTGGGAAACGGCGTATAGTAGTTGTGAGGGTATTGGCCGTGGGAAATCCGCGCACTGCAGATGGATTATGAAGGCGGGAAACTCCGCGTGTAATTAACGACGGTTTAACCCGTGGGAAACTCAATCGCACCTATTTTCACACGGCTCTACCCGTGGGAAGCTTACAGAGAGTATTCCTGGGGTCTCAACCGTGGGAAATGTCAAAATTTCCCAGGGATTTAAATCCCTGGGTCAAAAGCCCTGGGAAATAGTGAAATTTCTTGTAGTGGTATGAAGTATCTATCGTCGTAAATAATGATTAACTTTCGTCGGGAGGCCTAGACGGCATTCAAGGGTTATCCCCTCTAATCAGGTTTCTCTATACACAAGAGAAAATAATCGAATTCCTGACCACTTGCTTAAGGAGTTCAAGTTCTTTACCACTTGTACCAAGTACATGTTTATTATTATTCATTTTGAAAGAGTAAATTTATATCATAACCAACTTTCTGTCTACGAAACATGCAGTTCACCTTCAACTTAAGTAAAACTTTTTATACCTTCAATATTCATATAATATACTAATATAGGTAAAATCATAACAATAAACTAATAAGAATATGATAAATCATGAACAATTATATATTATAATAAAAATCAAAGTAATAAAAATAGTCGGATTAGTTGCGTATTTACTTTTGAGTTTAATAAATATACACTAACAATATAAAGAAGTTTTACCCAGACGTCCAATCATATTTCACTATTATGTCACTTTATTATATTAATTCATAAAACATCTCCATAAATATTTATTTGATGAGATATGATTGAACGACTGTGTAAAACATTTTTACACTGTCAATACATATACATTCAATCCTTTACTTTTTAAAGATGATTTAGGTCACCGCATGTGCTCTTGACGAATTCACTTACAACATACAATAACTAATTATAATTTGGAGAACGATAACGAGTGTCATTAGGGCATTCTTTAAGAAAATAAGAAGAGAAAGTTTTCATGTGGAATTGATATATTTAATGTTTGAAAATCTGAAATAGTTACTACTAAAAATTCATGAATTATTTGTGGATTTTCCTGAGGACTTTTACCGTAGGAATTTCCTGCGAATTTTTCTAAAATTTTTTTAGAAATAAGGTTTTTTTTCCTATAGATTTAAATTTATAAGAAATTTTGTATGAAATTTTGACATTTCCTGTGGATTTTCCTACGGATTTAAATTTTTTGCAAGAAAATCTGCAGGAAATTTCCTACTGATTTTAAAATTCGCAGGAAAAAATTACCCACGAAGGTATTATCTATAGATAGAATTCGTAGGAAAATCTGTATTAAACCTGTTTCCTGCAATTTCTTTAGGAAAATTCGTAGGTAATCAGAAGATTTCTAGTAGTAATTAGTTTTCCAATAAAAATTTGATTTTCTTGATTCCTTAAAGAGTTTCTTAAGGACATTCGTTAACATGACCCATATAATTTATTCATTCACTTTTTTCTACACAAAGCTGAGATGTAATTCTATCACACAACACCTTTTGTTGTTCAAGAGAAATGTTGTTATAATTTAAAAAATGAATAAAATGCAACAGAATGTAATTTCCTTGTATTTATCAAACTATCTTTTTATAGGTGTAAGGCGTACGAAAATTAAACAAGTTTTTATTTGATATTTTATTTATTTATTTATTGACTACTAATAACAACTTTGCCAACATGGGTTGGTACATCTAGTCAAGCCTTCTGCTCATACTACTATGACTTGGCTTCGGTTCATAGATCTCCAATGTTGGTAGGCAATATGTAAATTCCACTATAAATTCTCGTTGAGGTTTGTGATATTACATGACCTTATAAGAGGGTGTGTCTTCCCCCGATCTAAACTTTTTTTTTTTTTATAAAAAAAACAACTTTAAAATGAAGAGGGGAAGTTAGAACATCCGACTTCTAACAATATATATCATAACAGTATTATGTTGATTAGGTAAAGATATCTCCATTTCTCCCGAGAAATTATCAAATTGAGAGGTTAATTTATTTTTTTACTGGTCAAATTGAGATGTTCATTATTATGATATTGGAATATAAGGTCTCCTATCCCATTTTTTTTATCACACCATGTTGAAACAAATAATATATTATCGTGTATTCAACTTTTTCAACAATAAATAAAATTCTAACTTACATAACAAGATATTATTGGTTGGGATATAGTGTGATACATCAAAATGAGATAATAGATTCTTATTCGATTTTATAAAAATAAATGTAATGAATATAATGTACATATAGTGGAGAATATCAATTTTTTTTCCTCTCCAAAATTGTATATGATAATGAACATCTTCATTGAGAAATATGGAGAATGCTGCATAGTACGAGACGAAATTCGTACTATGAAGTCTGTGAATTGTGTGATATGTTTGCTTTTCTCTCTCCTCTTAATTTAAACACTAACTTGGATTGTGATCGGTCGATTAAAATTTCGTAAAATTGGTTCAAGCTAACTATGTACCAACAAATAGCAATGCCCGAGAAATATATAGAAATAACATTTCCTCCGATTCTACATGCCTTAAAAGCTGGTACCACGAAACTTGTAACTTTTTTATTTTTATAAGCAAAGAGAATTAGTATGTAAATATGGGAGCACAAGGGATACTCTTCTCTTATACATGAGAGTGTTGTTACAGCTCAATATAGTTCAAATAAATTGTGTAATAAAGATCACTAATGTCAACATATTTGCTAGAGGCATAAAGTTCGTACCGTTAGCTCATAAAATTCAGTTGAAGTCATTGAAAACTCCTTTGTGTAATAATTATTTTTTAAAAAGATATTCAAAATATAATATTTTATGCAATGAATTTTTGTAGAGTTAGTTCTTTCTTGTTTGTTTTTTTTTTTTTTTGATGAATGTAGAGTGAGTTCTTTATTGATACTTTTTATTCATTATATTATTCTAACTATATATTATCAAAATTATAAACAATTAGTAAACTTTATGTTAGTATCTTGTAAAAAAAACTTGATGTTATTGTAACATATAAGATAGTTTTTTTTTTGACATAATCCAAATCACTTCATTTCATTGAAAATAACGTTCCAAATACAAATAGGAACCGAATGAAACTTTTCCATTTTCATTGACTCTCTTGTTTCAAACCTCTTCCCATAGTGGCTTGTTTGTTTTATATTTTGGAGTATGCAAGATAAATTCCACCCTTAGAAAATAAAATCTCAATTACCGTAGTTATATTCCTCAAAAAAAAAAAAATTACTGTAACACCCAGATTTTTCACTACTTTCTAATATCAATAATAAATATACAAATGCTTATATTTTTATCCGAGATTTAGAAAATGATTGTGGGAAAACCAAAGTCATGTTCATATTATACTTATTTTCATAAGGTTATGGTTAAATTTTGGGCAGAAAATTCAGACGGAACCCGGTATGCATTTTTGCCGACAGTAAAATTTTACTGATCAGAAAACTTAATTTTGACTCGAGAACGAAATGGTTAATTTTTATATCCTGTTTCCAATGATATTGGTTATTTTGAAAATTTTCAAAATAAACAAATTATTATACCTTATTCGGACGTAAAACCTAAATCGGGTAATCGACGGAGTCGAGAACGGATGTGCAGAGACAAAACCCGACATCGGATGATGAGACATCTTGCCACCTAGGGTGGTGAGTCATAGGGATGAGTTTAAGTGTGAAAAGACCAAACCCTAACCTAACCTATCCTAGTTAAATATTAACCATGGTTAAGACAACTTCAAATTTGCTTCTTCATCTTGCTTTTGTGGTGCAAAATCAGCCACATCTCCTACACTTACTCACCACAAATTTGTCATGATGGCTTTTTAGGAGGAAATGACTTTTATAACCCTAGTCTTTTATGAAATTCCAAACTTGTCCCTGTGTGCTTTTACCATTTTATCCCCAAGAAAATTTTGAAGGACAAAAATACCCCCCCCCCCCCCCGGGCCCCCAACTCCCTTAATTTCGTGCAGCCCCTCCCCCTTACACTTAGTCATTTTTATGATACAACTTCATCTTCTTCATCACTTTCTCCCATTTTCTCAAGAACACCATAAGTGATTTTGTGAAGAACTTGGTCTTTCATCTTCATTTCTTCAATCTACAAGAGGTATACAGCTTCCTCTCCATGATCAATCATGTCTTCTTCTTCATTGATTTCACTTGTTTCATGCCATGATCATTATTTGAAATTCTTAAATCTAGATCTTCAAAAATCTCTAGAAAATTTTAGAAAAATCCATTTGATTTGAAACCAATTATTATGAACTCATCATGATGTCTATATTTATCATCTAGAAGCATGAACCCAAAAGAAATTTTCTCCTTATTTCTCCATTGATGGACGAAAACCCTAGGTTTTTGGTGTAAATGGGTTTTGCTTCAATTTTTGTTAAATGATACTTGATTTCATCTCTTTAATCCTTATGATTATTGAATCCAAGTGATTAGAAAACCAAATCAAATCCTAGCCTAAATTTTTTTAAGAGGGTCGAAACCCTAACTATGTTGGTTAGGTGAGTTTTGATTCAAATCTTTGACAAATGATCATTGATTATGTCTTTATCATACTTAAGGATCATTAATCCAAGAGTTTGTAAAATTTTAACATCCCTAGCCTAATTAATTATTGAGGGCCGAATCCTAGTTCATATGAACTAGATGAGTTTGTTTCATTTTGTTGATTCATTTGTTAATTTGTGACTTGATTTGTTGTGAAGGATAAATCTTTGTTTGATTATCTTGGGTTGTGCAGAGGAAACCGGATCAAATCGGAAAACAGTTCGTGAAACGAAACTTGAATCTTCAAGAGGTAAGGGGAGTTTACCTGAGGAATTTAAGATATCCATATGCTATCTTAGTGTTATCTGTAACTTATCTGCTGTGGTTTTCTGTGGCTTTAAATTAATTACTGTTTAATTTGTTTATGTGTTTTGATGTGAGTGATTTAATTTTGTGGTTATAATTTTATTTTAAAGTTATAACTGTGATGCATGCAATAATTGTTTTGATGTGAGTGATTTAATTTTGTGGTTATAATTTTATTTCTTTATGGACAAGGTTTCCATTTATCGCGATAACCATTGTGTCCTGAGTGTTGGCCAGTGTGTTATATATTTGTTGGACATTGATTCTTTCGTTCCCAATGATCCATGCAAAGAGCTTGATCTGCTCAAAGGAAAAGAAGTTTTGGGATCTCCGGAGATTAGGTATCAAATTAGAGCCTGAATATTGAAGTGTCATGCATTTTTATAAAATCGCGATGACTGACGGGTATGAATCCCTTAGATAAAATTATTATACTATTTGGATAATTTCCATATGTTATGAATATTATGAATATGCTGTTTTGTGTGTCGCGCATGTGGTTATCTTATCAAAACTCATATATTGGTATCTCACCCTTGCTATATATATATCTGTTTTTTTTGTTTTACTGTTGTACCTTGGTGCATAAGAGCAGATGAGGCAGAGGATTTCCAGTTCGCTTGAGGAGTTTGGTACCGATCCTTGAAGAGGTCGGTGATAGTGGTAAGGAGGGTGGAGGTCTTTCCAGTAGATGTCTTATAGAGTGACCATCTTAGGATTTTCTTGAGTTTTGTGTTTTCCAGATAGTTGGTATAAGTAGTCTTGAGAACTTTTATGTGGTCTGGTTTTCAGTTGGGAATAATGAAGTATTTTTAGAAAAGCTTGTACATTGTGGAAGGTTTTGTTTTATAAATAAAATCAATGTATGTGTATTGACAAGTTTTACATAGATTTATTATTTGATGTGTGCTTCACACTTTTCGAAGTATGCTACAATAAAATTTTTACTCCCAAGTTTTCTGACTTAAAGTAAATAAATTTCCGAAAGCAACCAGCAATTTCTTTTTTAATTTATTTCCGCACGTGTTCATGAGGTAATGCCCAAGGGGGGTGATACAAGTGGTATCAGAGCTGGTCGAGTCTTTCGAGAACCTTGGGGAATAGGTCTGTTATGTTTTTATTGTGTGATCTCTGGTTGGATCTTGTTTGAATTGTTTCCTTGTCGAAACAATGTGTGTTGGCATACAAGTAGGCATGTTTTGATGGGTTTTGATTTAGTCGAGACCTTGTGAGAATCCATGGATAGTAGATGGTACACTGATTGAATTACTTCCTAGAAGTAATGTGTTTTAGACACGTAAGTATACATTTCAGTTTCTGGTTGCAGACTGACTCAGTTTGTCTTGTAAGTCAGGTCTGGAACCAGGAATTGGACATGGACGTGGACATGGTCGTGACGGAGATCGTGCTTATGTCAGTAACAAGGATGTGATTGGGTAGATGAATCAGGCCGTTCGGGCTATAACTAGTGTTGTTGCTGCTATGGCACAACAGACAGTTATCATAGTTGCACAAAATCGGCAGGATCAAGTTCGGACTGACCTGGCCGCCAAGGCAGAAGGTCTAGCAAACTTCAAGTGTCAGGAACCTCGGCTATTTTATGGAGATGTCAATCCTGAGAAGGCTGACTTATGGATACAAGAATTGGAAAGGATTTTCGAGCTTATCAACAGCCCTGAAGGAACGAAGGTTCTGTATGCTCTTTCTCTGCTTTTAGGTGATGCAAGATACTAGTGGGATGATATTAGACAGCTGTTGAAAGCGAGCAACTAGGAAATAACTTGGAATGTTTTCCACACTATTTTTCTGGATAAGTATTTCCCTCAGAGCGCTAGAGTTGATAAGTGACAAGAGTTCTTACGATTACGATAGAACGAACTATTTGTTGAAGAATATACGACGAAGTTTGAATCCCTAGCCAAGTATTTTCATTTCTTCCAAGATCAACCTGATGAAGGTTGGGAATGTGAGATATTCGAAGGAGGCCTGCGATACGAGATCAAGGAGTCTGTGCTACCGCTTGAAATTCGCAACTTTCAAGCTTTAGTGGAAGAGTACGGTGGAGCAGAAAGGGAAAGGTGGAGACTATCGGGGTAATACCGGCGGACCATCTCGATTCCAATACCAACATCAGAATCAAAGGGAGGAACTGAGACACCCTGATATCCCATTAAAGAACAATCCTAATTAACTAATCCCTAATCCGTTTATTAGTGTTAGAGCGATTTTTACATACAAAAAATATTCTACTTTACAGAAGCTGCAAAATAAAAACTTATAAAACATGCACAACAGAATAAAAAACAAAACGACATATATACATAATATGTACAACAAGTCTCCAAAGTATAGTCGATCCCAACATAGGGATCATATGTTGGTGTAAGCCCTAGAGGCCAATGTATTTCTTTAGACTTACATTTGTATCTTGGTATTTTATATATATATGATATGAGGCATTCCAGTTTATTGTGTTACTTGTTTAAACATAATAACGTCCTTAGAATAGAAATCTCAGTTCAATAGAATATCAAGTATATGACTTGATCGTGAGACACTATTGAACAATGAAATCCTATTCTTAAATATCCGTAGTCAAGTATTTTATTAATAAGGACAATAATAATACAATTGAGACTATTATGTGTGCAGACTGATGACCATATCTCACGGGTCATGGATATGAGATATCGAATCGACACATAGGTACACATTAGAGTAATGATGTACTGGATTAACCCACCATGAGAACACTACATGGAGCGTTATGTGAGTGTCATAAGTAGTTCTCATAGTGACAATGGTGCATACAATCCTTCGACCTGAAATCACTACGATCCCTACATGAGGAGTCATGTGCTTTAATATCGTCAAACGTCATCTGTAATAGGATGATTATAAAGACGGTCATTGGGCATACCACGAGCCATGCAGAGGGATGTGAGTGACCTAGATGGAATTTGTCCCTCATACATGACAGGAGTAATATCTGTGGGCCCCCTGATAGAGTGAGATCAGAAACGCATGGCCATGCTGAAATGAGTCAATATGAGATATTGACCTCATTTGTTGTTAAGTCTACTCGGGTATCAGGGAACATGATATTGAACTATACAAGGGTGACACATTCTATGACTTGTGTTCAATATAGATATATGGACAAAGGGATAATAATGCACATGAATATTTGTCACAGAAAGGTTTCGTCAAATCACTGACTTTCTCACTACTTAGGTAGCAGTGATGTATTGCTAGATACCGCTCACTGTTTGTAATATTAAATGGGATTTAATGTTACTACTAATGTTTTGGGAACCTATAGGGTCACACACATAAGAGCGGATTAAAAGAAGCATTAAAAGGAGAGTTGGACTTTCCTATTGGGCCTAGCGCATAGTACATGGGCTTAGGTCAAGTGCTGCTCACTAACTCACTTAAGGAGGCGCTACTATAAGTAGAACACTTAAGTTGTTGTGCACACACGGTTGATAACCTAGCCGCACAAAAGGAGTAAGAGTGAACAGTAAGTCTCGATTTTGAAGCTAGCACTGTAAGACAGAGACGTTTCAGGTTCGTGACGTTGGACGTTCACGGAGTCCGCTCGTGTGGATACCTCTAGAGACACCGTTCGTGCGGTGTTCGTGATAGACGAATTTCAACCAACAGCCATCGCTTCAAGAGGTAAACTTTTTAATCATGAATCATGACCATTCGCAAGGATCCTTCGATGGGAATTTTTCCGCTGCGTTTTATTTTGTTTTATACGCAATTTCCCAACAGTGGTATCAGAGACGCTTGCGAAACCATGATTATGTTACGTGGTTTATCTGTTATGTATGATAACATGTTTATGATGTGAATCGGTTTTCTGAAAATTGTTTTTGAAAATCGTTTGCATCTGGTTTGCGAAACCTTGTTTCTGTGATTTTCGTATGTATATGATATATACGTCTATTGCATGTTTGTGTATGTATGTGATATGTACGTTGGTTCTGAATCCTTATTATGTTCTGCGATGGTGTCAAATGTTGATGTTAAACATGATTGTTTTCAGTTGTGTTGGCGGCGTTAAGGGGTTTCAGACATGAAAAGTTCATGTTGTTGCGGCTGAGGTTCCAAGTGTTGAAACCGTAGCCGCCGTTCCTTGCAACGTGAAGTGTTCACGGGCCTTGCGGTTTTAGGGTTGAAAGGCTGACGCCCTAGCCACCAAGGAAGCGAGGCACGCTTCGGAGAGAAAATTTTTCTTCGGGGCGCTGCCCCGCACCCCGCAACAGCGGGACCCCCGTGCTACCTCTGCGTAGTGTGTAATTTCGAAATTCAAATTTTAAAAATTTTATGTCACCATTTAATAATTATATCAATTACAATAAATGTGATTTGTTACAATAAATGTGATTTATATAAATGTGATTTATATAAATTACAATAAATGTGATTTATGTTAATTGAATAAATGTGATTTATGTCAATTACAATAAATGTGATTTGTGGTAACAACAATTGCAATAAATGTGATTTATGTCATTTACAATAAATATGATTTATAATAAATGTGATTTGTGGTAACAACAATTGCAATAAATATGATTTATAGTAACATCTATTATAATAAATGTGATTTATTATATATATATATATATATATGTTATGTTTTCAAAATTCAGATTTTGAAATCTCTAATTTATGAAATTAATAATAATAATGATTATGTGTTATTATTGGTTGTTACTATTTATTTGGTGATGTATGGTGAATGGTTATGGCCTTAGTCCTTTTACCTTTTGGTTTATATTTTGAAATACGGCCTGCGTGCCGTGCCTTTCTCTTATATTCCATATGTATCTTCTTTTCTCATCTCACTCCCCTCATATGTAAAATGAGGTTTCTGTTTATGTAATGTAATGATGGAGACAAGAAGACGCTATCACGTGGGAGATCTTGCTTGGATAAGCTTGGACGCTCCTAGGTTTTAGTTTAGATTCTCTCATTGGCTTGGGAGAATCAATGCGTTAGGGGCCATAACCATATCACATTTATTTGCCTTATATATGTATGAGATGCATGTATGTATATAGTATGTTAAAAGAGTTTAACTAATATATGTATGAGATGCATATATGTAAATAATAAGTTAAAGAGTTTAACAAATGATGGGATCAAACTTTAAACAAATCCCTCAAAAGGAAATATTAAGTCACACTTAAAGGCCTTCCGATGCATGGCACTCGTCAAGACTATGATCGATTAAGTGTGGGTCCGCCAAAGCGGGGTACCTTTATCTATAATAGTAAGACGCGATGGGACAAATGTAATGTCCAACTGCTATCCATTGGGTCTGACTTAACTAAGCCAACTTCAATAGGATTGAAAGGCTTAGAGGCTCATAAATTGGGCTTTAGTCCATGTGATGGATTAGAATAAGAGTTATTCACCCAACTGTCCAAGAGTTGCATGAGATGCAATCGGAAAGTGTTTCCTACCTAAATAACCGAATTTTAAGTGATCAGCCAAAGCTGACTTAAAGCTAGGTGAAATATGGATCTTGGCCCACTAGGAAATCTTCCAATGGGATTTTCCGAATCAATGATGAGGGTCATTGTTTTGAGTAAAATAGTGGGAGGCGTATTTAATTAAAGACCTTATTAAATAACTTCATGGCATGATACTTATATTTTGCATATTTATCTCTGTAGATTACCATGGCATCAAACACATCAAATAACCTGTCATTGCGATCCGTCCTTGAGAAGGACAAACTATCCGGAACGAATTTTCTGGACTGGTACAGAAACTTGAGGATTATCCTCAAACATGAGAAAAAGCTGTATGTTCTTGAGGAGCCTATTCCTGAGGAGCCACCGGCTTCAAGTGCTTCTAGGGATGACAGGGATGCTTATAAGAAGCATCAGGATGACGCCTTAGACGTCGGCTGTCTTATGCTTGCTACCATGACCTCTAAGCTGCAAAAGCAACATGAGACCATGGAGGCGTACGATATGATCGTGCACCTCAAGCTGCTCTACCAAGAGCAAGCAAGGCATGAGCGGTTCGAAGTTTCCAGAGCCCTTTTCCAGTGTAAATTGGCAGAAGGGAGCCCTGTGAGTCCTCATGTACTCCAGATGATCGGGTACATTGAGAATCTCGAGAGACTGGGATTTCCTTTAGGCCAAGAGTTGGCCACCGACTTGGTTCTGCAATCGTTGCTTGAGAGCTATAGTCAGTTTGTCATGAACTTCAATATGAATGATCTTGACAAACCTTTGCCGAAATTATTGAGCATGTTGAGAACTGGCTGAACAAAATATTAACAAAGGAAAGGGAAGGCCATTTTGATGGTCCAGGCTGGAAATAGCAAGAAGCAGCCCAAGAAGCCCAAGAACAAACAAAAAGGCAAGGGCAAGGGCAAGGCCATCAACAAGATCAAGCCCAGTACTTCTGGCTTGAAGCCTGTGGGTGGTGTGGCTAAGGAAGGCAATTGCTTCCACCGTGGTCGGACCGGACATTGGAAGAGGAACTGCCCAAAATACCGGAAGAGATCAAGAAGAAGAAGGGAAGTGAGACTTCCGCTTCAGGTATGTTTGTTATAGAAGTCAATTTATCTACTTCGCATCATGGGTATTAGATACTGGATGTGGTTCTCACATTTGCACAAATGTGCAGGACCTAGACAGGAGTAGACCATTGACAAAGGGCGAAGTCGATCTACGAGTCGGAAATGGAGCAAAGGTTGCTGCTTTAGCTGTAGGGACTTATGTATTGACTTTGCCCAATGGGCTTACTATTCAGTTAGAGAACTGTTATTTTGTGCCTGCAATTAGCAGGAATATCATTTCCGTTTCTTGTTTGGACAAGATTGGTTTTTCTTTTATAATAAAGAAAAAAAGTTGTTCTATTTATTTGGATGATATTTTCTATGCTAGTGCACACATGAGTAATGGACTTTATGTCCTTGATCTTGAAATGCCCATCTATAACATAAATACTAAGAGGTTCAAACCAAATGAGTTGAACCCGTCTTATCTTTGGCATTGTCGTTTAGGCCATATAAATGAGAAGCGCATTTCGAAGCTCCATAAAGATGGACTCTTGGACTCATTTGATTATGAATCATATGAGATATGTGAGTCTTGTTTATTGGGAAAGATGACTAAAGCTCCATTCACCGGCAAAGGTGAAAGAGCCAACGATCTTTTGGGTCTTATACATAGCGATGTATGCGGACCCCTAAACACATCAGCTAGAGGTGGTTTTCGAGACTTCATCACATTTACTTGATGATTTCAGTAGATATGGATTTGTGTATCTTATGAAACATAAATCGGAATCCTTTGAAAAGTTCAAGGAATTCAAAAATAAGGTACAAAACCAACTTGGTAAAAATATTAAAGCTCTTCGATCAGATCGAGGTGGTGAATATTTGAGCCTAGAGTTTGATGATCATCTGAAAGAGTGTGGGATTTTATCTCAACTCACTCCACCTGGAACACCACAATGGAATGGTGTTTCTGAGAGGAGAAATCGAACCTTGTTGGACATGGTTCGGTCTATGATGAGTCATGCAAACCTTCCAAACTCTTTCTGGGGACATGCTCTATTAACAACAGCTTTTACACTTAACCGTGTTCCATCCAAAACGGTAGAAAAGACACCATATGAGATATGGACTGGTAGACGATCCAGCATGTCTTTTATGAAGATTTGGGGTTGTGAAGCATATGTAAAACGTCAAGTTTCTAATAAGCTTGATCCCAAATCTGATAGATGCTTCTTTGTGGGGTATCCCAAAGAAACCAAGGGATACCAATTCTATAATCCTTCCGAAGGCAAAGTGTTTGTCGCACGGACTGGTGTATTCCTAGAAAAGGAGTTTATCTCCATAGGAACCAGTGGGAGGAAGATAGAACTTGAAGAAATTCAAGAATCACAGAGTAGTGACCTACCATTGGTGGAACAGGGAGCAACCTTCACGAGAATCTTGTGGAGGAACAACCCGCTCCAAAGAGCACAAGACCAGGCGTAGGTCTAACAGGATACGTCACCAGGCTGAGAGATATGGATTTCTCATGACTCCACAAGGTGATGTATTGCTCATGGATCAAGATGAGCTCGTGACCTACCAGGAGGCCATCAGCCCCGGGAATCGAGAGAAGTGGCTTGAGGCCATGAAATCTGAGATGGATTCCATGTACACCAACCAGGTATGGACCTTGGTAGAGCCACCTGAAGGGGTAAAACCCATAGGGTGCAAGTGGGTTTTCAAAAAGAAAACTGACATGGATGGTAAGGTACACACCTTTAAGGCGCGATTGGTCACTAAGGGTTTCAAGCAAATTCATGGTGTCGACTATGATGAGACCTTTTCACCTGTTGCGATGCTTAAATCCGTCCGGATCTTACTTGCTATCGCTGCATACCATGATTATGAGATATGGCAGATGGATGTCAAAACTGCCTTCCTTAATGGAAAGCTTCTTGAGGATGTGTACATGACACAACCTGAAGGCTTTGACATTTCGAGAGGATGCTTAGAAAGGTATGTAAATTGCAGCGATCAATCTATGGATTGAAGCAAGCTTCCAGAAGTTGGAACCTTCGTTTTGATGATGCTGTAAGACAGTACGGATTCATCAAAAATGAAGATGAACCTTGTGTCTAAAAGAAGGTTAGTGGGAGCATTGTTGTTTTTCTGGTGTTATATGTAGATGACATATTACTCATTGGAAATGACATCCCTACACTACAAAATGTAAAGACGTGGTTAGGGAATTGCTTCTCTATGAAAGATTTGGGTGAGACTACCTATGTAATTGGAATCAGGATCTATAGGGATAGATCGTTGAAATTGCTTGGCCTAAGTCAGAGTACATACATAGACAAAGTGTTGAGACGCTTTAACATGCATGAATCCAAGAAAGGACCATTGCCTATGTCACATGGCATATGCCTATCAAAGGCACAATCCCCTTCCACTCAAGAGGATAGGGATCGCATGAGTAAGATTCCATATGCATCCGCAATTGGATCTATCATGTATGCCATGTTATGTACTCGACCAGATGTATCGTATGCTTTAAGCATAACGAGCAGGTACCCGATCGATCCCGGTGAAAGTCAACTGTTCTGTGTCAAGAACATCCTTAAGTACTTGAGAATAACTAAGGATTCGTTCTTGGTATATGGAGGCGAGGAAGAGCTTGCTGTAATAGGTTACACCGATGCTAGCTTCCAGACCGATAAGGATGATTCCAGATCGCAATCTGGTTATGTGTTCTGCCTGAATGCCGGGGCTGTGAGCTGGAAGAGTTCAAAGCAGGAGACAGTTGCCGATTCTACTACAGAGGTTGAGTATATTGCCGCCTCCAATGCAGCAAAGGAGGCTGTTTGGATCAGTAAGTCCATTGCTGAACTTGGTACGGTTCCAAGTATTGTGGACCCCATTGATCTCTATTGTGATAACAATGGGGCCATTGCACAAGCCAAGGAACCTAGATCTCATCAGCGATCCAAACATATACTTAGGCGCTTCCATCTCATTCGAGAGATCATCGATAGAGGAGATGTGAAAATATGCAGAGTACCAACACTTGATAACGTTGTTGACCCACTTACGAAACCTCTTGCTCAACAGAAGCATGAAGGTCACACTAGATCGATGGACATTAGATTGATGCCTGATTGGCTCTAGTGCTAGTGGGAGATTGTTGGTGTAAGCCCTAGAGGCCAATGTATTTCCTTAGACTTACATTTGTATCTTGCTATTTTATATATATATGATATGAGGCATTCCAGTTTATTGTGTTACTTGTTTAAACATAATAATGTCCTTAGAATAGAAATCTCAGTTCAATAGAATATCAAGTATATGACTTGATCGTGAGACACTATTGAACAATGAAATCCTATTCTTAAATATCCGTAGTCAAGTATTTTTATTAATAAGGACAATAATAATACAATTGAGACTATTATGTGTGCAGACAGATGACCATATCTCACGGGTCATGGATATGAGATATCGAGTCGACACATAGGTACACATTAGAGTAATGATGTACTGGATTGACCCACCATGAGAACACTACATGGAGCGTTATGTGAGTGTCATAAGTAGTTCTCATAGTGACAATGGTGCATACAATCCTTCGACCTGAAATCACTACGATCCCTACATGAGGAGTCATGTGCTTTAATATCGTCAAACGTCATCTGTAATAGGATGATTATAAAGACGGTCATTGGGCATACCACGAGCCATACAGAGGGATGTGAGTGACCTAGATGGAATTTGTCCCTCCTACATGACGAGAGTAATATCATGGGCCCCCGATAGAGTGAGATCAGAAAACGCATGGCCATGCTTTGAAATGAGACAATATGAGATATTGACCTCTTTTGTTGTTAAGTCTACTCGGGTATCAGGGAACATGATATTGAACTATACAAGGGTGACACATTCTATGACTTGTGTTCAATATAGATATATGGACAATGGAATAATAATGAACATGAATATTTGTCACAGAAAGGTTTCTTCAAATCACTCGACTTTCTCACTACTTAGGTAGCAGTTATGTATTGCTAGATACCGCTCACTGTTTGTAATATTAAATGGGATTTAATGTTACTACTAACGTTTTGGGAACCTATAGGGTCACACACATAAGAGCGGATTAAAAGAAGCATTAAAAGGAGAGTTGGACTTTCCTATTGGGCCTAGCGCATAGTACATGGGCTTAGGTCAAGTGCTGCTCACTAACTCACTTAAGGAGGCGCTACTATAAGTAGAACACTTAAGTTGTTGTGCACACACGGTTGATAACCTAGCCGCACAAAAGGAGTAAGAGTGAACAGTAAGTCTCGATTTTGAAGCTAGCACTGTAAGACAGAGACGCTTCAGGTTCGTGACGTTGGACGTTCACGGAGTCCGCTCGTGTGGATACCTCTAGAGACACCGTTCGTGCGGTGTTCGTGATAGACGAATTTCAACCAACAGCCATCGCTTCAAGAGGTAAACTTTTTAATCATGAATCATGACCATTCGCAAGGATCATTCAATGGGAATTTTTCCTCTGCGTTTTATTTTGTTTTATACGCAAATTCCCAACATCATAATCCTAGAACAATTGTACAACTGATAAAGTAAAAGAACTGGTGAACAAGTCACAAAACACTGGTCTCAGAAAAGATATAAAAACCTATACAGACAGCATCTACCAGCCCTACCTCACATAAAATACATCGAAATCCAAAATAACTCTCAGAGGCTCTCCCTAACAGACGCTATCGACATACCATATCAACGATGATATGGCCGTCTGGAAATACCCTCGCCCTTGACGTCTGGAACTACCCTTGCCTCTACGCCTATGTCCCCACGGACTCGTCACTGCTCCTCAAGACCTTCCGACAGAATCCTCTGCTGGTAGTGCATCAGTCTGTGCTCCGATCCTATCGTCGTCATTGTACAGCTGCTGCTGCTCATCTATCGAACATACGGTTCATATAGAGAAAAAGAGATAGAGAAGGGAGATAAGCTACTATAACACCATAAAAGGGGTCAGGGTACAATACAACATGTTAACATACAACAAAGATTGGCACTGATCACAAACATCTTGCGAGTCAACCATTTACAAAACATCCTCGATCCACATCTAGGGTCATAATCCTCTAAAGAGTCACACTTCTATGCATGTCGGCCGATCACTCTCACAGGGAACTCCGATTCCTAGATATTTTGTCTTTCTCACCCTCGGGTCTCCCTTGCCCAAAGAATGTCAGTTTGTTTGTCCAGGGTACCTTCCCGCTCACCGTTACCAATAAGGGTGCTTCCCCTATGAGCTACAACTCCAATAGGGGTATCTTGGTCGCCTCAGAAGGTCCACCTGCGACTGGAATACTCAGGGCCAGACGTCGGGATAGCCAAGCCTCCACGGTGGTCTCGACACAGTGGGTGCAAATCACTGGTCTCTTGAAAACCATTCCAGATCGGACAACATCCCCAAGGTTCCCAGAACCGTCCCTCTCCATATTCCGCACCCGCACCCGGGTACACCAACCTCGCGTGACTCCCGTGTCACACGGTCCGCCACTTTGGCAACTTATGCAATGCACAAACATCCTAAGTTGACACCGATACCAAACTCATTCCTACATTCTTCACGATACCAACGCATCCGTAGCTCAACACGATACCTGTATACCGTTATCCAACATCAAACCAAATAGAGTACCCTTAGGGTGTCAACTAGGGTTCTAACATCATCACAACCAGACAATCATCTTCAACAACCATGACATACATATATATCAATAATACAGATATCAAAACAGCATATTAAGCATGTTATCACAGATTAAACGTCAAACATCACAACATCCATAAACACATAAAGCAGATATCACATGCATCCTCAAGCAGATAATTTTAAAATACTATTTTGCCCTAATGTCGACAAGTCTACAATAATTAAATCCAAAGTATCATCTCAAATCATTTCAAGTTGGGTTTAACCATCGTTGACTACTCGACAACTAGTAGGGTCTGGGTCACCCTACACAAACAAAATAACATGCTATATCGAGCTTGCCTCCCCGGCGTGATAGTCACTTTCTCCCCACCTTATTGACGTGCGTATTTTCTCGTAAACGTTCCGATTGCCTCTGTGCTATCGGCACGAACCTCTGCACGCTTTCCATCAACAACCTCGAATAATAACCGTCGTTGTACGCTTCAAAATAAGATCTGCCTCCACTCCCATGGTCAATTCACGGTCGACTAATTAGGCAGAAAAACACGTAAAAGCCTAAAATGGATTGAAAACGATATCGGGACCAAGAATAAGAGTAGAATAAATTTAAATAGATTAAAAAGGACAAATGTCGATGGCATCGACACCGACGTACGTCGACGATTCTTACATGAAAGTACGTAGCTACGAAGAAGTCGAAGCCAGGAGCACAAATACGGGATCAGTTTGAAAATCCGACAGCCGAAACCACTACAATTTGAGCTTCAGACTTTTACTCACCAATCTGACGGCTGAAAATAAAGAAAAACAAGCCTTAAACCATCTTCCAAAGTTTCAGATCGATCCAACGGTGCACGAATCCATAGACATAGTTGTGGGTTTGGGAATGGCTATTCTATATTTCAAGGCTACTGTTCGAGCTCCATATATCACATTCCAGACCTTTAGTTACAAATTTGAATGGTGAGAACTAAGAAATACCTGTGATAAACCTCCTCACAAATGTTCAGCCCGATCCAACGGTGAAAGAACCTCGGATGGTCGTTCTTTGGTGACAGGTTAGATAGTATACGGGTTGAGTTTCTCACCATCTAAGTCCACTATTCAAGCTGAATATCTCACTCTCTATGAAGTTTTGTTTTCAATTCTGACCATTGGATATGCAGGGGAAAAAAACGTCTTGAACCTTCGTATAAATTTTGAGTATGATCCAACGGTTGACAAATATATGGTGACGATTTAACAGAAACATGGTAGGATGAGTTTTTGGGTGTGAATGAGTGTGTAACTTGTTCTTTCCTTCACTTAACTATTCAGGCAGCACATGAAGAGGTGAGGGGACGAAATTGGCTATGTAAGTATGAGTGAAATGAGTCTGAAGGAGGAGATGAAGTCACTTTTGTTGTTTTATTTTTAATTTAAATGGATTTAGTTAGTTTTTTTTTTTTGTGGTAAGTTAATGGAAAACAAGTGTCATAACTTAGGCTAGGTGTCATCCCTGCAAAAGGTAGTGGAAAACAAGTGTCATAACTTAGGCTAGGTGTCATCCATGCAAAAGGTAGAGGAAAACAAGCGTCATTAGGATATGTTAGTGGAGTGTGAGGTGGCGCCATTATATCGCGACATGTGTCATTTCGTGTTACTCCGTCTGCATAACCGGGTGTTTTCTTCTGTATCTTCCTACTGCTGGAATATTTTTCTTAATTATTTTAGACTACTCCTAAAAGCTTATTATGATCAAGCCCGACCTAATTTTAATATTCCAACTCTCAATTAATTAATTAATTGACCGATTAATCGCTCGGTTTGTGTTTGTTTGCGTTCCGGATCCGTTTCAGCTCTGTTTCTCTTCAAACTTGAAACCCAAGCTAACTAACATCTAAGGAACATGATTAAGTCTTTAATTATCCATAATATCTTCCTTAAGCCCTAATCAAGAAATCGGGGTGTTACATTACTACCCCCGTTAAAATAGATTCCATCCTCGAAATTTAAATTAGTTACCTTAGACGAATAAATGAGGATACTGTTTTTGCATGTCCACCTCTCTTTCCAATGTGGCATCTCTAGTAATAGCATCCCATATGACCTTCACCAGCGGAATTTTCTTTCTGCGAAGTTCCTTGACCCTTCGATCCTTAATCCATACAGGCAAAGCTTCATACTCAAGGTTCTCTCTTATCTGGATTAATTCAGGCTCTATGATGTGCGATGGATCAGGATGATATTTACGAAGTTGAGAGACGTGAAAGACGTTATGGATATTGGATAGGTTGGGAGGTAAGGCTATCTGATAGGCTTCAGGACCAATTCGGTGAAGAATTTGAAATGGTCCGATAAAACGAGGGGTAAGCTTCCTGGATTTTATTGCTCTGCCGATTCCAGTCCTTGGAGTGACTCTCATGAACACATGGTCGCCTTCTTGGAATTCCAAAGGTCTTCTCCTCTTATCACTGTAGCTCTTCTATCTATCGCTTGCTGCTTTCATCTTTTCCCTGATCTTGCAGACTTACTCCATTGTTTCCTGTACCACCTCTGGTCCAATTAATTGATTCTCACCCGTCTCATACCAGTAGAGAGGTGTCCTGCATTTCCTTCCATACATTGCTTCATACGACGCCATGCCAATACTCGAGTGAAAACTATTGTTGTACGTGAATTCAATCAGTGGAAGAAATTCATCCCAACTCCCTATGTGTTCCAGCACACATGCTCTTAACAAATCTTCCAAATATTGAATCGTCCTTTTCGACTGACCATCCGTCTAAGGATGATACGCCGAACTCATCCCTAATTTAGTTCCCAACGCATTGTTCAAACTTTGCCAAAACCTCGAAGTAAATCTCGGATCTCTATCCGATATTATACTCATTGGCACAGCATGCAGCCTCACTATCTCATTGATGTACAACTGGGTTAACTTTTCCAAAGAGAACCTCTGATTGATAGGTAAAAAGTGAGCACTTTTCATCAGTCTATCAATTATTACCCAAATTACATCATGCTTCTTTTGTGTCTTAGGTAAACCCGACACAAAGTCCATTGCGATACTGTCCCATTTCCATTCTGGGACATCCAGAGATTGCAATAATCCTGCTTGCATCTGGTGTTCGATCTTCGCCTTCTGACACACCAAGCAGGACTGGACATACTCTGCTATTTCCTTCTTCATTCCAGGCCACCATAACATCTTTTTCAAATCCTGATACATTTTAGTGGCACCTGGATGGAAACTTAGCTTACTTTTGTGTGCTTCCTCCAAGATCAAATTCTTAACTTCTCTATTCTATGCACACAGATCCTGTCACCGAACCTTAAGATTCCATCAGTACCTCGTTTAAACTCCACAGGTTCTCCTACTTCTATCTTCTGATTGACCTTTTGGAGGTACTTGTCTTCTGATTGCTTCTTCCAAACTAAGTCTAGGAATCCACTATTAATAGTGACCATTCCCAAATTTATCTTACTCTAGGACAATCCGGTTATCCCTAGATTCAGGTCTCTGAATTGCTCGATCAGTTCTAACTCCTTGATCATCATATCAGACATTTGCAACGATTTGACTTAACGCATCTGTTACGATGTTCGCCTTTCCAGGATGGTATTGGAGATCAAACTCATAATCCTTGATGAACTCCAACCATCTCCTTTGTCTTATGTTCAACTCTTTCTAATCAAACAAATACTTTAGACTTTTGTGATCACTGTACACTGTGAACTAAGCACCATACAGATGGTGTCCCCATATCTTCAACGCAAACACTATTGCAGCCAACTATAAGTCATGGGTTGGGTAATTCCTCTCATGTACTCTTAACTGTCTAGAGGCATACGCCACCACTTTTCCATTTTGCATGAGGACGCAACCCAGGTCTTGATGTGACGCATTGCAATACACATCAAACGGTACTAACATATTTGGCAAGACTAGCACATGAGATGTTGTAAGCCTCCCTTTAAACTCCTGAAAACTAGCCTCACACTCGTCAGTCCACTCAAACGCTTTTCATTTTCTTGTTAGTTGCGTCATCGGTAACGCAATCTTTGAGAATCCTTCGATGAACCGTCTCTAGTAACCTGCTAGTCCAAGAAAACTCCTAACTTCGCCCACTGTCTTAGGGCATTCCCAATTAAACACTGCTTCCACTTTGGCAGGATCCACATCTATCCCTTCATTGTTTATCACATGCCCTAGAAATTGTACTTCATCCAACCAGAACTCACACTTAGACAGCTTGGCATAGAGTTGTCTGTCCTTAAGCACTTGAAGTACAACCCGAAGATGCTCTGTATGTTCTTCTCTACTCAAAGAGTAGATTAGAATGTCGTCGATAAACACAATGACAAACTTGTCCAAGTACGGTCTGAAGATCCGATTTTTGTAGTATATGAACACGATTGAAGCATTAGTCATACCAAATGGCATAACCAAATACTCGTAATGACCATACCGACTTCTAAAAGCAGTCTTCGGTATATCATCTTCCTTCACTCGGATCTGATGGTATCTAGACCTCAGATCTATTTTATAAAACACAGTTGCTCCCTGCAACTGATCCATCAGGTCATCAATCCTCGGCAACGGGTACGTGTTCTTGATTGTTACCTTGTTCAGTTGCTGGTAATTCACACATAGCCTTGAGTTTCCGTTCTTCTTCCTTACAAACAACATCGACGCTCCCCACAGTGAAACACTTGGTCAGATAAACTCCTTCTTCATCATGTCATCCAACTATTTCTTAAGCTCTGCCAACTCTGTCGGGGACATTCGATAAAGTGCTATTGTTATCGGTCCCACCCCTGGTATGAGATCTATCGCAAACTCAATCTCCTGCTTAGGTGGTAGTCCTGGCACGTCATCCGGAAAAACTTCAGGAAACTCGCTTATGACAGGTAGTGCTTCCATCTTAGGAGACTTATTGGCATCCAAAGAAAACAGCACCACACAGCTCCTTGATTGTCCTTCTCCCGTACTACCATCATTGGCAGGCAATAATCCAGAAGGCTCCATAAAACGAAGAGTTTTATTTGAACAATCCAAGCCAATCCATGCCAAATATAATATCAATCTACTGCATAGGCAGATAGATAAGGTCAATAACAAAAGTCCGATTTTCTAAAACAACTGGACATGCTCGATAAACAAACAAAGTAGTTAATGTATCTCCCATAGCGGTAGAAACATTCATATCATAGGGTAAATATGTAATAGGAAGTTTCAAATGATCCATGCACTCAAGAGAAATAAACGAATGCATAGCACCTGAGTCAAATAATACAGATAAGATTTTTCCAAAAAATGAGACACTTATCCTGTATAAGATCAGGATCTCTAGTAGTCTCATAACCTCTAACGGCGAACACCCTTCCACTAGCTTGGGGTCTACCCCCTTGTTGATTTATTGTCTGAGCTCTCGATCCACTACTCCGAGCTCCTCTACTTTGTTGTTGCACCGGATTTCTGATTACATTGCTCTGGGGACACGATATGGACATGTGCCCCGCTTGTCCACACTGATAGCTTATCACATTTTGCATTTGGGAACAATTTCTGATCAGATGGGACCCTCCACACTTGTACCAAGTCAGCATCCCTGAAGATGTCTGACTGGAACCTCCATTGTCAACACTTGCTACTTGATGATTTGGGCGACTGTAAGGTCTCACCCACTGCTGATATCTTCCCCCACGATCTCTCTGACTGCTGCCTCCTCTAATCGGTCCGCCACTCCGCTGCGGTGGCTGTGCTCGTCTCCAACTGTTGTGACTCTCTAACATGGTGCACGTTTCCACTAAGGTTTGAAAGTGGTTCTATTCTAGTGGCAGCATTGCCCGCTTCAGCTCGGGCCTCAAACCATCTTCAAACTTTATGCACACCCACTCTTCATCTGGGTGAACTTGATAAAACTGGGAGAACTCCAACAATGACTCAAATCGGTTAGCATACTCTCCCACATATAAATTCCCTGCCTCAGACTCATGAACTCTCTCATTCATAAGACATACAAATGTCTTATAAATGCTTAAACAGTTTTTCCCGTACATTAAGAATAACTTGCGTATCGGACACTCTACCCTTTCTAAGCATAGCTGACATCCAATGAGGATCCAACTAACAGTGTCGGTATTCATCCTACCCCAAAGTCCTCACTCCTGATCAGACATAATCCCACAGTCCGGTTTAGAACCAAACTGATTTGATACCACCAAATGAGACACCCCGATGTCCCATTAAAGAACAATCCTAATTAACTAATCCTTAATCCGTTTATTAGCGTTAGCGCGATTTTTATATAAAAAAATATTATACTTTACAGAAGCTGGAAAATTAAAACTTATAAAAATGTAGAGTAGAATAAAATTAGAACGACGTATATACATAATATGTACAACAACTCTCCAAAGTATAGTCGATCCCAACAGAGGGGTCATAATCCTAGAATAACTGTACAACTGATAAAGTAAAAGAAATGGTAAACAAGTCACAAAACACTGGTCTCATAAAAGATATAAAAACCTATATAGACAGCATCTACCCTCCCTGCCTCACACAAAATACATCAAAATCCAAAATAACTCTCAGAGTCTCTACCTAACAGACGCTACCGACATACCATATCAATGACGATATGGGCGTCTGAAACTACCCTTGCCCTTGACGTCTGGAACTACCCTCGCCTCTACGCCTAAGTCCTCACGGAGTCGTTGCTGCTCCTCAAGACCTTCCGGCAGAATCCTCTACGGGTAGTGCATCAGTCTATGCTCCGATCCTATCACCGTCGTTGTACAGCTGCTGCTGCTCATCTACCGAACATACGGTACATACAGAGAAAAGGAGATATATAAGAGAGATAAGATACTATAACACCATAAAAGGGGTCGGGGCACAATACAACATGTTAACATACAACAGAGATTGGCACCGATCACAAACATCTTGCGAGTCAACCATTTACAAAACATCCTCGATCCACATCTAGGGTCATAATCCTCTAAGGAGTCACACTCCTATGCATGTCGGTCGATCACTCTCACAGGGAACTCCGATTCCCGATATTCTCTTTCTTTCTCACCCTCGGGCCTCCCTTGCCCAGAGAATGTCAGTTGGTTTGTCCAGGGTACCTTTCCGCTCACCGTGACCAATAAGGGTGCTTCCCCCTATGAGCTACAACTCCAATAGGGGTATCTTGGTCGCCTCAAAAGGTCCACCTGCGACTGGAATACACAGGTCCAGACGTCGGGATAGCCAAGCCTCCACGGCGGTCTCGACACAGTGGGAACAAATCACTGGTCTCTTGAAAACTATTCCAGACCGGACTACATCCCCAAGGTTCCCAGATCGTCCCTCTCCATATTCCGTACCCGTACCCAGGTACACCAACCTCGCGTGACTCCCAGTCACACGGCTCGCCACTTTGGCAACTTATGCAATGCACAAACATCCTAAGTTGACACCGGTACCAAACGCATTCCTACGTTCTTCACGATACCAACGCATACACACCTCAATACGGAACCCATATACCGTTATCCAACATCAAACCAAACAGAGTACCCTTAGGGTGTCAACTAGGGTTCTAACATCATCACAACCAGACAATCATCCTCAACAACCATGACATACATATATATATTGATAATAAATATATCCAAACAACATATTAAGCATGTTATCACAGATCAAACCTCAAACATCACAACATCCATAAACACATAAAGCAGATATCACATGCATCCTCAAGCAGATAAACTTAAAATACTATTTTGCCCTAATGTCGATAAGTCTACGATAATTAAACCCAAAGTATCATTTCAAATCATTTTCAAGTTGGGATTAACCATCGTTGACTACATGACAACTAGTAGGGTCTGGGGCACCCAACGCAGACAAAATAACATGCTATATTGAGCTTGCCTCCTCGGCGTGATAGTCACTTTCTCCCCACCTTACCAACGTGCATACTTTCCCGTAAACGTACCGATTGCCTCAACGCTGTAACAGCCTGATTTTAATTATGATGTTCAACCGCTTAAAATATAATTAAATTATATTTTAAACTTGAGAGTTAGAAAGCGTTTTTTATTAAAATAAAATCATATTCATAGTCTACTTTATGGTAGAGGGTTACGATAAAATTTTCGGTTGAAAATTCAGACGAAAGTCGGTCTGCGTTTTCACTGCCGGTACAAGTTTACTGTGCAGAAAACCCAATTTTGACCCGTGAACGAGATAGTTAATGTTCTTATTATGTTTCCTTCAACTTTGGTTATTTTGAAAATTTTCGTTCAAAAATAAAATATAATATTTTATTCGGGTGAAAACGTCGGAAGAATTACGATCGGAAATGCAACCGGGTACAAAATGGAGTAGAATAGGAGACATAAAAGGCTTGATGTGAGATGAGGGAGTGAGGTGACTCACTAGAGGTATGGCCTAAGCTACCTGCTAAAAAGTGGTCATGATGGACTTTTTGAAATATATCATATTATATTCTAAAAACCTATTTTTCTCTTTCCTCTTCAACCAAACAAGGCACAAGGTCAAAACTTGCTCTCCAAGCTCATTCCTCTCTCCTCAATTTTGTGCCACTCTCTCCCCTCTCTATATATACCCCTTTCATTTTCACTTCATCATCTTCCTCCTTCAATCTCCATTAAACCTTCATCTTCTTCTTTCTTCTAAAAGTTCAAGCTCTTAAAGCTTTAGTTTTTATTCATCTTTTCTAATTAAGTTCTTCATTAAAGTTATTCCTTATACTAAGGACAATGCTCTCATATGAATCTTTTTGCAAGTTTCATCTTTTATTTCTTAGTTTACTTTATGTGTTCTTTATATGCTTTAAACTTCTAAAATCTCTCTAAAATGGTAGAAAACTCCTTTTGAGTTGAAACCAATTTCTATAGTCTTGTATTAACTTATATTTTCACATACTAAGAGTTTATATTAAACAAAAATCTCTACCTATCTCTTCCAATGAAGGCCGAATGCTTGCATTTGTGACCTAGGAAGTTTTTGTTTCAACTTTTGGAATATGATCATGTGTTTGAGTTTCTAACTATCCATTGATCTTAAATCTATAAATCTTGAAACTTTTGATAGTTTGTTCTTATGATTGCTGAAAATATGAATAAGTAAGTCTAGGATACTATGTTTCAACTTTCCAAGTATGATCATTTAGAACTCTTAATACCTTGTGATTCTAAACCTAAGAGTTATTGTTAAACAAAGAATATTTTTCTCATCATCCTATGATGGCCGAAACTTAGTGTTTAGGTGCTAGGATGTTTGAGTTTTTATTTTTCCAAAATGATCATGGACTTAAGCTCTATAAGATATTTGGATGCTAGGTCTAAGAGATTGGAAAGTTAAAGGATTTCTAACTTGTTTATTCTATGTTATTAAAGCTAGGATGTATTACTTTCATTTTTCCAAGATGATCATGGACTTGAGCTCCATAAGATATTTGGATGCTAAGTCTAAGAGATTGGAATGTTTAAGTTTCCATTGTTTTCCAAAATGACCATGGACTTGAGCTCCATAAGATATTTGGATGCTAAGTCTAAGAGATTGGAAAGTTTAAATATTTCTAACCTATAAATCCTATGAAGGCCGAACCTAGAAGGTTATGGACCTAGGATACTTTGTTCTTATTTTTCCAAATGATCATGGTTTTGAGCTCCTTAATACATATGGATGCTAAACCTAAGAGATTGGAGAGTTTAGTTAATGCTAGCCTATTTTACTAGCCTTGGTAAAATACCCCAAGTTTATAACTTAGTGGGATTTTAATTCAACTTTGTTAAGTGATCATTGTTTATGAACTCCTAACACTTAAGGATCATAAATCCATGAGTTGTATAATTTTCGGGAATCTCTAACCCTAAGAACTAGTCTTGGCCGAACCTATACCTTGTGGTTTAGTGTTCTTGTTTGATTTTAACTTGTGATTTTGTGTTCATAACCTTAGACTTCCATTGCGGAGGAAACGAGGACGTTCGTGGTATACCTCTTCGAGCATCTAATCTCCTTACCTTCACAGAAGGTGGAGTTAGTACTTTATGGTGTGACAACGAGGAGCTTCGAATTCGAGAGTTCGGTGATAACCCAGGTGGGGGAAAGAATCAACCTATCGTCGGAATCAATAAGTAGTATATTATATAATAATTGTGTAAGGTGACCTAAACCTTACTAGTAGTCAAGTAATCAACAAGACCAAAATCACATTGGAAACCTTTTCTGAAAAACCAATGGCGATTCGGGGATTGTAGGTTTATCGATATTAGGTTGATTTTATATTGTTGATGGTTGATTTTATTTTATTACCTTTATTGAATTGATTTTGTGCTATGTTGGTGATATGAGAATATTTTGATTGATATTGTGTTATGCATGATCTGTCTGGTTTGTATTATTATTCTTAGCGGCTTTTATGTGAAGATATATATGTTGTCTAAGAGATGATTGTTTTGGGTGTGAGGATAATAATGATCTAGAACTGCCTAACCTAGATGATGTATGTTAAAGAGGTGTTACGACATAGAATATGTGTCAAGTTCTAATGGAAGGTTAAGCACTAAGATGTTGTTAAAACGGGTTGGTGAGATTCAAGTATAGGTGTTGTGTCCACAACCGTGTATTGGTAATATAATACATAAGGACAAAAGTGAATTGGTAATATAATACACAAAGACAAAAGTGTATTTGTAATATAATACGCAAGGACATCTATGTATTGGTAATATAATACACCGTGTATTGGTAATATAATACACGTAAAACATTTCTGTGTATTGGTAATATAATACACCGTGTAATGGTAATATAATACACGTAAAACACTTTTGTGTATTGGTAATATAATGCACCATGTATTGGTAATACAATACACGTAAAATCAAGAGTTCTCGCGATACCACTTCCACCTTAGGAAATAGGTGTGCAGCTATGGTGTCTTTGAGTAGCATGAGATTGGGGGTAGAGGATGATATATATTAACTTGAGGATGATCTGTTAGTTATGTGTGTTGTTTGTCTGTGACAATTACTGTATAATGTACTATGACTCTTTTCCGCTTTTTAATGATAGAATTGTTTCTTATCCCCTATGTTTCTGTATTTTTGAGGGTTACTTTGGTTTACGTTAGAAGACCCGATGGAGGGTTATGTTGCTGAGGAGCTAGACGGAACTCGGTATGAAACCGATATTGCTGAGGAGTTGGATGGAACTCCTCAGCAATCTCCGTTTCATACAGAGTATAGGCATTATGGCCAGTGTGTCTAAGGAGCATTTTTATATTTCCGCTAAGTATGTTTGTTATTAAGTTTATGCCTGTGAGGGATCCTACTGAGAGGATACCCTCAACAGTGTTTTGGTATTTGATGAGTGTGATTTCACCTCATATTTCATTGTCATTTTGCATGCATTTTCATATAGCTTAGGCATATTTAATTTGATTTTTTTTTAATTTTTACCTTGGAACGGGTAAGGCGGTTTTGTGGTGTTGTTGTGCAGGAATTAAGAATTAAAATGCTCGGGATCAACCATGATGGAGCTTGCATGAAGATGGAGCTTGAAAATTAAAGAAAATGAGCCCAACAGAGCCCATCACAGCCTAGCCGTGACAGCCATCACGACCGTGATTGAGTAGAGCTTAAAAGAAAGAATGGAAAAGTCAGAACTGGTCACGGCCAGCCCGTGATGCCCATCACGGCCGTGACATGTCAGCTGAACCAGACCCTCACAGGCAGAACTGATCACGACCTAGACGTGATGGTGATCACGGCCGTGACAGACCAACCAGTGAAGCAACCTCCAAGGCAGAATCCGTCACGGCCTGGCCGTGATGGCCGACGCGCAATATTTCGATCAGTAGAAATTGATTTGATCTGAATTGGTGTTTGATTGGGATTCAAATTACCCTAATCTATAAATAGGGCAATTAGGCAGAGACTTAGGGGGACTTTTGGGCTGCTACACTTAGGCAAAATTAGGATTCTCTTCTTCTTCTTCTTCTTCTTCTTCTTCTTCTTCTTCTTCTTCTTCTTCTCCTCCTCCTCCTCCTCTTAGGTTTTATTTCATGTTTTTGTTAACCAAGCTTGTCATCACTATGGCAATGCTTGAGTAGTAGCTTTATTTCTAGGGATTGGAGCTATGCCCAAGATCCGATTTATGTTATGAATTGATGTTTTACCTTTGTTAATTTCGATTTTGCTTTAGATCTAATCTCTATTGTTTTAATTACTCGTAAATTCGGTGGCCACTTATTTGCGTGTCGTAGATACTCTAAGGAGGAACCTAGCGGTGAACTTAGGTATCGGATCTATAGAATCAGACTTAGGACTTAAATCACGAGTTAGAAGCGGTCCTTCGAGGATTAATGAATTGTCACAAAGCTTAAATGGTTCAATCTAAATTCAACTACCACGAGAGTAGGGGTCGGTTTAATTGGGCACGGTTTTTGTAACCCGAGAGGGAGAATTAACTTATTTAGGATAAATTCGCCTTCAAAGCAATTTTGATAATTAACAAGGGGTAGTCAATTTAGTAACATGAATAATCTTGTTGGTAACCCAATTCCTAGGAATCTCTTTAGATTTGAAAAACCCCAAATTGATTTACTTTCCTATTTTGTTTAATTGCAATTTTAAATTTGATTGTTGCTTGATTGTTATTTCAAAAATAAAAACCTTTTCAAAATCTCTTCTTTATATAGTCCAGTTTAATTGATTTGATAATTAGTTGTGATTTGAGATCACGGTCTCTGTGGGATCGATCTTTTTATTACTTGGTGACGAATCTGGTACACTTGCCGGAATCCACGCACCATCAGTATTGTAATGAACAACTAAGTCTGTGTTTACATATGTTAAAGTTATTGTGTTTTAAATTGCAGAAGTTATATGATAATTAAATAAGTTTTTATTTTTCACGTATTTTCACGATATGCGAGCGATTAAGAATTGATTTAAGAAGGTAATTAATCTAATAAAACACTGGGGCACAATGGGGTGTCTCAAATGCTATCGGCAGGAACCTCGGTACACTTTCCAAAAACAACCTCGAATAATAACAGCGGCTGTACGCTTCAAAACTAGATATGCCTCCTCTCCCACGGTTGATTCACGGTCGACTGATTCGGCAGAAAAACACGTAAAAGCCTAAAATGCATCGAAAACGATATTGGGACCAAGAATATCAGCAG
Organism: Sophora flavescens; assembly: GCA_030762895.1. Taxonomy (NCBI): domain Eukaryota; kingdom Viridiplantae; phylum Streptophyta; class Magnoliopsida; order Fabales; family Fabaceae; genus Sophora; species Sophora flavescens. The sequence goes on along the minus strand of CM061069.1, from coordinate 87,931,009 downwards.
AATAAATTTAAATAGATTAAAAAGGACAAATTTCGATGGCGTCGACACCGACATACCTCGACGATTCTCACATGCATGGACGTAGCTACGAAGTCGAAGCCACGAGCATGAATATGCGATCGGTTTGACAATCCGACAAGAGAAACCGCTACAATCTGAGCTTCCGACTTCTACTCATCAATCCGACGGCTGAAAATAATGAAAAACATGCCATTAACCATCTGCCAAAGTTTCAGATCGATCCAACGGTGCACGAATCCGTAGTTGTGAATTTACAGAGACATAGTTGTGGGTTTGGGAATGGCTATTCTATATTTCAAGGCTACTGTTCGAGCTCCATATATCACATTCCAGACCTTTGGTTACAAATTTTAATGGTGAGAACTAAGAAATACCTGTGATAAACCTCCTCACAAATTTTCAGTCCGATCTAACGGTGAAAGTACCTCGGATGGTCGTTCTATGGTGACAGGTTAGATGGTATACGGGTTGAGTTTCTCACCATCTAAGTCCATTGTACGAGCTGAATATCTCACTCTCTATAAAGGTTTGTTTGCAATTTTGATCGTTGGATATAAAGATGAACAAGTCTTGAACCTTCATACAAAATTTGAGCATGATCCAACGGTTGACAAATATATGGTTACGATTTCACAGAAACATGGTAGGATGAGTTTTTGGGTGTGAATGAGTATGTAACTTATTCTTTCCTTCACTTAACTATTCATCCAGCACATGAAGAGGTGAGGGGGCGAAATTGGCTATGTAAGTATGAGTGAAATGTGTTTGAAGGAGGAGATGAGGTCATTTTTGTTGTTTTATTTTTAATTTAGATGAATTTAGGTAGTTCTTTTTTTAAGTTAGGGAAAAACAAGTGTCATAACTTAGGCTAGGTGTCATCCATACAAAAGATAGTGGAAAACAAGTGTCATAACTTAGGCTAGGTGTCATCCGTTCAAAAGGTAGTGGAAAACAAGTGTCATTAGGATATGTTAGTGGAGTGTGAGGTGGCACCATTATATCGTGACACGTGTCATTGCGTGTTGCTCCGTCGGCACAACCGGGTGTTTTCTTCTGTATCTTCCTACTGCTGGAATATTTTTCTCAATTATTTTAGACTACTCCCAAAAAATTATTATGATCAAGCCCCGACCTGATTTTAATATTCCAACTCTCAATTAATTAATTAATAGACCGATTAATCGTTCGGTTTGCGTTTGTTTGTGTTACGGATCCATTTCGGCTCTGTTTCTCCTCAAACTTGAAACGCAAGCTAACTAACACCTAAGGAACATGATTAAGTATTTAATTATCCTTAATCTTTTCCTTAAACCCTAATCAAGAAATCAGGGTGTTACAGGAACAAGCTCGGAGGAAGCCATATTTTCGAACACCAGGAAATGACCAGAACGAACAACCCTATCGTCCAGTTGTTTCTGCATCAGGTGGTGGAGGCCAAAGGAGTCAAAGCCAAGGCCAAGTTAAGAGGTGTTACAAATGTGGAGATCTGAAGCACATGGCAGATAAATGCCCTTTGAAAGGAAAGAAATGTTTCAATTGTAATCAAGTAGGACACTTATCAATGGATTGTAATGCACCAAGGCGTGGACCGGTTGCCAATAACACAAGAACCAATAAACCAACGACTAAAGGGAAATTTTATACCATGAGAGGTGTTGAAGCTTCAAATTCTGACGATCTCATATAAGGTAGTTTTGACATCGCTAGTAATCTTTAACTGAACTTTTAAATTCAGGTGCAATGCATTCTTTTTCGATGGATTGTGTGAAACATTTGAGTTTGTCTGTTTCTTCCTTATCATATGGTGTGATTGTTTCAAACCTCAATTTATGAAACCAATTATTGTGGAATTTTATATGTGTGAACTGTCATCTTGTTGTTTGTAACATCCCTGACTGCTCTATGGATTGACGACTGTCCCCACAGACCAACACGGGTCTTTTCGGCCTGCTTTGTCCTCACTCACACGCTTCCCGGGAAAACTTCCCAGGAGGTCACCCATCCCATAATTGCTCCAAGTCAAGCACACTTAACTGTGGAGTTCTTAAGTGATGAGCTACCGAAAAGAAGATGCATCTTGTTAGTATAGTTAGTACCAATCAATTCATATAAGCCATCCTCAACTGTATAGTCCCATACCTACACAGTCTCAGGATCCCTCTCATTCGGGCGTGTAATCAGTTCATTCATGTATCCCTCCGCCTAGAAGCCCGCTCCTTGTCCATGCCTTCTTGCACCGGCGATCACTCCCCGCCCTCGTCGGCACCCGGGTGTTACATGCCCACCAACTTCCGCTTTGGTTCGTCCCCGAACCACACCGTACTGGAAGAGGTGCCGCTCTGATACCATTTGTAACATCCCTGACTGCTCTATGGATTGACGACTGTCCCCACAAACCAACACGGGTCTTTTCGGCGTGCTTTGTCCTCTCTCACACGCTTCTCAGGAAAACTTCCCAGGAGGTCACCCATCCCAGAATTGCTCCAAGTCAAGCACGCTTAACTGTGGAGTTCTTAAGTGATGAGCTACCGAAAAGAAGATGCATCTTGTTAGTATAGGTAGTATCAATCAATTCATATAAGCCTTCCTCAACTGTATAGTCCCATACCTACACAGTCTCAGGATCCCTCTCATTCGGGCATGTAATCGGTTCATTCATGTATCCCTCCGCCTAGAAGCCTGCCAGGAGCCGCTCCTTGTTCGTGCCTTCTTGAACCGGCGATCACTCCCCGCCCTCGTCGGCACCCGGGTGTTACATTGTTCGGGATAGACACTTTCTTTACAAAAGAAGTTTCCCGATGAGACTTAGTCTAGTCACTTTTACTCTTAGTGGAAATGATCCAGTCTGAAATTTTGTTGGACTATTGTTCTATTAAATCATTGTGTAATAAAGTCCTTGTGAAAGAATAAACTTTATTAGATTCATGTTTGTAAACGTGTATCGATCATACATTTTTACACCCACGATCCTACTAAAGAATCTTTTTACATAATGGATATTCATGTATCTTTTTGATACTTGTTATAATCTTCAAGACCATGTCTTATAGTAGTTCGAAAGGACTTGTCACCTTTGATCAACTTTACCCTACATATTTACCAAAACATCATTAACGTGTGGCCTATCTCATAAGTTATGAGGATGATTATTTGATTTATATCATGATATCAGAGTTAGTTGAGTACAGTAAGAAAATAATTTGGCGTATAAGACCTCACTGGTTAAGATTGATTGTATGAGTTTGAAGATTTACAGGAAAGTGTTTATAGTAGTTTTACCTAAACTGAATGTGAGCTGAAAAGTAGAGTTCTTGGGTAAAACTAAGTTGTTAGAAAAGTTCAAAATTTAAGAGTTAGATAATTCTACCCTATGTGATCTCTTTTGGTTTTAATTTCATTAAGAGGTACCATAAAGTTATTTTGAGGTTGAGATGTGTGAGGTGATATAAATTGGAGTGGTGAAGTAAAATAAAAAAGGACTAAGACTATGATTGGATACTTTGAGTAGGAAGTTGATGCACGTTGTTGTAAAGGTATTGTTGATCTTGGTGATAATTGTGAGAGTTAGATGATTGGAATAAGGTTTTCTAGTGAAGCAGTGTTGAGAAGAGAAGTGATTAAGTTTTGATTATGTCCTTTGAGTGTGATAGACTCATATGAAAGGTTGAGGATAGTGAGGATAAATAGAACGACATAAGAATGAATTATGTTAAGGAGTTATTGAATAAGAGGAAATAAAGAAATGGGAAATGCAATGTAGGATCTTAAGGTTAAGAGGAGAGTATAAAATCCTGTTTAGTTTCGAGTCACGAAATTTTGAAGACTAAATTTTTTTTAGTGGGGTAGCAATATTGTAACACCCCGATTTTTCACCACTTTCTAATATCGGTAAATATTTTTATACGAGATTTAAAAAATGATTGTGGGAAAACCAAAGTCTTATTCATATTATACTTATTTTCATAAGGTTACAGTTAAATTTTGGGTTGAAAATTCAGACGGAACCCGGTCTGCGTTTTCACTGACAGTAAAATTTTAATGATCAGAAAACCTAATTTTGACTCGAGAACGAAATGGTTAGATTTTATATCCCGTTTCCAAAGAAATTGGTTATTTTGAAAATTTTCAAAATAAATAAGTTATTATACCTTACTCGGGCATAAAACCTAAATCGGGTAATCGACGGAGTCGAGAACGGATGTTCAGAGACAAAACCCGACATCGGATGATGAGACATCTTGCCACCTAGGGTGGTGAGTCATAGGGGTGACTCACCTAACATTTAATTCATGTAATGATGAGTTTAAGTGTGAAAATACCATAATGCCCATATCCTAACCTATCCTAGTTAAATATTAACCATGGTTAAGGCAAGACAACTTCAAATTTGCTTATTCATCTTGTTTTTGTGGTGAAAAATCAGTCACATCTCCTACACTTACTCACCACAAATTTGTCATGATGGCTTTTTAGGAGGAAATGACTTTTATAACCCTAGGCTTTTATGAAATTCCAAACTTGTCCCTATGTGCTTTTACCATTTTGTCCCCAAGACAATTTGAAGGACAAAAATACCCCCCCCCCCCCTCAATTTTGTGCAGCCCCTCCCCCTTACACTTACTCAATTTTATGATAACTTCATCTTCTTCATCACTTTCTCAAGAACACCATAAGTGATTTTGTGAAGAACTTGGTCTTTTCTCTTAATTTCTTCAATCTACAAGAGGTATATCTTCCTCTCCATGATCAATCATGTCTTCTTCAACATTGATTTCACTTGTTTCATGCCATGATCATTATTTGAAATTCTTAGATCTAGATCTTCTCAAATCTCTAGAAAATTGTAGAAAAATCCATTTGATTTGAAACCAATTGTTATGAACTCATCATGATGTCTATATTTATCATTTAGAAGCATGAACCCAAAAGAAATTTCCTCGTTATTTCTCCATTGATGGCCGAAAACCCTAGGTTTTTGGTGTAAATGGGTTTTGCTTCAATTTTTGTTAAATGATACTTGATTTCATCTCTTTAATCCTTATGATTATTGAATCCAAGTGATTAGAAAACCAAATCAAATCCTCGCCTAATTTTTTAAAAAAGGGCTGAAACCCTAACTATGTTGGTTAGGTGAGTTTTGATTCAAATCTTTGACAAATGATCATTGATTATGTCTTTATCATGCTTAAGGATCATTAATCTAAGAGTTTGTAAAATTTTAACATCCCTAGCCTAATTAATTAGTGAGGGTCGAATCCTAGTTCATATGAACTAGATGAATTTGTTTCATTTTGTTGATTCATTTGTTAATTTGTGATTTGACTTGTTGTGAAGGATAAATATTTGTTTGATCATCCTGAGTTGTACAGAGAAAACCGGATTCAAATAGGAAAATAGTTCGTGAAACGAAACTTGAATCTTCAAGAGGGAAGGGGTGTTTACCTGAGGAGTTTAAGATAGTCATATGCTATCTTAGTATTGTCTATAATTTATCTGTTGTGGTTTTGTGTGGCTTTAAATTAATTACTGTTTAATTTGTTTATGTGTTTTGATGTGAGTGATTTAATTTTGTGGTTATAATTTTATTTTAAAATTATAACTGTGATGCATGCAATAATTGTGATGTACGCTATACTGTGTTGTAGTAAATTTATCTCTTGTTTGTTTGAGTGATAGATTGAGAAACTTGACGGTGGTCAGTATTCAAATTAATTTGAAGATAAAAGTTTGATAAACTTATATATTTAGTGCATGTTTGGAAAACACCATTTCAACTGTTTTTTGATACTTTCAGCTGTTTTGCAAACAATCTATCATGTTTGGTATATCATATTATTTTTCTAAAAAAAAAAAATTCTTTGAAAAAAAAGTTGTTTTAACATATTTTCATCCATCTGTTTTGGAGGACCGTGTGAATATTTCACTCCAGATTATTCACATGTTTTGACATAAATGCCCCTTGTCAATTCTCATGCATTAAGCTGCTCCGATAAAAACATCTTACTGCATTCCACGCATAAAGCCCCGCCACCCCACTGTTCCAATAATTGCCTATTTTATGACTAAAAAAACGAGTACACATTTTAGAAAATGTTTCATGGTCGAATAGGAGTGGTTATTCACTGTTCTAATAATTATGTATATTTATTAATATCAAAAGTTTACAATTTTTCTGAAATTCTTTATAATACAAAAATAATTGATGATTAACATGAAAAAAATTACATATAAAAAATGTTAAAAGAATATCAAATAAATAATTACATACCCTTTTCGTAATTTACTACACAAAATGATTTTTCTAGCACCACCCAAACGAAATAGATTATCTTAAAATCGTTTTTCAGCAAAAAGACCCAAACAAAAACAGATTCTGATTATAATCGATTATTCAAAAAATAGATTATCAACATAATCTTTTTTTTTCAGCTTTCCCAAACACACTCTTACTCAAAGTAATTAAATTGTGGAAAGTTGAATAAAAGTGGAAAAATATTATTTTAATAATAATTTCAGTGAAAGATGAGTTAATGAGTGACAATAAGGGTGAAACTGTAAAATATTTCACAGGCGTTAGTTCTTCTAAAATAAATTCAATAATAATTTAAAATGTTATTTAAAATAAATAAGTTACTAAAATAAAGTAATATTCACGTCGGAATAATTAATTACAACAAAAAAATCATTTTGAGTTATAAAAGGATTTTTACGGTGAAATTTTGGAAAAACGGTTTTATTTTTGTTACGGATTTATTTAGAAAGGACTTTTAAAGAGTTTATGTTTTTATGAGAACGATTTTCAAGAATGAAGTAATTGGGAGAAAAATGAATTTATATACGATTTAATGTTTTATAAACGATTTTAACGGAAAAGAATTTCTGTAAAGGAGTTTTATTCAGTGAAAATAATTCCGTTAAACTTGGATAAGTTTTCGGAGGTTTAGTTTTGTATTTATTGTTTCACTGAGCGAAATGTTTTAAAGAATAAAAGTGAACCTCGTAATCGAGACGTCGAAATTCTATTGTTCTGTTTACACGTGGATCATGGATCTGTGTTATTGGACTAGTGTGTCCTGTAAAAGTTTTGTGGACCGGTGTGTCCTATAATTGATATGGTGACTGTGTATCCCATATCCGCGAGCCTAAGATTGGTGCATCGGTTTAGGGCTTTGCGATTGAGCACTCGGACTGGTGTGTCCTATGTTGAGTTTGAAACACTTGGACTGTGTGTCCTGTGTTTGTTTAAATTGAAAAGACTCAATATTAAAATTAATCATGGTCGTAAGCCTTTGAGCTTTGACAAGGTAAGAATGTAACGAAAAAGAAAACGAGACGAGAATAAAAGTTTTTCTCATGCATTATTTGGCAGACATGCCATGTGTTAATTTATAGATCATTGAGTCCTGAGTGTTGGCCAATGTATCTTTATGGACAATGTTTCCATTTATCGCGATAACCATTGTGTCCTGAGTGTTGGCCAATGTGTCATGGACAATGTTTCCATTTATCACTATGACCATTGTGTCATATTTGCGCAATAACCATTGTGTCCTGAGTGTTGGCCAATGTGTTATATATTTGTTGGACATTGATTCTTTCGTTGACAATGATCCATGTAAAGAGCTTGATCTGCTCAAACTAAAAGAAGTTTTGGGATCTCCGGAGATTAGATATCAAATTAGAGCCTGAATATTGAAGTGTCGTGCATTTTTATAAAATCGCGATGACTGACGGGTATGAATCCCTTTGACAAAATTATTATACTGTTTGGATAATTTCCATATGTTATGAATATTATGAATATGTTGTTTTGTGTGTCGTGCATGTGGTTATCTTATCAAAACTCATATATTGGTATCTCACCCTTGCTATATATATCTTTTTTTTTTTTTTTGCTGTTGTACCTAGATGAGGCAAAGGATTTCCAGTTCACTCGAGGAGTTTAGTACCGATCCTTGAAGAGGTTGGTGATAGTGGTAAGGACCATGGAGGTCTTTCCAGTAGATGTCTTATAGAGTGACCAACTAAGGATTTTCTTGAGTTGTGTGTTTTCCAGATAGTTGGTATAAGTAGTCTTGAGAACTTTATATGGTTTGGTTTTCAGTTGGGAATAATAAAGTATTTTTAGAAAAACTTGTACGTTGTGGAATGTTTTGTTTTATAAATAAAATCAATGTATGTGTATCGACAAGTATTGCGTAGATTTATTATTTGATGTGCGCATCACACTTTTCGAAGTATGCTACAATAAAATTTTTACTCTCAAGTTTTCTTACTTAAAGTAAATAAATTTCCGAAAACAACCAGCAATTTACTTTTTAATTTATTTCCGCACGTGTTCATGAGATAATGCCCAATGGGGTGTTACAATTACCGTAGTTATTAAATTAAGACTTTAATTTTGATATACCGTTGATATAAAATAATTTACTTTGTCAATCAATTAAAATTATCATATGTGTAACTTTTAAGATAATTACAATATCGGTCAAACACTTTTTTTTTTACAGAAAAATTATAATTCATTTCATTCATAATAGTTGCTTCAATACAAGCTGGCATATCATAATAAAATTGAGGACTAGCATTATATATGGCACCCCTTGCTAGGATATGAGCCGCCATATTTATATAATTCCTCCTAACAAACTTCATCCGAGAATTTTTTTAAAAAAGAAAAGAGTTACTTTCTACAATCATCCACTGTGAGCCCATATTCTGTAACATCCAACTTGGTTGATTTAACACTATTAACAACAAGCTTTGCATCCATCTCAAAGATAACCTCCTTGAAGCCCAACTTTCTCAATCATTCAATGGCTGCTTTGCAGACCATAAGTTTCACCCATTTTAACGTTAATGATGTGATAATTAATGATCATTTGATAGTATATTTTTTTTACGTTAGTAGTACATACCAGTTAATCCTTAAAATTAATGGCTTTTTTTTCAACTATTGAATAAATTCTTCGGTGAATAAAACTGATTTTGAATTTACTCGATAAATTTTCCATCAAACTTGTTGAAGCAACATTACATGACTAGTTTTAAGAGATCAAAGATATTCCATAAAATTTAAAAAATATTCTTACAATCATACTTCAAAATTAATTATTTAGCAGCTCATGCATGTTGTTGGTCTGAGTGGCAACGGGCTCAGACACCTTAAGCAAGTTGTCATAAGCTCGACTCATGATTCTTGTGTATGGAGAAAATCTGATTAGGAGGAGGGGCAACCTATAAATGTCGCACAGGTCTCTGACGGAGATTAATATAACTATGGTGGATACTTCGTATCAATAACGTGGCTACATACCCAAAAAATTATTTTGCAGCTCATGATGTGTAAGAAATTCTTTTAAGCGTTTAATTTTGATACATTGTTTGTATAAAATACTATCAAGTAATCACAAAATATCCTATATTCATCTATTAAGATACATAATTATTATAAGAGTCAAACATTTTTAATAATATGACAATTCATGATTAATTGCCAATATAAAAAAATCTTTTCATTGACCTTGCATAACAATTAAATTCATTTGGTAAACACTACAACATAAGTAATTTTTAATGACATTTAAAAAAGGCTTCAAATTATATAAAAAAATGCATATTAACATTAGTAACATTTTAGCAAGTATGAGAAAGTCCATGTCGCAAAATGTTATAATATATATTTTTGTAATATTTATTTATTATATAACAACAATTTTATTAAATATAGCTAAATGTTAAAAATGTCGGTAAAAATTTTTTTTTTGTAATATTTAAAAAAAGTGCTACCAATTTTAAAAAAGTTATAAAGAATATTATTGATAACAATTTGAAAATGTAATTGATTATAAAAAAAAATTCACGAAAGGTAATATTAATATTTTTAAATATTACTCAATTTAAAATACCATTGAAACTAAAATAGCAATGATATATAAAGGAGCAAATTCTTCCCAATTAGGTCATATATCCAGGCAATCGAAGCACTTCAGCATAGCTATTGTCCTCTGCCTCCTATCACGACTCTTAAATTTTCGCACAACTAAATTCAGAACAATATAAAAAAAATTACGATAAAAATGTATACTAATTAAATCCAATATTTAATGACATGCCATCATATTATTTAATATGTTAAACATTTATATAAATTTTAGTTCATTAAATTATGTGAAAACACATCATCAAAGAAAAATGTAAAATATATCCCAACAGTACTTCAAGATTTTACTCTAACTATTAGCTCCGCTAGAAAACAAAATTAAATGGATTTATTATCAAAAGAAAAGAGCATGTATGTGATTGAATTGCTTCATTCAGTGGATGACAAAAGCAATATTCTTGATTTTTTTTTTAAAAACGTTGCCTAAGCTTGGTCTAATGTCCTACATGTAAAAGAGAGAGAAAAAAACCAATAGATTCGAAGGCCCGAATCTGAACGATAGACAAGGAATTAGATAATCATAATTAAGAAGACACTCATTTATTCATGTTCTAGGACCACTAGCATTATCTCTAATCTATAATCTATAATCTATATCTATATATATATTTATATTCTATAGTCTAGACTAAGATGAAGGTGGTGAAGGGTAGTGTTGCTTCTTTCCAATGGTGGCACAAGAGCGACCAGCCACAAGCCCTTTTAAATCATTAGAGGGAAATGCTTCACTGATGAAACGCTCTACCTTTTGTTCCTTGTCATAAAAGACATCACAAAGTGCCTCAAAATAATCCAAAGGCAATTTCCCATTTAACCTCACATAATAACCCACCATTCGAAATTCGTCCCTGCAAATAATGCGAAGAAAATACCCCAATTCCGAATGTGCTGGCGTTGGCAGATGCATTGACCTAGGTGGACGCATTGCAATCCTTAGGCATTTCTCTAAGGTGCTTGGTTTGGCACTGGCAGAGACACATAATGTCATAGTGGCCAAAACAAATGTTAGAACTATGATCGCACGTGAAGACATTGAGGGTGTTCTTGTATGGGAAATCCTTGAAGGATTTCGAAGTGAATTAGATGTTAAGAATTTGTTCCCTTTTATAAAAGGTATTGGATTGGTAACTTCTTTTTTGACATTATGGCAAGTGGGGTGTTTCTTCTTATGTGTGAAGCGATGCACATTTATCGAATCTCTTGCGTTTTGTTTTGTTTTTTTTTTGTCTACATTTTTGTTGTTGTTAAAGTCTCGTAAAATAAGGTGAGTGTAACTCCAAACTACTTGTGGAGCAATACCCTGCTTCATTTTATAACTGTTTGGACTTTGGAGTTGGTTTTGGTTTTAAAATATTTAAATTTTAGTTTAACCGTACAGTTATCAAGTGTTCAAATAGTGCAATTTTTTTTGGTAATTAACAGTGTATTCTTATTTTACTATAACTGCAATGGTCTAAAGCATTTATTGCATTATTATTTATTATTGCAAGTTTCTTTTGATATAAAAACTCCAACCTATATATATTTAACAACACTCGTATTTGTGGCGGTGCTAGAAAAAAATACCTACATAGTTATTTAAAGATACGCTCGTGTTGCATACACATTATAGACTATAATATAATTTCTTTGGGTTAATAGAAAGGTGTTGAATGGTGGTATTTTGCCTCTATTTTTTTTATAGAGACTAAATCAGTAATAACTGTTATATTGACAGGTTGGTCGTTATATCTCACTAACATTTCTATTGTAAATTTTATCATATTCTAATATATGTGCTGTAATTACCACAAAAGATAAGAAGCCCTTTTTTTTTTTTAATAAGCCAAAGTATGTATAAATATGAGTATAAGGGATTTTCAAATCCTTTTACAAGTAATTAATAGAACTAACCCAAAAGAGAGAATGTAATTACCATACTGATTGAACTAATCGAAAACCAGTATGTCTATTACAGCTCTAAACCCACATGAGAACGAACCCCTGAGATTGGAACAAACTGATAAAGCCACTATCATGCTAAACCAGAGTTTTCAATCCATTCCTTAAAAATAAGAAGAATATTCGATCCCACTTAGGTGGCGTTTGGAAGAGCTTATTTAAGCTCCTTTTGACTTATCTGATGACATAAGCTCTTATGCAGTGTGTTTGGCAGAGCTTATAAAAATAACTTATGACATTCCATAAGGAGTTTTTGACTTATTTTCATAAGTCACTGGGAGAAGCTTATAGAATTATCATAAGAGCTTATGCACTAAACACCCTCTCTGTGTTTTTCACTATTCGAATCCTCTCATGCCCCTTTCTTTCTTTCTTTTTATTTCTTTAAGTGCTTATGACATAAGCTCTCATGCGATAAGGTCTTATGTGATAAGCTCTTAATTAAGTTGTTTACCCAAACGCACCCTTAGTCTAGTTAGCACCTAAGTGCTTCACATGATATGCCCAGCAACTAAAATATTCTGATAGCTTTTGTACCCTTGTTCAAAAAGCCAGCATTGCATAAAAAATTCTGCTACCCACAAAGCCTTCTAATAGCAATCCGCAATACAGAACCAGCTCACTGATAGGGTGTGAAGAATAGAGAAGAGATACGAAGAGGAATTTGAATTTAGGGAGAGAGAGATTGAATTCTCACAAGGAGAAAACCTAGAGGGAGAGAGAGATTTTGATTCAATTTTCTTCTTACTTTCTCCATTCCCACTTGTTATTCTTATATAAGATAGCCAATAACAAACTTAAAGTAAATTCCCTAATATTGAGGATCTAAAGACACTTGTCCTAACTAACTTGTTTAATAAAAATACATAATAATAAATTGCTCATATATTCTAGAATATTCCTAATATTGAGATATTGAGGCTGGAGGCTTTTCTTTCTTTTGAGCTTGACACTAGGTCCCATTTTGTCATGTATCATTACCGACCCCTTCAAATTGATCTTGTCCTCAAGATCATAGTGACTGAAAAACCCATCAATGTCAACTTTCAATTTTGGGAATTTTTGCTTCACAAACAAGTTGTCTTGTGTGGCACCCCAACAAACTAGTTGTTCCAAGAATTCAAGTTGAGGCATTGTGTAGATAATCGTTTATGTGCCATCATCTTGTAAAGCCCATTTACTACAATAAGGCCCATTTTTGGTGCTAGCCCATGATTGGCATACCCTGCTGTGAATTTCAGTAACTCTCTTAATCAAACAAGCTTCTATGGTAAAAAAAAATTAGTGAACTTTCTCTTCATCACTCTTTCCCTTCAGCAAAGCTGAGGCCCAATCTGAAATTAGGCCTAATTCGTAATTGAAGGTTAGCAAGCCATATTCCTTCAGTCAAATACCTGAAGTTGACACAGGGAAACACAAGAAGGGGGGGGGGTTGAATTGTGTTTCTTAAAAGATTTTCGAAAAAGCCTTTTCTCAAACACTTTTACAAGAAGATCAAAATAAACAGCACACAAACATGAAAATGTTTTTGAAGAGTTAACAAACTCATATTCAAAACCCCACAGTTAGTATAATCAAAAACTGTAAAAGATAAGGGTTAGAGTAATCACACAAGTATTTTATCCTGGTTCACTCTGTTGGTAGTGGCTACGGTCTCAAGAGGGGGGGTGAATTGAGATATTGAAAACTTATTCAACAATTTAAAGCAAAATAGTATTTCTTAGTGGACGCGCTTCTTGTGCCACGTCAGCAGACGAGATCTTCTGTTTTCTTTCAGTGGACGCGCTTCATGTGCCACGTCAGCAGACGAGCTCTTCTGTTTCTTTCAGTGGACGTGCTTCATGTGCCACGTCAGCAGACGAGCTCTTCTGTTTCTTTCAGTGGATGTGCTTCATGTGCCACATCAGCAGATGAGCTCTTCTGTTTCTTTCAATGGACGCGCTTCATGTGCCTTGTACTTCAGCTCTTTACTTTGATGGACTTGCGCTTATGTTATCCCTGTATTGGACGAGCGCTTATTTTGCTTGATTGGATGTCAGTTTGTTTTGCTCTGTTTATGATCTTGCATGCAACTTAACACGTAATGAGTGCGTAGTCAAAATTAAAAATCTTATCCAAAATACACTTTGTTTGTCATACATTAAAATATGAATGAGGGCTTAGTCTTACAACCTCCCCCTTTTTTATTATGACAAACCTTACCATACTTAACCTTAGTTATTAACAAATCAGAGTGCAACTATTCAGTAAGCATGGTTCTTGAGTTATTTTTCGTCCTCCCCCCGTGTCATTGATATCTTTCAAAAGATCAAGTGTTATCATATCATTAAAAAAAAACATCTTGCATTTATTATAAGTTCTAGTATGTCTTTTCAAAGTAGTTCATACTTATGTGTCAGACAAATAAAAATTTGCATATCAGAAAATGCATGGTTCATTTCTATGGTTCATTTTTATGGTTCATATTTCTCCCCCTTTGTCAGAGAAATAAAAATTTGCATATCAGAAAATGCATGGTTCATTTTTATCGTTCATATTTCTCCCCCTTTGTCATTATCAAAAAGAAATTATGGGAAATATTAAAATCAAACTGAAAAACAGTCTTGCATTCATTGATAATAAATCATTTCAGAATTTATGCAATACATCAAAACATCCAAAAAAAAATTACAGACACCTAAGGACGCTTAGCATCTTGCCCGTGTCCTTCATAATTTTTAGTAACTTGTGCTGCCTTGCATGCCATCTGTTATCAATTATTTTGAGGATCAATTATGCCAAGTTCCCTTCTTATAAAGAAGAAACTCTCCTTATTTAGTGGTTTGGTGGATATATCAGCTAATTACTTGGTTGTATCTATATGTTCAATCACAACATCACCACTTTGAATATGATCCCTGATAAAATGATGCCTAATTTCAATATGCTTGGTTCTTGAGTGCATGATTGGGTTCTTTGTTAGATTTATTGCACTAGTATTATCACATTTTATTGGTATATGATCCAGATAAACACCATAGTCAATTAATTGTTGTTTCAACCATATGATTTGAGCACAACAACTCCCAGCTGCAAATATATTCTGCTTCAGATGTGGATAAGGCCACACTAGTTCGCTTTTTACGAAACCAGGACACTAGGAAATTTCCTAATAAATGGCATGTTCCAGTTGTGCTCTTCCTATCTAACTTGCATCCAGAAAAGTCAGAGTCGGAATATCCTATTAATGTGCAAGCGGATCCCTTGGGATACCACAGCCCCATTTCATTTGTTCCTAAGAGGTACTTCATGATTCTTTTAACTGCAGTAAGATGTGATTATTTAGGATTAGCTTGATACCTTGCACACATACACACACTGAACATTATATCTGGCCTACTAGCAGTGAGATAAAGTAAGGATCCGATAATACCTCTATACTTGGATACATCTATAGATTTACCATGTTCATCTTTGTCCAAGTAGCAGGCTGGACTCATTGGTGTTGCAATTTCCTTTGTGCTTTCGATTCCAAACTACTTTAGTAGTTCCTTGCAATACTTTGTTTGGCTTATGAAGGTTCCATCTTGGCATTGTTTAATTTGAAGTCCAAGAAAGAAGGTAAGCTCTTCCATCATGGACATTTCAAATTCATTTTGCATTAGTTCACCAAATTCCTTGCATAAAGACTCATTAGTAGCACCAAAAATAATGTCATCAACATATATTTGAACAAGTAAGATATTGTGTGCTTTTGTTTTAGTAAATAGTGTTGTATCTGTAACACCTTGTATTTTACTGTTTTAAATAACAGTAATACATATAAATATGTTTATAGGTTTATTAGAGTTTTAGAAAATTATTTTAAATAAACGGAGTTTACTACTCAACTCTACTTGAATGTAGGAAGCTACGATTAAAATTTAGGTTGGAAAGTCAGGCGAAACCCGGCCCGCGAATTCCATTGACAGTATAATTATACTGCTCAAAAGACCTAATTTTAATTCGTGAACGAAAGACTTAAGATTTTTATTTTATTTCCTACAATTGTGTATTTTTAGAATTATTTCATAAAAAATGAAATAATATACGTTTTACGGGTGAAATACGTAATCGGGTGAATGACAGAGTGGATTTCGGAGTTTCCAAGAGCAGATAAAGAGGTTATCTTAGAATTTTGAGATGATTCATGAGGATGAGTCACACTTTTGAGTCTAGAAGATCCTACAAGTCAAAGTACCAATTTATGGATTTTTCACTTAAGTCCTTGAACTTTCTCTTAATTACACTTTGGTCCGTAAGTTAGCTTCTATGTTTTTCCAAGTCAATTGGGCCAAAATCTTTGCTCCAAACCCATTAGAGGACCGTGGCCTTGAGGCCCAAATTCTTTTTTCATGGATTAAATTTCATGAAGCCCATTAGAAATCATATAAGTTTCCTAGGTTATGTTTATGCCTTAAGCATTTTGGTGGGCCAAAATAATTAAATCAAAGCCCAAATTTCCATGGCCCATGTGCAAGCCCAAGGAGGAGCGGGGGCTGCCCTTAACTTGGATGAGCCAAGCTCATTCTTGAATATTCTACAATGTTCTCCAATGTTCTCCAAAGTTCTACACTTATCTTAAAAGTCCCAAAGCATTCTAGATTTTTCCCAAGAAGCTTCAAGATAATTCAAAAAAGATGAGTCACAATGTGAACACATTAAGTGTTGCACATGGTCATCATTCCAAACTATTGGCAATTTGCAAAATAGTCCGTATACTTTTGGAATTTTTGCAAAATGGTCCCTAGGAATTAATTGCACCTAAATCCTTGGAGAAGCCACCTCCTTTCTACTTGGTCCCTCAAAAGTGGCACAACCTACCTCTCTAAAAGTCATACTTTCATTTCATTATTTGCCATTTTTACACTTTGCACAAAAACTACTCAAAAGCAATAAGTTCATACCATCACTTTGTGAAGCAAGTTCTTGGATTTTCACTTGTCTTTGATCTTCAAGAGGTGAATCCTATTCTTCTTCTCTAATCATGTCTATGTTCTTCAATAAGTTTCTTGATTCAAAGTTTATCTCATCTATGTTCATCACTTCTAAGTTTTTAAGTCTAGAACTTTGCAAATTCATAACAAATTCTAGAAAAATCTCATGATGATGAAATCACTTCCTATATTCTTGATATCATGCATACTATCTAAATCCAAGAGCATGAAGTAATCAAAATTTTCCTTCCTAATAAACTAGCTATGGCCGAACCTAGGAGGATGGGTTTGGTAGGATTTTGTTCATGTGTTGTCATGTATGATCATGTATTTCATATGACATGTATGTCTACACACTCTAATCCATGTTAGTTTATTAAAATGAAAATCCTTACTCAAAGTCTCTATGTTGGCCGAACCCTAAGTGGATGAGATTTGATGAGTTTTGTTCAAAGTTTTCTATCCATGATCTTGGTTGATTAAGGACCATTAATCCATGACTTAATCATGATTAGAAATTTTAGTCACCCAAAACCCCTTGAAGTCGTGACCATGTATAAGGGTTTTGAATGTTTTTAGTTTCTTGATTTGTAATTATTTGATTGTAATGGTTGAAGGTTGAGTGAGTGCGACGTATACGCGAAATCCAGACTTCCGACAAAATTCATTAATTCACAAGAGAATCTACGAAAGGTAAGAGGGGAATACCTGAGGGATATATTCGATGGCCATATGCTATCCTATGTTTGTTTGTAATTATTTGTCTGTTAGTATTTATTTAGGTAGTTTACGTTATGGTATTTGTATCTGTGTTAGTTTAAGTGTGTTTAATTGATTATTTGTAATTATGTTATGCTGCTGTGATGCATGATCTGCCTGGAAATATCTCTGTGATATTATTGTTGGTTGTTGTGTGAGAAGCCTGACAGTGGTCAGTGCCCAATTTAATAAATTGGATAAAAGCTTTAAGAAGCTTCGTAAATTATATTCAATGTTTTAACGGTAAAATATTGATATAAATATTAATGGAAATTTTTATTTGGGAAAAATAAGGAATTTTGGAAAATATTATTATTTTAATAATTTATTACTGTAAGAGTGAATTATGAGTCACAATGAGAGCGAAGCCGTGAAAATATTTTTGCACTGCTAATTTTTACGTAAGCAATTCCGCAATATTATAAAAAGTTATTTTATAAAATTAATCTATGAAAATAAGTTAATTATGATTTTAGAAAATTGTTTAAGTGGAAAAAGCTAAGTTTTGGCTTAAAAAGCGTTAAAAGTGGTCATTGACGGCAAAATTGGAAAAGTGTAGACGGCAAGTATTTTGAAACGACAGTACGTATTTTAAGTAAGTTTAAAACCTCAAGTGACTCACCTTTGTGAAAAATAAACTTTATTATTTAAAGATTTTATTGATGAATTTCCAATTTTAAAAGAGTTCTGAAAATAAAAATTAATTCAACCGTGTTGAAAGTGGTGTTGAACTTAGTAACCGAGACGTCGGGGTACTAAGGTTCCTTGTTGTTATGGACTTGGGGTCCTTTGGACTTTGGGGTCCTATACTGTATACGTGGTGTATACCGTATTTAAACATTTAAGATGTTTTTTTACCACGAACCTATGACTGGTGCATCGATCGAGAGGTGTCGTGATTGAGCACTCGGACTGTGAGGTCCTGTGTTGTAATAAGAGTTTTAAAGATGTTAAACTATGTGAGTCGTAAGCCATTTTGAGCTTCGGCAAAGAAAGATTGAACACAAAGAAAAGAGTATGAGCAAAAGTGTTTTGCATGCATTTGTGAGCGTGCCTGAGTTCTATGTGTGATTACCTTGCGGCGTCAGGTATTTCATACTATGATTTTCCTCATTGTGCCCGGGTTGGACATTGAGACCCCATCTACGTTGTTATCATTGTGCCCTGAGTGTGGACAGTGTGCGATGGGTTTTGGTTGTGTGCCTGTGGCTGTGTGCCTGTTTGCCTGGTGTGGCAATTGAGCCTGATCAACTCATCACGTGTTGGGATATCTCATGAGATTAGGTGCGAAGTTAGATGACGGATATGAAGTGTTCATGCATAATTTTTCAAATGATGATGTTTGGGGTGTTAAAACCCATTGATAAACTATTTGCTTATAAATACTTGTGTTGATAAATGTGTATGTGTTGTGTGGTGTCTAGCATATAGTTGTCGAATAAAATCCATATATTGATTTCCCACTCTTGCATGTTTTATTTGTGGTTTCTCGTGCATATATCTTTACGTCTGAGATTATATGGAACCGGATATGCCTCTGGCACATTCGAGGATTCGATCGATCACGTTTGATCGAGCTCAGTTTGGTGGTGCCTGGGAGATTAACCCTGGGGCACTCAGCGCCACCTATCATGGTCCCAGTAGAGAAATAATTGGCACGGTGGAGGAAGGACCGCAGCAAAGGACACACGTTGTGGAGACTGTTGAGGTATCTCTACCTCCGGCGTGGCTATACTTGCAGTACTTGGTTGAGCACGGGTTACTTGATTTGCCACCTCGGCCGAATCCTCTTCAGATAGTAGAACCTGAAATACCTACTGTTGAGGTAGTTTTGGATGAGGTCGAGGAGGACCCAGATGAATACGTTGAGGATGATCTTGAGTTCCACCCTCCTACTGTTGATGATGAGGATTCTTCCGGCGAGGGAGCGGGAGCAGAGGTATCTTCATCAGATACATCTGTTGTAGGTGGGGTTGATCATCATGATCTCCCCAATGGGTTTCATTAGCTTGACCAGCTATAGGTATAGTTCTGGGGTAGCGAGTCTTGTCAGTTTTTGATCTGGCTACTGAGAGCCATGAGTTTTTGGTATGGTTATGGACTACTCCTTAGTTATATGTATATTGGTTTTCATCTCCCCTTCCTTCGACACTCGAATGTCTCCTCTCTCTTGGGCCATACGCCTTTGACAACCACCACCCATTCAACCTCGCCGCCGCGCCTGAACCGCCGCTACTTGGACATTCACCGCCATCTGAAGATTCTGCTGCTCCATTTAGTCCCAGAGAATAGTTGCATAACGATGGAAGCTCAGGGGAGAGTTTTACACCAACAAAATCCCTTGTCACCAGAGGAGAGTGCTCTATAATTTTTCATAACACTCACGATTTCTCTAAAGATTTCCTTGTCATCCATTCCAAAAGTAAAAATCAGGAGAGGGTTCATGGGTTTGAAAATGTGGGTTTGGAATTGGGAGAATGGGTTGGACCATGCCGTCCATGCGGCAAAAGGTGGCGGTTTATCCTCCGACGCGATGGAGGCGGCGACGAGATCCAGGGGTGGCGGCAAGGTTTAGTCGCAGCGTCAAGATCCAGGGTGGCGGCGACATTCAAGCATGGCGTCGAGGTCTAGGTGAGGCTGCGGGGCAGTGGAACAAAGGCGGATGGTGGTGGAGATGTCGGTACACAGGGGGCGGAAGTGTCGATTGAAAGATGAAGGGGAGATGAAATTGAAAACCCAATCTCCATTCTGTTTTAATTTAATTTTTTTAAAAATGAATTAAAATAAATCTTAACCATTAATTTCTGCCGTTGTGATATGAGACAAGGTGGCAAGTTAATTTTTCAATAAGGATGATACGAGCCCAATGAAAACTATCGATCAAGAATCAAATCAAGAATTTGATGGACCAATGACAAGTTAGATACAAGAAAGTCCAACAAGCTCTTAATTACATGGTAGCTATTTTGATGAAAGCAAGCCCAAGAATGAGACCAAGTGGAATGGAACTCAAATTGATAACTTATCTCATTCAACTAGAAGATCCATGAACATGTTCAAATGGGGCATGCACCAAGAATAAGATTCCAATTTTAATTGTTTTCTTTTAATTTCAATAAGTGTAATGGTGGATTATGTAAGTGGGTCCAATTTTGCTAATTGTTGCAATTCGGTTCAACCCACCTTTTCCTTTTCTACACGTTGATAATATGTCTTAGTGGTAGGAATCTTTAGCTTGTTTTAGTGTGAGAATAATTGATGTAATTATGGGGGCTACTCTTTTTATTTGAAAAGCAAGTGTAACCACCACATAATGAGTGAGTAATAGTCATTTAAGGGGGTGGGGCGTGAGTTTTTGGTGGCTGAGTTAAGTGGTCATTTAGTTGAGAAGTTATGTGAGTTATTAGGTGGGAAGGTTATGGAATCTTGGGTAAACAAAGCAAGCCAAAGTAGGCGGCCTTGAGACTATTTGTGTTGGTGTAAGCCCTAGTAGCCAATCTATTTTGAATAGATCATTATTTGTACCATGAATTTAATTATATATTTGATATATGAATAAGGCATTCATTTATTATGCTATTAGTTTATAGCATAATAAAGTCCTTAGAATGGACAGTTCATTCAATGAGATATTAAGTACGTGACTTAATCGTGAGACCTCATTGAATAATAGAGCGCTATTCTTATATATCCGTAGTCAAGTATTATTGTTAATTAGGACGACAATAATACATAGAGACTATTGTGTGAGTAAACTAATGACAACATCTCACGGGTCATGGATATGTGATATCAAGTCGACACACATGTATAAATATTATGAGTCATATTTATACTGATGACCCACTATGAGAATACTTCATAATAGTTATGTAAATGTCATAAGTATTCTCATGGCGACCATAGTGAAGTAGTCCTTCGACTTGAAGTCACTACGATTCCTTAATGAGGAGTTGTAGGCTTTAATGTTATCAAACGTCATGCATAATAGGGTGCTCATAAAGGTAGTTATTGGGCCTGCAATAAATCATGTCGAGGAGTGTGAGTGATGTAGACATGATTCATCCCTCATACATAACAGAGATAATGTCTTAGGCCTCTCGATAAAGTGAGACGTGAAACATGCGTGGCCACGTGGAAATGAGTCAATATGTGATATTGGGCCTGTTTGTGATTACACGTCTACTCGGGGATCAAGAAATAAATAATTGAACATAACAATGATGACACTCTTATGCCTTGTGTTCAATTAAGACTATGGACGAAGGGACATTTACTGCACGGTAAATTTTGGTCGCAGTAAAGCTAAAATCGGATCACCGATACTCTGCCTAATTGGGTAGTAATGATGCATTGCTAGATGCCGCTCATTATTTATAATATTTAATATTATAATTAATATTTGATATTATTATAATATTTAATATTATTGCCAACTTAGTAGGAGCCTATAGGGTCACATGCATAGAGCAAAATCGGAGTAGTTATATTAATTAAATATGATTTAATTTATATAAGGACAATTGGGTTTGTAGTGTACAAAGCCCAATAGGATAAACAGTTAGGTTAAAAGGAGTTGTCAACTTATAAATAGAAGTGCTCTCCTTTGTAACCCACGTCTTGATAACCGTGTCCCCCGTAGCCTTCACTAGTACAAAACACATAACTTCGACGCCCATTTACTTGCGTGGACTGAGTAGAGTCGCTGCCCTTCGTTGCACTAGTGATGCAAACGAAAAGCATACTTTAAGAGGTAAACACAATAGCCTTTTATGCGATCTATGGATAATGTTTTCTTCCGTCTTGAAATTTGATTTTAGAAGAGGATAATCTCATGAAAAACCAAAAGAGCGTATGATCGTAATTACCATGAGTCCCTATGCGCTTGTTTACCTTTTTGATATCATGATTTTTTGCTCTTGAGTATGATTCATTTGAATACATGTTATTTTTTTGTGAGTACATGTTTAATATATATCTTGATACTAGTGTAATAACCAGGGCGGTACGCACGGGTGCCTACAACATTTTTTTTTTTCAAAAGCGATATAATACAGATTTATTGAAATATGAATTGAAATATAAATCATAAATCATATTGTATCTATGAGAATCTTTTACTCTTTTATCTATCATATAATTTCAAAATCAATTCTCAACGATGATTATAATTTACTTATCTACCGTTTAGCACAAGGATCAAGAGGTCATGAATCATGTCAATATATAATTAATATATATATTTAAATATAAATATTTAAATATAATAAATATTAATTATTAATATATATATATATATATATATATATATATAAATACTAAAATATAATAATTACTTTGGTTCCAAAATTCTTGAACCTGATAATCGAATCAATGACCATTGGGTTTGGTTCAGACCAAGATACAAAAAAATACAAACTAATTTAATTGGATCGATTCATCGAATTATTCGTTCGGGTTTACGCGGCTAAACTTTCCGAAGAACACAGTAGTTTGCTACTTTTCTTGGCTAGAAACATTTAAAAACAAAAAATTTGTACATTTTAAAAAATTAATAATAAAATAATATAAAATTGGTTCGGTTTTGTTGAGTTTGGTTTGAACCCAGAAATATTAAAATATAAAATTATTAAATATAATCAATATTAAGTATCAAAATATATATATACACACACACACACTAAATTATAGTAATTAGTTCGGCTCCAAAATTCTTGAAACTGATAAACGAATCGATGACCAATGGGTTTGGTACCTTTCCCGACTAAAAACATTTAAAAACAAAAAAAATTTGTAAACTTTAAAAAACTAAAATAAAATAAAATAATATAAAAATTCTGAATCAATCAAAATTGGTTCTGTTGGCAACTTCTTTTACTATTACAGGAATAGTAGAAGAAAAGTTGCTAATTGAAAAAGTGATATAGATATTGAATACTAAAATATATAGAAATATACAAACCAATTTAATTGGATCGGTTCATCGAATTATTCATTCGGGCTTACACATCAAAACATTTGTACACTTTAAAAAATTAATAATAAAATAATATAAAAAATCCGAACCAATCAAAATTGGTTCGGTTCGGTAGGGTTTGAACCCAAAAATATTTAAAAAAATATAGATATATATATAATTAAAATATATATTAAAATATAAATTATTAAATATAATAAACATTAAGTATTAGTGTATATATATATATATATATATATATATATATATATATATATATAAATATTATATAGTAATTAATTCGGTTCCAAAATTCTTGAACCTGATAATCGAATCGATGACCATTGGTTTTGATACCTTTCCTGACTAAAAAAATTTAAGAACAAAAAAATTGCAAACTTTAAAAAATTAATAATAAAATAATATAAAAAATCCGAACCAATCAAGATTGGTTCGGTTGGCAACTCCTTCTACTATTATAGGAACAGTAGAAGAAAAGTTGTCAATTGATAAAATGATATAGATATTGAATATTAAAGTATATATAAATATATTAAAATATATTAATTCGTTCGGTTCTAAAATAATCGAACTAATGATCATTGGGTTTGCTTTAATTCGGAGTCGAACACAAAAAGAAGAACCAATTTAATTGGTTTGTTCGGATTTTCAAATTCATCGATCTATTGGTTCGAGTCTTACGACCCTAAACTTTTTCGAAGAACACGGTAGCTAAAACCAACAAAATATATGTTTAAAAAATAAATTAATTAATTAAAATAATCTACCAGTTTACAACTGCTTCTACTGTTACAGGAACAATAGAAGAAAAGTTGTTAATTGATAAAGTCATACACATGTTGAAATAATTCTAAGGACAAATTTGACACTTACCACATCAAAGACACTTGTCAAATTCTGTAGAAAGAACACAGTGTGCCGCATTTTAGAGCATAGCCAGGTATGCATTCAACAATCACACTATTTAAAGGATCTACAACATAAATTATTATGGAACTTGCCAAATAGTCATTATGCTTGCAAATAAGCTAAATATTCCAACCTAAAATATGTGCAAGTCCCTGTGCTTCAAAAGTGTAAAAAAACAACAACAAAAAAAAAACCTGAACAACTGTTCTAACAAATATCAATGCAAACATTAGAGTCACTTATTATGGGCATTTTTATATTGGTATCTACAACAACAAAACATGAAGTATCAAATGAGTATAGTTTCAAGTTACATTGTATCTATATATAACATAATGGGATAACAGTGATTCTTCGTGATTTATAATGTGGTCATAGGCATAACAGCTTGGTCCTTTTACAAACAACCCAATTAGCTGCTATCTTTGTCAAAATTCAAAATCGATATCAGGAACCCAAAACTATCAGATGATCCTACTTACATATAAATTGGGATGAATATAAGAAAACAAACAGGCTGCTCCAAGTATGATTAGTCTCACTTTCTCTTTATTCATCTTTAGACTTTCCTCTTGTCATTTTGTCAGCTGTGCTTGATTCAATTCCTCAACATTCTCAGCAACCGCCATAATCAAAGAGAATCAAGAGAGAATTTGAGTGGAGAAAAAAGTTTTAAACTTTTTTTTCTCAGACCTCTCTTTCAACCTGTATCACCAGATTAAGCTAGCAAAAAGAAAATCAAATAAAAAAAAAGAACAGAGAAATGATGAAAGATTAAGATCATACCTGGCTTTCATGAACCTCACTCCTTCGAATCACACCGTCCATTCTTCTTCAAGCTGCTAACTTTTATTGTTGCTAAATTTGTTAACATTGTGATCAGTGATTTGTTCTTATGGCGGGCTACGTCTTTCAACGAAATTATTGAAACAAATTCTAAGCAAAAATCATACATTTGCCTTGACGGATCTGAAGACAGATGTGGAAAATAGAACGCCATCACCACGAAGCCGAAAAAGCCACCGGAGGCAGAAGGCGGTGGTCGCCGGCGAGAGGAGGTGCGCTATCGGCGAGAGAGTCTCCGGTAGAACATCTGAAACAAAAGACCTTCACACCACCAACTCCACTGTGCAGTCGGTGCCGGACTACACAAAAAAAATAGAAGTGACAAAACGAAGATTGCATAGAAAGACGAGAGCAGAGAAGAGAAATGTCAGAGAAGAAATTTTTTCAAAGAAGAAAGAGACAATGTTGGGCTAATGGCATAATGAAACCAAAAATGTAAATAGGAAAAAAGATTATCATTGAAAGAAATAATATAAAATAAAGAAAAGTAATGACCAGCAATTACTTTGTCAATATCTCATTAATGCTTGGTTTGTTGGGTAAGAAACCCAAAACATCATATAATTATTTAATTAATAAAAAAACCCCTAAAAAATAGTTTATTTTTTAAAATGAAAATGGCTCAAAATAATTATGGGACCAATATGTGACAATCAATAGTAAAAATGGATAAAGGATTATTCAACGTATTAATATATGAAAACGTGTTCCGTGAACTCATACTGGCGTCAATGTTTTTAGCGTGAATGTATATGTTGATATCCATGTTCACCAGGATCCACGTCTAATTGAATTTCTTGGTACCAATCCGATTCCCGTAACTTGAATTTCATATGTTGTTTCATATGGCCATGAAATTGGCATGGTTCATAACTCTGCGCACATGGTTCAAGAGTGGCCATGATTTTATTTGATTGCCATTATAATTAATAAAAAGAAAAAAGAAAAGGGAGTGGGCAATATCACGTTTTGTCGAACTGCACATTAGGCACTATTTGTGCGTGAATTTCGAGTGGCATAATTCGGGCTTCACTTTTCAAAATGGTTGAAAAGATTCTTTTTATCCAAATAGATCATTTATTAGTTGAATTCTATCCTTAAAGATAAATTAGTTTTGAAAATCCTAAGAAGATGTGAATTCAATTTGGAATTCACATTATTGTGATTTGATCAGATTCCTTTTAAGGATGAATGTGTAGTGACGTGTGGTTTTCAACTAATTAAATTTTAATCAATTTGAAATTATTTAAAGTATTAATAATAATAAATAGTTTATTATTATAATTAAATAATTTTAAATGTGTAATATATGGTTATGGCCCTAGATTTTGGTGTTATTTATTTTGGATAAATACGACCTGCGTGTCGTGATTTATTTATTTTAAATATGGCTTGTGTGTCGTATTTTTAATTAATTATTTATTTATTTTAAAAAAAATGTAATTCTTCGAATTGAAGAGGAGACAACACCAAATGATGATGTCGTGGGAGATGCTTGAGAAGCTTGTTCGAGGGTCAAAGAATTGTAATAAATTAGTTATTTAATTCTTTTTTTTTAGGAGGTCATAACTATATTATCTTATCTTATATGTTTATGTATGAGATGCATGAAATGTATGAGATGTATATCTTTGTATGTGATGCATGAAATGTATATATACATGTGATAAGCCGCTGGCTCATCTAGTTTTACGACTAGTATGACCATGATTTTGTGCTAATTATATTTCGTTTTCGCCTAAATTAGACTTGATGGTCTTCAAGCAGCATTTCGAGTCTCTAGAGTATTTTTAGGTTAATTTAGCTGATTTAGAGTCGAATAAAGTACCTACTGTTAATCCTTGTTTTCAGGTAATAAAGGGAAGCAATTCTGGAGTTCTTCGCTCCGCGAACCTCACCTCGCCACGCGAGCCTGAAGGCTGACTGTTCCAAAAAATGTAAACCTTTGTGTCGCCTCACGAACCATTTCTTCGCCTCGCGAGACTGGAAGTCAGAAAACATCACGGTTAGCCCCTGATGCTCATCACGGGCATAAAAAGAATACTCTTCCATTCGTCGCCTCGCGAATAGTAAGCTCGCCTCGCGATAAAGCCAAACACTGAAGACTGTTCATAATATTCGCCTCGCGAAGGTATGCTCGCCTCGCGAGCTCGCGGAATCCAAAATCTGTATTTAAGTTTGTTTTAGGGCAGAACTGATGATCTTATCTTCTCTTCTTTTCTTCTTCTCTTTAGTTTAGACGGCTGCAAATTAGGTTTAGGTTTATGTTTGTAATGGAGAACTAGTCTCCTTGATTAATCTACTGTAATCAGGTTTCGCCGTCGCTTGAGGTTTTGTAATTCCTAAACTTAATGCTATTCTCTTTCAATATTTGTTCTGTATGTTTTGTTTGCTTAATTCAGGATTATATAGGATATGTATTGATTTGTTTCGATGATTGTGTGTTCCTATACTTAATCGCGTTTGCTTAATTCGCGTGTGTTCGATCATGTTCGCTTAGTTCATGAGTGCTTCACCCCGTTTGCTTAATTTGGGAATAGGAACATATGTCTCGTAGTATTGATTTCGCTTGTTAATGGATGCTACAATCGAAAAGGGTTTAGAATCTGCTTAGGACCTGGAATTTACATGGACCAATGATAGTGGGAAACCGAGAACAGTAGGTTAATCGTTTTTTAGCTATTTGATAATTACTTAGTTTGCATTGTTTTCTGTTTTGTTTCCTTAATTTAGTTTCAAACCCAAAACCCCCCCAAAAACTGACTTTTTCTGTTAGTAACAATCCGAGAGTCCTTGTGAGACGATACTCGAGTTGTCGCACTTTCCCTAACTACATATTTTTGTAAACCGCTCGCTTTTTGACGCGTGCGCGACAGCGCGTCAAAATTGGCGCCGTTGCCGGGGACTCTTGTTGTTATTAACAGAAAATAAAAAAAATTAAAAAAAATTTGAATTGGTCCGGTTGTGAATCTACCCATGGATGATTATATGCAAGGTTACATGCCTAATGTTAATTATGAACCGCCATGCATATATTATCCTGATTTTGCTGGTTTAATGCACTGGTTGCCAAGGTTTAGTGGTCTTGCAGGTAAGAATCCGCAGGAGCATCTGAAGGAATTCCAGATTGTTTGTTCTACAATGTTGAGACCTAAAGGAATAACAGAAGACCACATCAAGATGAGAGCCTTCCATCTCTCACTTGAAGGCGCTGCAAGGGATTGGTTGTATTGTCTTGAGCCGAATTCCGTCTCAAGCTGGTTTGATTTGAAGAAAGTCTTCCTATTGAGATACTTTCCTGCCTTCAGAGCTACATCAATCAGGCGAGAGATATTTGGTATTAGACAAGTTAACGAATCACCTCAAGCATATACAGCCAATATTTACAACCAAGGCAACAATCAGAACAAGCATAACATTCCTGACCCTTCCACTGATGAGTACCACCCCAGCTGGGGAAACCATCCAAACCCTTGGTATGGGGACTCACAACTGATGTTACCGCTGACACCACCACAGAATCCTCCCCAAGTGACCACTTCTGCACCTTCCGGACTTTCACTAGAGGACCTGTTCAAACAAATGACTTCACAAATAACTGCACAATTGAATGCACAAAATCTCCAGTTTCAGTAGCAATTTGGACAGTTACAGCAGCGAACGGATGCTAGTATTAATACTTTGCAAACACAGGTTGGACAGATTGGTCAGTTTCAGCAATGAACGGATGCTAGCATCCACGCCTTGCAGACACAGATTGGACAGCTTGCCATTTTCATGAATGCCATGCAACAAGCTCAAGGATCAGAACCCTTGACTAAGGAAATTGAGAGGAAGAGGCATATGGAGGACATCCATTCCGCCATGCTAGAGGATGATGAAGAAATTCTGGAGTTAGATGATTCCATTGGCTCCTATGCATGTGCCAATCGTGATGGGAGAAGTACCTGTGTGGTGCGTGCTGAGGTTACTGCATATACAGAAGGTGATGAATCTGGTAATTCAGTGGATGAAAATTGTGCAGAAGATGAAGCAGCACCAGAGACCCTCTCTACCTATTTGCCACCTCCCACTGTGGAACCACCAGTGACGGAGTTCAAGCCTCTGGATTTTGCACCCTTGGATATGAAGACACTATGGCCAGTGCAAGAGGTTGAACCCCATTTTTATTGGGAGGACTTTGTAGATAAAGAGATCAACCTTGACCCAAGAGGGAGTGAGAAGTCCGCCGCACTTGGCGAGGTCACCATAATTGTCATGTGCTCACCTCCATATCAAGGCTGCAAGTTAGGGGACCATGGAATAAGCTTCCGTCCCTTGTCTATCACGTGGGCATTATGCTACAAGCCATGGGATCCGGGAGGATCATATTGCAATTTGGGCATTCCTTGGCCGCTGTATCACAGATAGTGGGATCCCGGTGGAACCACCCCCATGAGTTTTGACAGCGCGTCGAGCGTGCACTCTGCGATTCCGGCAAGTGTACCGGACTGTCGCAAAGTAATAAAAGATATCGATCCCACAGAGACTGTGTTCCCGAATCGCGATTAATTTCGAATTGAGTGAATCTGGACTTTTTAGGGGATTTTTATGTTTTGAGTGAAAAGGGTTTTGAATTTGAAATTAAAAGGTAGATGAGCAGAAAACAATTAAAACAGAAAACAAATCTTTTTGGGGTTTTGATCTAAATGGATTCCTAGGGATTTGGGTTACCTTTGAGGCTGTTTATGTTACTAATCTGATTTACCTTTGTTGATTAACGAAATTTCCTTGAAGGCGAGTTTATCCTCTAATAGCTTAAACTCCCTCTCGGGTTACAAAAGTCGTGCCCAATTGACCCGACCCCTACTCTCGTGGTAGTCGATCCCAGATTGGACCCTTTGTGCTTCGTGACAACTCGTTGCTCCTCGAGGGACGGCTTCTAACTCTCGTGATTTCAGTCTCAAGTCTGACTTCTATAGGTCCGACACCTAAGTTCACCGCTAGGTTCCTCCTTAGAATGTCTAAGTCATGAAAATAACCTAAGTTCACCGCTAGGTTCCTCCTTAGAATATCCACGTCTCGCTGATAAGCGGCCGCCGAACTTTACGAGTGAAACACACTAGAAATCCTAAGTTCACCGCTAGGTCCCTCCTTAGAACATCTACGTCACGCAAATAAGCGGTCGCCGATTTTACGATTGATTAAAATGCTAGAAATCAGATCTAAAGCAAAAACGAAATCAACAACGATTTTACATCAAATCAACAACATTTACAAAACTCGGGCAGAGCCCCAATCCTTAGAAACAAACTACTACTCCAGTCTTGCCATGGAGATGACAAGCTGGGTTGACAACATAATGAAAATACAAAATCAGAGAAGAGAGGAGGAGAGGAGAAGATGATCCTAAAATGTAGTCAAAAGGTGTCCTATATGATATCTCTCTATGATGATGGATCCTCCTACTGCATCTGCCTGGTCCATATTTATAGAAATTGGGAAGTTAGAGTCCCAATCCAACTCAAAATCTGATCTATTCCGGTTTCTTCAGGTCCAAGTAATGCGCGTCACGGCCGTGATGTCCATCACAGGCAGGCCGTGACGGTTTCAGCCTCTGTCAGTTTTGCAAAATCCAGTCTCTCGCGAGGCGAGAGTGGGCTCGCGTCGCGAGCCTCCTATTTCAGGGCCGTGATCTGAATTACGTCTAGGCCGTGACGGTCTCTGACTTGTGGTGGTTTTGGGTCACGGCCGTGATGGCTATCACGGCTAGGCCGTGACAGACTCTGACTTCAGGCTTTCTTCTTTTTCAGTTTTGCTCGATCATGGCCGTGATGGGCATCACGGCTAGGCCGTGATGGGCATCACGGCTAGGCCGTGATGGGCTCTGTTTGGCTCATTTTCTTCACTTTTAAAGCCCTATCTTCATCCAAACTCCATCATGGTTGATCTTGAGCATTTTACCCTTGATTTCTGCAAAACAACACCACGAAAACCGCCTTACCCATTCCAAAGGAAAATTAACCTAAAATCTAATAAAAATATGCCTAAACTACATGAAAATGCATGCGAAATGATAGACAAAGATGATGTGAAATCACACTCATCAAATCACCCCAAGCTTAAAACTTTGCTTGTCCTCAAGCAATTACTCAGGCCATAAGATATAAATCATTCAAAGCATGGATAGTGAACCAAGAACCCTAGAAGCTAATCCAAGTGACAGGCATATTCAATAAGCACTTATGAGACAATCAAGTTCAAGTCCAATTAGAAGCTTATGTTCTTCAAGTTCACATTCTCACTGATTTGGGCACTCATCTCACCTCACTCAATTATTTTAGGGCATATGACAATTCGCTCAGTTTCCTCAAGGAAAGTACTCTACCATAGGCTTGACTATTAACCAAATCTCTACTTTATTAATGAAAACACATAAGAATCAAGAGGTCTTTTATTTTGGTTGTAATGTGGCCATGGGATTTATTGTTAGGTGGGAAAATCAAGGAAAGGGAATTTCAAGAAGGCTAGACAAATTATCAAACATTGCAAGGTATGTCACCTTCTAAAATACCTTTTAGGGGCTTTGATTCACTTCTCCACCTCTTTATTTTTTATTTTATTTTTAATTTCTCGCTTTCTTTGTCATCCCCTTCTCCATTTTTTTTTATTTTTTTTTATTTTTTTTATTTTATTTCATTTTATTTATTTGGAGAAGGGGAGCTTTTTAGCTCAAGAGAAATATTTTCATCCCATACTTTTTCCAACTACCATTTTGCCCTTTTTGTAATACTTTAAAAGGTGCCATACCAAGCATTATTTATCAAAGTAATTCAAGGTACCAAGAAAAGTATTTTTTTTTTTTTAGGCTCAAAATTGGGCAACTAAGGGGTAGCATTTAAACATTCAAAGCTCAGAAGGCCGGAAAAATACCTAGTGCCTCCATCATTTCCAAAAGTGTTTTCAAATTTTTTTTAAAGTTTCGAAACGGTTTCAAGTCAAGTTCTAGAAAATACAGTCCAAGAGGAATTACAACACTCTATCACAAGAAATGGGGTAGATTTAGTGAATACCCCTTTTGGCTCAAAATCTTACATTTAGTGGTTCAAAAATCAGTGAGGAACACAAATCTAAGGAACCACATGCTAATTATTAACTATCAAAAGATTATCTCAAGATTTTTATTTTTAGCCATATCACAAGAATAATGAAAAAGTGGGTTCAAAATTCACTATCTCTATTCATTTGGCACCAAGTTCTCACAATTGGATGCATATTCTAAGTGAGGGGCAATCTAGAGAATGTGATCATACCAAACTATGCCTATGATAATGCAATATGAATGCAATAATGCAAATGCAAAAATAAATACCCCTACCCCAAGCTTGATTACTTACATTGTCTCCAATGTAAATAATCAAGTCGGAGAAAGGAGAAAAATGGAACAACTTACCGAGTCGGTAGCGGGTGTTGGCTCACATTCTAGTCAAAATTTGGGTGGAAATTTCATCACGGCCGTGAGGCTCATCATGGGCAGGCCGTGATCAATTCTGTCCTTGGCATCCTACTCATCACGCCCGTGATGTGTATCACGGCTAGGCCGTGATCCTTTATGTTCTCCTTGGATAGCTTATCACGGCCGTGACCACTGTCACGGCCAGGGCGTGATGGCTTCTGACTTTTTTTTTTTCTCTGCTCTTCTTCCCTTCTCAACCTGAAAACACTAGATAAACCTATTAATGATATTTTTGCCTCTTGATCTTCTCAAATTATTCAAGAGGTGAATTCAAAAACAAAAGGAAAAGGGAAAGAAAACTTGGGTTGCCTCCCAAGAAGCGCTTATTTATGGTCTTAAGCTTGACCATACTTCCTTCAATCAACCGGGGTCGACTGGGCGTAGAAGTGCCTGAACACTTTTCTTCCATCGAGCTCCTTCAAAAAGCCGTTTCTGCTCATACGGCCAATAACGCTTCCGCTTCGCTCTTTTCTCTCGGAGCTTCCTAGCCTTCCTTCCTCCCGGCGGAAGTTTTGTTTCAGTATGGACAACAACTCCAATTCCATCACTGCTGGGTGCATCATTAGCCATGCATATCTTCGGAGTTGCTTCCATGTTGAGCTCTTCTTTTACCACTGGAGACGTGATACCAATTCTGCACACATGGCTCTCAAAAGGAGGGTTATTATAAGAGTTAGTAAATTCAAAATCGACCCTACCTTCCTCTACATTTAGAGAGTGTTTGCCATTCCTTACATTTATTACTGCTCCAGCGGTGGCCAAGAATGGCCTTCCTAAAATGATGGGGAATTTAGAATTCCCTTTCATGTCCAATACCAGGAAATCGGTAGGGATGAAGAGTTTCCCTACCTTTACAGGAACGTTCTCTAGTATGCCTAGAGGACTCCTAGTTGAGCCATTCGCAAATTGTAAGGAGAATTTGAACGGACTCAACTCTTTGCTTCCCAACCTTTCCAAGATAGTGAGGGACATCAAGCTCGCGCTAGCCCCTAAGTCACATAAGGCTTCGTCTATTTGCACTTTTTCAATCGAGCAAGCGATAGAGAAACTACCTGGGTCTTTCAGTTTAGGAGGCATATTAGATTTTTTCATGACAATTGGCTCCTTAGTTAAGCTCTTAGTTTCTACTTCCACTTGCTTTCTCTTGACCAACCTTTGTGGGAAAGGTATCGGGGGTTGGTACGGTGGTGGAGGGACGTACTTTGGTTCTGGCTCTTCATCTTCGCTCATGTCCTCCTCTGGTTCCACGTCCATTTCAATTACCCCCACCCCAAGCTTATCATCCCTCAAGTGTATGGCATTACAATGCTCAATGGGATTAGCTTCGGGTTGACCCGGGAATGTACCCTTAGGTCTAGTGTATGTGCTGGCTTGTTGGGCAATTTGTGTTTCTAGCATCTTACTATGGATGGCTAAGTTGTCTACCTTGGATGCTAGCTCTTTTATTGCCTCGTTCACTGCCCTGCCTTGTTGTCTAAACTCCTCATTTTGTTTTGTCTGAGTTTCGACAAAACTTTCCAATAGAGACTCGAGTTTAGACTGCTGTACTTGAGGATACCCCGGAGCGGGTTTCCTATTACCTTGGCCCTCTTGCAACTCATGGTTGAGCGTGTTGCTGTAGTTGCCGTAGGAGAGGTAAGGGTTGTTCTTCCTTTGGTTGTAGGGATTTGGGGGAGCATAGTTGGGCAGCTTCGGGTTCGTGTCGTAGAAGTTGTGACAAGAGTTCACTTGCTCACCCGAAGCGCCGGATCCATGAGCGATACCACGAGGGCATTCCATCATGTCATGTCCCTGCATTCCACAAATCTCACAAATAGTGTTAGTAGCACCTATTGCACTCACATTAGCTCTTTCAATATTATCTAATCGTTTATTTAGTGAGTCAAATTTAGACATAATCAGATCAATGCTACTTACTTCAAACTTACCCCCCGAAATCTTGTTCGGGTTATTACCTCTTTCGGATCCCCATTGGTGGTAGTTGGTGGCGACATTCTCGATGATGTTGAATGCCTCAGTTAGAGGCCTATTCATAAATGCTCCACCGGCTGCAGAATCTAGTGACACCTTCGAAGGGTAATCCAATCCGTTATAGAAGGTGTGCACTATTAACCACCTCTCGAGTCCGTGATGTGGGCAAGACTCCAGCAGTCCCTTGTAGCGATCCCAAGCTTCTGATAATGATTCTCCGTCTTTCTGGAAGAAGCCGGTGATCTGGGTTCTTATGTAGGCCGTCTTGGATGGAGGGAAGAATTTCTCCAAGAACGCCTGCTCCAGTTGGTCCCAAGTAGTCAGGGTGTTAGCGGGAATTTGCTTAAGCCAGGCCTTCGCCTTTCCAGTGAGAGATGAGGGGAACAGTCTCAAACGTACAACATCGACCGAGGCTCCATTAATTCTGATTGCGTCGGTGAACTCTAAGAATGTCTCTATGTGATCGGTTGGGTCCTCTGAAGGCAATCCTCCGAATTGATGTTGCCTAATCATGTTGATTAGCATGGGCGGTATAGTGTAGTTCTCCGCCTCAATCTCTGGCCTTGCAATCCCAGTTCGCAAGCCTCTCGCATTTGGGGCTGCGTAGTCCTTCAAAGGTTTTGTATCCGGGAGATTCGCCATGAGTGGAATGGGAATCGACCTTTCTCCCTCTCTTTGTAGTCTTCTACGTCTGTGGAAGGTCCTCTCAATTTCTGGATCTACCTCACCAAGGCTCCCAAGACTTAGGGATCTTTGCATATAACATACAGAGAGATGGATACAATAGAAGGAAAAAAAGAGTTTTTTTTATCAGAAATAAAAATCAAATAAAAAGAAAAAGGTCCAGAAAAATCAATTTAAAAACTAAATTGAAATTCGAAAAGGCACAGTCCCCGGCAACGGCGCCAAAAACTTGACAGCGCGTCGAGCGTGCGCTCTGCGATTCCGGCAAGTGTACCGAACTGTCGCCAAGTAATAAAAGATATCGATCCCACAGAGACTGTGTTCCCGAATCGCGATTAATTTCGAATTGAGTGAATCTGGACTTTTTAGGGGATTTTTATGTTTTGAGTGAAAAGGGTTTTGAATTTGAAATTAAAAGGTAGATGAGCATAAAACAATTAAAACAGAAAACAAATCTTTTTGGGGTTTTGATCTAAATGGATTCCTAGGGATTTGGGTTACCTTTGAGGCTGTTTATGTTACTAATCTGATTTACCTTTGTTGATTAACGAAATTGCCTTGAAGGCGAGTTTATCCTCTAATAGCTTAAGCTCCCTCTCGGGTTACAAAAGCCGTGCCCAATTGACCCGACCCCTACTCTCGTGGTAGTCGATCCCAGATTGGACCCTTTGTGCTTCGTGACAACTCGTTGCTCCTTGAGGGACGGCTTCTAACTCTCGTGATTTCAGTCCCATGTCTGACTTCTATAGGTCCGACACCTAAGTTCACCGCTAGGTTCCTCCTTAGAATGTCTAAGTCATGAAAATAACCTAAGTTCACCGCTAGGTTCCTCCTTAGAATATCCACGTCTCGCTGATAAGCGGCCGCCGAACTTTACGAGTGAAACACACTAGAAATCCTAAGTTCACCGCTAGGTCCCTCCTTAGAACGTCTACGTCACGCAAATAAGCGGTCGCCGATTTTACGATTGATTAAAATGCTAGAAATCAGATCTAAAGCAAAAACGAAATCAACAACGATTTTACATCAAATCAACAACATTTACAAAACTCGGGCAGAGCCCCAATCCTTAGAAACAAACTACTACTCCAGTCTTGCCATGGAGATGACAAGCTGGGTTGACAACATAATGAAAATACAAAATCAGAGAAGAGAGGAGGAGAGGAGAAGATGATCCTAAAATGTAGTCAAAAGGTGTCCTAGATGATGTCTCTCTATGATGATGGATCCTCCTACTGCATCTGCCTGGTCCATATTTATAGAAATTGGGAAGTTAGAGTCCCAATCCAACTCAAAATCTGATCTATTTCGGTTTCTTCAGGTCCAAGTAATGCGTGTCACGGCCATGATGTCCATCACGGGCAGGCCGTGACGGTTTCTGCCTCTGTCAGTTTTGCAAAATCCAATCTCTCGCGAGGCGAGAGTGGGCTCGCGTCGCGAGCCTCCTATTTCAGGGCCGTGATCTGAATTACGTCTAGGCCGTGACGGTCTCTGACTTGTGGTGGTTTTGGGTCACGACCGTGATGGCTATCACGGCTAGGCCGTGACAGACTCTGACTTCAGCCTTTCTTCTTTTTCAGTTTTGCTCGATCATGGCCGTGATGGGCATCACGGCTAGGCCGTGATGGGCTCTGTTTGGCTCATTTTCTTCACTTTTAAAGCCCTATCTTCATCCAAACTCCATCATGGTTGATCTTGAGCATTTTACCCTTGATTTCTGCAAAACAACACCACGAAAACCGCCTTACCCATTCCAAAGGAAAATTAACCTAAAATCTAATAAAAATATGCCTAAACTACATGAAAATGCATGCGAAATGATAGACAAAGATTATGTGAAATCACACTCATCAAGTTTTCTCTGAACCTTACTCTTTTTAATTGCTTTGCCCTGCTTTGTTTTTGTTTTGTTTTCTTTTAGCTCCTGAATAATTTGAGAAGATCAGGAGTATGTGTGTGGGTCTTGTGTCGGCTAGCTTGCTGGATTTTAATTGAATTCTCATAGATGGATTGCATGTTATGTGTTGACTTTGATGATTTTCCCCCTAGGTTGAAATTTTTTTTGAAAAGTGATCCCCATGAAAACAAATTTGAAAACTGAACTTTGAGATATTTTGTTGTGATGGCATGATTTATGATAAGTTTGGGGTGATGGGAAGCACACACTAGGGATAGAATCTCGGTCAAACAATTTGAAAAAAAATATCCAGGTGAGGATTTGAGCCTCCAACATGTTTTTAGCTGTGTGAATTACTTTCAAATTGCACTTTCCCGAATTTGCTTGAATCTCTTCATGGTTTGCATGTCTATGTGTTTGCATCAAATGATTTAGGCAGATTTTCTTTGTAAATAACCACTTGGCCTAAATTGAACCAGTCCCTAATGCATGTTCCCTAGTTAGCCCCATTGAGCCTAATTAGCCTATTATTTCTTGATAACCTCATGTTATGAGCCAAAATCTGAAAAAAAAAAAAAAAAAAAAAAAAAACATGTTAACCCGATCTTAGGATTAGGAGAGCATGGAATCTTAGCAAGAGAATGGTTGCAAGAAACTAAGTTTGGGGTGGCTACAAGGTGTGATGTGTTGTTTGGGATTGAGAAAAAAAATTATTAAATAATACAGGTTGGAGCCAAAGGCAAAAAGAAAGAAAAAAAAAGAAAAAAAGAAAAAAAGAAAAGGACAAAAATGTCAAAAAAAGGGTATTAAAGGAAAAGGCTGCAGTCACCCAAAGCATAAAGAAAAATGGAAAAGGGAATCTGAGTGGAAATTCAAAGTGTAAAAAGTTTCATGCTCTCTTAGTTCCTAGGGACTTAAGCCTAGTTCCTTTGTATATCCTACCCTTAGCCAGGCCCCATTACAACCTTAAAAGACCTTTTGATGTTGCATGCATGTTTTCGTGGGAACCTTGATTGAGATGAAAATCAAATTTATGGGAAGTGCTCTTAAAAGTGAAATTGAGTGAAATGTTGCTAGCCTAGACAAATTGAGCGAATGAGTAAAACATTAATTACCCTTGTGAGGAAGGCAATTGGTTGAAGTTGGTGATCTCCCTCTTGTGTGTAACTTGGATCCCTTGCTTTGATTAATGATTGCATGAATGATGGAATTCTCAATGGTTTAAAGTAAATGAATGTGGGGATTGCATTGTTGAAAAGGGGGGAAACATTGAAGAGAAATTGTTTTGTTGATATTGCATGAAATTTGTGCGAATTTGATTGAATCTTTTAAGCTTACCATGTCTTGAGTCTTTTTGAGTTTTTGAGTTTTAGTTTGCTTGGGGACTGGCAAAGTTTTAAGTTTGGGGTATTTTGATAAGCCGCTTGCTCATCTAGTTTTATGACTAGTATGACCATGGTTTTGTGCTAATTATATTTCGTTTTCGCCTAAATTAGACTTGATTGTCTTCAAGCAGCATTTTGAGTCTCTAGAGTATTTTTTGGTTAATTTAGCTGATTTAGAGTCAAATAAAGTACTTACTGTTAATCCTTGTTTTCAGGTAATAAAGCGAAGCAATTCTGGAGTTCTTCGCCCCGCGAACCTCACCTCGCCACGCGAGCCTGAAGGCTGACTATTCCAGAAAATGCAAACCTTTCTGTGTCGCCACATGAACCATTTCTTCGCCTCGCGAGACTGGAAGTCATAAAGCATCACGGTTAGCCCCTGATGCTCATCACGGGCATAAAAAGAAGACTCTTCCATTCCTCGCCTCGCGAATACTAAGCTCGCCTCGCGATAAAGCAAACACTGAAGACTGTTCATAATATTCGCCTCGCGAAGGTATGCTCGCCTCGTGAGCTCGCGGAATCCAGAATCTGTATTTAAGTCTGTTTTAGGGCAGAGCTGATGATCTTATCTTCTCTTCTTTTCTTCTTCTCTTTAGTTTAGACGGCTGCAAATTAGGTTTAGGTTTATGTTTGTAATGGAGAACTAGTCTCCTTGATTAATCTACTGTAATCAGGTTTCGCCGCCGCTTGAGGTTTTGTAATTCCTAAACTTAATGCTATTCTCTTTCAATATTTGCTCTGTATGTTCTGTTTGCTTAATTCAGGATTATATAGGATATGTATTGATTTGTTTCGATGATTGTGTGTTCCTATTCTTAATCGCGTTTGCTTAATTCGCATGTGTTCAATCATGTTCGCTTAGTTCATGAGTGCTTCACCCCGTTTGCTTAATTCGGGAATAGGAACATATGTCTCGTAGTATTGATTTCGCTTGTTAATGGATGCTACAATCGAAAAGGGTTTAGAATCTGCTTAGGGCCTAGAATTTACATGGACCAATGATAGTGGGAAACCGAGAACAGTAGGTTAATCGTTTTTTATCTATTTGATAATTACTTAGTTTGCATTGTTTTCTGTTTTGTTTCCTTAATTTAGTTTCAAACCCAAAACCCCCCAAAAACTGACTTTTTCTATTAGTAACAATCCGAGAGTCCTTGTGAGACGATACTCGAGTTGTCGCACTTTCCCTAACTACATATTTTTGTAAACCGCTCGCTTTTTGACGCGTGCGCGACAGCGCGTCAACATGTATGTTTTAAATGTTATATATGTTTGTTGAATGTATGATAGCATGTATGCATGTATTATGAGAGAGGTCTTGTATGAGATACAAAGCCCGTGAGATCATTTTAATATAAATCCCTCAAAATGAAATATTAAATTTAAAAGCCTTCCAATGCATGGCACTCATCAAGACTAATATCGAATGTGTGTAGGTCCGCCAAAGTGGAGTGCATTGTTCTATACTAGTAAGATGCGATGGGACAATTGTAATGTCCAAATGCTATCCATTGGGTCTAACTTAACTAAGCCAAATTCAATAGGATTGAAAGGCTTAGAGGCGTTGAGTTGGGCTTTAATTCATGTGATGAATTAGAATAAGAGTTATTCACCCAACTGATCCAAGTGTTACAGGAGATGTAATTGGAAATGAGTTTCCTACCTAAAATAACTAAGTTTTGGGAGATCAGCCAAAGTTGACTCAAAACGAGGTGAAATATGGATCTTGGTCTCACTAGAAAATCTTCCAACGGGATTTTCCGAGTCAATGATGAGGGTCATTGATTTGAGTAAAATAGTGGGAGCGTATTTAATAAAAGACCTTATTAAATATGTTTGTATCATGATACTTATATTTAGCATGTTTCTGTAATTAGAATTACCATGAAATAAAACACTATAATTTATTGTTGCGATTTGTCCTTGAGAAGGACAAGGTATCCGAAATTAAATTTCTGGATTGGTACAGGAATTTGAGGATTGTCCTCAAGTATGAGAAAGAGTTATATGTTCTCGAGCAAATGATTCCTGAGCAACCAGTTCCTACTAGGATCGAAAAGAATGCTTACGAGAAGCATCAAGTCGATGTCCTGGATGTAGGATTCTTCATGCTTGCAACCATGAAGGCGTGTGATATGATCATGCACCTCATGATGCTCTGTTGAGAGAATGCAATGCATAAGAACCACAAGTCATACCGACCCTTTTTCAGTTACGAACTGGCAGAAGGAAATCCAAACACTTACCATGTGCTTCATGCTATTGAGTACATTGAGAACCTGGTAAGCTTGGCTTTCCTTTAGGCCAAATGTTGGCCATTGATATGATCTTGCAATTGTTGCCAGATAGTTATAGCCAAATCGTTGTCAATGATTCTGACAGACCGCTACTAGAGATTGTAAGGAAGTTGAGAACTGCCGAGCAGAGTCTCTACAGTAGAAAAGGGTAGACTATTGTGATAGCCTTAAAAGGGAAAGCCTTAAGCCTACTAAACAAGGAGAAGAACATGGGCAAGAACAAGTTCAAGCCCAGTACTTCTGTCTTGAAGCTAATAGGCAGGGTTGCAAAGGAAGGCAGTTGATTTCATTACGGTTTGACCAGACATTTGAAAATTGCTAGAGATATCAGAAAGAGTATATGAAAGGAAAGGAAGTATGACTTCCTCTTCGAGCATTGTGTTGTAGAAGTCAACATACTTCAAAACCATGGGTATTACCACATGTAGATCTCACATTAATGTTAAGGATCAAAGGGAGTAAGATGTTGACTAAAGACGAAGTCAACCTGTGAATAGGAAATGGAGCAAAAGTTCCTGCATTATCTATAGAAGTTTTGACTTTGCCTTCAGGGCTTATTTTGGAACTAAATAAATGTTATTATGTTCCAGCTATTGGTAGAAACATCAGTCACATGATATTTTCTATGCTAGCAAGATTTTGGATAATGGACTGTGTCCTTAATCCTCATATGCTCATTTACAATATAAATGCGAAAGGGTCAAACCAAGTGATTTGAACCCTATAAGCCTTTGGCATTGTCGTTTAGGCTATATAGGTGAGAAACGCATCTCCAAGCTCCATAAAGATGGACTCTTGGAATCATTCAATTATGAATCATTTGATATATGTGAATCTTTCTTGTTGGAGAAGATGACTAAGGCTCCATTCACTAGGCAAGGTGAAAGGGTCAGTGACCTTTTGAGATTGATACATAGAGATGTATGTGGGCCCCTAAACAAGTCTGCTAGAGGTGGTTATTCGTACTTCGCCATATTTGCTGATGATTTCAATAGATATTGATTTGTGTGTCTTATGAAACACAAGTCTGAAACCTTTGAAAAGTTGAAAGAGTTCAAAAATGAACTAGAGAATCAACTTGGTAAAAGTATTAAGGTTATACGATCAGATCGTGGTTATGAATACTTAAGCCAAGAATTTGATGACTATCTGAAAGAGTGTGGGATAGTGTCCCAACTCACTTCTCCTGGAACACCACAATGGAGTAGCGTGTCCGAAAGGAGGAATCGCACCTTGTTAGACATGGTACGATCCATTATTAGTTATTTAGACCTGTCTGAATCTTTCTGGGATTTTGCTCTACTTATAATTGCACTCACTCTTAATCGTGTTCCATTTCAGGTGATTGAAAAGGCTCTATATGAGATATGGATGGGCTGAAGGCCCAGTTTGTCATTTATGAGGATTTGGGGATGTCAGGTTTATGTGAAACGTCTTACGACGGTAAACTTAGGCCCAAATCGGATAAGTGTATATTTTTGGGATATCCTAAGGAAACCAAAGGATATTTTTTCTACAACCTCTTCGAGGACAAAATGTTTGTTGCTAGGACTTGAGTGTTCCTAGAGAAGGAATACATCTCCAAAGGAGTCATTGGGAGAAATGTAGAACTTGGAGAAATCCAAGTGCCACAAAATACTGACTTGCCTACAATGGAACAAGAACCAGTTTCACAAGATGTTGTGTTTGAATCGCCGGTTCAAGCAACACAAGACTTGCGTAGGTCTAACGGGCCACGTCACCAACCTGAGAGATATGGATTGCTCCTGACTCAGGAAGGTGATGTGCTGCTCATGGATCAAGATGAGTCTGTAACCTACCAAGGGGCCATAATTGGCCCAGAATCTGAGAAGTGGCTTGAGGCCATAGGATCCGAAATGGAATCCGTGTACACAAACCGGGTATGGACCTTGGTTAAGCCACCCGACGGGGTAAAACCAATAGGGTGCATGTGGGTCTTCAAGAAGAAGCTTGACATGGATGGTAAAATGGGTACCTTTAAGGCGCGACTAGTTGGGAAAGGTTTCAAGCAGATTAATGATGTAGACCATGATGAAACCTTCTCCCCAGTAGCAATGCTTAAATCTATTCGGATTATGCTTGTTATTGCTGCATACTATGACTATGAAATTTGGCAGATGGATGTCAAGACTATATTCCTTAACGGGAATCTTCTCGAGGATGTGTACATGACACAAACAGAGGGTTTTGTAGATCCAAAGGATGCTAGAAAGATATGTAAATTGCAGAGATCCATTCATGGATTAAAGTAAGCTTCTAGAAGCTGGAATCTTCGTTTTGATAAAAGCTGTAATATAGTTTGGATTTATTAAGAACGAGGATGAACCTTGTGTATACAAGAATGTTAGTGGGAGTGAGATTGTCTTTCTTATATTGTATGTGGATGACATACTGCTTATCAGAAACGATATCCTTATGCTACAAAATGTGAAACATGGTTAGGGAATTGTTTCTCTATGAAGGATTTAGGCAAGGCTTCCTACGTGTTAGGAATCAGGATATATAGAGATAGATCGTTGAAGTTGTTAGACTTTAGTCAGAGTACGTTATATACTACACTGATTGTCTTGTATGCTTTGAGCATGACAAGAAGGTACCAATTGATATCGGTGAAGGTCACTGATCTGTAGTCAAGAACATCCTCAAGTATCTAAGAAGAATTTATGATACATTCCTGACAGATGAAGGTGAGGAAGAAGTCATTGTAAGGTATTACATAGATAGTGTTTCCAAACCGATAAAGATTATTCCAGATCACAGTCTGGATTTGTATTTTATCTTAATGGTGGCACTGTATACTTGGAAAAAGTTCCAAGTGCAAGACAGTTATAGATTTCATTACAGAGACCAAGTATATAGTTGTCTTAAATATATATTTAAAGGCCGTTTGGATCAGCAAGTTTATTTATGAACTAGGAATGATTCCTAACCTTGCGAACTCCATTGATCTGGTTGCGATGATGATAGAGTAATTGCATAAGCTAAGGAAACACGATCTCACCAATGATCCGAACATATACTTAGGTGCTTCCATCTCATTTGATAGATGATCGATAGAGGAGAGACGTGAAGATATTCAGAATAACAATACTAAATAATCCACTAACGAAGTCTCTTGCTCAATGGTAGCACGACACTCGCACTGGATCAATGGGTGTTAGATTGATGCCTGATTGGCTCTAGCGCTAGTGGGAGATTGTTGGTGTAAGCCCTAATGACCAGTCTATTTTGAATAAATCATTATTTGTACCATGAATTTAATCAT
This sequence comes from Sophora flavescens, assembly GCA_030762895.1. Lineage (NCBI taxonomy): Eukaryota > Viridiplantae > Streptophyta > Magnoliopsida > Fabales > Fabaceae > Sophora > Sophora flavescens. Next base: position 87,886,640 of record CM061069.1, on the reverse strand, counting down.
ATATTTGATATATGAATAAGGCATTCATTTATTATGTTATTAGTTTATAGCATAATAAATTCCTTAGAATAGGCAGTTCATTCAATGAGATATTAAGTACGTGATTTAATCGTGAGACCTCATTGAATAATAGAGCGTTATTCTTAAATATCCGTAGTCAAGTATTATTGTTAATTAGGACGACAATAATACATATAGACTATTGTGTGAGTAAACTGATGACAACATCTCACGGGTCATGGATATGTGATATCAAGGCGGCACACAGATAAAAATATTAGGAGTAATATTTATACTGGATGACCTACTATGAGAATACTTCATAATAGTTATGTAAATGTCATAAGTATTCTCATGGCAACCATAGTGAAGTAGTCCTTCGACTTGAAGTCACTACGATTCCTCAATGAGGAGTTGTAGGCTTTAATGCAATTAAACGTCACGCGTAACAGGGTGCTCATAAAGGTAGTTATTAGGCCTGTAATAAATCATGTTGAGGAGTGTGAGTGATGTAGACAGGATTAGTCCCTCCTACATAACAAGGGTAATGTCTTGGGCCTCTCGATAGAGTGAGACGTGAAACATGCGTGGCCACGTGGAAATAGGTCAATATGTGATATTAGGCCTGTTTGTGATTACACGTCTACTCGGGGATCGAGAAATAAATAATTGAATATAATGAGGATGACACACTTATGCCTTGTGTTCAATTAAGACTATGGACGAAGGGACATTTACTACACGATAAATTTTGGTAGCGATAAGTCTAAAATCGGATCACCGATACTCTCGCTAATTGGGTAGTAATGATGCATTGCTAGATGCCACTCATTATTTATAATATTTAATATTATAATTAATATTTGATATTATTATAATATTTAATATTATCGCCAACTTAGTAGGAGCCTATAGGGTCACATACATAGAGCAAATACGGAGTAGTTATATTAATTAAATATTATTTAATTAATATAAGGACAATTGGGCTTGTAGTGTACAAAGCCCAATAGGGTAAGCAGTTAGGTTAAAGGGAGTTGCCAACTTATAAATAGAAGTGCTCTCCCCTGTAACCCACGTCTTGCTAACCGTGCCTCCCCGTAGCCATCAGCTAGCACAAGACGCATAGCTCCGATGCCCATTTGTTCACGTGGACTGAGTAGAGGTGCCGTCCTTTCGTGGCACTAGTGATGCAAACGAGAAGCACGCTTCAAGAGGTAAACACAATAGTCTTTTGTGTGATTCATGTTTGTAATGCACGATCCATGGATAAGGTTTTCTTCCGCCTTGAGATTTGATTTTAAAAGAGTGTTAAGAGTTAAGAGTTAGAATAAGATTTAGTCTTGAGTGTATGGGCTCGGCCCACATGCGCTATCCCTTTGTACTACTCTCTTAACCTAGTAATATAAATCTGAGGGTCACTACACATTGTAGTGAATTCATCCCACTACAGTTTTATCTCATGTATATTTATCTCCCTACTCATTCTCTCTGTCTACATGGTATCTAGAGCAGGTTAGGGTTTAGTGGGATTGGTCCTTTTCAGCTGTCGCCGTAAAAAAAATTAAAAAAAAACCCCTACTAGCAGCTTCAGAGAAGGCCGACCAAGGTTGCTGGAGGGTTAGAAAATTTTTGGGATGGCTGGTTCATGAAGAAAAACTCAGAACTGTGAAATCCTGTTTTTGTGTGTTTTTTGTGCGCGACCACGAACGTACAGTTTTGGCTGTAGATGGCTCGTGTTTTAGGGACAGAGTGGGGCGTTTTGGCGATTTGAGAAAAACCCAGTTGGTTATGTGGCTGCTTGTGGTGGTTTGGTTGCGTTTCGAGGCGTTACGGTGCATCCTAGTGACGTTTCAGGTCGAAATCGCGTGTTCTGCCATGGCGTTGTTAGTTAAATGATGTCACAGGATCCTGAAAGTACAAGTGAAGGTAGTTCCAAGGGGTCTATGACTGAGATTGTTACTGCTTCCTCCAAACTCACTGATATCAAGCTTGATAGGGATGGTGAGAACTATGTGGAGTGGAAGTATCTCGTCGAGGTTAGTCTCGAAGGAATGGGAAAGGATGGTCATTTAATAGAAAAATGCCCAGATGATCCGAAAATAGCAACGACATGGAATAAAGAGGATAAACGCAACTTGGCCTTACTCGTGAATTCTGATAGGCGGACTCAATCGGTTATTACCCATTGCAAGACTGTGAAGGAGTTGTGGGATTTTCTGAAATTTATTTATGGAAAATTTGACAATTTGAATCGTATTTATGCTCTTTTACAGGAGATTTTCCGTCCCAAACAGAATAAGCGAAAGTTGATGGACTATTTTATGGAGTTCAAGAAGTATACTGAAGAGTTGACTTCTCTTCTAGCATGCAAATCTGTAGAAGAGATGTTAACCCAACAGAAGAAACTTATAGCCTTGAGTTGGCTTTCTGGTCTTGATTCAGAGTATGAGGTGGTTCGGTCTCAGATTTTGTCCAGTAAGCAGGTAGACAATCTTACCGATGTTTTCTCCTAGGTTATGCAGTCCTCTTTTACGGAATCCCTACCTACTACAGAAAGTGATTCATCTGATCGCTTTGCTTTGGCGGTCCAATTTGGGAGTCGTAGTGGTAATCATGGTGGAGGTAGAGGAGGTCGTGGTGGTCGTGACCGTGGTTGCGGTGGTGGTCGTGGTGGCCAGGAGCAGTGTTTTAATTGTGGAGAAGTGGGTCACTATCGAAATCGTTGTCCTCATTCTTCATAGCACCAATATTCACGGTCACAGGCTCATCCTCACTTTGCTAACACAATGTCTCAGCCTGACACTATCAATCAACAGACAGAAGGGCGTACGGTGGTTATGACTGATGAAGAATTTAGCTGATATACCCAGTTTCAGATTTCCCAGCAGTCATCTACACCTTCCTCCACAGCCACATTTGTCCAAACAGGTAATCCTACTGCGTATCTATCCTCTGCTTCCCGGTGTTGGGTCATTGATTCCGGCGCCACTGATCGCATGACAGGGGATTCAGGTATTTTTTCTTCTTTCAGTCAGTCTAGTAATCATTCTTCTGTTACTCTTGCTGATGGCTCTAGTGTTAATTTTAAGGGGAGTGGGTGTACTGCGACACCTTAAACTCGGTCATCACATGGTTACCCTTTTTACGGAAAAGAACACATTAAAACACTAGTCGCTTTCGGAAAAGAAAACCTTTTGTATCAAATTACCGAAAAAGGTACTTAATTTTATTTTTTTTTGAAGAGGTTAAGAAAAGGTGATGAACACTCCGAACATGACTATAAACATCATACATAGATACATATATAACATTTCCCCATTGGGATCTTAAGTTTTTGGATTACAAAACGGGCCTTAAACAAACAGGCCGACTTCACTGAAAACATAAACTAAAGAAACAGATAAAACATCAAACTGGGAATGAGGAATCTGGGTACTGAACTCAAAAGAAGACTCTAAAAAGCCAGGGACACAGAACTACTCCAAAAAGCCGACGACGATCACCAAAGCCTCCTTCAGTCTGAGTGGCCACAAACACTACCTCCATATGAGATATCAGGCTCCGGATCGATAACCTCACCACCATCGTCGATCGGAACATCGTCCTCTCCGGGGTCCTGTGGATGGTACTCTGCCTCTAGGTCGTCCTCCCACCAGTCGCCTACCAACTCAAGAGGCTCCTCCTCCAAATCCTCTTCGGGATCCTCTTCAGGGTCCTCCTCGATAGGTTCCTCCGGCTCAACGTGTGGATGAAGAAGTCCAGTCATCTGTAGAGTATGAAGGTACAGCCAGGGAGGTGGAAGTGCCACTGTCCGTGTGTCGATCGTGTGAATCCTTCGGATCGGTTCTCCGTTGGCATTAAACTCCGTCGTCGTAATCGGTCCCCGATACGTAGCTGTCGTTGCATCATCGCTCACCGTCTAGTTCCTCACTAGCCCAACCTCATCGAACACCTCATTCCTCGAAATCGAGGGTGCTAGGGGAATGTTGGGTTCCATCTAAAGCACGTACATATACCGATACAAGAAAAGGAAAAGAACATATAGATATACAAGAGTGAGATACCATCATAAGATATATCCCACAACAACCATATACATGATACATGCAACACATAATCAAGTCAACAGTTAAATCATGCATAATCATAATATAACCGTGTTATATCAAGGGATCTCAAACCCGCACAATCAATTTTCGAAAATATGCATGACACTTCAATATCAGGCTCTATCCTAATCTCATGAGATCTCAACACCGTGTTTCACTGGAGAAGAATTAGAGTTGGTCAATCTCTAGCCCACCGGGAAGTTGCCTCCATACCCTCATGCATTTAAGATCTCAGGACGAGCAACGTCACATGTGCCTCTGAACCGGTCACATGGACAGACTCCCAGATACCACCTTGTATCTGATATATAAGAAAGGCACGTCTTCCTGGGGAAATGCACATGGAAAATATTTTGTTTATAAGGTTTTCTTTGTGTTCATTCTTTTTCGTTGTTGAAGCTCAAAGCTAACGACTAAATCATCATTTCCCCGTCACTTGAAAACTCAGAAACATAGGACACACAGTCCGAATGCTCAATCACAACGCCCTAAACCGTGGCCGCAGTCCAGGATTGTGATCATAAAAATCAATTATACTTTTATTCATGTTTTAAACTTATCATGACAAGGACAATAGCCCACAACAATGAAATCATAACGCACTGTCCTCGATTTCGAGAATTGGAGTCTCGGTCCATAACATCATGAATAGGACTCACAGTTCCGAATTAGCACTGATCCAAGATCACGTGCGCATAACTGAATACTAGAGGCGACGTCTCGCGTTCTAGATTCTCTTTCTTAAGTACTTATTTTTTTCGTTCAGTGAAAATTAAATTCAAAACCGAATCCTCGATAACCTATCCAGGCTATCGGAAAGTTTATAAAACATTCAGGAAAAACCTTTTCTTTGAAAATCTTTCATAAAGCATCTTTGCAATACTTTTATCTTTGAAAATTTCCCCCAATAGGACATTGGCAAATAGTTCATGAAAGTTTTCACTTGAAAACACATAGTTCAAAAAGGATTATTGTATAACAATAGTTCACCAAACCATTTCAACATTTAAAACAGTTCTTTAAGTTAAAGAGTTTTTGGAAAAGAACACCAATCCTTTCATCTTCAAAGCTTATTAAGGTTTTTAATCCTTATAACAGTTGAGCACAGACACGAGTTTGGCTTAGCAAACTTTCAATCAACAGCAATATATATTCTCAATTCAATGTTAATATCATAGTTGAAAACAGTTCATCACAGATATGCATTATAACATTTAGAGTAAGTATATTCAACATCAGATAATAGCATAACAGTTCAAGTACATCAGATCACCAAGTAAGTTCAATCAACATATAAATATCCATTTAAACACCTACACACATGCATACAGTTATTGAACATCTTTAGGAAATCCCCTCTTACCTCACGTGGAAGTTAAGAATTTCGGATTCGAAGAGAAAAACTCACGAACGTCCTCGCTCCGCTTGGCGATGGAAGTCTAAGGTTACAAAACATGTAATCATGAGTTAAAACTCAATCAAAGAACACTAACCACAAGGTATAGGTTCGGTTTAGACAATAATTTAGGATTAGGGTTTTTTTCCGAAATTTATGCAACTCATGGATTTATGATCCTTAAGTGCTAGAAGTTCTTAAACACTAATCATTTAACAAATTTGAATTAAAAATCCCACTAAGTACTTGACTTAGGGTTTTCAGCCTTCACTAAAAAATAGGCTAGAAATTTCTAAACTTTCCAATCTCTTTAGGTTAGCATCCATACATAGTAAGGAGCTTGCAACCATGATCATTGTCTTAGGCCATGAACACCTAGGTTCGGCCTTGACATGTTTGTGAGACTAAAAATCTTTAAATCCTCCAATCTTTTGGACATAGCCTCCTTTAACATAAAGAAGCTTAAATCCTTAATCATTTTGAAAGGACAAAACAACACATTCCTAGGTCCAAACAAATGAGTTTCAACCATCATAGGGAACTTAATGAAAAAGATTTAAACTTTCCAATCACTTTAGACATAGCATCCTTTATTATAAGGAGCTTTAATCTATGATTATTTTGGAAGAAAACAAAACTTAATATTTTTGCCAAAAGCCTTTAAAGTTTCGGCTTTGATACAAAATAAAGGTTAGAAATTTTCAAACTTTCCAATCCCTTGGATTTAGCATCCTTATACATTAAGAAGCCTTAATCCATGATCACTTTAGAGAAACATCAACTAAGCATCAATGTCTTAAACTACTTAAAGTTTAGGCCTTCACATGAAAATGTGTAAAATCTCTAAAATTTTCCAATCACTTAAACCTAACATCCTTTAGTACAAAGGAGCCCTTGGTCATGATCATCTTGGAATAGAACTCAAATACAAGTCCATACAAGCAAAGTTAAACAAAACCCACCAAAACCAAAAAGCATGGTTTCGGACTCATCAAGAAAATAGGGTTAGAAAATTTTGTTTTACACAACCTTTTAGTATGTTGTAGTAGGAGTAAAAATAAGAATATAGGAATTGGTTTCAACTCAAATGGAGTTTTATACCATTTTAAAGAGATTTTAGAAGTTTGAAAGCTTAAAGGAAACTTAAAGCAAAACTATGAACATAAAGACAAGAACTTGAAAAATAAACAACATAGGATCATTACCCTCAACAATATGAAGAACTTTGATGAAGAACTTAAAGTAAAAAGCTTGATAAAAAGATGAACTTTAGAAGAGAGAAGAAGAGAAAGTAAGGAAATAAGTGTAAGTGTGAAATGTGTGAAGTAAGGAAAAGTGATTAAGTGTTGTAGGTTGAAGTTGATATAGAGGGGGGAGAATAAGAAGGGGTCATGGCTGGAAGGAAGAAAGAAGAGAAAGAAAAGTTGGTTTGCTTGTAGGGAAAGAAAGAAGGTAAGGTGTGGTAAGGTGGAGGTATGATGTGGAGGTAAGGTTGGAGAGAGAATATAAGAAAAGGTGATTTGATGAAAAAGTGAAGTATGGCTTGTTGAAAAGGTGTCATAACTTTTACATCAGTCATTCCATTCCTTTTTTGCTCTGCTCCATTGCGCATCAGATGACTTTCCCGATCGTATTTCCCGACGATTTTGCCCGGGTAACACTCAGAATTTTGCCCCGAACAAGATTTTTTTGAAAAAATCCAAACCCACACAAAACATAAAAAAAACACTAATCGTATAATTCACGAGTCAATATTAGGTCTCTAGCTCAGTAAACTTGTACTGGCTGTGAAAACCCAAACCGACTTTCGTCTGAATTTTCGACCAAAAAATTTACTGTGACTTCATACAATAAAACTACACAAGAAAATAATTTTATTTAAAATAAAATCATCTTCAGGATTTTATCACAAATAATTATATTAAAGCATGTATTTACTGATAAAGAAGCATACGAAAAACAGGGTGTTACATGTACCACCCTGGTTTCCACCTTACCTTTGTCCTCTGTCTTATATTTGCCTCAGTTTCCTTGTAATCTTCTTTCAATTAGTTAGATAACTCGTTCATTAAATTGTTCTGTAACTTTCTTTCCTGATTCTTGTGTATTTCAGGATCTGTTGACACAGGACTATTGATAGAAGAAGGGTATCTAATGCACTTTACTTGCTAGAAGAAGGAGTTCCACAAGCATCGACGGCTTCTAGAATGTGTGAAGTGTCCCCCTTCCAGCTTCATTGCCGTCTTGGTCATCCGTCTTTAGGAGTTCTTAAAAAGTTATGTCCTTAGTTAGGGTCAGTGTCGAGTTTGTTTTGTGAGTCTTGTCAATTTGCTAAACAGAACCGTAGTGTTTATTTACCTCGTTTAAAAAACAGGGCTCAAGCCCTATTTCACATTGTTCATTCTGATGTTTGGGGTCCACGTCCGGTTACTTCAAAGTTTGGTTATAAGTATTTTGTTAACTTTGTGGATGATTATTCTTGTGCAATATGGTTATATCTAATGAAATCCAGATCTGAGTTATTTACTATATTTTGCAATTTTTGTGCTGAAATTCGTACTCAATTTAATTGTCATGTCCGCATTCTTCGTAGTGATAATGCTAAAGAATACTTTTCTGCACCATTCACTACTTTCATGAATGAACATGGCATGATTCACCAATCATTTTGCGTTGTCACCCCACAGCAAAATAGGGTAGCTGAGCGTAAAAATCATCATCTTATGGAGGTTGCCCGAGCTTTGTTGTTTGAAATGAAGGTTCCGAAATTTTTTTGGTCAGATGCAGTTCTTACTGCTACATATTTAAGTAATCGCATACCTTCATCTGTGTTAAATGGTGTTGTTCCTTATTCCATTCTTTTTCCTTCATATTCATTGTTTCCCCTGCCCCCCAAAATATTTGGTTGCACATGTTTTGTGTATGATGTTCGTTCACAGGTGACTAAGTCGGACCCGAAGTCCTTGAAGTGTGTTTTCTTGGGATACTCTCGTACCCAGAAAGGGTATCGTTGCTTCTCTCCAGAACTTGGTCTATACATTGTTTCTGCTGATGTGTCCTTCTTTGAAGACCGTCCATTTTTTGTTGAGTCTCAATCCTCCTTGCGGGTGTGTGAGACAGATGATTCTCTAACTCCTATTGATACATGTTTCAAGTTCTTTGAGCGGACATATTCTCGTCATCCCAAATAGGTGTCAAATGTTGCTTCTCCAGAGGATACTCAACCTCTACCTCTGCCCCCTCAGGTGTCTGCAAATCCTGCTAATGACCTTGATCTTCCAATAGCCTTATGTAAAGGTAAACGTACTTGTGCTTATCCTATTTCCTCTTATGTGTCTTCTTTTCATTTGTAGTCTACTTTTAAGTCCTTTGTTGTTGGCCTAGATTCTGTCTCTGTTCCTAAATCTCTTTCAGATGCCATACATCATGCTGGTTGGAGACAAGCTATGGAGGAGGAAATGATGGCTCTTGAGAAAAATGATACTTGGGATCTAGTTTCCCTCCCTGCGGGGAAGCATGCTATTGGATGCAAGTGGGTTTATAATGTCAAGGTAAATCTTGATGGCTCTGTGACTCGTTTAAAGGCACGACTAGTCGCCATAGGGTATGCCCAAACATATGGGGTTGACTATACTGACACGTTCTCCCCTGTTGCTAAACTCACATCAGTTTGTATTCTTATATCTCTTGCTGCCAAGCATCATTGGCCATTATTCCAACTGGATGTAAAGAATGCATTCTTGCACGGTGAGTTACAAGAAGAGGTGTACGTGGAGCAACCACCTGGGTTTGTTGCTCAGGGGGAGTGTTGACAAGTGTGTCGTTTAAATAAGTCATTGTACGGCCTCAAGCAATCACCTAGGTCTTGGTTTGGGAGATTCAGTGAAGTTGTTTTGGAATTTGGATTAAAAAGATGTCAGAGTGATCATACAGTGTTTTTCAAGAAAACTAATCATGGCAGCATCTTACTTGTGGTGTATGTTGATGATATTGTAATTACAGGAAATGACAGTGAAGGAATTGACAAATTTAAGACATTTCTCCAGACCAAGTTTCAGACGAAAGACTTGGGAGCCTTGAAGTACTTCTTGGGCATTGAAGTTATGTATTCAAAGAAGGGGATCTTCCTTTCGCAAAGGAAGTATGTTCTGGACCCGTTGACTGAAACTGGTCTGATGGGAGCCAAACCTTGTGAGACTCCTACAGAGCCAGGAGTTAAGTTGACAGCAGATGGAGTTCCATTTTCTGACCCACAAAGATATAGAAGATTGGTGGGGAAGTTGAATTATCTAACTGTCACTAGACCCGATATTGCTTTTCCAGTGAGTGTTGTAAGTCAATTTATGTGTTCTCCGACTGACACTCATTCGGAAGCATTGATCTGCATTATTAAGTATTTGCAGAAAGCTCCAGGAAAGGGAATTGTGTACCAAGATCATGGACATGTGCAGGTGGAGGCTTTTTCTGATGCAGATTGGGCAGGATCTTCTGTAGACCGAAAATCTACCACAGGATACTGTGTATTTTTGGGAGGTAATTTGATATCTTGGAGAAGTAAGAAGCAGAATGTGGTGGCAAGATCTAGTGTAGAAGCAGAATATAGGGCTATGTCTCAAACTACTTGTGAATTAATATGGGTAAGACAGATCTTGGAAGAGGTGGGATTTGATAACACTTGTCCTATGAAACTATGGTGTGATAACCCGGCCGCCATACATATTACATCAAATCCAGTTTTTCATGAAAGAACAAAACACATTGAGGTAGATTGCCACTTCATCCGAGAGAAGGTCCTCCAGAATCTTATATCTACTTCCTATGTTAGGACAGGTGACCAACTGGCAGATTTGTTTACAAAGTCCTTGAATTGTGTGCATAGGGATTTCATTTGTAACAAGCTGGGCATGATTAATATCTTTGCTCCAGCTTGAGGGGGAGAGTTAAGAGTTAAGAGTTAAGAGTTAGAATAAGATTTAGTCTTGAGTATATGCTCAGTCCACATGCGATATCCCTTTGTACTACTCTCGTAACCTAGTAATATAAATATGAGGGTCACTACACATTGTAGTGAATCCCACTACAGTTTTATCTCATGTCTATTTCTCTCCCTACTCATTCTCTCTGTCTACAGGATAATCTCATGAAAACCCAACAACTTGTACACGCCATTTACACTTTGAAATGATAACTTTGGATGTTGAATTTTGGATTGAATCCATTTTGTGAGATTATTGTCTCCTTGGTTCTTGATTGAGCCAAACTTGTTCTTATCAAGAATCCAAGATTCACTACAAAAAAAACCTATTTAGCGACCGAATATTTCGGTCGCTAAACATGATAATTCGGTTGCTATACTGTATACCGACCGAATTAGCGACCGAATTAAGGGGGTAGCAGAAACCCTGGTCGCTAAATGTTTAGCGACCGAACTTAAATTTCGGTCGCAAATCTGCGACCGATATTTCGATCGCAAAAGTATATATTTCGGTCGCCGTATAGTTGGTCGCATACCCAGCTCGCCTAATTTGGTGACCGATATTCGGTCGCTATTTCGGTCGCAAATTTTGATTTTCTTTTTTTTTTTTAATTTTCCTGTAACGATCCTGCCGACCAAATATAGTTTTTCAACTATTACCCCATTGATTTTTAATTTCTGATATAAACAAAATACACCAATATTTTTTTTAAATAAATAGAAAACGTAAATATGATGTACTAACGATCCAAAACACCACAGTCAATATGATCAAGAAAACATATACATTAATTAACGCAAGTTTAATAATGGTTTATATAAAAAAAAAGTTTAATAAGTACTAATTAACGATCAAAATATAAAAATACACCACAGTCAATAAGTACTAATCAAAATATCAAAACTCATCAATCTTCCAAAGGGATGAACATGTAGAAACGAGAACCCCCAAGGTACATATACTTTGCCAATGCACCAGTGGACAACAAATACAACTCCCTGATACCATTTGTATCTGTTGCAAAATATGGGCGATCCTCATGGATTACTATATTCCCATTGAACAGATTTCCGCTTTTGTCTTCAATAGTCACAACACGCGGTATTTGTTGTCCCCAACGACGGTAGAATGATCGCGGGATTGAAATCAAATCCTGCAAATACACAAGAACAATTTAGTAAATGATTAGTTTATGCCTTAACCATCATTACGTGAATCCGATCGTTATTCTTAAGTTGATGAGATACTGTACCTGGTCTATATGGATGGCTGTCTCAAAACATTTAGTCGGGTCCATTTTCTGATAAAACGATAAGGAAAACAAGTCATATGTCTAACATGCAACTTTACAGATTAGCAAACATAGTAATTTTCAGGAAAGCAGATGCTTTTACGTCGTTTTGAAGGATGGTCATAGAGAGGATTTTTCCTACCGGAAGTGCCTAGATAACCTAGTAAGGATGGTCATCAACAACTATTTCTGAAAAGCTCCATTTCCTAATGAAACAAATGAGTAAAAAACCAGAGTTGTTTTCATAATATTGTGTACAAAGCTGCTTTCTAATGTGAATAATGTTTTAATGATGACGGCACGTCATGCATGTGCCTGGCAAACTGTGCCTAGCCCTTCATTTTATCTAACCCTATACTTAATCCTTCATTATCTAAGAGACTCGCTTTTGTTGGCTTCAAGAAGAGACTTTCTAATTAAGCTCATGGACTTTAAATTAGTAAATCAATATTAACAACAACAAAGTCAAGCCATTTACGAACTAATAACACTTTATCAATTCATTCCAATGCTTATAATGTAAATATATACAAATATGATTCCATAATCATTTCCAAACAAGTTATCAATAAATACATATCAAATTATTCTAATTACATTGATTCATTGTTATTGAAAGATTTTTATTTTAAAGAGAATAAACTATTCTTCATAGCAATCCAAATGTATGAACATGCTCATATATAAGTACCAGCCTTCAATAAATTTACATCATCAAACAGAAAAGAGATAAGTAGAATTACCAAATGAATCCGATTCAAAATGAGCGAAAAGCTCTCTTGGAATTACAGGCTACAATAATGTTTTTAGATCATTTCATACTCCAACAAAGAATATTTTTTTGTTTACAAAGAAGTGAACAAGAACTTGAAATCCCTAAAACGCTCTTTTGAAATTTTTGAAACAGATTCAGACAAGAACCAACAAATTCATGGATTCCAAACGAATCAAAATACAATACAATCAGAATGCATACACGTACAATACGATATGAAATTATTCACAAAAGTAAAACAATGCATCACGAGGGCTATAGATCATACTATTGTGAGATATTCAAAGACATAAATTCAGCCAAGATATGAAAAGATAAACAAACCAGAAATTACAAGTTCCATATTTAATAGAAAACACATCATTAACACAGGGACAATCTTGTTACTGGACATGTTAAACTAGATTGGTCTTCGAACAACTGCCTCAGTATTGGTCATTTGTTTGAACTATAGCCATGAACTATCCATGTTTGAAATTGTAGACACCTAACACAAAACAAATTGAAAATCCATAGCACACATCCTCACTAACCAATTTAGATGCATTTCACAAAGCAGAACTGAATCTAAAGCAAAGACTAAGATGCTGAAATGGAAGGTAATTTCACAGCTAATTCAACAAGAAGCAAACCAGAAGGGTTCTCAGATTAAATTTTCCCGTTAAATTGGTACGTCAATAATCAACAAAAAACCAAAACCTGTTTATGTTTCGCAGTCTCACAGGCAGCAATGGCATTCTGTGGCTCAAGTAAACATCAATTCTAATCTCACAGTCTTGACTTTTGATATTTCGATGTATTCAAAAAAAGTTACAAAAACAGATTTCCCGTGCTTTCTCAATGAGAGCTTCCTAATCCTAATAGGAGTGATTAAATAAAGACACATGAAAACAAATGATCATCACAACTCACAACTCACATGAAAGACACAATTAGCTCTTCTCAGTAGTAAGCAATAAAGCAAGCAATGAAACAATGAAGCAAAATAAAAAATGATACATATAGAGTCCATGCATGGTTACCTCAAGGCAGAGCAGGGAATGCACAAAATGAGGAGAGAAGAGGGTAGGAGGAGCTCTGCGCGTACGTGGTGACCGGAGAGCTGCGTGTTGGTAGCCGGAGTATTGGTTGGCGGCACCAAAACGGAGGGGGGGAGGGAATTAAAAACAGAAAGCAGGGAAGAGGGGAAAGGAAGAGAGAGGAGAGGAAGAGGGAAGAGATGGAAGAAGAGGAGGAGGAGGACGGAGGCTTACCGGAGACGGCGGTGGTGGTGGCGGTGCGCACTTTGCACGGTGGTGGCGACGGTGACCGATCTTGCGGCCTGAATGCGAGGGAGAAGAAGATGGGTGAGGAAGGAAGAGATGGCAGAAATGAGGAAGAAGGGAAAGATTTCACGATTTTATGGATTTATAATTTGGCGACCGAAATAATCGGTCGCTAAATCGGTCGCCAATCACTTAAATAAAAATTGGTCGATAAATTCGGTCGCGGGATGAGTTAATTTGAAATTTGAATTCATAAATTTAGCGACGGATTTTTAAATCGGTTGCTAACACGCGCGATTTTAATTTTTTTTACGCGCCGTTTAGCGACCGAATTAATATCGGTCGCAAATGTAAATAAAATTTAACCTTTGCATTTAATTCGGTCGTTATTTCGGTCTCTAAGAATACATAAAATTTCTGACTTTCAACCGTTGCATTTAATTCGGTCGCTAAGAAGGAATGAATTACTGACTTTTAAGTTCCTTTATTTAGCGACGGAAATAGCGACCGATAACCCTGCTACGCTCTATTTCGGTCTCTATTTCGGTCGCAGTATTATCTCTAATCAGTACTTCATGTAGATCCTACAATCGGTCGCCATTTCGGTCGCAAAAAGCAACCGAAAAATTCGGTCACTATTTTTCGGTCGCTAAACAACCTTTTTTTTGTAGTGATTCTTGTGGAGACCTCACTTGGCTTATCAAACAACCTTCTTTGTGGCGTCAATCATCTTCTCCCTTCTTCCATTTTGTTTCTTTCTTCATCTTATTTTGGTTACAAAATTGGTTACACATTTAACTTGTTTAAAATTCAACCAAAAGATCATAAACAAGGCAACCTCACCATTTGGTTGTCATCAAGTGGTATCAGAGCTTAGGCTTTGGTTGAATTTTGAGTTTTTGTTCTTCATCTTCTACCTTTCTTCTTTTTTTACCCAAAAACAAAAAAACTTACACTTTGATTCTGTTTGAAGGGAATTTTCGTTTTTCTTGTGTTACTGCCCAAAGCTTCAAGTTTGCAACTAGTATTTCTCTTGTCATCAAAGTTAAAAAAAAAAGATTGTGCAATTTAAAAAAAAAAATTATAGTGAAGCAAGCGCATGAAATAGTGAGAAAAGATAGGAGAAAAAGTTCTACTTGGGCATTTTGTGTTCTTGAAAACATTTCCCTTCTATCTTATTTCATTTTCTCAAAGCTTTTTCTTTCTAGCCTTTCCTTTTGTTCTCATTTGTTTTGACAAGTTTTTGTGAAATTTTGTTACTTGATTTTGGATTTTTGTGTGGATTATTGGTTGACTCCTCTAAGGCATAAAAGAGAACAATTGAGTGGAAAGAGGCAAGAGTGAAAAATTACATTTTGTGTGGAAAAAGCCTAATTGAGTGAAATACACATTATGTGCACTTGTTGAGTAGATTGGGTCTTACATATATTTTGTGATTTTCTAACTTGTTTTCTTTGCAATGTTGCGATTTGAGAAATTCGATTATGAGCAAGCACATAAGAAGGAGGTTGAAAAGTGGATCCGGGAAATACATGAGAGATGTGACAAGAAGGTGAAAGTGTATGAAAGGAGGTTGAGAAAAGAATAGAGAATGAAAAGACAAATAGAAAGTTTTGAAGCACATGTGAAGAAGATGGTTGCAGACTCCAAGAGAGAGGGTGAGAAGAAAGAAGGAGAGAAAGCAAAACAAGAGAATGAGGTAAAAGTTGAGAATACAATTGAAGAGAAAGAAAATAAAGATGAAAGTAAAGAAAAGAAATATGAAAAAGAAAGAGATAGTGAAAATAAGAGTGATGATAAAGAGGAAAATAGTGTAAAAAATAATGAGAAAAATAGTATAGAAATTATTGAGAAAAAAGAGAGTTATTTGGCAACAAAAAGTGAAGAGAAGAGGACTTTAATTTCAAGGCAGTCCCAATGCATATTTTATTGCAAGAATTTTCATTTGGTTGCTAACACTTCTAATGATCTCTTTTTGCCTAGTGGTGTTGTAACTCTTTTGCATAAATTTGGAGATTTCATCCCAAAGGAAGCACCCCATGGTTTGGAAACTTGCATGGATTCCAAAAAGCTCAATAAAGCACCCACTCATGCTTTACCTCCTTTTGAAATATATTTTGACCTTAAGTCTGAAGCACCCAATGTGATTGTGAGGAACACTTTAGATGGACCACCAACATCTAATTTTGGTGATGAAGATTGTTTCAATTCGAGGTCGAATTCACTCAAAGAAGGAGGGGATGATATGAGCCAAGGGGGGGCAAGTCAACTTTTCAAGAAGGATGATATGAGCCCAATGAAGACCATGGATCAAGAATCAAATCAAGGACTTGGTGGACCCATGACAAGAGTTAGATACAAGAAAGCCCAACAAGCTCTTAATTACATGGTGGCTATTTTGATGGAAGCAAGCCCAAGAATGAGACCAAGTGGAATGGAGCCCAAATTGATAACTTATCTCATTCAACTAAAAGACCCGTGAACATGTTCAAATGGGGCGTGCACCAAGAATAAGATTCCAATTTTAATTATTTTCTTTTAATTTCAATAAGTGTAATGGTGGATTATGTAAGTGGGTCCAATTTTGCGAATTGTTGCAATTTGGTTCAGTCCACCTTTTCCTTTTCTACACGTTGATAATAGGTCTTAGTGGTAGAAATCTTTAGCTTGTTTTAGTGTGAGAATAATTGATGTAATTATGGGGGTTACACTTTTAATCTGAGAAGTAAGTATAACGACCACATAATGAGTAAGAGTCATTTAAGGGGGTGGAGCGTGAGTTTTTGGTGGCTGAGTTATTTTGGTGAGTTAAGTGGTCATTTATTTGAGAAGTTATGTGAGTTATTAGGTGGAAAGGTTATGGAATCTTGGGTAAACAAAGCAAGCCAAAGTAGGCAGCCTTGGGACTATTTGTACACGCCTTTTACACTTTGAAATGATAACTTTGGATGTTGAATTTTGGATTGAATCATTTTGTGAGATTATTGTCTCATTGATTTTTGGTTGAGCCAAACTTGTTCTCATCAAGAATCCAATATTCTTGTGGCGAATCTTACTTGGCTTATCAAACAACCTTCTTTGTGGCGCCAATCATCTTCTCCCTTCTTACATTTTGTTTCTTTCTTCATCTTATTTTGGTTACAAAATTGGTTACACAATTAACTTGCTTAAAATTCAACCAAAAGATCATAAACAAGGCAACCTCACCATTTGGTTGTTATCACGTTGCCACGTGTAAGGTCGGGAATCACTCATCTGGACTGACCATTTAGTCATAAGACTTGAGAGGATCCTGACTCTTGGTAGAGGCATAAAGTTCGTACCGTTAGCTCATAAAACTCAATTAAAGTCATTAAAAACTCCTTTGTTGTAATAATTATTTTTTAAAAGATATTTCAAAATATAATATTATACGCAACGAACTTTCGTAGAGTGAGTTCTTAATTGATACATTATATTTATTTTATTATTCTAACTATATATTATTAAAATTATAAACAATTAGTAAACTTTATGTTATTATAACATATAAGATAATACTGTCCCCTTCGGCTGGATCAGCTGGTAAGATCTCACTGTCCTGCTAGTTAGGTCGTGGGTTCGATTCCCGCTTCCCCTTGTATTATAGCCTATATCCAAAGCGGACTTGTGCTGTGGACTGGGACATGCAATCCGTAATCCCGCTGGAAATCCTACTAGAGGTTGGTGGTTTGCTCTGGTCTTGTATGGGGTCGGTCCTTACCCTAATCTAAACTTTTATCTACCAAAAAAAAAAAAATAGTAGTTCAAGGTTAAAACTTTCCCATTTTCGTTGACTCTCTTGTTTCAAACCTCTACCCATAATGGCTTGTTTGTTTTATATTTTGGAGTATGCAAGATAAATTCCACCATTACAAAATAAGTTCTCAATTACCGTAGTTATTAAATTAAGACTTTAATTTTGATATATTGTTGGTATAAAAAAATACTTTGTCAATCAATTAAAATTATCATATGTGTAACTTTTAAGATAACTATAATATCAGTCGAACGATTTTAATGATGTGATAATTTATGATCATTGATAGTGTAAACAATCTTTACACTAATAATGCATGTCGGTTAAATCCTTGAAATTAATTTTTTTTTTTATTCCAACTATTGAATAAATTCTACGGGGAATAAAACTGATTTTAAAGTTACCTAATAAATTTTCCATCAAACTTGGTGAAGCAACATTACATAACTAGTTTCGTAAAATAATAATAATTACATAACTAGTTTTAAGAGATTAAACAGATTCAATAAATTTTAAAAAATATTCTTACAATCATACTTCAAAATTAACTATTTAGCAAGGAACCGAGGTAATTGCTCAACCAATAGTTAATTTGAGAGTGACGAGAGAGACAGAAGGAAACTTAGAGGGACGAGAGAGATAGGGTGAACTCAAACTGGGGACCTCATAGAGATGGTACTTCAAGGAATATTCTTAACGGGACAACTTCATACTTCTTTACAAACTTTCCATATAACCTTAGAATGGTTGATATGTGGAAGGTTTTCAACAAGTGGGGGAGAGTGATGAAGGTTTATATCTCACCCAGGAAGAACAGATCTGGAATGAGATTCGGGTTTGTGAGATTCAAAAATGTTCAAGACAAGAGAATGCTGGAAAACAAAGGCTTGATACAATATGGATTGGTACCTACAAACTGAGAGTAAATATACCATCGTTTGAACGTGGAAAAGTGAAGGGGCAAGTCAACACGCAGGTAACGAGAGTTTCGCATGCGAACATTATTGCGAGAGTCAAATTTAACAGGAAGAAACACAAACAAGGACCATGTCAGGTTCAGGGTAGGGACAATATTAATATCTCTGCAACCAATAATTGGAGGTATGGAATTTAATGTTGACAAAGACCAAATGAAGTGGCTTGAAGGAAGGCATGGAGGTTCCGGAAAGTGTGTTCTCCAAAAGCTTCCATTGTGGCGGTGACAACATCTTACAAGGTGCCTCATCAATCAGTTATTGCTTGGTGTTTAGCAAGTGATTTTAACTCTGTTAGGCTTGCGGAAGAAACGAAAGGAATGTCGTCTCATCAGTTTACAAGGGAAATGAATGACTTCGATGACTTTATAGGTAACATGGGCCTCAATGATTTACCATTGATTGGTAGGAAATTCACTTAGCATAGGACTGATGGAAAGGCCATGAGAAAAATAGATCGGTTCCAAATTTCTGACGATTGGATGGTGAAGTAGCCAGAATTATCTCAATGGGGTCTTAGCAGGACTGTTTCTGATCACCTTGCAGTTCTATTGAAAACTGTGGTGAAGGATTGGGGTCCAAAACCTTTCAGGGTGATTAATTGCTGGTTTATGGACAAGGATTTTTAGAAGTTTGTCTCAGACAGTTGGCAATAGGTTAAAGTGGAAGGCTGGGGTTTGTTTGTAGTAAAAGATAACTTAAAATTTCTGAAATTTGATCTAAAAGTCGGGAACAAAAGTATATTTGGTGACTTAGATGTCAACATTGACAATGCGACTTTGGAAATCAAGCAATGGGACGAGAAGGTCGAATCAGGAATTTGAAATACCCCATAAAATATCCCATAAAATTTCTTTATTTCTAAAATCCTTCATGTTTAATATCCAAACAAAATATTTTAGAGTGAAGTATTTTAATTACCCTCTTAAAATACTTCACCCTCTACAAATACCACATCCAAACGCACCATAAGGGAAGCAGAGGTGGTATTAAGGAGAGAAGCTTTAGATTCTTTTTGGAAACATTCTAAGATGAAGGATGTGCTATCTCATCATAGAGAGGTCAAACTAATTGAAGCAAGGGGACTCCAACTCAATTTTTTCATGCGTGCATGAAGAAAAGAAGGAAAGCAAATAATATCCTTGGTCTCATGGAAAACAGAGTCTAGCTTGAAGATGTAGGCAGTATTAAGAATGAAATATTTTCTCATTTCAGGAGGGGGTTCAATGAAGATCGTTGGTTGAGACCAGTACTTGATGGGGTTCAGTCTCATCATAGTATTTCGGATGTCCAAAGTGAAATGTTAACCTTGGAATTCTCAGTTTCGGAAATTGAAGTTGCTGTTTGGGGATGTGATAATAACAAAAGTCTGGACCCTGACGGGTACAATTTCATGTTTATCAAGAAATTTTGTCTCTACTCAAAGACGATGTTTGCAGGCTAGTTACTGAATTTCACAGGAATGGAAAACTGGTGAAAGGTTGTAATGCTTCTTTTATAGCACTTATTTCGGAGAAGGAAAGCTCATCCAAGTTGGATGATTACAGGTCAATCTCCCTTGTCGGGTGCATCTACAAAATCTTGGCAAAGCTATTGGCTTTAAGATTAAGCAAAGTGGTGAATTGTATTATCTCTAAAAACCAACCAGCTTCCATGAAGTACAGGAACATACTTGATGGGGTAGTGGGTGTTAATTAACTATGTGATCATGATAGAATAAGGGGTCAGAAAGGCATGTTGTTCAAGGTGGACTTTGAGAAGGCATACGGTTCTGTTAGTTAGGAATTCCTTGATTATATGTTGCGGAGAATGGGATTCAAAGAGACTTGGAGGATATGGATCCAAGAATGTCTGGACTCTTCTTGTGTTTCTGTTCTAGTCAATGGAAGCTCATCTATGTAATTTTAGGTGTCAAAATGCCTCAGAAAAGGAGATCCCATGGCCCTGTTTCGTTTCTTGATCGTGGCAGAAGGGTTAAGCGGAATAATAAATAGTGCGGTTGACAAGGAGATTTTCAAAAGCTACAGAGTCTCGAAAGGGGGGGAAAGCATCTCAGGTTCACATATCCAGTATGCAGATGATACAATCATTGTGGGGGAAGCTTCTTTAGCAAGCACATTGGCATTCAAGAGCATTTTGAGAGTTTTCAAGCTAGCATCCAGATTAAGGGTAAATTATTTCAAAAGCTATCGGTTGGGGTTGAATGCCGATGAAGCCTTGGTTAGACAAGCTTCGTCCTTGCTCAATTGTAAACTGGGCAAAACGCCATTCAACTTCCTGAGCATTCAAGTAGGGGGAAATCTGAGGAAGTCAATATCTTGGGATCTGATGCGTATTTTTAGAATAAAGGCAAGTGCACCTCGTCGCAAACAAGTAATACGGTGGTAAGACCGGTTATCGTATCCACAGGGATCGGTTGCCAATTACCAATTCACAAACTCAACAACTATCTAGACTAAACTATGGTATGAAAAGATCATAAAACAAGGAAATAAAATATTTTTGGTCTTTTTGGAATTTTATCAAACACTTGGAAGGCAAAAGAAATGCGGTTGAGATTGTCAGGGCTAGACTACACTAATCCTCCCTTAGTTGCAATGAAATGGCTTCTAACACAAGTCCTAATTCAATAATGCCAATCAAGCCTTTTCTAAAATACTCAAGCCTAATGTCTTAGGTGCATTGAGCCTAAAACCCCAAATTAAACCCTAATGTCTTAGGTGGATTAATCTGAGATTTTGCATTAAGTCAAGACTTATAAGATTGCAAGCATCCAACACCTATGTCTAGATTCTTGAACTACTTGGCATATGATTCATGAGCATGCCTTAACATCAATCTGTCAATTGTCTATCAAAGCAACATATCATTCCTATGGGTAGCTAATCCAAGGAAAGCATTAAGCACAGAATCACATACTCATAAAGAAATAGAAACTTGCATTAAAACAACCAAATCAAAATACAAACAAGTTCAGAAAAGTGATCATCTAACCCCAACAATAGGGGATTAGTTACTCATATTTACGTAAAACCAAACCGAGGGAAATAGGAGAAGAGGAGAGGAGAGACTCCATGGGAGCTTTCCTTCTTCTTCACAAAGAACCCCTCTCAGCAACTCCCTTCTAGGGTTGAAACCCTAGCCCAGCCATAGCCTCCAAGTGCCTCCAAATGCCTCCCTCTGGACCCTCAAAACTCTCCCAGTTCTGTCTGCTGCGCTCTTATTTATAGGTCTGCTGCGCGTCACGGCCGTGATGGCCATCACGGGCAGGCCGTGACGCGTTCTGTCCAAGGCGTATTTTCACAAAATGAAGTCTCGCGAGGCGAGCCCTACGTTCGCGACGCGAAACCCTAAAATTCTGGTTGGCCACGGCTGTGATGTCTATCACGGGCAGGCCGTGACAGCCTCTAACTTTTGCCTTCTGCTCTGCTTGATCACGGTCGTGATGGTCATCACGGCCAGGCCGTGATAGGCTCTGTTTGGCTCATATTCTTCACTTCTCAAGCTCTATTTCATCCAAGCTCCACCATGGCTGATTTTGATCATTTTTACATTGAATTCCTGCAAAACAACACCAAGAAACCGCTTCACCCGTTCCAAGGGAAATCTAACTAAAATCAACTAAAGAATGCCTAATCTATATGAAAAATGCATGCAAATATGTACAGGAAACATCATGTAAAATCACACTATCAGGATCCAATTGGTAAGAAGAAGACTACTAGGCTGGAGGAACAATAGCTTATCGTTTGGTGGATGCATTGTGCTTATCAACGTGGTCTTGTCATGCTTGTCGATTTATTACTTATCTTTCTACAAGGCTTTGTTGAAGGTGATTCACTCTTTAACGAAGTTACAAAGAAACTTCTTTTGGGGGGGGGACAATGAGAGTCGCAGGAGGGTGACATGGATGAAGTGGGATCCGGTTTGCAGATCTAAGGACGAAGGGAGTTTGGGAATAAAAAACCTTCAAAACTTTAATCTGGCATTGTTAGGTAAATGGAAGTGGCGAATGTTAACAGAGAGGGATGGCATCTGGTCGAAAGTTATCTCGGGGAGAAATAAAGCAGCAACCAGGAGAGGCACCTAAACGCATTCTTCGGGTTTGAGCAGAAAACTAGGGTGCAAGGGAGATAATCAATTCTGGAAATAAAAATGGGCTAGGAATGTAACAGCCTATTTTTAAATACGCTATATTACCGGTAAAAATATATTTAATTATATTTTTATCTGAGACCAAGAAAATGATTTTGGATAAAACAAAATCATATTCATACTCTATCTTATGATAGAGGGTTATGGTGAAATTTTGGGTTTAAAAATCAGATGAAAGCCGGTTTGTGCTTTTACTGACAGTATAAATTTATACTGGCAGAAAACCCTACTTCGACTCGAAACTGAAAAATTGTAGATTTTTATATTATGTCTGTGAGGAAGTATAGTTTCCAAAATTTTGCTCAAAAATAAAATATTAGATTTTATTCGGACGAATTTTGGCGAAAAACAGAGGTAAACCCTAATCAGGAAAACGACGGAGTCAGAAACAGAACTGCAGAGATAGAACCGGACACCGGAGGAGCTGAGTCACCACCATGACTCACCAAGCATTTATGAAGCATTTAATACAAGTAATCATGTCTTTTAGGTGAAATGACCAAAATACCCTTAACCTAACCTATCCTAGTTAAAAGTTAACCATGGTTAAGGCAAGTCATGAACAATTTGATCTCTTCTTCCTCATGGGAGGCCAAAACCGCAGTCACATCTCCCCATCACCCTTCACCACATATTTTTTTCCTACTCATAATTACTACTAACTATAGTTAAAGTATTATATTGTATTTTCTAACCTATGCTAAGTTACTATCAACTATGGTTCACTCTTAATTATTAAACAAAAAAAAAAAAAATCACTCACTCGTCCCCTCATGTACACGGCGCAAACCCTCTCCCGACACTAGTGGAAATAATGTAATATACGGGAACGTTTTACGTCAGTTGACCATATGTTTGACGTTAAAAATGAGGCGGTGGCAGTTTTGTAAATATTAAATCACTATTTGCGTCAGTTGTTTAATGAACTGACGTTAAAAGTGATTATTGACACTTTTAACGTCAGTTGTTTATACAACTGCCGTTAAAATTGTGATTTTTACTTCAGTTAAATAAATAACTGACGTAAATAATCAACTTTCATTGTCATCTCCCTGTTGTCACTCTTAACGCAGATCATCACTCCATATGTAGTGCAATTTATTTCTAATATTTTTTTTTAAAAAAGTTTATTTTTAATCTTAATTAATTAGTTTGAATTAGTAAACAAATTCTTGTGCAAATTAAGATAAATAAACGCTTAACATAAAACAAGTTATATGTATAATCAAATCGTATCTCATTGAAGCGATTCATAAGTTACAATTACATGATTAAAAGATAAAAAAATTCCGCAAGATAGCACTAAAATATAAAAAAGTTTCTGCTTCAACATCATTTTCTTCTCAGTCCTGTCCTCAGAAACTCCAATGGATGCATCTCCTCCCTTACTTGAAGTCCTTGATGCTCCATCTGAATCCACAGTCAATTTGGAGCCAAAGCAGAGTGAAGGGTGCACTCGATATGTTTCAAAGCAATATTCTTGTAATAGTCACTTGGTTCCAAAGTCGAGGTTTTGGAACCGTAGTCTGCTGATTCTCCGAAGGATGATAATGTGTGCAATTCACATAATGCGATTTACACACCCTTATCACCCATGTAATGCGATTTACACAACCTCAGAAGTTGTTTGACCATTAAGACAGAGACCTTTAAGTCTAGGTATAGGAAGAAAGAGTGATGAAGTTAATCTCCATGGCAGAGCCATATTGTGAAGCAGAAAAATTAAAGGATGGAAGGAAGCTATTTATAGGAGTAGGGGATGAAGTTACTAGGCGTCGTAAGTTGCAAAAAAATTAAATTGATCATTAAGAGCATTAGGTTCCAAGGCGCATTGGGAGTTGGCAAATCATATATTATAAACGTGCGAAAAAGAAAACGCCCGATGGAATAGGAAGAAATAGACCTTTAAGTCTAGGTATAAACTTAGTGCTCATAAAGAGGATTATAGGTTACAATGTGCATGGGTAAGTAGCACAAGCAAGAATGGGTAATTAAGTAGCAGAGTAGTCAAAGGAATAAATGCTTTTGAAGAAACTTATACACTTTTAACGTCGGTTGTTGAATAAAACGACGTTAAAAGTGTTTTTAAAATAAAAATATTTATTTTTAACGCCGATTGTTTATACAACCGACGTTAAAAGTGTGATTTTTACTTGATTAAATAAACAGTGACGCAAATAATCCTATATCCCTATCTCGAAATGCCCTGTTGTCACTCTTAACACAGTCAATGGGTAAGTAGCAGAGTAGTCAAAGGAATGAATGTTTTTGCAGAAACTTATACACTTTTAACGTCAGTTGTTGAATAAAACTGAAGTTAAAAGTGTTTTTAAAATAAAAAATATTTATTTTTAACATCTGTTGTTTATACAATTGACGTTAAAAGTGTGATTTTTACTTCAGTTAAATAAATAGCTGACGTAAATAATCCTATATCCCTATCTGAAATGCCCTGTTGTCACTCTTAACACAGGTCAATCCACATCTATAGTGCAGTTTATTTCTAAACTTTTTTGTTTAAACAAGTTTATTTTTAATCTTAATTAATTAGCTTGAATTAGTAAACAAATTCTTGTGCAAATTAAGATAAATAAACACTTAACATAAAACAAGTTATATATGTATCTCAGTCCTGTCCTAAAAAATTCCAATGGATGCATCTCCTCCCTCACTTGAATTCCATGATGCATCGTGATTAATCAAAGTGAAAGGGATCTTTGCATCACCTCCTTCACTGGAATTCCTTGATGCATCATCTCGAATCCACAGTCACTTGTAGCCAAAGCAGTGAAAGGGATGATCGGATGAAATAAAGTGAGGGAATCACATTACGTGATTTACTCAACTTTACCATCCATGTAATTTGATTTACACAACCTCAGAAGATTTTTGACCATTAAGACAGAGACCTTTAAGTCTAGGTATAGGAAGAAATAACAAAGGTCTCGAGCCATTTTGTGAAGGAATAGAAATATAGAGGAAAAGAAGATGCGATATGCAGATCGATACAGAAGAATGGTACTTTATATAGAGAATGATTTTTACACAACACTTTTAACGTCAGTTGTATTCAACAACTGACGTTAAAAGTGTTTTTTAAAAAAATATTAATATTTAACGTCAGTTTTTTAATACAACTGACTTTAAACAATTACTTTTAACGTCAGTTTTTTAATACAACTGACGTTAAATGTTGCTTTATTTTTTGTTATAACGTTTACACCCGCGCGCCTTCTGCACTCTCGCACAGACCGCACGTCGTCTCTTTTCTCTTTTCATCACTCAACCCTAGATCACTCTCAACCCTCACTCTCACTCTCACCCAAAGACGTAACCCTAATCGCGAGCTCATCTCCACCGCAACCACCGCGAGGGCTTCTTCGCCACCACCGTGAGGTACACTATTAACCCTAACTCTGTCTTTCCATTCATTCTTTGCAATAACTTGACATCTCTCTTTCCCCTTCCCGCGCACTAACTCTCCTTGTCCCTCTGCTCTCAGTAACCACATCGAACGTTGGCCACCACTCGAGCTCCCCTCCCCACCACCACGCGAGCACCTATTTCTGGTGAGTATTTAGGGCACATTTTTTTATATTTGGTTTTGAGTGTATGTTGAAACTATAGTCTCAGTAGTTGAAACTTGAAACCGTGAGTTTGAGTTGTTTGGAATGTACGTCTCTATTTTTGGTTTTGAGTGCATGTTGCTCTGCTGGTTGATCTGTCACGGCCGTGATGCTAATCACGGCTAGGCCATGACCAGTTCTGCCTGTGATGGCATGGTCTGGTTCAGTTGGCACGTTACGGCCGTGATGGACATCACTGCCAGGCCGTGACCAGTGCTTGGCAATCTTCAAAAACTATAGTTTTCAATCTCCCGTATTGTCCTTATATTGGATATATGTTTTGTATATCTACAGGACCTATCTAGTTATGGATCGTAGTTGGATGGTTTGTAAGCGTCATCGGTCTTGAGTATTTGAAGGGGGTGGGAGAATTTATAGAATTTGCTCAAAGGAATGTTCCTAATAGTAATGGAATGTTCTGTTGTCCTTGTGTCAAGTGTTTGAATACGAGGAAATGTACGGTGAAGGATAAACGTACTCATTTGATTTGTGAAGGGATTTGCTTGAGTTATACAAGATGGATATGGCATGGTGATGTGTTGTTGAGTAGTACGGTGAGTGTCTCCCAACGTGAGGACTTTGACGTAGATATGGACGATGATCGAGTAGAGGACATGATCCGTGATATTGGACAAGAATCTTTTCATCGAGCTCATGTGTATGATAGGTTGTGCGGTGATGTGGATAAGCCTTTATATCCAGGGTGTACTACTCATACACGGTTGTCGGCGGTGCTAAAATTGGTTTGTGTGAAGGCGAGAAATGGTTGGACCGATAAAAGCTTCACGGAATTGCTTGAAATGTTGAAAGACTTGCTTCCAGAGGACAACACATTGCCTGACCGTAACTATGAGGCCAAAAAGGTATTGTGTCCTATGGGTATGGAGTATAAGAAGATACACGCATGCCCCAATGATTGCATATTGTACACCGGTGTTCATGAAGACAATCACGATTGCCCTAAATGTGGGTTATCACGATACAAAGTGAAGGGTGGTGATGATGATGATGATCTTGATGATGTGAGAAAAAAGGGTCCTCCTACGAAGGTATTGTGGTATCTTCCAATAATTCCAAGGTTCAAGCGATTGTTTGCCAATGCGAAAGATGCGAAGAATCTTAGATGGCATAATGATGAGAGGAAACGTGATGGAAAGGTTCGTCATCCTGCTGATTCTATTCAATGGAAGAATATCGATACTATGTTTCCGGATTTCGCCGATGAGCCAAGAAACCTAAGGCTTGGACTTGCTACGGATGGAATGAATCCTTATGGTAACATGAGTAGTATTCATAGTTCATGGCCTGTTCTGTTTGGTAATTTACAACATGCCCCCTTGGTTGTGCATGAAGCGCAAATACATGATGTTGTCTATGATGATTTCGGGTCCAAAGCAACCGGGAAATGACTTAGATGTTTATCTAGGTCCCTTGATTGAAGACTTGAAAACGCTGTGGGTGGAAGGTGTTGATGTAGTTGATGGGTATTCTCATGAGACTTTCAAGCTTCGTGCCATGTTATTTTGCACCATCAACGACTTTCCAAAGATACGGTAACTTGTCCGGTATAAGTGTCAAGGGTCAAAAAGCATGCCATATATGTGAAGAAGGCACATGCTACACTCAGTTGCATCATGGAAAGAAGACAGTTTACCTTGGGCATCGGAGATTTCTTAGACGTGATCACCCATATCGTAAGATGAAAAAATCTTTTAATGGATGCCAAGAGACAGAAGAAGCGTCGGCGGCCTTAATTGGAGAGCAGGTTTATCAGAGGGTAAAGGACATCGATGTTATATTCGGCAAGTCCAAAAAAGAAAGGTAAAGTCTGAGAAAAACATATGGAAGAAGAGGTCGATATTCTTTGATCTTCCATATTTGCGCAAGCTTGATGTCGATACTTGCATTGATTTGATGCATGTGGAGAAAAATGTGTGTGATAGTGTGATCGGGACGCTTCTCAACATTCAGGGCAAGACAAAGGATGGTGTGAATGCTCGTCTCGACCTCGTTGCTATGGGTATACGAGAGCAGTTAGCTCCAGTTGTTGAGGATGGTAAGCGGACTTATTTGCCACCAGCATGTCATACTTTGTCAAAAAAAAAAGAGACAAAGTTTCTACGGGTGTCTTCAGGGCATCAAAGTTCCACATGGTTACTCTTCAAATATGAAGAGGCTTGTCTCTAGTGATCTTAAATTGGTTGGCTTGAAGTCTCATGATTGTCACATCTTGATGCAACAACTTCTGCCCATTGCTATTCGTGGTATTGCTCCAAAAAAATGTGAGACATGCCATTACCCGGTTGTGCTCATTCTTCAATTCTATATGTAGCAAAGTCGTTGACCCCCGTATGTTGGATGACTTGGAAGTTAAGGCTGCTACAATCTTGTGCCAATTGGAGATGTATTTTCCTCCTTCCTTTTTCGACATAATGGTTCACTTAATTGTTCATTTGGTGAGGGAGATTAGATTATGTGGGCCGGTTTTTCTGAGATGGATGTACCCAGTTGAGCGCTACATGAAGATCTTGAAAGGGTACGTGAAGAATCCTCATCGTCCGGAAGCATCTATTGTTCAAAGGTATGTTGCAGAAGAAGCTATTGAGTTTTGTTCGGACTACCTGCATAACACTGATCCTATAGGGGTTCCTAAGCCTCGGCATGATGAGATTAGATGTCAAGGTAAGGGTACACATGGCTTAAGAATTAATAGGAAGGATCGGGAGGAAGTGCTTCAAGCACATTTGTATGTATTGAACAACATCGAATGTGTTCAGCCTTTCTTATTTGAACATAAAATAAAAGTCAATCAAGAAAACCCTCGAATGAGCGAAAGGTGGTTGTTGAACAAGCATAACAAGACTTTCTTACCATGGTTCAAGGAAGAAATGCTTAAGGATGATAGTACTGCTTCTGATGACGTAAGATGGCTAGCACGTGGGCCTAGCTTCAACGTCATATGTTGGAGCGGATACGACATAAATAACTTTTCCTTTTATTCAAAGGAACAAGAGTACCATGCAAAATAGTGGGGTTATGATCGTGGCCGAAGCAATGCACTTCTCTAGTGCAAAGGACACAAAACCCGTTACAGCACCGAGACCTTACTTTGGATATATTGAAGATATTTGGGTGCTCGATTACACTAAGCTTACGGTCTTAGGTATTTAAATGTAAGTTGGTTGATAGTAACGGTGGTGTACAAACCGACGAATTGGGGTTCACATTGGTAGACCTCAACAAGTTAGGTCATATAAATGAGCCTTTCATAATGGCTTCCCAAGCAAAACAAGTGTTCTACATCACTGATCCTTCTAACAAAAGGTTGTCCGTGGTTCTCCAAGGAAAAAGCATGTATAATGGTAGTGATGAAAATGAAGATTCAAATCTTGATATTCCTGAGACTCCTCCTTTTTCAACAATCATGCCTACTATAATCGAGGAGACACAGGTGGACGATGTACATGCCACTCGTGATGATCATCACGAAGGGATATTGATATAGGTAGTTTAAACTTAGTATACATTTATTTTTATTTATATTTCTGTATTTATTTTGAGTTATAACCTATGTTAATAAATATATATTGTTTCTGAACAGGCATACATATGGATCATTGTTCCATTTTTCCTTTGCAATTCTGTAATGTGTGTGATATTCTGTGTTACTATGATATTTACTGAATGCAGGGATAGCTGAGGGGAGTGATATTTTAAAACTGAATTTAAAAAAAAATACTATTAACGTCAGTTGTATCATACAACTGACGTTAATAGTATTTTATAAAATATACAGTACACTATTAACGTCAGTTGTTTATTACAACTGACGTTAAAATTAAGACCTTTAACGTCAGTTCTTTATAACAATTGACGTTAGTTTTAACAAAATTAACGTCAGTTTTTTCAAAGAACTGACGTTAATTTTAACAAAATTAACGTCAGTTGTGTTAAAGAACCAACGTTAATAGTGTTATATTTAACGTCAGTTCTCAACTGACGTTAAAAGTTTAACTTTTAACGTCAGCTGTATTTACGTCAGTCAATATTCTGACGTAAAAAATCAATTTTAACTGACGTAAAAAGCATTTATTGCACTAGTGCAACACTCAGACAATTTCATTTTTCATCCTAGTTCAAACTCTTAGCTTGTTCTTCACAAAATACTAAGAACTTCACTTGTGTTCTTGCTAAGTTCATCAAATCTCTTTATTTTCTTCATCAAACTTCTTAATTCCAAGGTGAGGATCATGTTCCTCATCATCTTAGCTTCATTAATCATCCATCAATCTTTATTTCATCAACTATTTCACAAATTTCTATTCTTAGATCTAGATTTTCAAATAATTCTAGAAAATTGTAGAAAAAAAATTTTAATGTGAAATCAATTTCTATGATCTCTATATGAATTCTACTTTGATAATCTAAGAGCATGGAAGCAAAAGACTTTTCCTCCCTATTTTTCTATTGATGGTCGAAACTAGGTATTTTTAGGCAAATGAAGTTTTGTTCAATTTTTAAAATATGACACTCGATCTTAACTCTTTAATACCTCTAGTTGTTATATCTAGAAGCTTGAAATCAAAAGAAACTCCTAGCCCTATTTTCTAGCCTTGGCCGAATCTAAGTTCATGTGGGCAAAATAAGATTTCTTCAATCTTTAATTAGATCATGATTTATATAAACTATCTAAGGTGTGTAGGTTCTAGATCTAAGAGTTTGTGAGCAAAAGGAATTTCTAGCTTATTTTACTCATTATGGCTGAAACCCTAACATGAGAGGTTAGAGGATTTTGTTTCATATTTTTGACTTTTAACAATTTAGCTATGCTAGTTAATACTATAGTAACCAGAATCCAAAGGATGGAGTTGAGAAAATGACCCTAGCCTCATTTTGATTAGTTGGTCGAACCCTAGCTTTTTGTGGTCTAGGATGAATTGTTTGATTAATATATTTTATATTGAATTGGTTGAAGGTTAATTGATAATCGTGGTGTAGTAACGAGGATCGGAAAGTTCGTGAATCCGGTGATAAGTTCAGGTGGGAGAAAGAATCAACCTGTCGTCGGAATGGATAAGTAGTATATATTATAAAAATGGTGTAGGGCGACCTAAACCCTACTAGTGGTTGAGTAATCGACAAGACCAAAATCACATTGGAAACTTTTCCTCAATATCAATGATGATTTGGGAATTGTAGGTTTATCGCCTTAGGTTAAGTTTATAATATTTGAGGATTTCTGACTTATTTATTATTAAATGATTTGTCATACGCTGGTTGAGGTATTTTACTGCATGTCACGTTTTATTTTGGTGTTTGAATATTTTATGAGTATTGTATTATGCATGATCTGCCTACTTTGATAAATTTCTTAGTTGGTTTTTAAGGAAAGATATATGTTGTTCGAAGATACTTTATTTGGGTGAGAGATTGAATGTGACTTAGAGGTGCCCAGCTTAAAGTTATTATTTTAGGGATGAGCTGTGACATAGAATGCAAGTTGAGGCTATGATGGAAGCTTGAGGCACGAGGTTGTTATTGATACATGTCAGTGAGATTCATATATATGCGTTGTTGTTCACAACTGTGTGTTGGGAACACAGGAGGTCCGAAGTTCTTACGGCGCTGTCCCAATTTAGATTTAGGCTGTGCAGCTATAGTGTCATTGCTTTGCATGAGCATTCTTGAGAGAGAATCAGGGTGTGCACCGACTGTGCTGTGCAGCTATAGTGTCATTGCTTTGCATAAGAATTCTCACCACGGATGAGGGTGTGCACCGGTTAATGGGGACGCGTCACTTGGACGATTGACTAATATCCATCAGCGGGCAAGGGATGTGTGATAGGATTGGTGGTGGCCACGTCAGCATAAAGGTTTAATTGCATGAGATTGTGGGTCGAGGCAAAGGATGGTGATTTAAAGATGATTGTTAATGATGAGTGTTGCTTGTCTATGATCGTTCACTACAAAAAAACAACTGTTTAGCGACCGGAATATTCGGTCGCTAAACTTTCTAATTCGATCGCTATTTAATTTAGCAACCGAATTAGCGACCGATTCATGGTGGTGGCTGATAACCTGGTCGCTAACCTTTTAGAGACCGAAATAATAATTCGGTCGCTAAATGGCGGCCGTAATTTCGGTAGCTAAATAATAAAAATTGGTCGCTACACGGTTGGTCGCATTGTTTGGGTAACCATTTTTAGTGACCGATAATCGGTTGCTAGTTCGGTCACCAATGTTGGTTACTGTTAACCTATATTAGCGACGAATTTTCGGTCGCTAGACCACAATTTGTTAATGTTAATTAAAGTTTAGCGACCGAATTATTGGTTTCTAATTCGGTCGCTAAACTGGTTTGTATTAATTTTTTTTTAAATTTAATTTTTAAATACTAAATTTTTTCTGTTTTTCTTTAAAGTTTAGCAAAATTACTAATAAAAAACACCAAATTACTAATGAAATATACAATCATAAGAAATAATGAATATATATATATAAAAAATAATCCAAAGTGTCGTACAAGAATCGTTTAAAGTCAAAAATATGAAGAAAAAAAATCAGTCATGATGAGGGGGAGGTGGAGGAATCCAATCATCCTCAGCGTCCGTACCACCAACGTCTGCTATCTGATCGTCCTCTGCAATAGCAGCATCAGTAGCTGGAGGCGGAACTGGAGGAGCGGCAGCAGGCGGCACAACCGTCAGAGCATCACCCTGAGCAACTGGAGTCTGGATCCTCATCTGCTCCAACACCAACCACGGTGTCTGGCCCTGCTCGATGCTCGTCTGTATCAGCTGCTGGTGTGCCTGAGTCAACTGTGGAATCTGGTTCACCATCTGCTGCTCTCTCTCGCTCTTCTCCCGAAGCTCCGCGTTCAGCTGCGTGATGGTGTCCTGCATTTGGTTGAACTGCTCCTGAGGGACGGTATCGGTGTAGGAAGGAGCAGGCGTGCCGGATGATGATGCGATAAACTCGCCTCCCAGGTGTCCGAGGCCATACACGTGCCCCTTCTTGTTCCTGCCCCCGACGACCTCCAAATAAATGGCATTATCGTCGACGGAGATAGGAGAGCTGGGCCCATCACCAGTCAAGGCCTCATCTTGTGACTGTGAGGCACGTGATATGGCATCGTCCTTCTTCTCGTTGAAGCCCACCTACAAAGTATAGTTGAAGAGATTTAGTTAAAATTATAATCAATATTAACAAATCATTTATAATAAATTACAAGTAAACACTAAATTGTTTTTTTTCTTACAGCATAGTTACGGGCCTTGTCTTTGACCTATGTCCCCGACTTCAACTTCTTCCTCCTCTCCACCAACTCCATAGCAAAGGGGGGCCATTTGCTTTTCGTGCTTTCTGCACAAAAATATAATCTTAAATTCATAAGAATAATTAAAAATGAAAACTAATTAAATAGTATAATAAGTCAAAAGTTTAATGTATTACCAGCTTCGTCGTAGTGGGCGGCGGCGATTTAGACCCGCGGTCCCAAGCACATGCGCCACCATCAGAAGCTCGATTACGCCGAGCTGTGGCGTGGATCTCCTGGAACTTCTCAGTAGCCCAGTACTGGTCCAGCTGCCTCCTGATCTCATGATCCACCCACTTCCCCCTATTCTTACCCTTCCTCAGCTTGTTCGTCAGATTCTTCATGACCAGTGAGCCTTTATGCTCAAATATGTCCCTGACGAGACCCTCTAAAGCTACATCCCACGTATACTCTTTCTGCAACTTACAGTTGTTAGGAAATTCGTGTGTGTGTGTGTGTGTGTGTGTGTAATGTAAATTTAATTTAAATAACTAAATAAATTGTTACCTTAAACTCTTGAAACAACTGATCCCTATGGCCCCCTGGGATGGCCTTCCATGTAGGTCATGGACCATCAAAATTGCGTCGAAGGATCTTTGATATCGAATCAGAAAGGCCCTTCGTGGGCAGAAAGCTGCAGCAAAATTAGAGCATTAATAAATGTTATAAATAAAAAAAAACAAGTAAATAGAAATTAACAATACTTTATATATATTAAAAAATTAAATTAGCTTACTCGTTATCCCCCATGGGGATAAGAAGAATCCTCATGTCGGATGGACCAAGACTCTCCTGTCTCGATGATGATCATGGTCCTGTCATAGGTGTGGATGATGAGGGTGCAGCCTGTGTCCCGACCACATGAGGCTGGGTAGGGGGTGCAACTCCATCGAGGTGTCCCGTCCACAGAGGTGCTGGTAGGGTGGTCTCGATCTGAAGGCTGTGGGTCGGCCGACGAAGGGACTCTCGCAGCACGACCTCTGCCATGACCACCACGACGACCCCTACCTCTAGAGGAATCTGCCATCTGTGCAAAAAATGAAAAGATGATTACACAACAGTGTAAATAATACAAAAATAAATTACCTAAGTAGAATGACATTTACACAATGAATTATGACATAAATAAATTACCTAAGTAGAATCTCCGTCACTAAATTCACCCTCACTCTCATCAGTCTCACTTGATCGGAATGTGCCTTCGCTAGATGCGTCCAAGTCGGATTGATCCATTAACTCTCTTTCAACTTCTTCCCTATTGCCGGAAATGTCCGCCAGAGAATTAACAATAATGTCCGGCGTAATTTGCAACGGTACGTGGGGTCTTGAAAACTCATCATCTTGGTACGGACCATCTTTTTCAGGCTAGTTGATTACACTATCAGTAATTATACTGCGAGCCTTTATCTTAATAACACCCAACCAGCCTTGATGTCCTTCGGGATATGGCGAGTAATAAACCTGATCTGCCTGTTGTGAAAAAATGAATGGGTCGTACACCTTATTATACATACGAGACAGCCTAACTTGAACAATACCATATTTTTTATCGATTTTTGTCCCTACGTCAAGAGTAGGATCAAACCAATCACACTTGAAGATAACTAACTTCATCACGGGGAAACCGGTATAATCGAGTTCAAGGATGTCAGTTAGAACCCCATAGAAATCATCCTCTACATTGCCATCAGTGGCTCACACACAAACACCATAGTTACACGATTGAATTCCTTCATTCCATGTTTTTGTGCTAAATTTATATCCATTTACAATTTAAGTATTCCATGATCTACATTGCCATCAGTGGCTCGCACACAAACACCATAGTTACACGACTGAATTCCTTCATTCCATGTTTTTGTGTTAAATTTATATCCATTTACAATGTAAGTATTCCATGATGTAACCCATCTGTTAGGCCCCCGTGCCAAATTTGTCAACAATGGATTTTGAACATTGTTTTCTGGATCTAGTACCTAAAAAATCAAATATTATATTATTCTTATACATGCTATATATTTAAGGAGATAAAATGTACCGCAACAAATGAAGATGCTTAACCTACATATTTACTGAACCACGTAGCAAAGTGAGAAGTAATTTCTCGATCAACCTGATCGTTTGAAATGTCAGGTTGGAGATCCCTTAGAAAATTGTCGTACATCCTACATATGGGAGATTAACAGCAGGACGATTAATAATCATAAATGTCAATTAAACTTATAAAAGACATTGCAGAAACTTACTCTAAATAGGGCACCACCTCTTCACAATTTTGAAGGATATACAGATGAGCAGCATTAATGTCACGCTGCTCCAAGAAATATCCTTTTGATTTGCCACTAAATCTGCCCAGATAGTTGAATATTGATATAGGAGGACTAGTTGAACTTCCTTCGCCCGAATCAACGTTTCTAGGCATCCTTGTCCTTCTCGCGTTAACTTCGTCCGGATAGTAATAAGAGGCAAAAGTGGAAGTCTCCTCTACTAAGTATGCTTCATAAATGGAACCCTCCACTCGTGCCTTGTTCTTGACTTTGTGTTTAAGGGAGTGCAGGAACCTATTAAAGAGGGATACATACAAATAATTACTAGCTTTAGGGAAAGCTAAACTACGATTTCGTGTTCGTGAACTTCATATGTATTAAGTAAAATAGTTGATGTTGTTTACCTCTCAAATGGATACATCCAGCGGTATTGGACTGGGCCACCAACTCTTGCTTCGTAAGGTAGATGAACTGGCAGGTGTTCCATGGAATCAAAGAAACTCGGCGGGAAGATTTGCTCTAGCTTACATAACAAAATGGGTATCTTGACTTCCATATCCTTTAATTGATTCACATTTAGTGTTGTCGATGTAAGCTCCCTGAAAAAATGGCTAAGCTCAACAAGTGGGTTCCAAATTTGCTTTGGTAATGCGTGGAACGCAATTGGAAGTAACCGTTGCAAGAACACGTGGCAATCATGACTCTTCATTCCATGTAACTTTGCTTCCTTAATGTCAACACATCTACCCAGATTGGAAGAATACCCATCTGGTAACTTTAGTCCTTTAACCCACTTACAGTCGGCCACTTTCTGTGTTTTGCTTAGTGTATAACTTGCCTTCGGTTTGATAAGTCTGCCACGACCACCGTCCTGCAACTCAAGCTCCTTCCGATTACAAATTTCAGCCAGATCCAATCGGGCTTTATTTGTATCCTTTGTCCTCCCCTTGATGTCCATCACAGTGTCAAACACATTCAAAAACACATTCCTCTCAGTATGCATGACATCAATGTTGTGACGGAGTAGCTGCGTCCTCCAATACGGCAACCTCCAAAATATACTTTGTTTTGTCCAATGATGGTTGACGCCATAATCAGGAATATGTTCTCCTTGGGATTCATGGACGAGCGGTAAGTACTGTACTCTCCGCCATACATTAGGACTAGTCAAACGTGGTGGAGGCGGTGTTGTCTCCGCACAACACTTCTTGAATGCATTCTTGTTTCGCCTATAAGGATGATCTTCTGGAAGGAATTGACGATGACAATCAAAATATGAGATCTTTCGACTGTTTTTAAGCGTGAATGCCTTCGATCGCTCCATACATATTGGGCATCCAAGCTTCCCCGCGGTCATCCAACCCGACATCATCCCATAGGCGGGAAAGTCGTTGATCGTCCACATCAAAGCTGCTTTCATCATGAAATTCTGCCTCAAATATACGTCATATGTCAACACACCATCATTCCACAGCATCGTCAACTCATCTATCAGCGGCTGCAAGTACACATCAATCTTACCTTTTGGATTAGACGGACCCGGAATTATGACTGTTAGGAACATAAACTCTCGCTTCATGCACATCCCTGGGGGAAGATTGTAAGGAGTTAGGATAACCGGCCAACAAGAGTATGCTTTTCCAGACTGCCCGAAAGGATTAAATCCACCAGTAGATAACCCCAATCGGACGTTTCGAGGGTCCTGCGAAAATGCCATATGAACCCTAGCAAAATGCTTCCAAGCTTATCCATCAGATGGATGACACAAGACATCTTGCTCCCTCTCATGCTCACTATGCCACCTCATGTGAGCTGCAGTGGCCATCGAAGAGTACAATCTTGTAACTCTTAGCACGAGCGAAAAGTACCACATTTTTTTTAGCGACCTCTTCTTCTCAATGCCCATCCTAGTGGTTGTCTTATACCGATCCGCACCACAAAATCGACAACATGTTATGCTTTCCGCTGAATCATCCTTATAGTACAACATACATCCATTCGGGTAACAATCAATTTTCAAACACCCCAGACCCAAATTTTCCACAGACTTCTTAGCATGATAAAAACTAGTAGGCATCCGATTGTCTTCTGGCAACGCCTTGGACACTGACCTGGTGAGGCGATTAAAACAGCCTTCTTGCATATTGTAGTCAGATTTGATACTCAACCATTCCATGCACATCGACAACTCAGTGTACTCCCGACATCCTTCCCACAATGGAGATCGTACAACACTCAGCATATCATAGAATCTTTGAGCTTCGGGATTCGGATTCTCCTCCATGTATTGGGAACCCATTCCACCATCTTCTCCCCCATCTTCTTCTAGTACAACACCAACCGATGGTCCAGCATGATCCATTATCATCTGCTCGTATGGATTCAATTCTTCCCTCTGGTCACCACTTCCATAGTACGAACCTTCAAACACAATCGGGTTTAAATCAGGCAACGTCTCACCATGGTTACTCCACCAATAGTAATCAGGCATGAAGCCCTTCTCATAAAGATCGGCTACAACTCCATCCATGCTTTTGAAAGATTGACATTTGCATCTTTTTCAAGGACACCTCAAATGGTCACCACCCAGCCGTATAAATCTCTCCTGGTTAACAACAAACTCTATAAACTAACCCACTCCAACTCTATACTCTTCCCTAAGACGTTTATTCCAATCCAACCTACGACACATCCATTTCCGATTCTCCGGAATATCCATTGCTGGCAATTAAATAGCCTGACCAATCCTACAATAACACTTATATATTACGGTGCATTCCAATAACTCCATCAATCTCGTTCTTATGACAAGGTATGAACCTATCCCATTTGAGAAGAAACCTTTATCACACTCGGCTAATAATAGTTATTCCCATATTCAAATACCTTATACTTGACAAAATTTTGGCAGCATTTCCCATCGGTCTCCAAGTACACGACTCGAGCACGGTGAGAATCACCGCGATCAAGTATGCACCAGGAGACCAAAAGGAAATGCATCAGACCAAGATTTCAACAAGTATATAAGGCATTTGAACATTGAAATGACTATTGTACGAGTGTGAAAAAAGTTTTTTCCCAAACTGTCCCACTTGGACAATTCAAGATTCAATACAATGAGCATGCGTACCCTGAGAAGGTACGCATGCTCATTAATATTGAATCTCAAACAGGAAACTAAGGCTTTCGTAAATTAATAATTAACTCTAACAGAAAATAAAACCATTAACCTATAAATATAGTTGAGCTTATATATTGCAACGTAAATCAATACAAACTTGGATAAAATATTGTAGCAAACATCCTATTGAGCTCTGCTCTCCACTAACAAGTAACACATAATTGTCAAAAACACATGCATAACTTCTAAATTATTAGCACACAACCAGCATCCAGCCTTTCGGACTGGATCACATCCTATTGATCTCTGCTCTCCACTAACAAACAACACATATTGGCAAACACATGCATAAACATTAAATTATCAGCACACAAATCCTATCGAGCTCCGCTCTCCACTAACAAACAACACAACTTCACATTACACATTACAGATACCACACAAATCAAGGCATAATAAAGATGTAGTTAACTTACCTCAGCTCCCAGCAAAGAATGATAAATAGTGACAAAGATCGAGGAGTGCTACAAGTGATTAAATTCAACAGCCTGTTCAAAAATAAGTGATTAAATTCATTTCACATGTGACTTAGACATCTCAACAGATACAGTTTAATAAGACCATGTCATTGGTAGTCATGGACTCTAGCATTAACAAAATGCTTTTATTCTTATAATCACTAGCCAACTTTATATTCCATGATTTATAAACATTGTCAGTTACATGGTTTGATTTATACTTAGGATCATTTGTGAGTCTCATCCACAACTCTTTAGGTCTCTTACAAGCCAACAAACAATCTGTTGCCTTAATATTAATTTTTCTCAAATGTGTCAATGCCTTGTCAAACATGTACTTATTATGAACCATACCAACAACCCATAACAAAGTTTCCAGCATTAAAGTGTTATATACCTCTTAGTGAAATTATTCAACAGGGGATTACAATAAAACCTACATAAACAACTTACAACACATAGTCACACAACCATAATTGAATAAAATTGATGCACATTACCACATTGTATCT
Source organism: Sophora flavescens (assembly GCA_030762895.1). Taxonomy (NCBI): domain Eukaryota; kingdom Viridiplantae; phylum Streptophyta; class Magnoliopsida; order Fabales; family Fabaceae; genus Sophora; species Sophora flavescens. Next base: position 87,846,559 of record CM061069.1, on the reverse strand, counting down.
AATTCAAGTACCATCTATAAGCAACAAAATCAATCAAAACAAAGAAATTGGAAGCTATATACATGTGTTTTGCATAAGGGAATGTTCACAGCCCCATCATCAACTATGTTCCTGGTGATGCTGTCCCTTTCACTATAAAATCCTTGAACCCTTTATTCCCAACATCAAACAAACCACATCCAAAGCCTATCTATTTCTGTTCTTTATTCTTGTTATCATCTAAAATCCAAATCATGAATTGGCATCAACATAAAATAGACAATCACAAAAGTATTGAATGAATGGAAATTTTAACCTACACAAAACACTAGACACTATGACCCATCCCATCACAGTAGCAATACAACAAACCTTAAAGATAAGGAATGGGGGATGATAATTTTACCTCCTTAGTGATGAACAGAGACGCAGCAAGGGGATGAGGAAGTGGAGCAGTGGTGGCTCACTGGAGGAGCGCTGGACAAAGAAAGAGAGAAATTAGATAGAGAGGAAGAGAGCAAGAGAGAATGAGAAAGAGACACAAAGCAATAGAGAACTTATGGTGGTGATGTTGTGGTGGCGCTGCTGGAGCTTGGAGGCGGTCGGAGAGAGTAAAGGTCTGTGGGGGAGGAGCTGCTATGCGTGAGAGAGAAGAGAAGAAAAGAGAGAAATGGGGGAAGAGAGGAAGGAAATCGAGATTTAGGGATTTTATTTTTAGCGATCGAATAAATCGATCACTAACTGGGTTAGTTTGAAATTTGAATTCATAAATTTAGCAACCGATTTAAAAGCGGTCGCTAACACGCTCTATTTTACTTTTTTTACGTGCCGTTTAGCAACTGAATTAATATCGATCGCAAATATAGATAAAATTTAACCGTTGCATTTAACTCGGTCGCCATTTCGGTCGCTAAAAAGACAGCAAGTTTTGACTTTTACTTTCCTTTATTTAGCTACCAAAATAGCGACCGATAACTCTGTTACCCTCTATTTCGGTCGCTATTTCAGTCGCAGTATCAACTATAACCAAGTTTCATGAAGATCCTACAATAGGTCGCCATTTCGGTGGCAAACAGCAACCAACAAATTCGGTCACTATTTTCGGTCGCTAAATAACGTTTTTTTTTTGTAGTGGTTGTTATATTATATGCTATGATTCTTTTCCGCTTATGATGATAGAACTGTTTCTTATCTCCCTATTTCTGTATTTTTTTGTGTGTGTCTACTTTATTCCGCTAGAAGACTCGGTGGAAGATTACGTTGCTGAGGAGTTGGATGGAACTCCGTATGAACCGGATGCCGGAGGACGAGCTACAGATTCTAGCGATATAGTATAGTGAGTTTAGGGCCATTAAGTCTTAAAAGACGTTTTATTTTCCGCTAGTTATAAACAGTTTGCATAATTAAGTATCTGTGAGGGATCCTATTGATAGGATACCCTAAACAGTGTTTTGTAATGTAACGGATAAACATGTGTGTATTTATATATTATAACGATGGTGTGTTTAACTTTCATAAGTTATATGTTCTATAATTAAGATTTTAATTTCTTCATATTTTTGGATTATGCTTAACGTTAAGTACGCGAGTAAATGTAATTAAATAATTAATGGTACAACGGGGCACAACAGGGTGTCTCAGGGAACCTTTAGGTAACAGTTTTGCTAGGCTTTATCAGGTATCCTCTTTCAAAGACGCCACAGTCCAAGATATGGGTGTTTGGAGGGATGGGACTTGGATTTGGAATTTAGTATGGTGTAGGAACCTTTTTGTCGGGGAAAATGAACTATGAAATGCCTTGCTAGTGGTACTCTCTTCATACTTTGTGATACAAAACGTGGATGATGGCTAGTTTTGGAATGGTGACAAGTCAGAAGTGTACTCAGTTAACTCTGCCTATAAGGCAATTTCTTCAAATGTTTGTCTGCTTGACAAGAACGTTTTCAAATGTGACACCCTCTACCCTGCATGTATTCAAAAGCGATAACACAGATATAAAAAGGGAAATAACACATGCAATTAATATCATAATATTAAAAACTGGACAGAGACTGTCGCATTGTAACATAACGCGGAAAAACCAACACATGTTTATAAAGAAACATAACATAAGAACAAAACCATAAACGAACCCAACCAAGATGTCACACTAAAGAGCTGGTATAACCAATCCGATAAACAACTCAGATAAACAAACTGAAACTAAACATAACTAACTACGGAAAGTGGGAAATCCTAACTACGAGTCGCGGCTCCTCAGAGTCACTCCTCAACTAGCTGCTCACTGACCTCTGCATAAAAGATACATGCCACAAACAAGAAACATAGAGATTGGGAGTAAGAAACATGTATATGCATATAATGGCAAGGAAGCAGTTAGCAAGACGAGCATACATCAAACCGACATGTTATAACAAACAACAATATAACATAACAATTATCATCATACATACGTGTATGCTATGAAATGCAACACTGCTCCACTACTCCATTATGCATGTGGATCCAATCCATCTCGAGAAGTCAACTTCAGAGTTACATCTCCACATTGGCCAATAAGCACCAACTCTGGGGTAGTTCACCTTACCATGGGTGGACTCCTATGATAGTCGATGCACCTTATTCTGAGATGCGCCACCATGGGGGCACACGATTCACCTAACTTCGGATGAATCACCGCGGATGACCAGATTGTCTTACATGCGGACGACCTCCCCTATGTTGCACAACCTCCACTAACATCTCCGATGCGTAAATGCATGCTCAACACAACACACAAACACAACCACCACCTCCGCTTGGGCCACTAGGCTACCCAAGTTTATCACCATCAACCCCTCGACCACTAGACTATCGAGGATTATCATTATCGTTTCGTATTTATCTTTTAAAAACTCTGGTCGTTCTGTACCAGAGATTACCACCTTGACCATCAAGCACTAAGGCCCCCTTGGCAACTCGGCTACTAGAGTACATCATCATCTTTAACACTCTAGCCATTAAGCATTAGAGATTACCACCTTGACCATCATGCATCAATGCCCCCTTGGCCACTAGGCTACCAAGGTACAACATCTTACCACTTGTCTTTTGGTCTTCATGTTTCGTTGGCATCTTATTAAGTCTTTTAAGTGTTTGGGGTGAAAACCCCTATTTCAACATTCTGGTTCTGTTCTGGTCAAGTGAGCACGAGTGTGCTCACCCTCAGCACACATGCTGGACCTGCAGGCAAGCACAGTCGTGCTGCCTGCTGAGCACGGGCGTGCTCAAATGCGCGCCCTGCTCTGGGTTTCAAACTGAAGCACGGGCGTGCTCCCTATTAAGTACGATGGTGCTCAATGGAGCGTGGCCGTACTGATCTGGGAAGAAAGGGTCAGAAACCCTTTCCCAAATCCTTGGGATAATTCACAGATTCAACCTATTGGCTTTTACTAATCCATTGATCATCAACTTCATTAATCTTAACTGTCATTCATTAATATTCATGTCTTATCCTCATGGGGAATTAATCCTTTAATCATAGCTTCGTTATTAATGTTCATAGAACACTCACTAATCAATCCTAGGGTCTTTAACTAAACCCTATGAACATAACCTTACCTTTCACACTATATTCACGTCTTAGGAACAACTGGGAGAAACATCCCTTAATTATCGTTAATATCATTAACGTATTTTAACGTCTTAACATCATTGTTGGCATTAACATCCTCAACAATCAACACTCATAAAGAGTGCAACACAAACAACAATCAATAGCGTCATACTTATCATAATCATGGCATCACAACATTAACATATTCGTAATAGACAACATCAATTAATAATAACAGTCATGCCAATCATAACAGTTAAACATCATACAACAAACAGACATAAAGGCATATAGACATGTTATCAAAGAAAAGGGTCATGGGTAACCCTTCGTCTTACGCTGCTCCCAAGCCTACATATTCATACTATTCCTTCTCCTCATACCTGATATGAAGATTCCCAAAACGATAATGTTGGCAAACTAGACACGTTCCCTCGAGCGGCTCGATGAGTTCCCCAAGCCTGGGCCAAAAAAGAAGAGGATAACCAATTAGTCTTTAGATCTAATAATAGAAAAGAGACTAAGAGAGAGGGAGGACAACGTTACCTTAAACGATAATAGCACGGTACTTCTCTCCCAAAACTAGAGCACCAAGAACTTTAAGGGGTTCAAGGGAAGGAAGAGAGAAGAGGTTTCTTCCATACTAGGATTTCCCAATGTGCCAAAATAGGGTTCTACACAGTAACCCTCGTGTTACTGCCTCTATTTATAGACTATGTGACCAGAGCACGGTCATGCTTCTTGTTGAGCACGGGCGTGCTCACTTAGCCTCAGCGAGACGCGGTCCTGCGCTGAGCACGGTCGTGATCCTTATTGAGCACGACCGTGCTTGTGAATCAGACAGTCACAAGACGTGCCTTCAAAGCACGGGTGTACTGGAAATGAGTATGACCATGCTCATGTAGCAGAAAGGGATTTTAAGCCTAGAAATCCCACTTAGCCCTCATGCAACAACACTAAGTTAAGACCTAAGGCTTAACCAAACAAACAAGAGACACACAGAACAAAAAATGGGGTGTTACATTTTTCATATTTCTTTGCTGCTACTGGCTCATGTACTGTTATCCGTCTCTATTTCCGCTTCTTGTGGTCTACCCTGTTTCTGCTTGTTTCTACGGAGGTTGGAATCACTATGTGGTTGCCTTCTAGGTGCTCTTTGGTTTCCGTCATGTTGGTCCAGTATTATATTGTTGCTGGCTATTACTGTGGGACTGCTATTTCATTCTGGTTCTTGGGTTGCGGGTTGTTGGTTTTATTATAGCAGAGAGATTGAGAAAATGGGAATACAATTACTTCATTCATAACAGCCAAAACACTTATAGTGTTTACAAAAGTAAAACAAACCACCACCACATTAGGAACGTGGGGTAACTGACTAAACTTGATCCTAAAGTTTAGGAACCACTAATTGACTAAAACAAAAACTGAAACAATAATAATAAATAGAAAAAAAAGACTTAATGCAGTCCAAAAGCAAATAATTAACACTCCTCCTTGCTTTAGGATCTGCAAACTCCAATTTTCTGCCTCAATAGCTCAAACTTGCTGACAGGAAGTGGCTTTGTAAACAAATCTGCCAATTGATCTTCTGACCTGCAATAAACCAAAGTCACTTCTCCATTTTGCTGCATCTCTCTTAAGAAGTAGAGCTTGATGTTAAAATGTTTAGTCTTGCCATGACACACTGGATCCTTTGAAATTGCAATTGCTGCCTGGTTGTCGATAAACACTTCGTCTTATGATTCTGTTGGAGATGTAAATCACATAAGATCTTTTTCAGCCACAAAACTTGATTTACAAATTTTTGTTGCTATGAATTCAGATTCTGCAGTGGATTGTGCTCTCTGTCTCCTGCTTCTTTGTGCACCATGAAAAAACTCCCGAGCCTAGATCAAAACAATATCCTGAAGTGCTCTTCATGTCATCAATGGATCCAGCCCAGTCACTATCGGAGAATCCACATAACTTGAAATTTTGACAGCTCTCAAACTTGACACCATAATCAACGAAGCACCTTTAATATATCTCAATACCCTTCTTGCTGCCTTTAAATGCATTTCACTAGCACAATGCATAAATCGAGAGAGAAGACTTACAGCAAACAGAATGTCCGGCCTTGTTGCAGTGAGATACATTAAACATCCAATCAAGCTCCTGTAATAGCCTTCATCAACTTTATCAACACCATCTTCCTTGCTCAGCTTCTCCTTTTGGTTCATTGGTGTGCTAACCGCTTTGCACTCCTCCATCTGAAATTTTTTTAAGATTTCCTTAGCATATTTTTTTTGACATATGAACACATCATCCTCATTTTGTTTGATCTCAATTCCAAGAAAATAAGACATAAGACCAAGATCTGTCATTTCAAAAACTTGCATCATTTCTTGTTTGAATTCTTCAACCAACCTTGTATCATCTCCAAATCACTAAAAGATCATCAACATAGAGGGAAACTATGAGAAAAATTTTTCCCTTATGTTTTACATAAAGAGTGGCCTCGAGATAAGCTTTTACAAAGCTTATGCTCAATAGGTGTTCATTTATCCCTCTTGTACCAAGCTCTTGGTGCTTGTTTTAATCCATAAAGGGCTTTTTTGAGTAGATAGACTTTATCTTCTTCACCATGCATAACAAATCCCTCTGGCTGCTCCACATATATCTCTTCTTGTAAAACTCCATTTAAAAAAGCTGATTTGACATCTAACTGGAATACTTTCCAGCCTTGTTGAGCAAAGAATCGCTAACACCAATCTAATTGTATCTAATCTGGACACTTGGTGCAAACGTGTCGAATAATCAACACCAAAAATTTGTGCATACCCTTTTACTACAAGTCTGGCCTTGTATTTATTGATAGAGCAATCCGCATTAAGCTTTGTTCTGAAAACCCATTTAACTCCAATAACTTTTCTATCTTGAGGCTTGTCAACCAGCTCCCAAGTGTTGTTTTTTTGAATCATTGAAATCTCATCTTCCATTGCCTTTTTCCATTTTGGATCCTTGAGTGCTTCCTCACAGCAACTAGGTTCGCATACTGCTACATTGCATCTTTGATAAATGTCTGACAGCAGCCTTGTGCCTCTAATAGGAGCGTCATCTTCTAATTCATTTTGACCCAACTCTGTTGTTTGGTTTCCGCCATAATCATCTTCAATATTGTTAAAAGGTCCAATTGTTTTTTGTGGGTTCTTCCAATCCCATTGTTGATCTTCATTGAAATGCACATCCCTAGAAACAGTCAACTTTCCAGTTTGAGGATGATACACTTTGTAGGCTTTTGAAACAGAACTATAACCCACAAAAATACCCGGAATTGCTTTCTTGTCAAGCTTGTCGCGCTTAACCTGTGGAACATGTGCAAAACAAACACAACCAAACACTTTAAGAAAGGTTAGTGAAGGCTTATATCCATACCAAGCCTCAAAAGGAGTTTTGTCCTTCAAAGCCTTGGATGGAAGTCGATTTTGAAGAAAAACGGCTGTGTTGGCCGCTTCGGCCCAAAATTCTTTAGGCAATTCCTTCTCATGCAGCATGCATCTGGCCATCTCCATTACTGATCTATTTCTCCTTTCAATAACTCCATTTTGCTCTGGAGTGTATGGGGTTGTGAGTTGATGTACAATACCAGCTTCTTCACAAAATAGATTAAATTGTGTTGAGGTGTACTCCTTCCCATTATTTGATCTTAGAAATTGTATCTTGCAACCACTTTGAGTTTCCACCATATTCTTGAACTTTACAAAGACTCCAGCCACTTCATGCTTGAATTTCAAGAAAAAAATCCAGCACATTCTTGTAAAATCATCTATGAAAAGAATAAAGTATAGACTACCTTGTAACGATGGAGTTCTTTGAGGTCCTGCCACATCAGTGTGAATGAGTTGCAGCTTTTGAGAGGCTCTCCAAACTGTTTTGGGAAATGACACTTTGTTTTGTTTACCAAATTGACAGGCATTACAATTTGGCAAATGATCGAAGAAATCTTGGTAGACCTTCAATCATATCTTTCCTCTTCATGTTCAACATCCTTTGAATATGACAGTGACCAAGTCGCTTATGCCAGAGTTCAGTGGGACTGACTTGAGTGATGTAAGTCATCCTGCGCTCGTCCACAATTGGATCAAATGAGAAGCTTTTTCCTCTCATTTTAACCCTTAAAATCTCCCGACCGGTAGTGTCAAAGATAAGACAATGTTGATTTTCGAAAAGAACTTTAAGTCCCTTTTCTAACAATTGACCCACACTAAGCAGATTTTGGTCAATGTCGAGGCACATACTGAGAACATCCGAGATTGTTTTCATACCGAGCTAGTTGAAATTACAATGGTTCCTTTTCCTTTTGCAGAAATATAGTCACCATTCCCAATTCGACTTTTGAGAATTTTACAGGCTTCAAATCCTTGAAGAGAGTTTTATCATATGTCATGTGGCTTGTACAACCACTATCAATCACCAAAGATTCGAACTACTCCTTCTTTGAGAAGCATGTTGCCACAAAAATTTGATCTTCTTCATCTTGCTCTACAACCTTGGCATTGGCTTCATGTTGTTGAAATTTGCCTTTGCAAATTACAGCTTCATGTCCAAGCTGATTGCACTTGTTGCACTTTGCGTCTGGTCTTCTCCAACATCTGAACGGTGGGTGACCCATTTTGCCACAATGCTCACAAGGTGGGTAATTTTTCTTTTTACCTTTGTCTTTGCTTTGGCTGATTTGACTACTTCCAACTTCATGATGCTTGGCTGGTAAAGCACCTTCAACCACGTGATCTTGTCTCATAAGCCTTCGCTGCTCTTGGGCCTGCAAGGCATGTAACACTCCTGCTAAGGTGATTTTGGACAGATCCTTCGTATTCTCCAAAGTAGTTATTGATGCTTCGTATCTCTCTGGCACTGTAACCAGAATTTTTTCCACAATTCTAGAATTAGTGAATTCAGTGCCGAGTAATCTAACCTTGTTCGCAATGGAAAGCAACCTGTCAGAGTATTCTTTGATTGTCTCAGAATCTTTCATTCTCTGCATCTCGAATTCCCTCATCAAGTTGAGCACTTGCATGCCTCGAATCCTCTCATCCCCTGCGTATTCTTCCTTTAAGTAGTCCCAAATTGCTTTTGGTGTTTTGAGAGTCATGATTCTGGTGAAGATTATTGATGAAACACCAGTAAAGAGACATGATCTTGCCTTTGCCTTCTTGGTTTTTTTCTCCTTGTGCAATTTTATTTAAGCCATGGTAGGATTGTTCTGCAGCGGAGGAATTTCGTAATCCTCTTCCACGGCTTCCCAAAGGTCCAACGCCTCCAAATAAGACTCCATTTTAACTGCCCAAAGGTCATAGTTGTCTCCATCAAAGGTGGGCGGAGCAATTTGTGAGAAACTTGCTTCACCTTCCATTTTCACAGGCCCCGTAAGAAGAAAGCTGTGATACCAATTGTTGGTTTTATTATAGCAGAGAGATTGAGAAAATGGGAATACAATTACTTCATTCATAACAGTCAAAACACTTATAGTGTTTACAAAAGTAAAACAAACCACCACCACATTAGGAACGTGGGGTAACCGACTAAACTTGATCCTAAAGTTTAGGAACCACTAATTGACTAAAACAAAAACTGAAACAATAATAATAAATAGAAAAAAAAAAGACTTAATGCAGTCCAAAAGCAAATAATTAACACGGGTAATATGGCTTTGGGAGGGCTCTTTTCTACTGGTTTATCGATTGTGATTCATCAGGCTTTTATGCATACTTCTCTGTTTTTATTGGTGGTTTTTTTTTTCTAAATGGTTCTTTCGGTGCTTGAGCAGGTAGTAATATTGGTCCCTTGGTTGGGTAAGACACATATTCTGATTTGTTTTGTGCTTCAGGTCTGCTTTGGTTTTTTGTGAGGCTCCATTGGTAGCTTTTTTCTTTTAAACATTGTTATTTATTTTCCATTTGTTCGGTTGTTCCCTATGCTTGGAGTAGCTTTACTTTTTCCTTTGGCTGTTGTTTTGTTTCGGGCTCTTTTGGTTGGGTGCATCGTTACCAAGTTTGTTGGTGATATGGGCCAGGTCTCTATAATAACAATGTTGGTAGTATGGGTTGGTCTCTCTTGTATATTTGTATATGGGTTGGGGTATCTTTTATATCCTTTATATTAATATATTTTTTACCTTATAAAAAAACTATTTAGCAGCATCGCATGTTGTTGGTCCGAGTGGTAACAGGCTCGGATACCATAAGCAAGTGACAAGACGTTCGACTCATGTCTCTTGTGTATAGAGAAAACCTTGTTAGGAAGGGAGGTAACCCTTAAATATCGTTCAGGTCTCCAGTGGAGATTAATCAGTGTTTACGGTGGTGAATACTCGATACCAATAACATGGTTATCCAAAAATTTATTTCACCGCTCATGCATTGTAAGAAATTCTTTTAAGAGTTTAATTTTGATACATTGTATGTGCAAAATACTATCAAGTAATCACAAAGTATCCTATATTCTTCTATTTAAGGTACATAACTATTATAAGAGAAAATTATTTTTAATAATGTAAAAATGCATGATTGATTGTTATTATAAAAAAATCTTATCATTGGCCATGCACAACAATTAAATTCATTTGGTAAACACTACAACATAAGTAATTTTTAACGACATTTAAATAAGTCTTCAAATTGTAAAAAAAAAAAAATATATATATATATATATATTGCATAGTAACATTTTGAAAAATGCTAAATTGACACAGAATTTGGCACAACATACGGTACACCGTATGAACAGTCTTATACAGTCGGCACTTGTAGATGCACCGTATCTTGACCAGTAGCACTTTTTTTTTTTTTTTAAATTTAAATTTTTTTTGTAAATAATTTTTTTTATTTAGTATTTGTAATTATCTGGTGAACGGGGTACAAATATCTGGTGAATGCCTTCAAATATGTGGTGAATGCCCATACTAAAACCAAGTTTTGAATGCCTTAGATTATCTGGTGAACGTAGTTCAATTATCTGGTGAATGCCTTCAAATATGTGGTGAATGCTCATACTAAAACCAAGTTTTGGATGCCTTAGAGTATCACGGTGAACGTGGTTCAATTATCCAGTGAATGCCCATACTAAAACCAAGTTTTGGATGCCTTAGATTATCCCGGTGAACGTAGTTCACTTATCTGGTGAATGCCTTCGAATATGTGGTGAATGCCTATACTAAATTAGCTTGTGGATGCCTTAGATTATCTGGTGAACGTAGTTCAATTATCTGGTGAATGCCTTCAAATATGTGGTGAATGCCCATACTTAATCAAAAAAATTATTTACAAAAAAAATTTAAATTTAAAAAAAAAAAATAGTTGTGATACGATTGTCGCACAAGATAAGATTCTGATCTGCATCTTGTCGACGACTGCTCATCTGATGATCGTATGTTGTCCGGCAAAATGTGTCAAATTAGCAAAACTGTAACATTTTAGTAAGTATGCAGAAAGTCCACGTCGCAGAAGTCGTTGACAAATTTTTGTATAGCTATTTTGGTAACCTTTAATAAATGTTATAATATATTATTTTTTTTAAATATTTATTTAGTATATAACAGCATTTTATTAAATATAGCCAAATGTTAAAAATGTTGCTAAATATTTTTTTTTGTAACATAAAAAAATGTTACCAAGTTTAAAAAATTTATCAAAAAATGTTATTGATAATATTTTGAAAATATAAGTAATTATAAAATATTGTCACAAAAAGTAATATTAATATATTTTATTTTGGTTACCAAAATGATGACAAGTGAACAATCACTCTGTACCGGGTCGGTCAATTAAGGACAAAATGTTACATCGCGTTGTCATTCCGTTCCTAAGGATCGAACACACGACCATTTGATTAAAAGACGAGACGCCGAACCACCACGCCAGCAACGTTGAATATTACTCAACTTAAAGTACCATTAAAAGTAAAATAGCAATGATATACAAAGGAGCAAATTCTTCCCAGTTATATTATATATCCAGGCAATCTAAGTACTTCACCGTAGCTCCTGTCCTCTGCCTCCTATCACGAATATTCAATTTTTGCACAACTAAATTCAGAACAATATAAAAAATCTTTACAATAACAATATATACTAATTAAATTTATTATTTAATGATATGCCCTCATATTATTTAATATTTTAAACATTTATATAAATTTCAGTTCATTAAACTATCTGAAAACACATCATCAAATAACAACGTAAACTATATATCAAGAGTACTTCAAAATTTTACTCTAACAATTAGCTATGCTAGAAAACAAAGTTAAATGGATGTATTGTCAAAAGAAAAAGAGCATATGATTGATTTGCTTCTCTTAATGGATGACAAAAACAATATCCTTAAAAAAGAAGCATTACTTATAACTTATAAAGCGCATATGTCCTACATGAAAAATAAAAAATAAAATAGATTGATAATATATCACCATTCATTTGTTTAATGACAAATCGGATTCGAAGGCTCGAATTTGAATGATATACAAGGAATGAGATCATCATAAATAACAAAAGACTCATTTATTCATGTTTTAGGATCACTAGCTTTATCTATATCTATAGTTTTTTTTTTTGAGAATGCTAATCAGTATCCTAAGAACATAAATTTGTCTTGGAAATTGTCGATACATTAAGAATTTAAAACTTGTGATATTAATCAGTGCCCTATATCTTTATATTCTAGAGTCTAGACCAAGATGAAGGTGGTGAAGGGTATTGCTTCTTATCAATATTGGTGGCACAAGAGCGACCAGCTATAAGCCCTTTTAAATCATAAGTGGGAAAGCCTTTACTGATGAAACGCTCTACCTCTTGCTCCCTGTTAAAAAAGATATAACAAAGTGCCTCTAAATAATTCAAAGGTAATTTCCCATTTATCCTCACATAATAACCCACCATTCGAAATTCGTCCCTGCAAACAATGCGAAGATAATATCCCATCTTGGAATAAGCTGGCGTTGGTAAATTCTTTGTCGTCGGTGGACGCATTGCCAGCCGGAGGCAGTTCCTCAAGGGGCTTGGTTTGGCACTGGCAGCAGCAGCAGCAGGGACACATATTGTCATAGTGGCCAAAACAAATGTTAGAGCTATGATGGCACGTGAAGACATTGAGGGTGTTGTTCTTCTTGTGTGGGAAGTAGATGATGATGACATTGTTCTGTGTCGTCGACCTTGAAGTGAAGGATTTCCAAGTGAATTAGATGTTATGAACTTGATCCCGTTTTTGAGAGGTCTTGGATTTTGGGAACTTCTTTTTTGACATTTATGACAAGTGGGTTGTTTCTTCTTACGTGTGAAGCGATGCACATTTATCGAATCTCTTACATTTTGGTTTTGGTCTACATTTTTTTTTTGTCTCGTAAAATAAGGAGAGTGAAATAGTTCAATTTAACCGTTTGTACATTTATCAAGTGTCAAATAGTTCGATTTTTTTTCGGGTAACATGGTGTATACCTTTGTTTTTCTGACAGAGTATTCTTATTTTACTATAACTGCAATGGTCTAAAGTATTTTTCAACACCTACAAATCGTGGTCAATGATATTTAAAATCGTGGTCACTGACATTCAGTGGTTAATGAATTACGACACCTTAGTATATCCATTAACCAAATTCAGTATTTAATTAACAATGTTTTTGAACTATATTAACTATCAAAATTATTGTCGAATTTGTTGTCCTGTTTCGATGTTCGAATAATACAACTATAGTTTTTTTAAGATACGCTCCTCTTGCATACACATTATAAACTATAATATAATTTCTTTGGGTTAATAGAAAGGTGTTAAGTGGTGCCATTTTGTAAGGGTGTGCAAAATCCGACCCGGTCTTAAAACCCGTCCCAACCTGTGATGTTCGGGCTGGGTCCGACCCTAACATGTAGAAGAGAAGGGACGAATTTGCGTCCCACTTTGTGACTCAACACCGAGTTAGGGACGGGTCCAGGTTGACCTTCGGGTTACCCAACCCGTCCCAAATAATAAAAATCTAATTTTATCCCTCGCTAGAATACGTTTCACGTACGGTCACTAAGAAAGAAGTATGAAGTAAATTACTAAATTTCTACTCTCACATCTCACGTCTCATACTAGCTCAATTGGTGGCTTTTAGGAAGCATTTTGTGGTTTTTATGACATTGAAAGAATCTTGTTTGATTAGAGTATTTTGTTTTTGACAATGTGTCTTTGGCAACATGAGCATCAAGAAAGTATCTAGCAAAATGATTTATTTGTTGATATTTTGTAACATCTAATTTTGGATCAATTGATAACTTTTAGGTAGCATCTTTTGTTGATATTTTACCTTATAAAAAAATTAACATTTTCCTACTCATAGAATTTTTGTTTGCAAAGAATCTATTTAAATTCGGGTCAATCCGGTCCCGTCCTATTTAGACCCGATCATAAACCAACCCGCGTATGATCGGGTTCCTTATGGTCTATGGACGGATTCGGTTTCAAAGATTTGGCCCTATCAATATTTAAGGTCGGGTAAGGGACAAGTATATTCCATCCCAACCCGTCCCACACTCACCTCGAGCATTTTCTCTCTTTTTTTTTAGAGACTAAATCAGTGATAACTTGGTAAATCAATTTTTTTTTTGGCTTACTAAAATAATTTTTCTCGTTGGCACAAGTGTCATAAGGTTATATAGTTAGGATATGCTCTAGGCCTGTTAGCCCTAATTAATAACATATTGCAAAGGCCCAAATCAAAGCAAACGGAGGCTCCTGGATGCATTTGATCAATTTATTTTTCTTCTTCTGCGGTCCTTTTATTAGCAATGCAACCTAACTTTGCATTCCTTCTTATGTTCTTATTATATGTTGTGTTGGTCATGTTCTATTATTGTTTTGAAGTTCAGGAACCACAGGTGAAGTCATGCAGCTCATGTTATGACAATTAGGTCCCTAGCGGCTAGCACCATCTTTCTGTTTCACTGTAATTGCAGAAGAAGGCAATAAAAAACTATTGTCAACAAGAGTTTTAGAATTTCACCCAGAGCCAAACAAAAGGAGGAGATTATCTGCACAAAGTATGTTATCATTTTCTTATGCGAACTTTATTGTTGTTGGAAGTCCACATCGCTTGTCTCAAATTTTGGAGTGCGATTTCTATATCCGTGGACAACTCCACTTAATATCAATTGGTTTTATGATGGAATTTAACTTGGTATCAGAGTCGGATCAGTTTTGACAGACATCTATAAATAATTGAACCGTCTTTTAAAAGCACAATGTGAATAAGTCAAAATAGACAGTAATAGCCTAATAAGCATTGGCCTTAAGAAGAGTCCCGAAGAGTCCCCCAAATAATGAAAATGTATTTCCAAAAATATGAGTCAATCTTTACTCTTGACCTTATAATTGAAGCACTTTCAACTTCAAACCTTCGATCATCTTGTGATTGGAGTATCCAATGGTACATAGTAAATACTTCAAACAGATATTCAATTTTTATTATATATGTATTACCTATTAGTTGGTATTTAATGCTTCTTTCTCAAAATATTTGGCAATGGATAATTTCTTCTTACACTTATTCATTAGCCTTTGCTTGTGTTTCCAAGTGTATCTCTTTTCTTTCCCTCATTTTCCTCGTTTTTGCCACATTTGTCTGAGCTATTGCACAAATGACATGCTTTTCTAAGTAAATATTGTAAATGTATAACTGATTGGGTATCATCTGCAGCAGCATACTTAATATTGGACCTACTTTCTCATATGTTAGTTATTCTCTTTAATTACAGAATATCTCCTGATCAATTGTTGCATTAGGTGTCAATAAAATGCTCAAGTTGCCCTTGTTAATTTATACATTTTAAGAGTTAATTCTTAGTCCATGGTTTCTGATGCAGCTAATGCAAATTCACAGAAGCTTAGAACAGAAACACATTTGTGCTTGTTTAAAATCTATGAATATGTTGACTTTGCATATTTATATATTGTATATCATCTGGATGGAAACCAATCTATTGATGCAGAGGCTGTTCAGCTTGCAGCAGCAAATGCTGAAGCAGAGGATATTAGAGTCATACATAACATAAGCTACTCAATGGACAATATTCTTCCTCAGTTACCTTTAGATTTCTAAAACTTTTGAGGAGAAACTTGTAAACTTCTTCTTTCTCCTTCTCATATATATAGTAGAAAGCTCATTGTGATTGTATAATAACTGTACTTCTTGAGTGAGTGTTCATCTTTATGTCAGATTTGCAATTTAGCAAATGATGTCAATTGCTTTTTAATTTGGACCCATCTCCCTTCTCTTTTATTGCACGACCAAATATAATTACTAGCTTTTAGATTTTAGTGCACAACAAAAGAAGGTA
The DNA here is from genome assembly GCA_030762895.1 of Sophora flavescens. NCBI lineage: Eukaryota > Viridiplantae > Streptophyta > Magnoliopsida > Fabales > Fabaceae > Sophora > Sophora flavescens. The sequence continues at coordinate 87,830,639 of CM061069.1, read as the reverse complement.
AAACAATGTGTTCAAGGAATAAGGATGCTTTTCTTATTCTTATCTATCTTTCATAACAACAATAATAGTACTCCAATGCTATATTATAGCAGTTTTATATCAATTTAGACATAGATCATCACGATGCTATATTATATTGGTTCCCTTACATTTTGAACCGACACCTATCAAATAGTTATCACTGATAACTCTAAAATACACACATTAAACCCCACAAACAATGTAAACATTATTTCAACATTTTTCAGACAGATTTAGTGCTTGATTTGGGACAACATACACCTAACATCCTTGCTATTAGGCCTCTCCTTCGGGTCATCTACGGTGCAAAAGCAGGCAATCTTCAAAACCAGAAGCATTTGTTCCTCATATCCATTTCCCATAAGCTTTGGATCAATAGCTTCCTTAGGATTTTCTGAAGTCATTACATTTCTCATCCACTTGACCAAACTCATTTCTTCTGTACTCTGGAAAAACTCATCAGATGGAAGCTTTCCAATCACCAATACACCAAGCAGAACCCCAAAGCTGTAAATGTCACACTTGTCAGTGAACTTGAGTATCTGATGATACTCAGGTGCTATATACCCCACAGTGCCAGCCACATTTGAAGTTGTGATATGTGTTTGAGCATCCGGCATCGCTTTCGCGAGGCCGAAATCCGCTATTCGAGCTTCCATATCATCATCAAGAAGAACATTTGCCGGCTTGAGATCTCTATGAATAATTCGCGGGCTATGGCTCAAGTGAAGGTATTCAAGGCCAGACGCGATACCAACCGCAATCTTATGCCTTGTCAACCAATCCAACTCCCTTTCGCCAGCCTCAACTTTATTCAACACATCTTGCAAACTCCCATTCTTCATGAATTCATAAACAAGGTAGTGACAATTAGGCCTAGAAACATGAGCTAGCAGAGGCTGAAGGTTCCGGTGTCGAATCTGACCGACAGTATTGATCTCAGCTCGAATTTGCCTCATCTTCTTATGCAAAAGCTTACTATCTTCATCATTCATCTCCGCGGCTTCCTTTGGAGGCTGAATAATCTTCTTTATCGCGATCAATTTTCCGTTGCTTCCAGGTAATTCAGCCTTGTAAACCTCTCCACACCCACCTTTTCCAATCAATTCCATTGCAGCAAGTCCATCTTCTTTCTCCAAGAAAGCCAAGTCCTCTTTTTTCTTGATGATCATAGGACTATAAATTGCAGGACCTGAACCCTTCCCTCCCCTTTTGATCAAAACCAAAGCCAACTTGAACAACAAAGAAAATATGAACCCAGATAAAATCCCACTGAATGCACCAGCCAGAAACCCAAGAATCCACCCTGCAAGTTTTCTCTTACTTGACTTGTGCTTATGCTCATGTGGTTTTTTTGCTGCTGAAGGACCAGGAGAAGGAGCAATGTTACTCTTGCTTGATTTTGGAGAAGGTGCTGCAGAACTAGTAGTGTTTCTTCTTCCATCTGAATCCTCAGCAAAGATGTAACGTTTTGAGACAGTGTAAGTGTTATCTTCTGATGATGATGCTGAGTGTTGTTGAAGTTCAAACCTCTTTCTCAGTTGTATAGAATTAGAACCTTGAAGGAAACGGTTCCCAGAAAAGTTGAAGTTTCTAAGGTTCCTGAAGGAACGAATAGAAGCTGGAACTCTTCCTGTGAAGAGGTTATCAGCTATGTTAAGAGTTTCCAAGTTTGGAAAATACTTGAGGAAGTTCAAGTTCCCATGGAGCTTGTTGGAAGAAACATCAAGGACACGAAGGTGAATGAGAGAGGACAATTCGGATGGAACTTCACCAGAGAATTGGTTGTTTCTGAGGTCAAGAATCTCAAGCTTTCTGCAGTCAACGATCTGGGGTGGGATTTGGTCAACGATTTGGTTGTCTGAGAGAGTGAGTTCTTTAAGCTCTTTGAGGTTCCCAATGGAAGGAGAAAGAACCCCTTTGAGTTTTTTGGAGTTGAAAACGAGTCTTGTGATTTTAAGGACATAATAGGTTTCGTTTTTGGAGAGCCTCCTCTCACAGAAAACACCCTCTGTGTTACATGGGTTGGGGGTGGAGAGTTGACCGTTGACTCTGAGGTTGGTTTGGAGAGTTGTGAGAGCTTTGAGGTCGGAAGGGTGGAGATCAAGCTTGGCATGGGTGATGAAAGAAAAGAAGGTGAAGAGTGAAAAGAGGATGAGATGGGTTTTCCATGCCATTGCCAAAGTGTGTGATGAATGGGTGGTGGTAATGGTAATGGTGGATATGTTGTGCATTGCGATTTCTTTGTTTTAGTCTTATAGTGGCAAACCGTGTGGAATACTTTGCACCACTTGGGTCCCTCTTTGAATGAATTTTCTTCATCAGGATTAACAGTAACATTTAAGTTATGACTTGAATTTTGAAACACCCGGTCTCAAGTCTTCAGAGGAAAAAACTTCGGGCTCGATTCAATTATAAGTAAAAATAATTAATTTTATATTTATTAAAAAAATTAGTTAATTTAATTTAATTATTTTGATTTATGTAAAAAAAATGTTATAATTATTAAATTATTCTTTAATTATTTAGGGAATGTGTAATACTCTTAGAAAAGTAAAGGATGAATTGATTTGATTGGTTGATTTTCTTGATTTTTGGAATACTTACATTAAATTGTGTTAGTTGGATTTTGTTTATATTTGAGTCCAAAAAATATAAGTATTTTTTTTCTTATAATTGAGTCCAAAGGGAGTATTTAATAAGTATTGTTTATGCTGTACATTAATTATAACATGCCACATAAATTAAATTTTTTATTTAAGTTGAAATTTAAAATATTCTTATTTTTTCTATTGATTGGTTAACCCATGTATTGAATTGTAATTAAAGAACAATAAAAACTATACACAAACAATTGTATCTAACTTTTGTCCAGTTTTTAATAAGGTAAATCAATTCCAAATCCTTCCAGGTACATTTGTTATAATAAAAGCAATAATGATAAGTTCACAATCAAAAGTGGACAATATACCGCGACAATGGTATGTATGTATATTGTGCGACACTGTGACAATTCTTTTTTTTTTTTTTAAATATTTAGTTTTTTTAAGAAATAAAATTTTCGTTCTAGTGTGCGGCACTATTGGGCATTGTAGCATTTTTTTTAAAAAAATATTTAGTTTTTTTGAGAAATAATATTTTTGATTAAGTATGTGTAAATATCTTGTTAATCACGTATAAATATCTGGTTAATTCAGTTCATTATCTGGTTAATGGGTCATCCTGAAGCTTACAATCAATTTCCACAACTATGTAAATAATATCTGGTTAACTCAGTTCATTATATGGTTAATGGGTCATCCTGAAGCTTACATGGTTGTGAAAAATGATTGTATGCTTCAGGATGACCCATTAATCAGATATCGAACTGAATTAACCAGATATTTGCACGTGATTAATCAAATATTTACATGGTTATGGAAAATGATTGTATGCTTCAGGATGACCTATTAACCAAATAATGAACTGAATTAACCAGATATTTGCACGTGATTAACCAAATATTTACATGACTGTGGAAAATGATTGTAAGCTTTAGGATGACCCATTAACCATATAATGAACTGAATTAACCAGATATTTATACACACGTGATTAACCAAAAATGTTAGTATTTAAAAAAGCTAATTTTTTAATTTTTTTTAAAAAAGTCAAAATTTGAAAAAGAAAAAAAAAAGGTAGTGCTACAGTAGAGTTGTCACGTATAGTTGTCTCATTGAGTTGTTAGAATAACACAACTATAATAAAAGTCAGATATTTTTAATGATATTATCACTTGTTCAATGGATTCGGGTCCTTTAAGTAAATGGTCGGGGTTTATCCCTAGCTTTAATATATGTGGAAAACCCGGTTGAGAGACAGATTAGTCTTTTAATATCATCTAATTTGAGGGATTAGTCTCCATAATTACACAAAATATTTTCGGAAACCAAGAAAGAGTACAAAAAAAAATTTATGCTAACATATATATCAATTAAATCCCATTTTGATTCACCGTTACAGCTTTTGATTAGTTTTTTACTTTTTCATCCCAATATTTGCCCTTTTATTATGTTACTGTCATTTTCTTGTTTCAGCGTTGGGAGAAAAGGAACAATTAGGATCAAACGTCAGATCCTAAACATTAAACAAATATTAAAAAAATATTATTACTTAGGACCTGAGACCTGCCGCCCTGTCTTATACTCTTGTTAACGATGTTCAGACCAAATCTGTACTGACATGAAAATAAAAAAAGAATTGTTTCTTGGTTTTTTTTTGTCTTCGGTTCGTATTTTTTAAACATGATCCCCTTTTATTTTTAACATGGAAACATGATTTAGACCTATAGCTATTGTTCCAAGTTCTAATTATAAAATTTTGCATCTGACTTTTCAAATATATCATATATTTTTTGTTTGATGGAGTTATTGGTCCTGATAAAATGGACGAGTTTTAGTTTTAGTCCCTATAATTATTTTTTTATTGATTTTGAACCATACAAGTTTAAAAATATTGGTTTTAGTCATTACCGTTAGCGACCCATATTAAATGCTAACGTGACTAATAAAGTATCATGTTAGTACTATCATTTCAGCATAAATATTATTATTTAATAGAAAACTTAACTTTAATTAACACACTCAAACCTACATACACCTTATATCTGGAGTGGAAGACGTCAAACTTTGCATATATATAAAATATGAATGATTTTTGTATACAAAATGGTTTTTTGTTTTTTTAGTATATTTTCGAAAAATATGTATATAAAGAAGATAAAAAATAAATAAAAATATATAATATCACATATGATATCCAAAATTTGTTTTCAAATATCATAACTCTATATAAAAAAAAAGATGAAGACAAATTTTGAAGTAAAGACCACAACTTTATTAGCCAGTCTAGCTAGCACCTTCTTCCAATATCATTTATTAGTTTTTTAAAACAACATAAATCAATCTTAACCCTTGTACTTATAATCTTTATAATCTTGGAAATTTTATTCAGTAATCAAAACAAGGATTATGATAATTACATTTTTAGTCTCTCTACTATTATTCATGTATAATTTTAGTCTCTATAATTTTTTTAGGACATTTAATCCTTCTTTTTTTTCAATATCGCATATTTGGCCCCTCTATCAAATATCCATCAATTTGCTAATAAAAGTTGCCTATATGGCAGGCCACTTGGATTAAAATAATTTAAAAAATTAAAAAACTTAATTTATTAAATTAAAAAACTTAATTTATTAAATTAAAAAAAAAAATCCAACACCCATATTAATGATCCAAATCCGGATCCATCTCCACTTGCAGTTAGCACTCACTTGCAAACAACCAACCACCTAATCTCCTTTCTATCTATGAAGTATGAACAACCTCTGTTACTTCCCACCACCATGCAAAAGACCCAAAATCCACATATCCTAAAATCCCAGAGGTTGGGCAAACTTTAGGAGAAGAATGTAAACCAGCACGCACCAACTAATAATGCACTAATATCATCTAATAAATTTGTTGAAAAATAATCAAACCCAGTGTATCTCTGCCATATTTTCCGTCTTTTGCTCTTCATTTGTCAAGCCCTTAAAACCTCAACATCCACCATCAGATTGGGGTATTCGGGTAGCCTGAGGAGGTGGTGGTTGCGAGGGCAGCTGTTAGAAAGTGCATTCCAAGCATCATGTATGACGCAAAAGGTGTTGTTGCAGAAAGAGGAGAGGTTGTGAAGAAGGTCGAGGAGGAGGACTATGCAGCGGTACTGGGTTGGGTCATGGTCAGAGGGGCGGCCATTCGTCTGGTTGGGTGAGTTTTGGCACCCAACCTAATCAAAGGTGAGTGGGTTGGACTGGGTTTGTCAAAAAAAATTATGAAACCCGAATCAATCTAACCTTACCATTTATGGGTTGAGTTGGGTGGGTCGTCGGGTCTGAGTAGAAACACATGGATGTTCATTTTTGGGTCGGGTCCACGGGTCTATCATGACAAAAAACATGAAAAAATGCAAAAATATATCAAATAAATATGTTTAAAATTTTAAATTACATCAATAATCGTCAATTAAAAATCTAAAATCATCAACAATCATTAACTAAAAGTATAAATTATTACAATGAAAGAGTAAAAGTCATAAACATTCAACAATCATGAACACAAAACTAAATAATATGGGTTGGGTTGAGTTCAGTAGATTTGAAATTCTGAAACCCGATACTCAACCCATATTTTATGGGTTTTTTGTGTTTTTGCCCAACCCAACCCAATCACCCAAATCAACCCACAAAATCTAGATTGGGTTGGTCGGGTTGGTCAGATTCGCAAAGCCATAGCCACCCTAGTCATGGATATGGGTTGTGGATTTGATTTTTCTTTTTTGATTTTTTAATTTAATAAATAAATTTATTTTTAATATATTTAAATTCAAGTGGACTGCCATGTAGGCAACTTCTATTAGCAAATTGATTGATATTTGATAGAGGGATCAAATCTACATTATTAAAAAAATATAGGGGCTAAAAATATAATTAAGTCTTAAATAAAACAAAAAATTCAAAATTAAAAGTAAACTAATAATGAATTGTATGTATAATATATGTACGGTGGTGATATTAAATGAGTTGAATTCAGATGGATAAAGATTTAGGATGTGTTTCGGTTTGCAGGGCGCAGACGTACTCCGTAGAGACCATTAGCTTGCCATTTTTTTTTTTACCAAAGATATCTTTGGCCGATAGCTAGATATTAGGTTTTTCTGAAAAAATTAGATGATAAGCTACCTTATGATTAATAAGCTAGTTTATTACTGATAAGCTAAATTTTAATTGATAGTTGAAAAGCCAATTGATTGAATTTAAAGTGTAGATAAAATTAGCGGTTGAATTAGTTTATTAATATAAATTGACATAAAAGAACATATTTACGAGAGATAAGGTAAAGTAGGAATTTATTGAATGAATAGGATAAAAATGAGAGAAAAAGACAATAAGCTATAAACCATAAGCTAAATAAAATAGCTTATGAATAAAAGCTATAATCTAATGAGATAAATTTATTTATCAAATATTTCTATTTCAGTCAAATAAACTTATAAGCTAGTCAAATAAGCTATAAGTTAACTTATTTGACTTTCCAAACAGAACCTAACTCCTTTTCGAGACATGAAGAGTATTGAAATGAGTTTTATCTTCAAAAATAAGTCTTTTGCATATACACCCTACAAATCAAATTTCTATCAAAATGCTTAAGGAAACTAGGAAAGTTCCTTTCAAAAAAAAAAAAAAAACTAGGAAAGAACTGTTAAATTTTAATGTGTGGATTAGCATTAATTGGTTATTAAATTATAATTAAATTTATTAATATATTAGTTATAAAATTAATTCTTAATTACGTAACCAATTGGTGAAATTGTTGTTGGGTATTTACTAAAGAGTGACCCTATGATGGGATGGGTCATTCTGATGTTAACCCGTTGAGAGGTCCCTACTCTCTGCTGGTAGGTTATAAGAATAGCCTCCCCATTAGGCATTCTAACACACAGAAACACAAAACCAAAACCAACCAGAAAGAGAGGAGTAACCCTCTCACCTTCTCCAACATTCTGATCACTGTTCATCTCCTTCTCACCCTTTGATCTGCTGTGATGGATTCTGCGAATCTCCAAGATATGAAATTCTTCCTTTTGCTTTGATTAACATGAATCACATGCTATAATTTGTATCTGTATGGTATTTAGAATTATATGTTTTCCTTCAATTGGTATCGGAGACAAGGATAGATACATGTTATAGCTGTTCTGAAAATTATATGAACCCTAATTTATGTTTTTCAATCAAGATACAAAATTTGTTAGGGATTTTCATATCATGTTATATCAATATTGTAAAATTTTTGCTTGCCCGGAATTTTTTTTTCCCTTCAGCAACTTTCGTTTTCATGCCTTGTTCTTCAAAATTCGAAACTATGATTCTGGCCAATGATTTCGAAAATCGTTTAAGGGATTTTCTTCTCACATGTTATTCGAGTAACATACTCGAAAATCGTTGGATTTCATTAAATAAAACGTGAGAAATCGATGTTTTTTCGTTTCCCTTTTGCGTGAAACTGGTTCAATCGCCCCGCGAGTTTTGCTCGCCTCGCGATTACGGGCATCGACAATAGGTTGGAATTCCGGATTCGCCTCGCGAGATTATTCTCGCCTCGCGAACCTGAAAGCCGGAAGAACAGTGAAATTGTCATCCTCTCTGGGTCGCCCCGCGAGTACGTTTCTCGCCTCGCGACCCCGAAGGCTGACTGTTCTCGGAAAATGAAAGGTCTCTGGGTCGCCTCGCGAACATGCTCCTCGCCTCGCGACCCCGAAGGCTGACTTTGTTCTAGGAAAATGAAAGGTTTCGTGGTCGCCTCGCGAACACTTTACTCGCCTCGCGAGTACCCGCGAAAGACCAAATGTTGCTTGACTTTTCACAAGATTCGCCTCGCGAGATACCTCTCGCCTCGCGAATATTTTATGTGAATTAAGTTGTGTGTTCTATGTTGCATTTGTTATACAATATATTTTTTTCTAATGTATAATTGTAGCATGACTATTGATATTTTGTATAGTTATGAACTCACCTATCGTGGGTATAATTATACAAAATTTGTGTTGTTAAACAATTAATTATTCTAATGTGTATGGTATTATATTAATAATAATTATACCCTATCGGTGTACTATTATTAATGTAATTCGTTATTATACATTGTACTATTGTCTTAAGCTTATGTCAATTATGGTTTCAAGTACTACTATCGGTATTAGAAATTTTGGTGATGTAAGTTCAGTACATTGTATTATTCTTCTTATTGTATTTCTTATTTATTATGATTCGGGACCCTTAGGCGGAATTATAATGAATAAGAAATTTGTATTATGGGCAAGATTGGCTGAACATATATATATATATATGGAATCATATTGCCTTCAACTCTTAATGATTCCTTATTCTCTGTTTTATATCAGCCTCCTTCCCAAATTCTCAAAAACTCCGAATGGGACAAACTATGAGGACTGGAAAGAGTCTCTAGATCTCTACTTAACTATTGCTGACTTGGATCTGGCCTTAAGGGAAGACAAGCCAGCAGCTCTCACTGATGAATCTACTGCAGCACAGAAGATTGCTTATGAGAAATGGGAACACTCTAATAGAGTGTGCCCAGAAAGTGATGAAGTATACTATGGAGAAATCCATCAGGCGGAGTATCACGAGACCAATAATGCTAAAGAATATCGAAAAGTCATTGGGGAGAAATTTATGACTTTTGAGAAGGCTCGAAAAAGTCGAGATCTTTCCTTGTTTGACAAGACCAAATATGATGGGGTCGAGTGGTGTGCGTGAGCATATCATGAAGCTCGATGCACTATTACAACAAACCGAGATCTCTTAAAGTGGAAATTGGCGAAAGTACTTTAATCTACCGGGTTCTTGAATCTCTTCCTTCACAATTCGATGTAATGAAGACCTCTTACAATACACAAGGCTGAATGGACAAGTGGATGAGATGATTGCCATTGTTACACAAGAAGAAGATTCCATTAGAAAGGGTAAATCTCACGGTGCTCATTTTGCTGCATCTCATCCAAATCAAACTTCTAAGTCGGGTTCAAGATTTGTGAAGAAAGATCAAAAGGGAAAGAAGAAAAATGCAAAGCAAAGATCTCGCAGGCTAAGAAAAGTTTCTTCAAGGGTAACTGCAAATATTGTAAGAAGTATGGCCACAAGGTAGAGGATTGCTATTTCTTGAAAAAGAAACAAGAGAAGCAAGGTATATTCCTGGCTTTAACATGCTTTGAATCCAATGTCATTGATGTTCCTCCAAATACTTGGTGGTTAGATTCAGTGCAACCATTCATGTTGTGAATTCCTTGCGGGGGTTCACAAGCCCGAGGAAACCAAGTGATGCTTGAGTCCAAGATTATTATGGGAGATGGAGCTGGAGTTTCATTATTGACATTGGAATTGTTTCTTTACTTTTGCCTTCCGGACATAATCTGCTTTTAAGAGATGCTGTGTATGCACCTTCTATGAGAAGGAACTTGATTTCTGTTTCTGCTTTGGATAAATGTGGTTACACTTTTAAGTTTGGTAGTGGGAAATTGCTTGTTTATTCGGATTACTGTTTCCGTTGGTTCGGGAGTTTTACGTGATGGCCTTTATATGTTAGATCTACATGACATGTCCACAATTCTGCTGTTGGAAACAAACGCAGTAGGATTAATGAACATTCTTCTATGTTATGGCATCGACGTTTGGGGCATATTTCTAGGCCCCGTATTGAGAGGCTAGTCAAGGAAGGTATTCTCCATGATCTAGACTTCTCCGATTTTGATACATGTGTTGATTGCATCAAGGGCAAATTCTTTCGCCAAGGTTAGGAATAAAGCTGCAAATAGGTGTGACGATGTGCTACAGTTGATTCACACCGACCTGTGTGGACCTATTACACCCACTGCCATGGGTGGATATGGGTATTTCATTACCTTTATAGATGATTTCTCGAGATATGGATGGATAGACCTTCTTCAAGAAAAGTCTAGTTCCCTAGATGCTTTCAAATCCTTTAAGGCTGCTGTTGAGTTGAAAACAGGTAGGAAAATAAAATGTGTAAGATCTGACAGAGGTGGAGAATTCTATGGTAGATATAATGAGACGGGTAGAAACCCAGGACCTTTTGCCAGATTTCTTGAGGAATGCGGTATTGAAGCTCAATACACTATGCCTGGTACTCCTGAGCAAAATGGAGTTGCGAGAGGCGTAACCGCACACTTATGGAGATGGTAAGATGTATGTTGAGCCATTCATCATTGCCAGACTTTCTTTGGGGAGATGCCTTAAAAACTGCTGTCTATATTCTAAATCAAGTACCCAGCAAGTCTGTACCAAAAACTCCATATGAGCTCATGAGTGGAAAGAAGCCCAGTTTGAAACATTTTCATGTATGGGGTTGTAAGGCAGAAGTTAGACCTTATAATCCTCAGTCTAAGAAGCTTGATCTTAAGACTGTTAGTGGCTTCTTTATTGGCTATTGTGTGGGTTCCAGAGGTAGCAGATTCTATTGTCCATCTCATTCTATGCGAGTCGTCGAATCTGATCGAGCGGTTTTCTTTGAGGATGACTTGGATAGTGGGAGTGATATACCACGACCAGTTACTCTTAAAGAAGATCACACCATTGTTCCTATACCAGATGTTCCTTTTCCTTACAGAAGTTTTGATTCCTGCTAATGATGTTGATCAGAATCTTCAACATGAAGATGGTGTGGCAGCACCACTTGTAGATGAACAGGAACATGATCTTATTGTTGATGAAATTCCACTGAGACGATCTCAAAGAGTGCGCAGACCTTCCATACCAGATGATTATGTTGTATATCTTCAGGAACATGAGTTTGACCTCAATGATGATGATGATCCTATTACCTTTGAGGAGGCAATTTCTAGCTCTCATGCTTCTGATTGGCTGAATGCTATGCATGATGAGTTGTCTTCTATGTCTCATAATGGTGTTTGGAGTCTGGAGGAATTACCAATTGGTTGTAAACCTATTGGATGCAAATGGGTTTTCAAAACCAAACGTACTCCAGATGGTAAAGTTGAAAGGTACAAAGCCAGACTAGTAGCTAAAGGCTATAACCAAAGAGAAGGCATTGACTATAAGGAGACTTTCTCACCGCCTCTCTGAAAGATTCATTTCGAGTTGTCATGGCTTTGGTAGCTCATTTTGATCTAGAACTTCACCGGATGGATGTGAAGACGGCATTTCGAATGGAGACCTTCATCGAAGATGTTTACATGGTTCACTGAAGGTTTTGCTGAAACAGGGAAAGAGCACTTGGTTTGCAAGTGAATAAGTCTATTTATGGATGAAACAGGCCTCCGGACAATGGTATTTGAAGTTTGATCAGGTTGTCACTTCTCTTGGCTTCAAAGAAAATGCCTCGGATCGCGTGCGTTTACTTGAAGACTTGTGAGGGTGAATTCATCATTCTCGTTCTATATGTTGATGATATACTTCTTGATAGCAATTTTGTTAAAAATCCTGACCGAGACAAAACTCATGTTGAGTAGCCACTTTGATATGAAAGACCTTGGTGATGCTTCGTTGTTTTAGGCATCCAGATTTATCGTGATAGGTCACGTGGTGTTCTTGGATTGTCTCAAAAAGGATATATTGAAAAGGTCCTCAAAAGGTTTAATATGCATTCTTGCTCCCCAAGTCTTTTCCTGTTCAAAAGGGTGAAGAAAAATTCTCTAAATCTCAATGTCCTCAAAATGATGCAGAAATAAATGAAATGAAAAAGGTCCCATATGCTTCATTGTTGGCGGTTTAATGTATGCTCAAGTTTGTACTCGTCCCGACATTGCTTTTGCTGTGTAAATGCTTTAGGGAGATACTTGAGCAACCCAGGTTTGGGTCATTGGAAAGCCGTAAAAAAAGGTCATGAGATATTTGCAAGGAACCAAAGATTATATGTTGACCTATAAGAAGTCCGATCAACTTCGTGTCACCGGTTATTCTCGATTCCGATTTCGCAGGTTACCCCGACGACCGAAAAAATCTACTTACGGCTTTATCTTTATGATGGCGGGAGGAGCTATTTCTTGGAAAAGCGTCAAACAGACGCTTACAGCTACTTCTACCATGGAAGCAGAGTATGTTGCTTGCTATGAGGCTACTTGTCAAGCCATGTGGCTGAAAAATTTGATTTCTGGCTTTCACATTGTTGAAAGCATATCTAGGCCACTTGTGATATATTGTGACAATACTGCTGCTGTGAACTTCTCTCATAACAATAGAGGCTCTTCTCGCACTAAGCATTTTGATGTGAAATATTTGTTCGTTAGAGAGAAGATTCAGGAGTTTCGGACTCGTATTGAGCATATTGATACAGGAAACATGCTTGCTGATCCACTAACCAAAGGCTTAACTGTTGGAATATTCCGGAATCATGTAATTCATATGGGCTTAGTTAAGTCTTTTGATGTATTGGATTAGTGGGAGTCTGAAACCATTATTTGTCCATTATCGTTCTTTTATGAGATATGTAAATTGACGTCATTCTTGGATTCATATCTCTTATAGCATTTTAAGATGCTTGGACCATTTTTTGAATTGCATATTTCTCTTTATTAATTATATGCAATTTTATATTCATCAATCTTTATGTGAAATATGAGTCTTTAGCATGTATGATTTACTTCCCTATCGGATACTATTTCTGCATTGTTAAAGCTTGTATTTCTTATACTGCTGGTTAACGTGTGCTTTGATCGTAACTGGTATTTCTCTTTAATAAATGATTAATGCTATCCAAGTGGGAGAATGTTAAATTTTAATGTGTGGATTAGCATTAATTGGTTATTAAATTATAATTAAATTTATTAATATATCAGTTATAAAATTAATTCTTAATTACGTAACCAATTTGTGAAATTGTTGTTGGGTATTTACTAAAGAGTGACCCTATGATGGGATGGGTCATTCTGATGTTAACCCGTTGAGAGGTCCCTACTCTCTGCTGGTAGGTTATAAGAATAGCCTCCCCATTAGGCATTCTAACACACAGAAACACAAAACCAAAACCAACCAGAAAGAGAGGAGTAACCCTCTCACCTTCTCCAACATTCTGATCACTGTTCATCTCCTTCTCACCCTTTGATCTGCTGTGATGGATTCTGCGAATCTCCAAGGTATGAAATTCTTTCTTTTGCTTTGATTAACATGAATCACATGCTATAATTTGTATCTGTATGGTATTTAGAATTATATGTTTTCCTTCAAGAACTAATTGTTGAATAAAATTCTTGTTTCTAATTTTCTTTTTTGTGCAAACTTATTTCTAAGAAAATAAAGATCCACACTCAAAACGAAACAAGCATTGTCAAGCATAAATAAGTGAAAAGGACTTCATCTACATTCTACAGTACTTAACACGGCATAGCCAAAGCCGGGGAAATAAGTTGTCCTTGACAGGACTTGCGGGCGTATTCTGATAGTGAAACAGCATTTATCTGCTATGGGTGGGTTTGGGTTGACTTAATAAATCTGAAAAATGGAACCAAATCAAATAAATTGTTTGAATTTAATTAAGTTCTTCAAGTTTAATTTGATTAAACCTGCTCCATTAGTTTGAACTTTGGTTTTATTATTTTCAAATTTGATAACTCGGTGACACGAATCAAATATTTGTTTTTTTATATACCTTTTGTATATAACAAAATAGTGCGGATATTTAGAGATCCAACAAAGGATCTGAGATATGAAAAATGCTAAACGGACACAGATTTGAGACACACATACGGTGACATTGTATGTACAGTATCGCACAATACGGCACTGTAGCGGATTTTTTTTAAAAAAATTTAAATTTTTTTATAAATAATTTTTTTGATTAAGTATGTGTCAATATCTGGTTAATCAGGTACAAATATCTGGTGAATTCAGTTTATTATCTGGTGAATGGGTTTTTTTGAGAAATAATTTTTTTGATTAAGTATGTGCAAATATATGGTGAATCCGGTATAAATATCTGGTGAATTCAGTTCATTATATGATGAATTGGTTTTTTTGAGAAAAAATTTGTGGTTTAAGTATGTGTAAATATATGGTGAATCAGGTATAAATATCTGGTGAATTCAGTTCATTATCTGGTGAATGGGTTTTTTTGAGAAATAAAGTTTGGTTAAGTGTGTGCAAATATATGGTGAATCAGGTATAAATATCTGATGAATTCAGTTCATTATTTGGTGAATGTGTTTTTTTTATAAATAAATTTTTTGGTTAAGTATGTGTAAATATCTGGTGAATGGGTTTTTTTGATAAATAAATTTTTTGGTTAAGTATGTGCAAATATCTGGTGAATCATGTACAAATATCTGATGAATTCAGTTCATTATCTGGTGAATGAGTTTTTTTAAAAATAAAATTTTTATTTTTTTAAAAAAGTCAAAAAAATTTTAAAAAAATGTGCTACAGTAACGTTACTGTAGCAGTGTCGTATTTGTGTCGTAAAAGCTGTGTCCGTTTAGCACAGCTCTTTGAGATATATAGAGATCCAACAAAATTGTCCCTTCTTATGCTAGTGGCAACTTCGACCTCTTGTCTGTGTTGACTTGATAAAACTTGATAACTTGTTAATTGTTATGTTGATTATGTATCTATATTTGTCCTCGTTAGGAGTTTAGACTGACATAAGTTTTTATAGTTATTTTGCATTATACTATTATTAGTGTTATGTACTGTAACATCCCGATTTTCCGTTGTTTTCCTTTTTGATAATGAATGTGCTATTGTTTATATATTCATATGAAAATTAGAAAATTATTTTAAATAAACGAAGGTTACCATTCAATTCTACTTGAACGTAGAAGGCTACGATTAAAATTTAGGTTGAAACGACGAGCGAATCCCAGCCCGCTATTTTCACTGACAGTATATTTATATTGACCAGAAGACCTAATTTTTACTCGTGAACGAAAATCTTAAGGTTTTTATTTAATTTCCTATGATTTTAGTTATTTTGAAATATTTCACTAAAAAGTAAAATATTATATTTTATCCGGGCTTCATATTGAATCGGGGAAGCAACGGAGCAGATTACGGGATTTTCGGGAGCCGCTAACAGATGATACCAATGAGTCACATATGGTGAGTCACCCATGTGTGGTGCACATGGCCTCATGATGACAATTTCTATGGAAATTGCATTTTGGTCCTTAAACTTATTCTTAATTGCATTTTGGTCCCTAAACTAGTTTCTAGAATCTTCCAAGTAAATTGGATCAATTTTGGCCAATCAAAACTCATGTGGGGATGCTACCCTAATGTCCAATATCATGTTTAATATTTCAATTTCCCTAAATCAATTTCTTATCATTCAATTTCCTTTATCTTTAATTAAAGACTTAAACATGTTTTATGTTGGAAAATTGGTAATGGGCTTGGACTTCCACAAGCAAAATGCGCAAGGCCCAAGGCCCATGGAGGCTTGGCTGCCCATAAGCTCCAAGGTGCAAGCTTCTACATCATTCCACCACTTTCTACAAGTGTCTTCATCTTCTTCACTTAGCATTTTCTCCATTTTCTCTCTTAACCAAAAAGCTAGAGTTTGTGAAGAAAGTTGTCATTTCTTGCTCGTTTCTTGTTCTTCAAGAGGTTATTCTTACTCTCTACCTTCATTTAATGTCATGTCCTTCATAAGTTTTCATGTTTTGAAGTCTTAAATCACCATGTTCAAACTAGATTCAAGTTTATGTTCATAACTTTGAAAAATCATAGTAAATCATAGAAAAATCCTAAAAATGTGAAACGGCTTTCTATGTTCTTATGATTATCTCTAATATTGGGATCTAAGAGATTGTTGCAAACAAAATTTTCCTTCCCCTATTTCTAGCCTAGGCCGAATCATACAAAAAAAGGGTATAGAAATTTGATTTCTTGTCATGGAAGTGACCATGTTGATCATCTATTGAACATGTATTAGTGATGAATCTAGGTTCTTATGTCAAACTAAGATTCCTAGCCATAATTTCATGTCTTGGCCGAATCTACCATTTAGAGGGTTAGGATGGTTTTGATTCTTAACTTTGTTGTTTAGCCTTAATCCATTTCCTTAAGTATATTAGAATCATTAATCCATGACTTAAACAACTTTGGAGTTTGTTTAGTCCTTAAACACTATGAGGCCGTGACCAACATAGGAGGATTTTGATGTTTTGTGATTGTTTATTTATGTGGTTGTCTGGTTGTATTGTTGAAGGTTAAGTATGAAGCTGTGTGCGTGAGTTTTTGGCTTCCGACGAATTAAATTCAACTTGCTGTGAATCTTCGAGAGGTAAGAGGGGTTACCTGACGGGTTATTCGGATGGCCATATGTCCATGTTTGTGGTCTGTATATATTTGTTTATGTGGTTGTAGTGTTTCTGGTTTACTTTATTTGGCTATGTGTTTCTAGCTGTTTATTTGTGTTTCGGTTATTTATTTGCTTTTAATTTATTTGATTATCCGCAGATATATATATTATATTGCTATGATCTATGAATTGTCTGGTAATATAGTTCTGATGATGATGTTGGATGTTGTTTGTGAAGCTTGACAGTGGTCAGTGCACAACCGATTAATCAGATAAAAGCTTTAATAAACTGCATAAAATTATATTCAATGTTTTATGGGAAATGTTGGAATATAATGTTTATGGAAAATATTATTTGGAAAAATAACAAGTATTTGAGAAATATTATTATTTTAATGATTTATATTTGAAAAAGTGAACTATGTGTCACAGAGAGCGGGTAACCGTGAAAATATTTTACTACTGCTAATTTTTACATAAGATATTTCACAATATTATAAAAAGTTATTTTGTGAAGTTAATCTGCGAAAATAGCTTAACAGTGAATTTAGTAAATTGTTTAAGCTGAAAAAGCTAAGTTTTACCTTGAAATACTTTAAAATGGCTTAACAACGGCAATTTGGAAAACCGACGACGGCAAGTATTTTAGAAACGGCAATGTGTATTTTTAATGAACTTCAAATCTCTGTGACCCTCTTTTCTGAAAATGATGTTTTTCGGTAACCGGTGTTTTATGACAGAAATCTTCCTAATTAACAAATTTTCCGAAATAAAGTTTTAAGTAGAAACTGTTTTAAAGAGGTTTGAACTTAATAACCGAGACGTCGGGGTATTAAGTTTCGTTGTGTGGCAGACTAGCTATCTACTTAAAGAAGTTAAAACATTTTGAGATGTTTTCTATTACCACGAACCTAAGCCTGATGCATCAGTCTAGGGTTTCGTAATTGAGCACTCGGACTTTGAGGTCCTGTATTTTAACGAAAGTTTTAAAGATGTTTGAAATTATGTTTGGTCGAAAGCTTTTGAGAGCTTTGACAAAGAAGGATATAACACAAAGAAAAGTGTCGAGAATAAAGTGATTTCTTGCATGCATTTGGCAGACGTGCTATGGTTCTATGAGTGATTACCTTGCGGCGTCGGGTAGATCATGCTACGATGTTCTTCATTGTGCCGGGAGGACAATGAGACCTCATTCACGATGTTATCACTGTGCCATGGTGTTGGACAGTATGCGATGGGTTTTGGCTGTGTGCATGTGGCTGTGTGCCTTTTTCCCTGGTGTGGCGATCGAGTTTGATCATCTCATCACGAGGTTGGGATATCTCATGAGATTAAGTTTGAAATTTTAGAGCCTGAATATTGAAGTGTTCATGCATTCATATTTTAAAACGACGATGTTCGGGTGTGAGACCCTTTGATATATTGTGCTGTATGCTAATTTAATTATGAGAAATTAAATGATCTGGGTTTGTATATGTTTTATTGTGTCGTACATATGGTTCTCGCGTTATGATTCATTTGTCGGTTTCTCACTCTTGCATGTTTTATTTGTGGTTTCTCTTCTGGGTTCTACGTGGTGCAATTCAGATGAACCTCTTAAGGACTATGGCGTCTACAAGAAGAAGAATGTTTAGTTCGGGGCATGCTGATGCTGCTCCTTTTTGTCGTAGTGTGTGACCAGCTTAGGTTTACGTTATGTTTTGGGAATAATATTTTCATTATAAATGTTTAAGTGTGAAACATACGAGGTAGTATAGCTGTATTACTTATATATATATATATATATATATATATATATATATATATATATATATATATATATATATCGATATATCTAAGTGTGGTTATGTGGACGTTGTTGTGACGATGTTGAGAAGAAAAAATTTTATCACCCCATTTTGTTTAAGACAAACCTTGAGAAAACATTATTTTCCGAAAGCAACCAGCGAATTTATGATTTTATTTTCCGTAAATGGGTAATCATGTGATGACCCAAGTTAGGGTGTCACATGTATCGATTTTAATATCAATGTTTATGATACTTAGATGTCAACTCAAACATGATATCTACTTATCTATACTTAAAAGGTCAAACATTTTAGCTAATATGACAATTTATGATTGGTTAACTATTGTTCTGGTGATCGGAATGCTTAAAATAATCCTTGAGTATTTGTCTAAATGTGGAGTGTGTGTAAGTACATGGTGTCTCTTGGAAGACAAAGGTCTCCCTTTTATAGCCTCTTCTCCATGCATGGATGACATGAAACAGTTATGTGTGATGGGGTCCTTCGGGCCGTTAGCAAGATTCGCGGGCGCTGCAAATCATATTGATCAATCCTCTTCCCCCTTCTCTCTTTTCATGTGCCACATACCCCTTTCTAGAAGATTAGTGATGTGACTGACTCGACCGAACAATGTTGCTTATGATTGCTGACTTTAGTTGAGCTGGGGATCTTCTCGACCTAGGTGTTTCCTTCTGAGTCTGGATCGTCCTTCACACACTTGCACAACTCGAGGCGCTACTTGTTCTGATTCACTTAGACTTGGGCATTACTTATGTCTCGACTTCTTTGTTATGTGGCAACTCGGGTGACCGAATAGATATAATACCAAGATGATTTTTGTTTTTCTCCTTATGAGAGTGAGCCTTTACTTTCCTATTTGGGCCAAGATCCATAGGACTTCCTTGGGCATGACCTTCCTTAATGGGCATACCCGATTCGAGGGGAAATAACAGTATAAAAAATCTTTACACTGACAATGCATATTAATTAAATCCATTAAGTATAAGACTATACCATAAAAATATTATTATATTTCATCAGTCACTATAGATTAAGTTTGAGGGTTCACACTTAGAAATGAGACACTCTCCAAAATTATGTTCCTTCTTAGTGAGTCGCATAGCCATAACCTATATCCAATAGAGTTGTGTTATTCTGACAACTCAAATTGTCAACTTCGTATGAGACAACCATATTTATATGGTGGTATTTTTGTAATTTTTAAAAAAAATAGTATATTATTCTATCCATGATTCTAGTTTGGTAATCATTATTCTTACTAATTTTATTTCTCTATCGTATTCTTTACAATCACAATATTCACAGTGATAATTCATATGCCTTTCACATACATCTGTAGCTTCAGCTTTTAATTCTCGTATTATATTTCTTAGATTACTTTGATTAGTTAAATCTAACATGCTTAATCTATATACAAATTTTTCTATATTTTGATGATCCATATTTCTTTTACTTATTTAGCTCTGATACCAAAATTGGTATCACCCTATTAATTTTGGAAATTTTTATATTATTCATTTCTAAGGGTAGTATTTTAATCATCTTTTATTAGTTCCAAATCTTATTTCCATCTATGTAAACATTAGAATCATTATATAATTCAAATTCCCTTAAAAAATATTTAGGATCTCTACATAATTCAAAGTAGTAATCACGATCACTATATACTTCATTTCCATATTCCCATTGTATTCTTTATTGTATATTTTTTAGATATAATTCTTCCTGTTTATATTGATTCTTTAATTTATTAATTATTATTTTTTTGCAATACTTTGGTAAATTCATAGATAATATGCTTAATATTTCTTTATCCATTATTTTGAATACCAGTATTCATCATCAGAGTATCTTTGTTCTTCAATAAATTCTATTTCTTCTAAATATTCAAATTCAATTTCCATGTCTATGTTATGTAGATAGAATTCTTCTTGTCTATATTGTTCTATTATCTTTTTTATTATAATTTGTTTACAGTCAATTGGAAGATTTAATTGTAATACACTTATTATTTCCTTATATGTTTGTTCATCAAAGTCCATTTTTATTTTAATCACTATCTTCAAAAGGTGGTGCTTCAATTCTAAAGTAATTAGTTGGGTTTAAAGATGAACTTGAAGCATCAATCTAATTTCTTTATGTAGTCCATTATATTTTTCATTCCTTTTCTATATGGTTCCTTTATTTTTCTTTCTTTATTTTATAAATCAATTAATTCCTTTTCTTTTCTTTTCTTATTAGATGTTTTTCAATTAATTTTCTGTTTCTATTTTCTGGATCTCTTTCTAGATAGTAATCTAAAGCTCCAGTAAGATCTCCAATATCTATTTTAGCTCTATCTTTCTTTAGATAAAATTCTTCAATGAATTGTTTAAATTTTTCTCTATTGCTCATATTTTGTTTTTTAAATATAGAGTTAAATCTTTTACTTGATTAGATAATTTTATAATATAATTTTCTTCATTAGTTCTTTTTTGTTATGGAAAAATAATTGGTCTTGGAATTGATTCTATTTCAAGAATTCTTGGTTTACTTATAAAAGTTCTTAATCCTGTTATTTCATTTTTCTTTGGATAATAAATTTTTCCTATGTCTTCAAATAATCTTGGAATGTCTATTCTATCATTATTTCTGAAGGTAATATTATGGTGTGAGTTGGTTAATGCATAGTTTACACAGTATGTTATTGAAAATATTTTATCTCTTGGTTTCATTAGGTTTTCTCTTAGAAATTTATGTTTGAGGGTTAATGCTTGATTTAATCTTTGAGTATTTAATGGAATTCCTATATTTGGTCTAATTTCAAATTTTAATTTTACATAAGCTAAATTTTCTTATATTACGCCTAGTATCTTATCCTTTGGGTCATTTATTCTATTATCTTTTAGAACTAATTCAATTGGTAAATTTATTCCTTCTTGAAAAGTTGCTTTGATTAGAACTTGTATTGCTCCTATATGGATATATCCTAATTTCTTTGTGTTCTTGGTTTTTTAGGTTTCTTTTTAGTTCAGAATTTTTTTCTTTACTTATTAATTGAATACTTGTATTTCCTTGAGTTTCAGATATATCTATGGGTGATTCATTCATTATTTTCCCATAATATATTATATTTTCTTTTTGATTGAATTTCTTTAGTATATTTATAAAATTTTCTTTCTTCCCTACCATATTTGCAGTTTCTACTAAATCTAGGTCTTCTTTCTGAATTTTCTTAAATAATTTTGGATTAATTAAGATGCTTCCTTCATAATTTTCATCTTCTTCAGTTATTTGTAAGTGTTCTATTTCACTAGTTTCGATTTGATCTTTTCAGACATTATTTTGCATAAAATAAATATAGTCTTGAGAAGAGTGATTTAGTAATCATACTTGATCTTTGATTTTTTGAAATTATTTGCTTCTGCCCACTTCTGCTTCCGTTGGTTGCTTCTTTTGATTTTTGCTTGGTATAGAGTAATTGATTTGGAGAAAGAGAGACTTTATTTAGTAATTTGTTATTTTACATGAGGGGGTTGGATGGACACTCAACCATCCGAGCTATACCACAAAGGTTTAGCAGACTACTCTCAGATAAAGAAACTTCACACAAGTGAGAATTGAAACTGAATTCTGAATTCTGGTTTGCCTCCGCATAAGAGGACTTATTTATAGGCTAGACATACAAACATAATTTATATAAATGACCTTCAAATAATTGCTTCTGGTCTAATAATTCAACTGACGACATCAGTGCTTACTATTGGAACCAAAGTGGTTTTGGATTAAATAATCTCTAAGTTTTGATGCTAACAAAAGGATTAAATTTGCTTGGCAAAGTGTTAGTTGTGATCTAATATGTGCCTTAAGTTATGCAGGAATATTTAAATATAAGTAAAAGAAACATGGGATAAGTTTTCATTGAAAAATACGCGTCCACCCTTGTAGACGGGCTGCTCAATATTTTTGTTAAAATATTGAACAAACTTAGTCTCACATATAACTAAGTAGACGGAGTTTTTTTAAAGTAGACGAGCTCCATCTTTGAATGAATTAAATGCAATCCGAATCTCTTGAATTTATTTCAAATGATTGATATTTATTTCAATAGAATATTTGTTCTTCACAATTGTTTTATCTGCTTTAATGTTTTATCTTGTTGTAAAAGAAACATAGTACCATCAAGAAATGTCAAAAGTAGAATCGTACAATGAGATACTGCAAAACGATCTGTACGATGACAACTCTATGGCTGAAAAAGCTGGATTGTATACAAAGGAGGAACAACAAGTTCTCAAGCTGCAATTCTCAGAGCAGTGAGCCTCCAATTTCATGCTACCTCGATAACCAAGAGTACTTTTTAGCTTGCCACAATCAAGCTATCAGTCACAACGGATATCATGCATTAAATGCTATCTCTAAATGGGATTATTCAAAATAACCGTTGAAGAAATACAAGTGAAGAAGAAGGTCACTATAAATAGAAGACCTGAGATACCGAAGAACAACTCTTGACTGCACAACCTTGCGAGCTCAACTTTTGTCAAACTACCATCACTCACACTCATATTTCTTTAAAGAGCAAGAGTCAATATTTCTTAGTTTGAATATTGTGAAAATATTCATCTGATATTAAACTGTCATATCGTCACACATAGTGAGTTAAGAAGATCAAACATTAAATCTTTGTTAGAGTTAGAGCCTGAAGAGGCTTGGTAAGAAATAAATACTTAGAGCCTGGAGAGGTGCTAAATACTTGGTTGTAATCTATTTAGAAAATAGTGGAGAAAAACCTTCAAGTAGAAGGGACTGGACGTAGCTCTTGATTGGAAGAGAGTGAACCGAGATAAAACATCTTGTGTGATTCTTCTATCTCTTAACTCTTATAGCTTTATTTGTTTCTTACTAACTGAGGGGTTTTGATATTGCTTATGTTAAAGCCTTTCTAAAAGGATATATTTCTTTGTGCTTGCTTCTGTTTCTAATCTCCTTGTGTACAAAAATTGTTTTAAAGGTTGTTTTCGAAAATTATTAACAAACACAATTCAACCCCCCCTTCTTGTGTTTGCCTGTGTCAACTTCACTTACATCATTGTTCAATAATTCTGCTTGATGACGTCAGTGCTTATGTCATTATTCAATTATTGCATCATCTGAGTCACTGTCTTCTTCCTGGTGCTTGTTGGTGCTTTCTGTCATATTCTGTCTTTTCGTCCATCTTTTGTATTCATGATTTCTGCTTTCTCTAATTAATTCACATAGATTGCTTAGGATAGCTGGCCTATAATTCATTAATGGTCCTTCCAATGCATAGAATGGGAATTCAAAGTTTGTCAGGATGGTTAAATCCTTTTCCATTATTACTTTACCGATTGTTTTGCTTAGAAGCAAAGTATTTGGGCCTTTGTATAAAGTCTTGATAATGGAATTTTGCCATATTGCATTACATTGTCCATAGATGCTTGCCAACTGGTTAGCTATTATTGTTGTCGTGTCATATTCATTATATGTGGTTCTCCTTGCTTCATCCATTAAGGGAAAATTTTTATTGCTTATGCCCATGTAGGCGAAGTGCTTGGCTGGCTATTTTGCTTGAAAGTCTGGGTAGCTGAGTAGAACTTTAAATAAATCATTCTTTCTCCAGCTACCTTCTGCTTGTACAGTTGAGCTTCTTCTTTAAAGTAATCAGATTAATCTCTTCGGGATTCTTGCTTAAATAAAGACACTCAATTAGTCCAAATTGGAACGTATTGAATGCCAGAGCTAGGGTTTCTCCTGTAGTAATTATTGCTTTAATTCCATAGATTTTTCAATCAACCATGTAAAAATAGTTGATTTTTTTATTTTTCGTTCCCGTTAGTCAATCTTCTGAAGTGTTCATGAAACTTTTCTTCAGAAAATTGAACTAATAATTCATGGTCCTTTCTGGTAATTATTGAGTAATTTTCTAGGCAGGATGAAATTCTTCCTAGAACCTTCATTGGATTTTTTGTTTCAGTTTTTATTATTTGTGCTGTTTCCGAGTAAGTTCTTGGTCCGAGATAGACTTCTTTACCTTTTCTTGCTTTTTCATTTTCTTGATCATTTTTCAAAGCTTTCTCTGCTTCTTCTTTGGTTGGAAATGACTGATGTCGAACACCTGATATTTTTGAGCAATGGGGGGCTGCTTTATACCGATCATCATAAATTCCTGGCATTGGTCCATCAAAGACAACATACCATTTACTTGTTTCTTTTAGAGCTTCTTCTTTAAATGTATTTGGGATTCTTTCTTCTAGAATTTTCTCTGATTGCATCTGGAGTTCCAGTACTTTTAAATCTGATTTAATTAATTCCAATTCCTTCAGCTTCTGTTCTTCTAGTGCTTTCTTGAGTTGGTATTGTTGCCTCAGTAATTCTGCTATGTTTCGCTCCATTCTCTTGATAGAATATCTGCAAGAACGTTCTTTTCTCCTTTAATATGAGAAATTGAATAATTATATTCAGATAACTTCATTTGCCATCAGATTAATCTTCCTTGCTTATAAGTTCCTTTGTGATTAATATTTTTAAAACCTGCAACATAAGTTGAATCAGTTCGAACAATAAATTCTTTATCTAGTACATAGATCCAATGTTTTTCCAACATTAGGATTAGTGCTAGAGTTTCTTTTTCATGTGTTGGATAATTAATTTTGCTATCTGAAAAAGTTCCAGATGCGTATCTACATAGTAATTCTTTCTTTTGCCCTGGAGGATTTGCTTTCATGAATCGTCCCCAACAGTCTTTAGATGCATTAGTTTCTATAATAATTAGATTATCATCTGATGGATGATATAGCTCAGGAAGATCCTGGCATATTAATTTCATTTTTTCGATAATTGCTTCATCTTCCTTGGTCCATGACCAAAGGGAATCCTTCTTTATTTTTTTTTTTGAAGTGTTTTTCTTTCAGTTGCAAGATCATTGATAAAACCTTCACTAGAAATATGTTAGTAGCCCAAGAAATTTTTTTTATTCCTTTCTATCTTTTAATTTGGTAGGAAAATTCCGTAATTTTTCTAACACTTGCTTTTGTATTAAATTTTTTCCTTTCTCAATTTCTAATCCTAAATAATTAATTTTGTTTTGAGCTAATATTTTTTTTTCTTGCTTAAAACTACTCCATACTCTAAACATTTATTTAGTACTAATTTTACTTTGTTAAAATGATCATCTAAATCTTTATTAGTAAAGACCAAGATATCATCAATATATATAAGACAAAAATCTTTAAATTCTTTGAGTATAGAATCCATTCTTCGTTGAAAGATTCCCGGTGATTGCTTCTGTTGGAACCAAAGTGGCTCTGGTTTATTTAATCTCTAGGTTTTGATGTTAACAAAATGATTAAATTTTCTTGGCAAAGTGTTGGTTGAGATCTAACAAGTGAGTTCAGTTTATGCAGGAATATCCAAAATAATATAAGGTATACAATGCTTGGACTCTTGCAAAGAATTACCCGTCCAATGATTATTTAAACTGTTTATATTTTAATCGTTAAATAGATGGCTAACTAAAATTCAGTAGACATCCATAGTAGCCACGTCGTGAGGCGAGTGCTCTCCTTGAAACTCAAATATACATCCATAGTGCCTAACTAAAATTCAGTAGACGTCCATAGTGCCATGTCATTCGACGAAGTTTCTTTAAGGACTTAGCAAGTCCAAAGACGTGTGTGGACGAGCGCTTCTTCCACATCAGTGGACGAGCAGAATAAAATCTTGTGTAGACGCGTTCTAAACGAGTGCCGATGAGACGGTTCTACTTCTTCTATATCTTTACTACCTTGAATATGATTTAATGCTATCTGGACCACATTGAAATTATTTCAAATGATTGATATTTATTTCAAAGGAATATATGTTCTTTATTATTGTTAACACCTTGTTACTTTGTGAGAAAATTCATAGTACTATTAAGGATATACAGAAAAGCAAATAATATAATTGGAATTGCAAAACGATCTGTACGATGACAACTTTATTGCTGGACAAAAACTGGGTTATACACAAAGGAGGAAAAAAAGTTTTTAAGGTACAATTGCTCAGGACAGTGAGCCTCCATTTTGTGATTTTCTGATAACCAAGGATGCTTTTCAACACGGCCAAAATCAAGCTATCAGTCTCAACGGATATCATGCATTTAATGCTATCTCTATAACGGGACTATTCAAATAACCTTTGAAGATATACAAGAGAAGTTGAAGACCACTATATATAGAAGGTCTCAAGCACTGAAGAATAACTTTTGCCATCTGAACATTTGCAAGATATTAAAAGCTCATATTCCTTTTGTAAAGCAAAAATCTGTAATTCTTAAGGTTGAATATTTGTAAAAATATTCAGTAGATCTTAAAACTTTATACCCTCACATATAAAGAGTTAGAAAGATCTCAGAAAAATCTATGTGATTGAGTGATGAGTGTGATTTCACCTCACATTTGTTTATCATTTTGCATGCATTTTCATATAGCTTAGGCATATTTAATTTGATTTTTGCTAGTTTTTACCTTGGAACGGGTAAGGCGGTTTTGTGGTGTTGTTTTGCAGGGATTAAGGATTAAATGCTTAGGATCAACCATGACGGAGCTTGCATGAAGATGGGGCTTGAAATCTACTACTTATCGATTCCGACGATAGGTTGATTCTTTTCCCCACCTGAGCTAGCACCGAAATCTCGAACTCGACGTTCCTCGCAATCACACCACAGCTTAATAGTTTCACCTTGAACCAAACAACATAACTATAATTAATCAAATTACAACCATCTATGACACTTTAGGGCTAGGTTCAGCCAAGACTTAGAAAATAGGTTTAGGGTTATCTTCTTAATGCCATCTTTTGGATCCTAGTTATTAGAGTCTTAACTAACATAGATTACTTATTACAAGACTAAAATTGTTTTGGCCCATATTAGGAAAATAGGCTAGGAAATTTAGTTGGATTCAAGCTCTTGGATTTAGATCATGCAGGTACTAGAGAGCTCAAATCAAGCATTAGATTTCAAAAATGAAAACAAAATCATCAAACCCTCCTTTGAGTGAGATTCTGCCACTTAAAGAAAATAGGGAAGGAAAATGTTTTTGATTACATGATCTTGGATAATGAAAGTGGAAGACATCACAAGATCATAGAAATTGGTTTCACATTAAAAGGATTTTTCTACAATTTTCTAGAATTATTTGAAGTTCTAGATCTAGGAATGGAAATTTATGAAAACTTGATGATCATGGCTTGATCTTACAAAATAAATGAAGTAGAAGACTTAGATGATTAATGAGGAGATCTTTTACCTCTTGAAGATTGAAGAAATGAAGAAAATGATCAACCTTCACTAAGTTGAAAACTGGACAGCTTGAGGGTGTGATGGTATTGTGAGTGTATCTCACAATATACTCATCCAAAAATTACGAAATTTGTCTTGATAGAAAGATAAGAAGAAAAGGAACAACTTTTGTGTTTAAGGTTTCCTTTGTTTAGAATCATAACAGGGGTGAAAAGGGACTTCTTTCTGATGTTTCGTGGGTTGCTGAGAATTCTGGGCAGTTTCGGTATTTTGATCCTATCTCCCAATCCACTTATCCATTTTTTTATGATCTTTAGCTTGTTGGAAAGAATAGAGAAAGAGGAACAACTTTTATGTTGAGTGTTTTCCGAGTTTCAGAAAGGAAGAGGGTCATATGTTTGGTGGGGATTCGGTGTTCTTATGGTTTTGTAACTTAGTTGGTGAGGAAGATGAAGAGAATGAAGAAGATGAGTGAAATGGTGAGGGAGGCCACGGTTTGGAGGGTATTTATAGGGGTTGGTTGTGCCACTTTAGAAGGATCTAGTAGGAATGAGTTGGCTTGTTCAAAGGATTAAAGTGCAAATAATTCCTAGGGACCATTTTGCAAAGATTCCAAAAGTATAAGGACTAGTTTGCAAATTGCCAATAAATTGTAATGATGACCATTTGCCACATTAAATGTGGTCTTATCTTGACTAACTTTGGCTGATTTTCTTCATAAGATATTTTAAGAAAAACCTAGAAGAGTTTGGAACATTAGAGAAGATGGTAGAATCTTGTAGAATAATGTAGAAGATTGTAGAACATTCTAGAACAACCTTGACTCATCCAAAACTAAGGGCAGCCTCCACTCCATATCGGGCTTGAGCATGGGCCTAATATATTTGGGCTTGGATTCATTCTTGTGGGGCCCACCAAAAGATTTAAGCTTAAGCATGACATAGGAAACCTATATGGTTTCAAATGGGCTTCATGGAATTAATCCATGGACTAGGATTTTGGGATTCATAGCCACGGTCCAATAAGGGTTTGGGAACAAAGATTCTGGCCCAATTCACTTAAAAAAACTTAGAAACTAACTTAGGGACAAAAGGGTAATTAATAGAAAGTTCAGGGACTTAAGCGTAAAATTCCTAAATTGTCACTTTAACCCCGTAGAACCTTCTAGACTTAAAAGTATGATTCATCCCCATGAATCATCATGTATGACTCGTTATCCCGATATCTTGACGGGTCTCTGTAGTTCCGTTTCCGATCGGTTCCTCGATTAGGGTTTTACGCCCGTAAAAAGCGTAATATTTTATTTTCGGTTGAAAATTTTCAAAACAATCAAACTCGTTATAAATATGATTTAAATATAAACCATTTCGTTCACGAGTCAAAATTTGGTTTTCTTCTCAGTAAAATTATACTGTCATTGAAAACGCAGACCGGGTTCCGTCTGAATTTTCAACCAAAATTTTTATCGTAAGCTTCTACCCTAAGATAAAGTATGAATATGATTTTTATTTCATAAAAATCAATCTCCATGAACTCGGATAAAAATATAAATAAATACATTTATACCGGTTAATACAGCGAAAATATTTTTATTGAAAAAAATAAAAATCGGAAAATAAAAAGTAGGGTGTTACAGTGCACACCTTCTACAACGGATTGGACTACTCTTCGAAGGTGTCACTTGACTCATCAGCTGGTGGAGCCTTTATGAATAGGCCCTTGACCGAGGCATTCAACATCATTGAAAACGTGGCCACCAACTACCACCAATGGAGTTCAGAAAGAGGTATTAACCCGAAAAAGATTTCGGGGGGTAAGTTTGAAATGAATAGCACTGATCTTATAATGTCTAAAATTGACTCACTGAATAAATGTTTTGATCATCTCGAAAGGGTTAACGTGAGTTCAATAGGTGCTACTAACATTGTTTGTGAGATTTGTGGAATGCAGGGACATGACATAATGGAGTGCCCACGTGGTATTACTCATGGATCCGGCGCTTCGGGGGAACAAGTGAACTCTTGTCACAACTTCTACGACACGAACCCAAAGTTTCCAAATTATGCTCTTCCAAATGCTTACAACCAAGGAAGGAAGAACAACCCTTACCTCTCCTACGGGAACAACAGCAACACTCTGAACCATGAGTTCCAAGAAGGCCAAGGTAATAGGAAACCAACATCGGGGTATCCTTAGGTACAAAAATCTAAACTCGAGTCTCTATAGGAAAGTTTTGTTGAAACTCAAACAAAATAAAATTAAGAGTTTAGACAATAAGGTAGGGCGGTCAACGAGGCAATAAAAGAGCTAGCATCTAAGGTAGACAACTTAGCCATCCATAACAAGATGCTAGAAACTCAGATTGCCCAACAAGCCGGCACGTACTCTAGACCTAAGGGTACGTTTCCGGGACAACCCGAAGTTAATCCCAATGAGCACTGTAATGCCATATACTTGAGGGATGATAAGCTTGGGGTAGTTGAAAAGGATGTGGAATGTGAGGAGGACATGAGTGAAGATGAAGAGCCAGAACCAAAGTATTTCCCTCCACCACCTTACCAACCCCCAATACCTTTCCCACAAAGGTTGGTCAAGAGAAAGCAAGTAGAAGTGGAAACTAAGAGCTTAATTGAGGAGCGCAATGTCATGATAAAAACTAATATGCCTCCTAAACTAAAAGATCCAGGTAGTTTCTCTATTGCTTGCTCAATTGGAGAAGTGAAAATAGACCAAGCCTTATGTGATTTAGGGGCTAGTGCGAGCTTGATGCCGCTGACTATCTTGGAGAGGTTGGGAACCAAGGAGTTGAGTCCATTCAAATTCTCCTTATAATTTGCGGATGGCTCAACTAAAACTCCTCTAGGCATACTAGAGAATGTTCCCGTAAAGGTAGGGAAATTTTTCATCCTTACCGATTTCCTGGTATTGGATATGAACGGGAATTCTAAATTCCCCATCATTTTAGGAAGGCCATTCTTGGCCACCGCTGGAGCGATAATAGATGTAAGGAATGACAAACTCTCTCTGAATGTAGAGGAAGGTAGGGTAGATTTTGAATTGACTAACTCATATAACAACCCTCCTTTTGAGAGTCATGTGTGCATGATCGATATAATGTCTCCAGAGGTAAAGGAAGAGCTCAACATCGAAGCAACTCCGAAGATTTGCAAGACAAATGATGCACCAAATGGTGATGAAGTTGGAGTTGCTCATCATGTGGAAACAAAACTTCCGCCGGGAGGGAGTAAGGCCAGGAAACTCAGAGCGAAAAGAGCAAAGCGGAAGCGCAATTGGCCATATGAGCAAAATCGGCTCTTTGAAAGACTCCCATGGAAGAGAAGTGTTCCTGCACTTCTACGCCCAGTTGACCTCGGTTGATTGAAAGAAGTATGGTCAAGCTTAAGACCGTAAATAAGCGCTTCTTGGGAGGCAACCCAAGTTTTCTTTCCCTTTTCCATTTGTTTTTAAATTTTGTTTTTGAATAATTTGAGAAGATAAGAAAAGAAAGATTACTAATCAATGGATTTACCAAAGTTTTTCAGGTTATAAAAGCAGGAAGAGCAAAAAGGGCAAGGACAAATTAAGTCAGAAGTCATCACGCCTAGGCCGTGACAGTGGTCACGGCCGTGATGAACTAACCTAGAATACCAAAAAGGATCACGGCCTAGCCGTGATATACATCACGGGCGTGATGAAGAGGACATAGAAGACCAGAGTGTATCACGGCCTAGTCGTGATGAGCCTCACGACCATGACACATTTCCCAGCAGCTCTTTGACTGGCATGTGTGCCAGCACCCGCTACCACCTCAGTGAGTTGTTCCATTTTTCTCCTCTCTCCAACTTGATTATTTACATTGAGGACAATGTAAGTTTTTAAGCTTGGGGTAGGGGTATTTTTGCAAAATTTTTTGCATTTTTGCATTTTTCATGTTGCATTCATATAGGCATAGTTTTGCATGATCACATGATTAGATTGCCCCTTTCTTAGATTATGCATCAAATTGTGAGAACTTGGTGCCAAATAAATTGAGATAGTGAATTTTTGAACCCAATTTTTTTATTCTTGTGATAAGGCTAAAAATAAAAATGCTTGAGATGATATTTTGATAGTTGATAATTAGCATGTGGTTCCTTAGATTTGTGTTTCTCATTGATTCCCAAACTACTAAATGTGAGATTTTTGAGCCAAAAAGGGGTACTCACTAAACCTAACCCATTCCTTGTGATAGTGTGTTTTAATCCTCTTGGATTGTATTCTCTAGAACTTGACTTGAAACCGTTTTGAAACTTAAAAATTTTTGAAAACATATTTGAAAATGATTGAGGCACTAGGTATTTTTATGGCCTTCTGAGCTTTGATTGATTAAATGCTACCCCTTAGTTGCCCAATTTTGAGCCTAAAAGAATAAAATACTTTTCTTAGTACCTTGAAATAATTTGATGAATGATGGTTGGTATGGCACCTTCTAAAGTATTGCAAAAAGGGTAAAAAGGTAGTTTGAAAAATGAATTGTGGGATGAGAAAGTTAGAAAATTATTTCTCTTGAATTGAAAATCTCCGCTTCTCCAAATAAATTAAATAAAATAAACAAAAAAAAATGGAGAAGGGGATGACAAAAAGAAAGTGAGAAATAAAATAAAAAGAAAGAAAGAAAGGTGGAAAATTAAATCAAAGCCCAAAAAGATATTTTAGAAGGTTGTCATGCTTTGCACTGTTTGATATTTTGTTTAGCCTTCTTGAATTTCCTTTTCTTGATTTCCCCACCTAACGATTAATCCCATGGCCCCATTACAACCAAAATAAAAGACCTCTTGATTCTTATGTGTTTTCATTAATAGAGATTTGGTTAATAGTCAAGCTTATGGTAGGATGCTTTCTTTGAGGAAATTGAGCGAATTGTCATATACCCTTAAACACTTGAGTGAGGTGAGAAGAGTGCCCGAATTAGTGAGAGACACGAATCTAGAAAACCTAAGCTTCTAATTGGACTTGAAATTGATTGTCTCTTGGTTTCTTAATTGAATATGCCTGTTACTTGGATTAGTTACTCGGGTTCTTGGTTCACTATCCATGCTCTGATTATTTATATCTTATGGCCTTGGTGATTGCTTGAGGACAAGCAAAATCTTAAGCTTGGGGTGATTTGATGAGTGTGATTTCACCTCACATTTGTTTATCATTTTACATGCATTTTCATATAGCTTAGGCATATTTAATTTGATTTTTGCTAGTTTTTACCTTGGAACGGGTAAGGCGGTTTTGTGGTGTTGTTTTGAAGGGATTAAGGATTAAATGCTTAGGATCAACCATGACGGAGCTTGCATGAATATGGGGCTTGAAAATTGAAGAAAAATGAGCCAAACAGAGCCCATCACGGCCTAGCCATGATAGGCATCACGACCATGATCGAGCAGGGTTGAAAAAGAAAGAAGAACGAAAAAGTCAGAAGCTGTCAGGGCCAGGCCGTGATGACCATCACGGCCGTGACAGACCAACAAGTGAAGAATTTTCAAGGCAGAATCCGTCACGGCCTGGCCGTGATGGCCATCACGGCCGTGACGCCCAATATTTGGATCTGAACAAACTGAATTGATCTGAATTTGTGTTTGATTGGGATTCAAACTTCCCTAATCTATAAATATGGCATCTAGGCAAAGACTCAGGGGAGACTTTTGGGCTGCTACTCTTAGGCTAATTTTTAGGATCTCTCTTCTTCTTCTTCTCCTCTTCTCTTATTTTATTTTATGTTGTTGTTAACCAAGCTTGTCATCACCATGGCAATGCTTGAGTAATAGCTTTAGTTCTAGGGATTGGGGCTATGCCCAAGGTTTGTTTATGGCAATGAATTGATGTTATATCTTTGTTAATTGTGATTTTGCTTTAGATCTGATTTCTAGTGTTTTAATTACTCGTAAATTCGGCGGCCACTTATTTGCGTGACGTAGATACCCTAAGGAAGAACCTAGCGGTGAACTTAGGTGTCGGATATATAGAATCATACTTAGGACTTAAATCACGAGAGTTAGAAGCGGTCCTTCGAGGATTAACGAATTGTCACGAAACGTAAATGGTCCAATCTAAATTCGACTACCACGAGAGTAGGGGTTGGTTTAATTGGGCACGGTTTTTGTAACCCGAGAGGGAGCATTAACTATTTGAGGATAAATTCGCCTTCAAAGCAATTTTTGATAATTAACAAGGAGTAGTCAATTTAGTAACGTAAACAATCTTGTTGGTAACCCAAATTCCTAGGAATCCCTTTAGATCTGAAAACCCCCAAATTGATTTACTTTCTGTTTTACTTGATTTCATTCCTTATATGATTTTCTAAGTTATCTCTTATTCCAAAAATCAAAACCTTTTCATAATCCTTTTTTATATAATCCAGTTTTATCGATTTAATAATTAGTTGTGATTTGAGATCACGGTCTCTGTGGGATCGATATCTTTTTATTACTTGGCAACGAATTCGGTACACTTGCCGGATCGCACACATCATTGAGTTAGAGCCTGAATAGGCTTGGCAAGAAAACAATACTTGTAGCCTGGAGAGGTGAAGAATACTTCTTGTAGAAGCTATTTGGAAATAGTTGAGAAAAATCCTTCAAGTAGAAGGGACTAGACGTAACTCTTAGTTGTAAGAGAGTGAACTAGGATAAAATACCTGAGTGGATTTTCTATCCCTTATCAAAAAGGGTTTTTACAAAAATAATTAACAAACACAATTCAACCCCCCATTTCTTGTGTTTGCCTTTGCCAACTTCAGCTTCATTCCCATTGGAGTACATTCCATTCATATTGAATCTGAGGACAACTAATTGCTGTTAATGCCTTAGATTCTTCAGATAATCTAATTTGATAAAATTCTGATTTGCAATCAAAGGTACTAAACCAATTCATATTTCTGATTTGTTCAATAATTAAATCTTTTCTTGGAAGAAAATAAGCATCACCTTCCATTGCATCATTTATTTGTTTATAATTAATTACCATCCTTCTTTTTCCTATTTTTATTTCATTATGGTTTTCCACATAAAGCTGGTGCTGAATGTTTACATTTTGATGGCCTAATTAATCCTTTTTTGCACATTTCTTCAATATCCTTTGAAAATTCATCTCTATCATGTTTTGTGTAGATCATAGGTTTACATTTTACTTCTTTTGTTGGATCTTTTTGAAGTTGACACAGGCAAACACAAGAAGGGGGGTTGAATTGTGTTTGTTAATAATTTTCAAAACAACCTTTACAACAAATTTTGCACAAAAGGAGATTAGAAACAGAAGCAAGCACAAAGAAATAGATCTTCTTTTAAAAAGCTTTAACAAAAGCAATATCAAAACCCCTCAGTTAGTAGGAAACAAATAAAGCTATAAGAGTTTAGAGATAGAAAAATCACACACGATGTTTTATCCTGGTTCACTCTTTTCCAACCAAGAGCTACGTCCAGTCCCTTTTACTTGAAGGTCTTTCTCCACTATTTTCCAAATAGATTACAACCAAGTATTCAGCACCTCTCTAGGCTACAAGTATTTCTTTCTTACCAAGCCTCTTCAGGCTCTAACTCTAACAAAGCGATTTAAAGTTTGATCTTCTTAACTCACTATGTTGAGGATATGACAGTTTAAGATCAGATGAATATTTTCACAATATTCAAACTAAGAAATACTGACTCTTGCTCTTTAAAGAAATATGAGTATGAGTGATTGTAGTTTGATAAAAGTTGAGCTCGTAAGGTTGTGCAGTCAAGAGTTCTTCTTCAGTATCTCAGGTCTTCTATTTAAAGTGACCTTTTTCTTCACTTGTATTTCTTCAACGGTTATTTTGAATAATCCCGTTTAGAGATATAATTTAATGCATGATATCCGTTGTGACTGATAGCTTGATTGTGACACGCTAAACAGTACTCTTGGTTATCGAGGTAGCATGAAATTGGAGGTTTAATGCTCTGAGTATTGCAGCTTGAGAACTTGTTGTTCATCCTTTGTGTACAATCCAGTTTTTTCAGCCATAAAGTTGTCAACATACAGATCGTTTTTCAGTATCTCATTGTACGACTCAGTTTTTTGCATTTCTTGACGGTACTATGTTTCTTTACAACAAGATAAAACATTTAAAGTACATAAAACAAATGTGAAGAACAAATATTCTATTGAAATAAATATCAATCATTTGAAATAAATTCAAGAGATTTGGATAGCATTTACTTATTCTAAGATTGAGCTCGTCTACTTTAAAAATTATGTCTACTTAGTTATATGTGAGACTAAGTCTATTCAATATTTTATTTTGCTCGTCTGGTGACGTGGTATATCCTCTTGTCTATCAAGTCTTTGGACTTGCTATTCCTCAATGAGTTATAAAGATCTCCATCTAGTGATGTGGCAGTTAGAACTCGTCTACTAGATTACTTTATTTTTCAGTTCATTTACTTCTACTAGTTACTTCCGTCTGCTTATGTGGTAAGATGGACGCGCTTATTATCAAGTCTTTGGACTTGCTGTATCTAACGAGTTATTTTGGTATTCGTCGAGCAAACATTTAGAGCCTCGTCTACTTAAGAAAACCAGTCTACTCAATTAAATAAATAAGTAACTTTACTAAAATATTGAGCAGCCCGTCTACAAGGGTCGATGCGTATTCTTTCAATGAAAACTTATCCCATGTTTCTTTTACTTATATTTAAATATTCCTGCATAACTGAAAGCACATGTTAGATCTCAACTAACACTTTGCAAAGCAAATTTAATACTTTTGTTAGCATCAAAACTTAGAGATTATTTAATCCAAAACCACTTTGGTTCCAACACTTTTAATTTTAATATAGTTAATTCATTATTTTTGTTATTAATATTTGGATCTACAGGATTTTCACTACATACTTTATCCAAAAGTTCTTCTATGTGAGCAGGAATTCTTCTATTTGGTTCCAAATTTATTAATACATGGCGAATTTTCAGACATATTTCTCTGACTATTTCACCACGGTTCAGTTTGCTAAGCTCTGATTTTTTAGAATAAATGCATTCAAAAAAATGAATAATTGGGATATTTATTATTTCTCTATGTTGTTGTTTATAGATATATGGTGTCTTTAAAGATATATATTCTAAATAATGGGAAAATGGTGCATATAATCTTAAAAAGTTATTCCCAATAATCATGTCCACGCTTGTATCTTGTTGATATATTGTAGATACTACAAATAAATTTTCTTGTATTATTATTGTAATTCTTGTTACCACCCAAAATAGTAGATGTATAGATTCATCTGCTATTTGTATTTTGACTGCTTTTTCTAATTTTTATCATTTATCAAATAATTCTTTTGTTGCTAGGCAAATACTTGCTCCCGTATCTATGTATGGTTCTGTTTCTCTATTACTTTTTTCTACTATTATTTTTATGTAAGTATTATTCGGATTCTGTTTCTTCTGAAGATAAGTCATCTTCAAGATATTCATATATGCTTTCTACAGTATCAGTTAACTCTTCTTCTAGTGGTTCAAGTTCATATAGTTGATATACTTGCTTTATTAATTTCGATTTTTCTTTAAAATCTTTTTCTTTTTGTTGAGGACATTCATTTGCATAATGGCCTTCAACATTACATATCCAACAAATACATTTTTTTTTTCTTTCGGACAATATTTTCTTGGTGTTGATTTCTTTTTCCTAAAGAATTTTTTCTTATTATTTTTATAATATATTTTCTTTCTTGGATATCTTCTTTTTAATTTTGGTTTCTTATAATATTTTCTTTTTCTTATTGGCTTATCACAGCCATAGTTCCCAAGTTTTTCCATTTCTGGAATATCACAACAGATTGCATTACTTCCTCTATTTAAGTGTCTTATTGTTTCTCTAGCTAAACATTGCTCTCTTAATTCTTGATATAGAGTTTGAATAATTCCTCCTAAGGTGTCAGTTGTTTCTTCTTCATATTTATCCCATGCTCCATTGGGAATATATTTATATTCTTCCCATTTTCTTTTAGGTTTTGTTCCACTATATTCTCCTTTTTCCATTTTTATATAATTTTCTTCAGATTATGAAGATAAACTATAATTTAAAATTATTTTTTCTTTTTCATCATTTTCTTTAATTACTTGATCTATTGGATCTATTTTTTGTATTTGATCATGTTCTTCTTCAATTATTTTTAATTGCTCTAATAATTGTTGAATTTCTTCTAAATCATTTGATTTCTTTAGTGTTTCCATATGTTCATCTTTTATCCACTCAATGAAGTTACTGATTGAGATAATTTTGATGGTTCCAAGTGTGTTTCTTGTTTTACTATTTTTTTTCTAATTCTCTTGATTTTAATAATTCTTCTAAATCTTTTATTGTTATACATCTATTCTTTTCTTCATCTTCTAAAATATTTTCTAATTGTTCAAGGACTTTTCTAATCTTTTCGATATTTTTAATTTCATATATCTCATTTTCCTTTACTTATATTATTTAGTGTTTCTCTTATATTATTTATTTCACTTTGTCCTTTTTGTATTCTATTATAAGTATAATTTACAATTTTATTGCTATTTTCTATTAATTGGATAATATTTTTATTAGTCTCTTCCATTATTTTTTCTATTACTTCGAATTTTATTGTCCTTTCTTCAGATAAACCCATTATTTTATTGTTTTATTATTTTTTTTCTTTTAGTGGTTTGTCCTTTAGCTAGTATTTTATACGTATAGTTGTCAACGTATAGTTGTCAACTTTGGTGTCATAATATCATTTCTGCATCCAATATATATTCATTTCTTTTATATAGGTAAATGTTGATACAATAATGCTAATTGAACATACTTCCTGGATACCATACAGTTGACACCGTATGAACAGTGCACTGTGCGGCACTACAGTTGCACTGTGCAGCACTGTAGCGAGTCCTTTTTAAAATTTTTTTTTAAATTTTTTTATAAATAATTTTTTTGATTAAATATGTGTAAATATCTGGTGAATTCAGTTTATTATCTGGTGAATAGGTTTTTTGAGAAATAATATTTTTTGATTAAGTATGTGCAAATATATGGTGAATCCGGTATAAATATCTAGTGAATTCAGTTCATTATCTGGTGAATAGGTTTTTTTGAGAAATAAATTTTGTGGTTAAGTATGTGCAAATATATGGTGAATCGGGTGTAAATATCTGATGAACTAAGTTCATTATCTGATGAATGTGCTTTTTTTTTTTATAAATAATTTTTTTGATTAAGTATGTGTAAATATGTGGTGAATGAGTTTTTTTGAGAAATAAATTTTTTGGTTAAGTATGTGCAAATATCTGGTGAATCAAGTATAAATATCTGATGAATTCAGTTCATTATCTGGTGAATAGGTTTTTTGGTTAAGTATGTGCAAATATCTGGTGAATTATGTACAAATATCTGATGAATTTAATTCATTATCTGGTGAATGGATTTTTTTAGAAATAAATTTTTTATTTTTTTAAAAAAGTCAAAATTTAAATAAAAAAAAGTGCTGCTATAGTAGCGCTTCACTGCGCTACTGTAGCAGATGTCTTGTATGATGTCAAAAAATCTATGTCAAATTAGCAGCACTCATGTTGATAGTTAGTAATCATCTTAATTTTTCGTCATTTGCCAGAGTTTAAACTCTGAACTTCCTACTCCTCCAACTCCTTATACCCTTAGCTTAAACTAGTTGAGTCACCCTAACTCCCAAATATATATATATATATATATATATATATATATATATATATATATATATATATATATATATATATATATATATATATGTTTTTAATATTTTATTTTTTATTACATTTATAAATCTGCTAACTATTTGCTATACAATTAATTTCACATTTATTGATTTACATATTTCGATTAATATTTTTTCTTTTCATGACAAAGACTTTTAATCAATTATTATTATGTGTCTTATTTAATATGTTAACAATATGTGGTTGTTCTAAGTGATAATGAACTTGTACACCTTAAACAAGTGGTCAGGGATTCAAATACTGGCTTTTGTGTATGAAGAAAATCTGGTTGGGAATGGTGAACTCACCTTATGTGTCCGACAGGTTCCCCGACGAAGATTAGTCACTACTAATGGTGGTGGATACTTACACATATGTCATGGTTACCCAAAAAAAAATGTTACTTTTATTAAAACTAATTTAAATATTAACCATTATTTACTTATTATGATAAATAGAAATTTTAATTAATAATAACGATAAAAACACATATTATTTGCAATATTTTAATAATATTATGATTCTAATATAAATATAATTAATTATGTATTATTATCTAATTGAATAATTAATCATATAATTTTTCACAAGATTTTTTTAAAATTGAATGTTAATAAATTAAAAAATTCAAATTTATAAAATACCGTATATACATATCATGTTAAATCATACTTTATGCATATAATTAAATTTCCAATTAAGAAATTATAATTGAAAAATTTTAACATTAAAAAAATTGCTTTTATGCTCTGTAATATGCATATTCAATATTTGGTCTTGCTAGTTACAGGGAAACTTCTTTGAAGCCTCTAGCGCAGGTCATTAAAGTCCAAGAAAACACCCGCCTTGTCATTTTCTGGGTCAAGTCAACCCATGAAGTCAACAAGTCGTTGCTATTTGCTAATGCTAACTGGTAGTGGGGTTGGCCCTCTTTTTCTCCTTTTCTTCGCCAATTCATAAAGTAATGTTAGTTATCGCTCCTTTGTGTGGCTCGCTATGGCTTACACTTTGCTAATTATCCTCAATTTTTCTTTTCTTTTTATTTTTTTTGTTTCTTAATGAATTGTCAAATTGCTTACCTCGTCTTTTTATGGTAACCACTCTAAAGGGTATTCATATCAAAACTAATAATAAAAACTGAAAACCAATCAAAAAAATAAGAATATTAAAATTGAACAAAATCGATATTTATTATATTTTCTTTGTAAGTTTTTATAAGAACTGTACTGGCCGAAGAGTGAAACCCAGCCACCCAGCTCGAATACCCGGCTCAGTCCGGAAGTTAGAGATAATAAGTTAAAGATCACCTAATTAAGGGATAAGATATTGATATTATCCTTAATTAAATCATGATATTATCTGAAATAACCTTATCTGGTTAAAAGAGATAATATCCCTTAAATTAAGGAATCACATCTCAAAAGAGATTTAAAAGATAGAAAGAGATAAATCAGATCTCTTTCAGATATGGGAATCCTATTATAAAAGGAGGAGTACCCATGATAGAAACTCACCTTTTCACTGAATCCTGGTAACTCTCCCTTAAGCGTATTAGAGGAACTAGCACGTCCAAGAGACTATCAGATAGTCCTTGCTCGCTGGTATCCATCGGATACAAGATCAGGGGATCGAGATCACCGCACCAATAAGGGTTGAACCTAGAACTACGTCTGGCTTTGATTCCTATTGGGATACGTAGGACCGGAATATCAGATTCTGTCAAGCCAAAGTCTAAAACAACCCCCATTGTCCACTCTTGGTATGACGTTCTACGGCGAGATTCCGGCAAGTCGGATCTCGGCAGGAACATTTGGTGCCCACCGTGGGGCAAGGTAAAACTTTGCCCCGACCACTCAACCAACGACCATCAGCCACCGTTTCCCTGTGAGGTGTGTGACAATTCCAAATTTCCAATTCCAATCAGAATCCCAAATCGCAATCAATCATCTAATGGAAAACCTAAGCAAAGATCATTACGTGTACCTCGCAAGGCTGGCGGAGCAAGCAGAGAGGTACGAGGAGATGGTCCAATTCATACAGAAGCTGGTGGTTTCCACCACCCCATCATCGGAGCTCACGGTGGAGGAGCGCAACCTCCTCTCCGTGGCCTACAAGAACGTCACAAAAACGTCATAGGCTCCCTCCGTGCCGCATGGCGCATCGTCTCCTCCATCAGACAGAAGGAAGAAGGGCGCAAGAACGAGGAACACGTGGCACTCGTCAAGGACTACAGATCCAAGGTTGAGACCGAACTCTCCAATGTCTGCGCCAGCATCCTTAACCTCCTCGACTCCAATCTCATCCCTTCTGCTTCCACCGGCGAGTCCAAAGTCTTCTACTTGAAGACGAAGGGCGATTATCATCGCTACTTGGCTGAGTTTAAGGTTGGGGATGAAAGAAAAGCTGTGGCCGCTGGTGGCCCAGGACATTGCTTGTCTTATAAGACCGCCCAGGACATTGCTTGTGCGGATCTTCCACCTACGCATCCAATTAGATTGGGGGGGAAGAAGGATCAATTCAGGTTCTTAGGAGATAGGAGAGCACATCGAGTGCTTGACAAAAAGATCAGGTGATTTTGTTCCTTTCCTTCCTTGCAACTTGTGTCATTTCATTTCCATATGAATGTGGCTGTATAGGAAGTATTTTACTAAAGCCTCGGCTGAAAGCCTGGCAAGATACTGACTCTTGACTTTCATGTGTTCAAATGCAAAAGCATGAGACGACTACAAGTTATTTGATGAAATACTCAAGTCAAATACTTGGCTCTATCATCATAATATTTTATACAAGCATGTTTTGCTAAACACACCCCGATGATACATGCTTTTTGCCAATATGGCCTATTTGACATGGTGGAGGATTATCTCTATGCTACCATGGACTGCGCAGGGTCAATGGACCATAGGAGGGCCATCCAATGTCGTTATTTTTCTCCGAGAACTGAAGAAGATATCTTACAGAGCTCGGCCACCGCAGCTCGGCCTCGGAGAGCTGAAGAAGATATCTCGAAGAGCTGAAGAAGATATCTTACAGAGCTCGGCCAGCCCAGCTCGGTCTAGGAGAGCTCGACCATATGGGCTTGGGGGAATGCCTGAATCAGAGGCCGCGAAATGCTCAGGTGATATTGTTCTCTAAATCTAATTTAAATCTAATATGATTTGATATGTTTTGCTCCACGCCTTTAATGTTGTGTTATGTAGCATCATATCATGTTATTTATATATTTGAGCAAAGTAATGTTTGGATGATACCACTCCCAGAGTCACAAAATTTGCGACTACAAAGTGGTTAAGTTCCGACTCCCTTGAAAATAACAGGTCGAAACCCCATGTTTCCCTTTCCAAAGGTCGAGCCAAAACTTCCTCTCAAAATTTTACTAAGAGGAAAACGAGTCGAAGCTCCTCAAATTAAAACCATGGAGGCCGAGTCAGACTCCCTCTATAAAAATCATAGAGATCAAGTTCTCTCTTGGAAAATAAAATTCCACCAGCTTCAGCACTCAAACACCATACTAACAAACCTAAAGAGGCTGACTGAGCAATCGACTGATCAGGGTCGAAGTGCCGAGCCTATAAAGGTATATAAATCCTAAAGAGGCTGACCGAGCAATCGACTGATCAGGGTCGAAGTGCCGAGCCTATAAAGGTGTATAAATCCTAAAGAGGCTGACCGAGCAATCGACTGATCAGGGTCGAAGTGCCGAGCCTATAAAGGTGTATAAATCCTAAAGAGGCTGACCGAGCAATCGACTGATCGGGGTCGAAGTGCCGAGCCTATAAAGGTAAAAAACAGCTAAAGACCTAAAGAGGCTGACCGAGCAGTCGACTGACCCAGGGTCGAAGTGCCGAGCCTATAAAGGTAAACGGCGAAAGACCTAAAGAGGCTGACCGAGCTAAAATGTCGAGCCTATAAAGGTAAAAAATAGCTAAAGACCTAAAGAGGATGACCGAGAAATCGACCGATCCAGGGTCGAAGTGCCGAGTCTACAAAGGTATATAAAACCTAAAGAAGCTGACCAAGCTAAAGTCGACCGAGTTGAGGTCAAAATGCCAAGTCTACAACAATAATAACACCTTAATGCCTGAAAAGGTATTTCAAGACCTAAGAAGGTAGGTAAGAACCTACAGGTATTTCAAATTC
Organism: Sophora flavescens; assembly: GCA_030762895.1. Classification (NCBI taxonomy): domain Eukaryota; kingdom Viridiplantae; phylum Streptophyta; class Magnoliopsida; order Fabales; family Fabaceae; genus Sophora; species Sophora flavescens. The sequence goes on along the minus strand of CM061069.1, from coordinate 87,786,768 downwards.
TGACTATTTCGACTAAATCGCGTAACACACTGAAACTAAACAAGTACTAACTTAGAAAAATAGTTGCAAAAAGTAAGGTGCATGTCGGTCCATCAATAACCATGGGCCAAGCCCAGAATACATAAGATTTCAAAATCAAAAGGGCATCGCCCAAAAACAACGTGTTTCCTAACCTACTAATACAAATTCATGAGTCAAGGTCATCCTCGGCATTTGGAGGGAGGGTAGCAGACTGGCCAGGTAGGCCCACTTCACCTTCACCTTCGGGTCCCTCCTCGGCCGATTTCCCCTCGCCCTCTTCCCCTTGAGATACGACCTCCTCATCCTCCAGCTCGGATAATGGAACTAGGGTTCCATCTCGGTTAAAATCCTTGTCCACGTTAGCACAGGAGAAGTCAACATTCGGATTGAAATGCTGAAGCTGCTTCACGGCTCGGGAAAAGCCATTAACATGCTCCCTCATGATAGAAGCCTCAACCAGATCAGAACGAAGCCTCAGATTCTCCTCCTTCTCGATTTCCAGCAACTTCCGCAACTCAAGACTGGCTTCCTTCTCGGCTTGAAGCCCTTCCACGACCTTCCGAAGGTTGAGCCGGTCGACTCTTTCCATTTCCAGCTCGGCCATAAGGGTGGTATTGCCTTTTTCCAGCTCTACCTTTTGGGCTTTCAATTGCCCAATTAGCCGAGCTTGCTCTTCACACTTTGCCATGGCTTTTTCAAGCTCATCTCCAGTGTGCAAAGTTCGGGCAGCTTCCGCTTCATACTTTTAATTATTAGAAAGCTCGTAGCTCGAGAAATAGGTAATGGAGGAGACTCAGAAGAGCATAAGCGACCGCATCTTTCCTGCTCACATCATGGCCCAATTCTAGTAAAAGCCGAGCATATACTGGCTTAATAACCTGAGAACCCACTAAAGGACCAGAGTTAAAATTGTCTAGTTAAGAACAAAGGGCAGAAGCCCAGAAAGCCGAGGTCAAGCTATGCTCCCTAGCACTACGCACCGGGAAAAGTCGAAGTCGAGCAATGTTTCCTTCCTCGCAATAAAAATCCTAGGCCAAGCACAACATCTTCGCACCAAGATAAAGTCCACAACAGATCATGCATGTTAGAGACCCAAGATTCGAAGGAAATCCTGGTAGTGTTCAACAAAATAACCCGGAATCCCAAGAAAGACTGGGCTCTGCACAAAAATCCGAGCAGTGCTCGGCCAAGCAAGACGATAACCCAAGAAAGGCTTGGTTCTACAAAAAACAGATTTCCAAGCAATGCTTCCGCAAATCATAGTCCAAAGTCCTCGGCACCAAAAAGCGTGTTAAGACATACGGGTTGACATTTAAGCTCTTTCGCTTATTTCAAGCTCGGAGCTTGGGGGGCTAATGGGGATAAAGGAAGGATATTCTCGGAAATTACAGAGAAAGGATATCCCTTAGCCTACAGCTCGAAGAACTTGTAGGAAAACTATTTCCTCATACAAATTGGAGAAGATATTGGGAAAGTTTATTCTGAGACACACCTTCAAGATCGAGAAAAATAATTCGAGGTCAAGTTTCAAAGTTAGTGGGTATTTCAAAATCCACCAAATGAAAGGGTTATGAGCTACTCGAAGAAAATGTTAAGAGCTCTCAAGAACTTCAAAGACCAAGCTACATTCGGAAAAAGGTGAGTCAAGTTCAAACTCTCAAGATAAGCATCTTGAAAGCATCAAAAATTAAAGGATGAAATACAAGCACCGAGGTAAAGTTCCTAATGACCGAGTTTGAACTTGACTCTTCAAAAGATTGGTTCGAGCCTGAATCACTGATAAGTCGAATCTCAGCTACCAGCTTCTAAACTTATCTTAAACAAAGGTAATGTTGAAGTATCTTATGTTCAGAACATGTTACTAGCCGAGATGTGAACCTCAACCACTAAACTTGAGTACTGCCCGAAAGGTATTAGCCGAAGTAATAGGATCTATGCAAATCCAATACTTTATCAACACTAAGGACAAGCTCAGCTTCTTTCATAAAGCTCTTTCACTTATTCTGAGCTCAAAGCTTGGGGAGCTTATATACTGATTGAGATGTTAAACTCGGTCACTGAGCCTACCAAACTAAAATATTGGACGAGAAGTAAAGCTAGATCTCCAAACAATCAAAGGGAAATGATTACTAGACTCGCCCACCGAGCTCGCTGAACTTAAGAATTGGCCGAAATCTGAAGCTCGGCAACTTGAAACAAGAAGCTCGGGCTCCCTACTCGGTTGAGCTCCAGCTCCCGACTACTGGTTCGAGCTCAGGCTCCCAACTGGGTTGAGCTCCAACTCCCGACTACTGGTTCGAGCTCAGGCTCCCTACTGGGTTGAGCTCCGGCCTCCAACTTCTCGGTTGAGCTCCGGCTCCCGACCACTCGGTTGAGCACCGGGTCCCGACCACTCGGTTGAGCACCGGCTCCCGACCACTCGGTTGAGCTCCGTCACCCGACCACTCGGTTGAGCTCCAGCTCTCGACTTGTCGTTTGAGCATGCAATTACAGCGCAAGCCTCGGAAATGATGTCGTGAAGGCCACGCGTCACACAGAGTAACGTTTCCTTTCCATCTCGAGACCCGAGAAAGTATGGCGTCAACACAAAACAAGCAATCACCTCCACCTCGGCTAGCCTCGACTCCCGCGAAAAAGCTTCCACGCCATTGGCTCAAAGCTTGGGGGGCTTGTGTATGAGCCGAGATATAGAGTCCGGCACCCTGAAAGCATCAAGCTCGATCACCCGAGCTGTTCACCGAGTTGGGGGATGTATATATATGCATAAAGTATGAAGCTCGGCCAATCACCTCACCGAGCCTAAAGACAGAAAAATGAAACCGAGTTCCCGAGCTCGGCTAACATCATGAAAGCTTTTACGCTTAATCAGCTCAAAGCTTGGGGGCTTGTGTCTTGGCCGAAGAGTGAAACCCACCACCGAGGCTCGAATACCCGACCCACCCAGGAAGTTAGAGAAAATAAGTTAAAGATCACCTAATTAAGGGATAAGATATTGATATTATCCTTAATTAAATCCTGATATTATCTGAAATAACCTTATCTGGTTAAAAGAGATAATATCCCTTAAATTAAGGAATCACATCTCAAAAGAGATTTAAAAGATAGAAAGAGATAAATCAGATCTCTTTCAGATATGAGAATCCTATTATAAAAGGAGGAGTACCCATGATAGAAACTCACTTTTTCACTGAATCCTGGTAACTCCCCCTTAAGCGTATTAGAGGAACTAGCTTGTCCAAGAGACTATCAAACAGTCTTTGCTCGTTGGTATCCATCGGATACAAGATCAGGGGATCGAGATCACCGCACCAATAAGGGTTGAACCTAGAACTACGTCTCGGCTTTGATTCCCATTGGGATACGTGGGGACCGGAATATCAGATTCTATCAAGCCAAAGTCTAAAACAACCCCCATTGTCCACTCTTGGTATGACATTCTACGACGAGATTCCGGCAAGTCGGATCTCGGCAGGAACATGAACCGTCATTTCCGCTTGTGCGTAAATTTAAGAAAAACTTGTATGAACTCAAGCAAAAACCAAGACAATGGTACAAGAAAGCGATTCTTTGTGAATAATCATGGGTATAGCAAAATTACTTTTGGTATTATGTTTGTTAATAAATTAAAAAAATGGCGATTTCATTATACTATTGCTATATGTGGATGACATGTTGATTGGATGTCATTGAAAAGGTAACAACATAACAGTCTCCATGTCTGTTATGTTTGGATAGAATGCTTAGCTTAGGATAGTTAGTTACTTTCTGTATTCAATTTTTGAATTCCCTATTATCACTTTATCCTTTTGTTAGCTTTGTAACAGCATTCTCTATATAATAAAATTCTGGTCTAACCTCATGTTGAGAGAGACCACAGCTTAAAACTTCTTTAGTCATGACATTAAGAAGATTGAAAATATGAACAAGGACTTGAGCACGTCCTTTGCCATGAAGGACTTGTTTTATGAAAAGCAAATCCTTGCCAAGAAAATTACTTGTGATGGAAAGAATAGTCAATTATAGTTATCTCAATAAGGGTACATTGAGATGTTTTAGAGGTTTAACATGAGTAACTCTAAATTTATTATTACCCCACTTGCAAGTCATTTCAAGTTAAGTTCACAATCATGCCCTACCAGTGAGATTACAAAAAAGATATGAAAATTGTTCCTTATGAATCCACAGTTGGTTGCTTGATGTATGCTATTGTATGCACAAGCCCGAATGTTACTTATGCTATTGGAGTTGTTATTCGCTTCCTTTATAATCTTGGTTAGGACTTTTGGAAAAAAGTGAAGTAGATCTTCAAGTATCTTAGGGGTACTTCCATAGTCTATTTATGCTTTGGGAGGGGTCAATCTATGTTAGATGGCTACACAAATGAAGATATGGTTGGTGACTTTGATTCTATAAAATCTACTTCTGGATACTTTAAGACTTTTTCAAGGGAGCAATGTTTTGGCAAACTAAACTACAAAAACATGTTGCTTTTTCTACCGCTAAGGCCAAGCATATTATAATTACTAAAACTTCTAAAGAACTTTTGTGGTAGAAATTCCTGCAAGAGTTAGGTCTCATGCAAGTTTGTCTTGACCCGAAACTAGGTTTGGCGGGTCTAGGTTATAGTAATTAGACCTGACGTGTTTTCAGGACGGGTTCAGGTTATATTTTGGGTCGTCCCAACCCGACATGGTGAGTCACATTCTTTAAAAATTTAATTTTTTTCACAATTAGATATGAGTAAATTGTAAAATATACATTCCTTTTAGTTTACCACTTCTTTAATTCCACAATTTAGCTATGAAAAATATTAAAATTATACATTATGTCAATAAACTGGATTGAGATGGTCCAGTCGCATACATTCTCGGCTCATTGTGATTTATCTACCCCGCATACATATGGAAGCATTTGGTTTAAAGATATAAAATAAAAACGTGCATTTATTTCATAAAATCAAACCAAGGTAAAAGGTACCACATTGTAATAAGTCTCAGATGCGGGAAAAATGACATAAGTTTTAAAACGATAAAATAACATAAATAAAACCCAACCCCTGATGTCACATACAGAGCTGGTATAACCAAATCCGGAAAACATCCTCAGATACAACTGAAACAAACTAAGTAATAACATACAACTGGAAATCCTAACTACGAGTCGTGGCTCCTCAGAGTCACTTCCCAACTGCCTGCTCGTCGTCTTCTACATAGAAGATACATGTAACAAAGCACAAACATAACAATGGGGAGTAAGAAAGATGCATATGAATATAATGGCAAGGAAGCAATTAGAAAGACGAGCATGCATTACAACAATCATGTTATCACAACAACATCATACAATATAAATAAATAATAACATCATACATTAACGTATGCTATGCGATGCAATGCTACTCCCCTACTAGCTTATGCATTTGGATCCATTCTACCTCATAATGTCAACTTCGGAGTTACATATCCACATTGGCCAATAAGCACCAACGCCGGAGCAATCCACCTTACCTTGGGTGGACCCCTAGGATAGCCGACGCACCTTACTCTCGGATGTGCCACAGTAGGGGCGCACGATTCACCTAACTCTCGGATGAATCATCGCGGACGGCTAGATCGCCTTACTCTCGGGTGACCTCCCCTATGTTGAACATTCCCCACTAACATCTTTGATGCGTGAATGCATGAACAACATAACACACAAGCACAACCACCACCTCCGCTTGGGCCACTAGGCTACCCAAGTTTTATCACTATCAACACCTCGACCACTTGGCTATCGAGGATTATCGTTTTATCATTTTAATCTTTTAAACATTCTGGCAGTTCTGCACCAGAGATTACCACCTCAACCACTCGGTTATCGAGGCCCCCTTGGCCACTAGGCTACCAAGGTGCATCATCATTGTCGCGACCGTCCCGTCCGGGAGCCGCGAAAAGAACGATAAAAACAGAGGAGTCGCCACCAATATTTTATTTGGGAAAAACATTGGGAAAACCATTTATTTTAAGGAAAACTGGTCTAAAAAAGAGAGAGATGAGTCCGGGAGTCGGTTACGAGTAGGGAAGGTATTAACACCCTACGTCGCCCGTTTAAAAACGGTACCTCAAGTTAATTGTGCAAAAATCATTTTAATAACCTCTTAAATATTTATTTTACCCCAAAAATTATTTACAAGAAAGAATTATTCTTTTATTTTTAATATTTTAAATCTTTTATTAATTTTTTACGTTTTTTAAAATTATTGTTTATAAAAACTAAATGAGGTTGAACATGGCACATGAGTCCACAAGGCAACCTCAAATCTAAGGGACTGAACATGGCACCGTGTCCATAGAGCATCCCTAAAAATAGAAAAGTTTAAATATTTTTGATTAATTATTTTAACATAAAAAGAGACACAAAAAAAAGGAAAAATTAGTTTTGGCCCGACAAGATGATTTATCTTGCTCCTACGTATTCCCGGGTGCGATGGGAAACTCAAAGCCACGTAGTTCTCTTTTAGAAAAGATTTGATTGATTGGTTGATTGATTTTAATTTTTGATAAAAGATTTGATTTTGTTTTGATTTTATTTTTTTAAAAAAAATTATTTCAGAATAAATCCACTTTTGTATAGAGTCCAAGATAGCAGTGCTATACGATAAACTCTTACAATTCATACGACACTTGAGGATGAAAAATCATACATCAACATCGTAGATTGTTGCGTAAATTAAAAAGATTTTTATAAAAGTGAAATTGGGTGAAATTGATTAAAGGATAAATTAAAAAAACATTTAATATTTTTTTAACGGGAATCACTCTTGCACAGGGTTAAAGATAGCAAAGCTATACGATGAACCCTTACAATTCATACAACACTTGAGGATGAAAAATCATACATCAACGTTGTAGATTGTTGCGTGAATTAAAAGAATGTTTTTATTTTATTTATTTTTTTACAAAAAAAAAGGTTGTTAAAAGAACACATTGAAAATATTTTATTATTCTTAGTAAAAGGGAATTCATTTTTGCACAGGGTTCAAGATAACAGAGTTATACGATGGACCCTTACAATTTATACAACACTTGAGGATGAAAAATTCATACATCAATGTCATAGATTGTTACGTGAATAAAAAAAAATTTCCTTTTTACTGTTTATGAATTTTGTATTAGAAAGATATTTTTTTATTTTTACTTTATAACAACAACAACCAGTAACAAGTTTGGGCCATATAACAAACGAAATCAACAGAACCCAACCAGTCAACAAAACCCAGTAACATATTTGAACGATAAGAAGCAGACCAAATAAAAGGAAAAGTGAGTAAAAAAAAAAAAGAAGAGCAACGTCAGAAAAGCTTCCATTTACCCACAAAAGTGCAGAGGAAGAAAAAGGAAAGGGGTTGAAGCAGGGAGTACAACGGCAGATCTGGTGCGTGGCGAAGGACGGCGCTTCGCGGCGGGAGACGGCGAGTGAGAACGACCTGGCGGCGCTGCGGCTCCGAGCTGGTGGCGGACAGAAACGGTGGGCGACGGCAAGACGAGGCCGCGATGGATGCGGTGGTCACGCAGAGGAGGACGAACCAGAAAAAACCCGGATCTCCAACTTCCAGTGGTTGAAAGTGTCTTGAACAGTGGTTAGAAGTTCTTCAGGAAGAGGAAGAAGAAGGTATGAGAAGGCCTTAAGCTTGTCCTTGTAACATACCTTTTTTGTGTGTTTAAAAGAATGGTTTAGTTTTTTTTTCTGGAATCTGGTGGTGTTATTGTAGGAAGTTGAGACTGGGCTGAGGAAGATAATGGAAAGGATTCAAGGTGTTTTTAGTTTTGCTTCAATGGTGTTTGCTGAAATTTTTCTATTTTTCTGGTTTGTTGTTGTTGGGTTGTTGAAGAAGAAGAAGAATGGAAGATGAAGCAGGGAGGGAGAAAAAGAAATAACGTGAAAGGAAGAGAGAAAAAGGAAGGAAAAAAAGAAAAAAAGTCAGAGAGGGGGGGTTCACGCCAGGAAGAGATGTTATTTTGATTTTTGCTGCTGGTCCCCCCTTTTTACAATGCAGCCGCATCGTATATATACAGTGGAATCAAGGGAGATGATGACAAAAAAATTTCTGTTGCCAGCTGTGTGGAGGGGGACAACACTGTTGGGGTGTTGCTGCAAAACAACTTTATGCTTTGGGTGGTACAAAGAATAAGGACCACTCATTATGCTTAAAAATTTTTTTACTTTTTTTTTTACTCGGGCTTGGATGGTTGGGCTCAAACCTTATAACAAAAGTGGATTAGGTCTGGTCATGTAATTGGGCCTAGAGAATTAACAAATTTTTTTTTTTGATTTTTTTTTCAATCTTTTTTTTTTTTTGAAATATTAATTAAAAAGAAGATCCGGACAAAATTAGGTGTTCACAGCTGCCCCTCTTTACTTGTTTCTTATTAGATAGTAGGTGTAACCGCAGTTAACCTATTATCGTTATAAGAAACTGGTAAAGACATGAACTCCAATTTTGGTCGGAGTTCACTGACAAGTAAACAGATGCATAACTAAAAGCTTACGGGACGGACCGCCTGCAGAAGCTCGAGCAGAAATATAAAAGCTTGCGGAGTCGTTTGTTCGCTGAAGCTTGAAGAAGCAGAGCTTACGGGGTATGGTACCCGTCGAAGCTTGACAAAATGTTTAAATGCTTGTGGAGTTGGTTATCCGCTGAAACTTGAAAGCAAAATGCGACAAGCTTGCGGAGTCGGGTATCCGCTGAAGCTTGAAAACAAAATGATTAAAAGCTTGCGGAGTTGGTTATTCACTGAGGCTTGAGAAGAAAAGTTGAAAGCTTGCGGAGTCGGTTGTCCGCTGAAGCTTGACAGAAAACGTAAAAAGCTCGTGGAGTCGGTTATCCACTAAAGCTTGAAAGCAAAATACGAAAAACTTGCGGAGTCGAGTATCTGCCGAAGCTTGGAAAGAAATGTTGAAAGCTTACGGAGCCGGTTGTCCGCTGAAGCTTGAAAGCAAAAGAATTAAAAGCTTGCGGAGTCGGTTATCCACTGAAGCTTGGAAAGAAATGTTGAAAGCTTACGGAGTCGGTTGTCCGCTGATGCTTGAAAGCAAAAGAATTAAAAGCTTGCGGATTCGGTTATCCACTGAAGCTTGGAAAGAAATGTTGAAAGCTTACGGAGCCGGTTGTCCGCTGAAGCTTGAAAGCAAAAGAGTTAAAAGCTTGCGGAGTCGGTTATCCACTGAAGCTTGAAAGCAAAAGGATAAAAAGCTTGTGGAGTCGGTTATCCACTGAAGCTTGACAACAAAATGTAAAAAGCTTGTGGAGTCGGTTATCCACTGAAGCTTGAAAGACAAGTAGAAAGCTTGCGGAGTCGGTTGTCCGCCAAGCTTGAAGGGAAGGCTCAAAAGCTTGCGGAGTCGGTTATCCGCTGAAGCTTGAAAGCAAAAGGATAAAAAGCTTGTGGAGTCGGTTATCCACTGAAGCTTGACAACAAAATGTAAAAAGCTTATGTGGTCCTATGCCTATAGGAGCCAATAAAGGTATAGCTTATGAGCCTTCTGCCCGTTAAAGCTAAACAAAACGAAGCTTACGAGGCCCTATGCCTGCTAAAGCTAACAAGACATGACTTTTGGGGCCCTGCGCCCGGTAAAGCCAAACTACAACAAAACAAAACTTAAGAGGCCCTAAGCCTGCTAAAGCTGACAAGACATGACTTTTGGGGCCCTGTGCCCACCAAAGTCAAACTACAACAAAACAAAACTTAAGAGGCCCTATGCCTGCTAAAGCTGACAAGGCATGACTTTTGGGGCCCTGTGCCCACTAAAGCCAAACTAAAACTTAAGAGGCCCTATGCCTGCTAAAGCTGACAAGACAAAGCTTATGGGCCATATGCCCATTAAAACAGACGAAAGCTTAGAGACCCTATGTCTGCTAAAGCTAACAAAAGCAAAGCTTAAGGGCCTTGTGCCCGTTAAAGTCGAACAAAGCAAAGCTGATGAGGCCCTATGCCTACTAAAGCTAACAGTAACATGACTCTTGGGGCCCTGTGCCCGCTAAAGTCGAACAAAACAAAGCTTATGAGGCCCTATGCCTACTAAAGCTAACAGTAACATGACTTTCCGCTAAAGTCGAACGAAACAAAGCTTATGAGGCCCTATGCCTACTAAAGCTAACAGTAACATGACTTTTGGGGCCCTGTGCCCGCAAAAGTCGAACAAAACAAAGCTTATGAGGCCCTATGCCTACTAAAGCTAACAATAACATGACTTTTGGGGCCCTGTGCCGGCGAAAGTCGAACAAAACAAAGCTTATGAGGCCCTATGCCTGCTAAAGCTAACAATAACATGACTTTTGGGCCCTGTGCCCACGAAAGTCGAACAAAACAAAGCTTATGAGGCCCTATGCCTACTAAAGCTAACAATAACATGACTCTTGGGCCCTGGGCCCGCTAAAGTCGCACAAAACAAAGCTTATGAGGCCCTATGCCTGCTAAAGCTAACAATAACATGACTTTTGGGGCCCTGTGCCCGCTAAAGTCGAACAAAACAGAGCTTATGAGGCCCTATGCCTACTAAAGCTAACAATAACATGACTTTTGGGGCCTTGTGCCCGCTAAAGTCGAACAAAACAAAGCTTATGAGGCCCTATGCCTACTAAAGCTAACCATAACATGACTTTTGGGGCCCTGTGCCCGCTAAAGTCGAACAAAACAAAGCTTATGAGGCCCTATGCCTACTAAAGCTAACAATAACATGACTTTTGGGGCCCTGTGCCCGCTAAAGTCGAACAAAACAAAGCTTATGAGGCCCTATGCCTACTAAAGCTAACAAGCATGACTTTTGGGCCATGTGTCCACGAAAGTCGAACAAACGCAAGAAGTGATGTTGACTTTGTTGATGCATGAAATGATGAGACAATGCATGATATGAGATGACTTTTTTATTTGGTTGGTGAAAATCCTGTTTTTTTTTTCCTGTTTGATGCGTGAGATGCTTTTGATGAGTGATGCAGACCTTGATTATAATTTTTTTTAATGTGTGATGCATGATATGCTTTTTATCAATGAAAAAAAAAATCTGATTTTTTTTTTTTGCAAACACCTCTTTGATCCTTGACTCCTTAGATTTTTTATTGCAGCCGAGATTGAGGATGAGCTGGAGTGAGACTCCTTGATTTTGATCATCACTTATTTGTTGAACCGATGTTTACTTCTTGCCTGAGATATGCTTCTTTGTGATGATTATCCCAATTGGATGAGATTGCCTGATCAATCTTTCAAGGATGTGACTTGCCCCAGCCTTCATGTATTGGGAGCTTTTCATGGCTTGTCCTCTTAAACTGCCCCAGTTTATCAGTTTGAGGAGACTTCTTGTACTCTGTTTGTATTTGACCCTAATTTTTGCGTAGGTCGCTCTTTGCGAGTTTTCAACCTACCGGGTCGCTCTAACTTTTGCCCAGGATGCCTTTTCAGGTTTTCAGTCTGGCGAGCATTTTTGTTTACTTTTTATTTTCCTTTTTGATTTTGATTTTTCTCTTTTTTTTTCTTTTTTCCTTTTTTTTGGATAATTTCGCCACCCTTATTCGTGAAGATCAAAGTTTCTTGCTTGATTGCCAACTGAGATGCCACTTTCCCCTTGTATTAAGAGTTCTTCTGGCCAGAGTTGTTCATCAAAGATTTATCATTAGATGGTTAAATTGTACTGTTGAACTCATGTTTACCTTACCTGAAGCATCATGTAACAAACTTGCATGGATTCAAAAGTATGACAGGAAAAGACAATATGGCCTGAACAACTTCTCGATTTGTGTGAGAAGTTTGACAACTCAAATGGTATTCGAGAGAACAAAAATGAAGCAAGATGCACAAGAGATGATATGAAGATCAGAAGGGTGTTGCCCCACTTTGGATTTATTTGATCATGGCGATTGACTCGATATATGTTGCTTGGGAACAAATTTACCTCAGAACAATTCCCTTGAGAATTGAGTGGCCCTAATGTAAGGTTCCCAGAATGAAGTTGCCCCAGTGTATGGCACTTGATGAGGAAAACTTGAGAATAGTGTTGCCCCAGTGTAGGGTATCCAATAATGGATATGCTCTGGGATAAGGCCCCTCGAAAGCACAGCTTTGCCCCATGTAGATCTTGCTCTAACTTTGGTTAGGCCCTTGAAGGTTTTTAGTCTAGCGAGCTTTCCCTTTTTTTCATTCTTTTATCTTTTTTTTTTTATTTTTTTTAGAGGAGCAATTAGTTAAAATCTCGGAAGAGGACAAACTTTTTTGTCTCAAAAATAAAGTTGATGAAAAAGTAGCAATCATTCATTGATTAGAATGGACTTTTTGAAGCTTGTAACGTAGCCAATGGTAGAGGGTCATGAAAGGAATGATATGAGGCTCAAACAAATGTTTTAAGGTTGAATAGGACCAAGGATCCATGATCTTTTCGATTTCCATGAACATTTGTTTTCATCTAACTTTCCCACTTTTCTTCCTCTTTTTTGCATGAGGTTTTTCATCATTTTCCTTTCTCCATCTTTATTTCTTCTTTTTTTTTTCTTTTCTTTTCTATTTTTTTTTTTTCACTTTCTCACTTTATGATTCATAATCACCATTTCTTTCATAATTACCCCTCATTTAGGGGTGATCCTTGTCCAAGGTTCTTTGAAGAAAAGTTTCAAGCTCAAAAGGGGTAACAAGGGATATTTTGCTAAGGATAGAGAAAGAAGGCCAATCTTCATTTCAAATCATGAATGCTTATTTTTTAAAAACTTTATTTTAGAGACAAAGATGTCACTCACCAAGTTTTATTTATTTGCTCCTATTTTATTTTCTTTTCCTTTTTCTTTTCATCATTTTTTTGAAAGGGCGTGGGCACAGGTGGGCTGATCAATGCCCCACAAAGAACTTCAAATAACGCGAGCTTAATGAACAAAACCAAGGATAATACTTGGGGAAGGAAAAGAGAATCTGAGATATGAGAATGTGGAAGATGATGTAAAGACTGGATGAGACAAGGTATGGATGCAAATCCATTAAATTAATGCTTCAAGAAAGTGAACATGGTTCAAGTATTCCATGATAAAATACAATGTAACCACCGTTTCATGGTAAACCACTAATGAACCAATCTAGCTTGGGTTGCCTAGAAATTCCTAAGACGGGGACCGTAAAGTGTTGGCACTTCTCACAACCATTAGAATGCGAATCTTTGGTGATGTCATTGTAGCTTTCTTCTTGAAGTCTGAGAAGTCCACTAGAAGATAACCTTTTTAGAGAGGTCTCAAGATTGACATGCCCTACTTGACTTCTGATAAATGACTGTGAAAGCGTGCCCCTCAGCTTCATTGGCATCCGAACCTGCATGATCGGGTACGATGTTGTGATCCGTATTTTCAGAGCACTTGAGCAAGTATTATTTCCAGCTTCACCTCATGATCCATGGTTTAATTGGCATTCTTTTCATTGAAAGCGCGGCGGTTCCATTTTCTCCAAGGAGCACAATGCATGGAATGATTTTTTTTATTTTTTTATTATTTTTTTTAATAAACTTTTAACTTAAAAAGGAATGAGTATATGAAATGTATGAAAAAAAGTTTTTTTTTTATCCAAAAGGTATTAATGCATGATATGTATGAAAAAGGAATATTTATATTGACTCAAAATTTTAATGCATGTGATGCATGAAGGCACTTTTTATTCACAAAACGACAATGCATGAGATGAGCTTCTTATTTTTTAGATGAATCAATTTTTTTATTAATGCTTGAGATAAATTATTTTTTATTTAATGAACGGCTGATATGAATTTTTTTTAATGATGAGATTGACATAAAATGTAATTGATGCATGAAATGTATGAATTTTTATTTTATTGGTCTGAAAAGTTTTTAGTGATGCGTGCATAAAATGAAGGAGATGCATGGCTTCTTATTTTTTCCTTTTTTCTTCTTATGAATGCTTGAGATAAATGATTTTTTTTTGTAATGAACGCATGAGAGGAATGCATGAAAATGGTTTTTTTTTATGAACCTAACAAAATATTTAATGCATAAGATACAAAATATACAAAGAATATGAATGAGTTACAGAAAGATGATTTACACAAATCCCCTTTTTTACCATTTATGGAAATGCATGAGATATAAACGTGATTATTCATGTTGCAGAAAAAGGTGGAATGTGCTCCCTTTTGTCCTACATGGCTCATATCCTAAAGTTTGAATTTCTGAGGTCGAGACCCTATTTTGGTAGGCTACTAATGGCATTTTATGTGCATGACTTTCGGGACAGATCTAGATCCCTAAACATATGGTCCCGGATTACCCTCATCTAAAAGATAAGGATCTGAATCCATGAACCTCACCACGGGACTGAAAAGTCACAATATGGCGGTCCATGTTTCGGTAGCAATCCGAGCGGGAGAATCAATGTCATCGGGCGCAAAAGCGTCACAATAACATCACCAAGCCCCTTCTAATCCTACGGCATTCCAAGACTCGGGTATAGAGCCCAAAAGTGTGTGAGTATGTGATGGTGATGTGTGTGCTGGGAGCAAGCAAACCTGCACAAAACCCAAAAAACTAACCCCAAGCCTGCAAAAGAACAACCAACATTTACAAGGGTTTTCTACCCTAAGGTTGCAAGAATGTACAAAGACATTTGTTAAGACATATAATACTATATACAAAACAAATAAAACAAAGAGGGGTAAAACTAATATTTTCAAAGTTATTAAAAGAAGTTGCACAACCAACTATGATAGGCCTGACTCTCTAAAATCCCCAGTGGAGTCGCCAGCTGTCGCGACCGTCCCGTCCGGGAGCCGCGAAAAGAACGATAAAAACAGAGGAGTCGCCACCAATATTTTATTTGGGAAAAACATTGGGAAAACCATTTATTTTAAGGAAAACTGGCCTAAAAAAGAGAGAGATGAGTCCGGGAGTCGGTTACGAGTAGGGAAGGTATTAACACCCTACGTCGCCCGTTTAAAAACGGTACCTCAAGTTAATTGTGCAAAAATCATTTTAATAACCTCTTAAATATTTATTTTACCCCAAAAATTATTTACAAGAAATAATTATTCTTTTATTTTTAATATTTTAAATCTTTTATTAATTTTTTTACGTTTTTTAAAATTATTGTTTATAAAAACTAAATGAGGTTGAACATGGCACATGAGTCCACAGGGCAACCTCAAATCTAAGGGACTGAACATGGCACCGTGTCCATAGAGCATCCCTAAAAATAGAAAAGTTTATATATTTTTGATTAATTATTTTAACATAAGAAGAGACACAAAAAAAGGAAAAATTAGTTTTGGCCCGACAAGATGATTTATCTTGCTCCTACGTATTCCCGGGTGCGATGGGAAACTCAAAGCCACGTAGTTCTCTTTTAGAAAAGATTTGATTGATTGGTTGATTGATTTTAATTTTTGATAAAAGATTTGATTTTGTTTTGATTTTATTTTTAAAAAAAAAATTATTTCAGAATAAATCCACTTTTGTATAGAGTCCAAGATAGCAGTGCTATACGATAAACCCTTACAATTCATACGACACTTGAGGATGAAAAATCATACATCAACATCGTAGATTGTTGCGTAAATTAAAAAGATTTTTATAAAAGTGAAATTGGGTGAAATTGATTAAAGGATAAATTAAAAAAACATTTAATATTTTTTTAACGGGAATTCTCTCTTGCACGGGGTTAAAGATAGCAAAGCTATACGATGAACCCTTACAATTCATACAACACTTGAGGATGAAAAATCATACATCAACGTTGTAGATTGTTGCGTGAATTAAAAGAATGTTTTTATTTTATTTATTTTTTTACAAAAAAAAAGGTTGTTAAAAGAACACATTGAAAATATTTTATTATTCTTAGTAAAAGGGAATTCATTTTTGCACAGGGTTCAAGATAACAGAGTTATACGATGGACCCTTACAATTTATACAACACTTGAGGATGAAAAATTCATACATCAATGTCATAGATTGTTACGTGAATAAAAAAAAATTTCCTTTTTACTGTTTATGAATTTTGTCTTAGAATGATATTTTTTTATTTTTACTTTATAACAACAACAACCAGTAACAAGTTTTGGCCATATAACAAACGAAATCAACAGAAACCCAACCATCAACAAAACCCGGTAACATATTTGAACGATAAGAAGCGAGACCAAATAAAAGGAAAAGTGAGTAAAAAAAAAAAAAGAAGAGCAACATCGAAAAAGCTTCCATTTACCCACAAAAGTGCAGAGGAAGAAAAAGGAAAGGGGTTGAAGCGGGGAGTACAACGACAGATCTGGGGCGTGATTAAGGACGGCGCGCTTCGCGGCGGCGACGGGGAGAGAGAACGACACAGCGGCGCTGCGGCTCCGAGCTGGTGGCGGACAGAAACGGTGGGCGGCGGCAAGACGAGGCCGCGATGGATGCGGTGGTCACGCGGAGGAGGACGAACCAGAAAAAACCCGGATCTGCAACTTCCAAGTGGTTGAAAGTGTCTTGAACAGTGGTTAGAAGTTCTTCAGGAAGAGGAAGAAGAAGGTATGAGAAGGCCTTAAGCTTGTCCTTGTAACATACCTTTTTGTGTGTTTAAAAGAATGGTTTAGTTTTTTTTTTTCCGGAATCGGTGGTGTTATTGTAGGAAGTTGAGACTGGGCTGAGGAAGATAATGGAAAGGATTCAAGGTGTTTTTAGTTTTGCTTCAATGGTGTTTGCTGAAATTTTTCTATTTTTCTGGTTTGTTGTTGTTGGGTTGTTGAAGAAGAAGAAGAATGGAAGATGAAGCAGGGAGGGAGAAAAAGAAATAACGTGAAAGGAAGAGAGAAAAAGGAAGGAAAAAAAGAAAAAAAGTCAGAGAGGGGGGGTTCACGCCAGGAAGAGATGTTATTTTGATTTTTGCTGCTGGTCCCCCCTTTTTACAATGCAGCCGCATCGTATATATACAGTGGAATCAAGGGAGATGATGACAAAAAAATTTCTGTTGCCAGCTGTGTGGAGGGGGACAACATTGTTGGGGTGTTGCTGCAAAACAACTTTATGCTTTGGGTGGTACAAAGAATAGGGACCACTCATTCTGCTTAAAAATTTTTTTACTTTTTTTTTTACTTGGGCTTGGATGGTTGGGCTCAAACCTTGTAACAAAAGTGGATTAGGTCTGGTCATGTAATTGGGCCTAGAGAATTAACAAATTATTTTATTTTTGATTTTTTTTTCCATCTTTTATTTTTTTAATTTTTTTTTGAAATATTAATTAAAAAGAAGATCCGGACAAAATTAGGTGTTCACAATCATCTTTAATTAACACTCTAGCCATTAAGTACTAGAGATTACCACCTTGACCATCATGCATCAAGGCCCCCTTGGCCACTAGGCTACCAAGGTACAACATATCATCACTTGTCTTTTGTTTTCAAGTTCGTTTGGTGTCTTATTAAATCTTTTAAGGCATTTGGGGAGAAACCCCTGTTTCTGAATTATTCAGTGTTCTGGTCTGCACAGGTGAGCACGGGCGTGCTGAGATCACAATCAAGCACGGTCGTGCTGACTGTTGAGCACGGGCGTGCTTAAGCAACGTGACCTTTCTTGATTTTGAACTGGAGCACGGGTGTGTTCCTTGTTAAGCATGGTCGTGCTCAATGGAGCGTGGCCGTACTGATCTGAGCAGAAGGGTCACAGACCCTTGCCAAATCCTAGGGATATTTCACAGATTCAAACCTATTGGCTTTTACTAATCCATTGAACATCAGTTTTATTAATCTTGATTAGATATCCTTGTCTTACAATTAAGGGGAATTAGTCCTTTAATCTCAGTTTCACATTAATTGTACATAATCACTCATGGATCAATCCCTAGAGTCTTTAACTAAACCTTTTGGCATAAACATCACCCTCGTTACTATCATTCAATTTTATGAACAAAGGGAAACAACCTCCCTTAATATTGTTAACAGTTTTAACGTTTTAACATCATAACGTTCACAACATCAATCAACAATCAATAACATCATAAACTCGTTATAAACATGGCATCATCACATCATCATATTCATAACATACAACATTTATTAACAATAACAACATGCCAATATCATCATTGCAAATAGTTAAACATCAAATAGTAATTAAGCATATAGGCATATAAACATGTTATCATACAATAGGGTCATGGGTAACCCTTCGTTTTATGCTACCCCAAGCCTACATACTCATATTATTCCTTCTCCCCATACCTGGTATGAAGAATTCAATTTAAAATGAAGACGGTCCTAAACTAGTTCCCTCGAACAGCTCGACGAACGATTCAAGCCTTGGCCAAAACAAAAAGGTTAACCAATTAGTTTCCAATTCAAAACAAGAAAAGGAACTAAGAATGTGAAGAACTATTACCTTTACTAATTGGCACTACGGGTGATTGACTCTCCCAACAAAGCAAGAACTCCACAAACTGATTGGGTTCAAAAGGGAAGAGTGAGAGAGACTGCCATCACACTTAGGGTTACCTAAAGTGCCAATTTTGAGGGTTTGACTTGTAACCCTCGCCGTTAGCTCTATATTTATAGATTCTGACCTGAGCACGGTTATGCTCCTTGTTGAGAACGGTCGTGCTCAACTTAGCGTCAGCGAGATGCATTTTCACTTGAGCACGGTCGTGCTCCCAATTGAGCACAGTCGTGCTCCCAATTGAGCACGATCGTTCTTGTGGCTCAGACAGCCACAAGGCACGTGCATCAAGCACGGGCGTGCTGACACATGAACACGGTCGTGCTCATGCATCAGGATGGGATTCTAAGCCTAGAAAATCCCACTTAGCCCCAAAGACAAAACTAAAGCAATCAAGGCACACACAAAAGCATTTATACGAAAAACGGGGTGTTACAATTCCACCCCCTTATAAAAAAATTCGTCCTCGAAATTTATACTCACCTCGAACGAAGAGACGCGGGTATGCCTCCATCATCTTGATCTCAAACTCCCATGTAGCACTCTCCTCAGTTGCCCCGCTCCAAACGACTTTAACCAAAGGAATCTCTTTGCCTCTCAACTGCTTCACCCCTCGATCTTCAACTCGAAGGGGTTGTACCTTGAAAGTAAAGTTCTCTTTTAACTAGATTGTGTCGGGTACTATCACATGGTTCGGATCATGAATGTATTTTATAAGTTGTGACACATGGAACACATTATGAAGTTTCGACAAGAACGGTGGCAAGGTTATTTGGTCAGCAACTTCACCGACTCTTTTAAGGATTTGGTAAGTAGATGAATTTGGGAGTAAGTTTCTTCGATTTCATCACTCTACCAACCCCAGTTGTTGGAATAAATCTGAAGAATACATAATCGCCTTCCTGGAATTCTAGCGCCTTCCTCCTTGTGTCATGGTAGCTCTTTTACCTACTTTGTGCTATTTTCAACTTTTCCCGAATTATCCTTACTTTTTCAGTGGTTTCTTGCACTACCTCAGGTCCTAGCACCACCTCAGGTCCTAGCACCACATTGTCACCAGGTTCACTCCAACACAAGGGTGTCCTACATCTCTTCCCATAAAGAGCCTCATAAGAGGTCATTCCAATACTGTAATGGAAGCTATTGTTGTAGGTGAACTCTATCAGGGGCAAAAACTTGTCCCAACTACTAGACTGTTCTAGCATACACGCTCTCAACAAGTCCTCTAAGGACTGGATGGTTCTCTCAGACTGCCCGTCAGTCTGTTGGTGATAGGCTGAACTTAGCCTAAGCTTGGTCCCTAAAGCCTCATGCAAACTGTTCCAGAACCTAAAGTTAAACCTCCAGTCTCTATCTTACACTATGCTATAGGGTACACCATGAAGCCTAACTACCTCTCTGATGTATAACCTAGTCAACTTTTCCAAAGGGTATTCCATGTTCATAGAGATGAAATGGGTAGACTTAGTCAATCTATCCACAACAACCCAGATAGCCTCAAAACAATCTGGAGTCCTAGGGAGTCCAGACACAAAATCCATGGAGATACTATCCCATTTCCATTCTGGGATACTTAGAGGTTGCAACTTTCCTGATGGTTTTTGATGTTCTATCTTAGCCTTCTGACACACTAAGCACGCGTAAACGAACTCAACTACATCCTTTTTCATCCTAGGCCACCAAAACATGCGCTTAAGATCCTGGTACATCTTGGTGGCACCTGGGTGCACACATAGTCCACTCTTATGTCCTTCTTCAAGGATCAACTTCCTAAGCTCCGGAACGTCTGGTATACAAACTCTATCCTTGAACCTCAAAACTGCATCACTTCCTTCCTTAAAACTAAGGTCTCTACCCTGAGCAAGCAACTCTCTCTGATCTAAGAGAAATCGGTCTATCTTTTGGACCTCTCTAACCTGATCCATCAAACTGTTGGTAACCTTCAGGGCCCGTTTGGTGGTTAGGATAAGAAAGACAGGATATGATAAGTGTCTGAAACTGTTGTTTGGTGAGCCAGCATGATAGGATAAGTCAATCCTGTCACTTATCCTATCCTATCAATCTAGTTAAAATTTTATCCTGAGGAGAGGGCTGGGTTAGAACTCAACAGGATAAGATAAGCTGATTTTTTTTTCGGTAACAAGTAGGATAGGGTGATTTAAAGTATAATAAAATATAAAAATATATAATATATAAAATAATTAAAGTATAATAAAATAATAATTTAAAGTATAATAAAATTTAGCATGATTACCAAAAAAAGGTATAATAAAATATAAAATATTTAAAATAATAAAAATATTAATAATCAATTTTAAGATTTATTTTTATTTTATCACAATGCTAAGTTTGTTATTTTATATTATTTTTAAAAACTGTAAAATATAAAAAATTATTCTAATAATTTAACTATATGTAAAGTAAAAACAAAAAATGAATATTTAAAATATAAAAAATTAATTTTAGTTAGACAATATTTAAAAAATTTTAAACATTATATGTAATTTTATCTTAAGGATAATTTTGTTTTTATATAAATTTAAATAATGAAAATTATTATAAAAAAAAAGTAAATCTAATAAAAGATGAAAACATTTAGAATAAAAATGAAAAATTTTAAAATTCATACTTAAATTATAATACTGTCCAGTTGGTTATTGGTGGACACCAAACGTCGGATAGGATAACAGTTTATCCTGCTCATATCCTATCCTACTCCTATCCTGTTCTCTTATCCTATTCGTCCTTATCCTTTCCCGACCACCAAACGAGCCCTCAAGGTTCCAAGCCTAATGCTCTTAGGGGTAACTTCCCAAGCTAAACTCGGATCTCTAAACTCTTCGATCAGATCCATCTCCCAAACCATTAAAGAGGAGACGTGCAAGGTTTTTCTACTTAAGGCATCGGCCACTACATTGCCTTTTCCTGGGTGGTAGGTTAGATCAAACTCGTAATCCTTAAGAAACTCCATCCATCTACGATACCTCATATTGAGCTCTTTCTGATCGAACAAATATTTCAAAATCTTATGATCGCTAAAAACTTCAAACTTAGCTCCATAAAGGTAATGCCTCGAAATCTTTAAGGCAAACACCACAGCTCCTAACTCTAGGTCGTGTGTAGGGTAGTTCTTCTCATGGGCTTTCAACTGCCTAGAAGCATAAGCCACTACCTTACCATCTTGCATCAACACTCCGCCTAAACCTTGCTTCGATGCATCACAGTACACTATGAAAGGTTTACTAGGATCGGGTAAAACTAAAACGGGTGCTAATGTTAACCTATCCTTCAAGGTTTGGAAACTCTACTCATACTTAGAGTCCCACACGAACAACTGCCCCTTTTTGGTGAGACAGGTTAAGGGTAAAGCTATCTTAGAAAAACCTTCTATGAACCTCCTATAGTACCCTGCTAAACCCAAGAAACTCTTAATCTCGGTCACTGACTTTGGCGCTTCCCAGTGGAGCACCGTCTCTACCATAGCCGGATCCACGACTATCCTACCTTTAGAGATGACGTGAACTAAGAAACTTACCTCCTCTAACCAAAACTCACACTTAGACAACTTAGCATACAACCGCTTCTCCTTAAGGGTCTGTAAGACAACCCTCGAGTGTTCCTCATGTTCCTCCTTAGTCTTGGAGTACACTAGATGTCGTCTATGAACACTACCACAAACTTATCTAAGTAAGGGTGGAAGGTCTTGTTCATGTAATCCATGAACACAGCAGGAGCATTGGTCACATCAAAGGGCATAACCATATACTCATAGTGACCATAACGCGTCCTAAATGCTGTCTTCGGGACGTCCTCAGACTTAACCCGAATCTGATGGTACCCTGACCTCAAATATATCTTCGAGAAGACACAAGCTCCTATTAGATGGTCCATAAGATCATCAATACTAGGGAGAGGATACCGATTCTTAACTGTCACTTTATTGAGTTGCCGGTAGTCGACATACAACCTCACACTGTCATCCTTCTTCTTTACTAACAACACTGGTGCTCCCCATGGGGATATGATAGGTCGGATGAACTACTTCTGCATCAGATCCTCTATCTGTTTCTTCAACTCAGCTAGCTCTAGAGGAGACATCCTATAGGGTGCTATGGATATAGGCCCGGTGCCAGGCACTAAATATATGGTAACCTCCACATCCCTTTCTGGGGGTAGTTCGTAAACATTCCCCGGGAACACTTCAGGAAATTCTCGCACAACAAGCTCGCTTTCAACATCAGGAGGATTCTCTACTTCCAGGGAAGATAGCATCATGTACACTTGGGCATCTTCATTCATCGAAGCCTTAACTTGGTTGGCAAAGAGAAACCTTGGATCCCTAGACACCACAGGAGTTCCAAAAACTATAGTTTTATCAAAACAATTTAAAAGGACATGGTTGGAAGATAAACACTCCATGCAGAGAATAACATCAAGGTCCTTTAAGGGTAATAAGAATATTCTTGCATGCATGAGCAGTAAGAACAAGTTTATTCGTGGGTGTGGCAACAATCAAATCACACTCAAGAAGTGTCACATGCAATTTAAGATGCTTAACACATTCATGTGATACGAACGAGTGAGTTGCACCTGAATCAAACAATACATTTAATTAAATTCCATTAACGAGGCGCATACCTTGGATCAAATCTTCATATTTGGAGGCCTCGGCTCCACTGAGAGTAAAGACTCTCCCCGTGGTCTTTAGTTGGTTGGCTTGAGGCTTCTGACTCTTGCTAGCACTTTGTGGCTCTGACTTTCCTCATTCGTAGTTCCGGCTGATGTGGCCATACTTGCCATACTTGAAGCAGATGATGTCCGTTTCCTTGCACTGAGTAGTAAGTGTCCTTGTCCGCACTTGCCGCACCGAAGGGGTCTAGAATCGGAAGAACCCTATATCTTGGACCTGTCTGAAGAAAATTGGGGCTTCTTGCCATCCCGCTTGAAGTCCCGGCCAGCTGGAGCAAGACGCGACTTCCACTTGTTCCCTTGATCACTCTTCTTGTTGCTCTGACTGTCTGATCCCTTGGAGGCTGACCCTCCAGACTTGTAGGCATCTTCAAAGATCCCACACTTGTTCACTAAGACTGGGAAGACTCTGATCTCCTGATAGCTGATAGCATGCTTAATCTCTGGACGCAGACCATCCTCAAACTTCACGCATTTGGAGCGGTTGTCCGTCACATACTGATACAGCGTATAGTAACGTCCAAGCTCCTCGAACTTAGCCGCATACTCCCCCACTGACATGTTGCCCTGCTTCAACGCTAAGAATTCCATCTCCTTCCCCGTGGATGGATGTCACCGAAAGTACTTATGTTGGTCATTGCATCCCATAGCTCGGAAGATCTTCTCGGTCTCCCTTATCCACAACAAGGCACCCTCAGGATCATAAGCTCCCTTGAAGAATGGCAGATTGTTCCGCTGGAACTTGTCAAGACCCTGAAACTCACTGGTCCTCCGTTGTTGTTGGTGTTCTGGTTATGGCCTAACGCGTTGGCAATGAGTGCCTAAGAGTCTGCGATAGCCTGGTCGTTTCTGCCTCCTCTTCCTGCCATAAGTTCCTGTAAGTGCTGTTGAAACCAAAGTGGTTTTGGATTTAATAATCTCTAAGTTTTGATGCTAACAAAAGGATTAAATTTTCTTGGCAAAGTGTTAGTTGAGATCTAACAAATGAGTTCAGTTTATGCAGGAATATCCAAAATAATATAAGGTATACAATGATTGGACTCGTGCAAAGAATTACCCGTCCAAAAGTTATTTAAACTGTTTATATTTTAATTGATAAGTAGACCGGTAGACGAGGCTATAAATGAATACCTAAATAACTGGTTAGGTATAGCAAGTCCAAAGACTTGAAATTAAGCACGTCCATTTTGCCACGTCAGCAGACGAGGGCTATCCTTGTAACTCAAGTGCCTAAACTAAAATTCAGTAGAAGTCCATAGTGCCACGTCATTGGACGGAGCTTCTCATTAAGGACTTAGCAGGTCCAAAGTCTTTTGTAGACGAGCTCTTCTACCTTATTAGTAGACGAGCGCTTCTACCACTTTAGTGGACGAGCGCTTCTGCCACAACAGTGGACGAGCAGAATTAAAATCTTGTATAGATGCGTTCTTAAAACTAAGTATACGGTTCTATATGTTTACTACCTTGAATGTGATTTAATGCAATATGGTCTACAATGAATTTATTTCAAATGATTGATATTTATTTCAAATGAATATTTGTTCTTCTCATTTGTCTTTATCCGATTTAATGTCTTATTTCCCTTGAGAAAATTGATAGTACTATCAAAGAAATACAAAAAGTAAATAGTACAATTGGAATAGCAAAACGATCTGTACGTTGACAACTTTATTGTTGAACAAAAGTCAAGTTATACACAATGGAGGAAAGAAAGGTTTTAAGGTACAATTGCTCAGAACTGTGAGCCTCCATTTAGTGATTCTCCGATAACCAAAGATACTTTTCAACATGGCCAAAATCAAGCTATCAGTCACAACGGATATCACCCATTTAATGATATCTCTAAACAGGATTATTCGAAGTAATCGTTGAAGAATTACAAGAGCAGAAGAAGGTCACTATATAAGTAAAAGACCTCGGATACTGAAGAACAACTTTTGCTAACCTAACTTCTGCCAATACATTTCTTGAGAAGACAAGCTCTTATTCTTTCATTCTTTTAAAAGTAAAAGTCTGTAATCTTTTAGTTTGAATATTGTTGTAATATTCAACCGATCTTAAATCATCATACTCTCACACTTAGTGAGTTAAGAAGATCAACCTTTAAATCTCTGTGGTAGAGTTAGAGCCTTAAGAGGCTTGGTAAGAAAGGAATACTTGTAGCCTCAAGAGGTGTTGAATACTTGTTGTGTAATCTATTTGGAGAAATAGTGGAAAAATCCTTCAAGTCGAAGGGACTGGACGTAGCTCTTGGTTGGATGAGAGTGAACCAGGATAAAATCTCTTGCGTGAATTTTATATCCCTAAACTCTTCAGTTTATTTACTTATACTAACTATAGGGTTTTGATATTGCTTTTGTTGATCTTTTAAAAAGGATTTCTTGTGTGCTTAATCTTTTTATCTTCTGCTTGTGAAAAAGTTGTTCAAAAGGGTTTTTGCGAAGGTTCCTCACAAGTGAAGGAATCAAAGATAAGCATGCTGGTTCACCAGTATGAGCTATTCAAGATGGCTGATCATGAAACTATAAACTAGATGTTTGGAAGATTCCAAACAATCACCAACAGTCTCAGGTCTCTTGGAAAGGTCTATGAGAATAGAGATCGTGTGAGAAAAATTCTGAGAAGTCTCTCAAAGCAGTGGAGACCTAAGGTAAATGCTATCCAGGAAGCAAAGAATTTGAATACTCTTTATCTGGAAGAGCTTTTGGGCTCATTAAAAGTTCATGAACTTGAACTTAATGAATAGGAAAACTCCAGAAAAAGAAAGTCCATTGCCTTAAAGGCCAAGAAGCTAGTTCCTCAAAGATGCTTAAAGTTGTTGAGTCTTCAGATGAAGCTGATTCTTCAAATAATGAAGATGACTCAGATGAGGATGAACTATCTTTCATCTCTAGAAAAATACAACACATGTGGAGAGAGAAATGTGGATTCAAAAGGAAGCAGCTCAACAAAAAATTCTCCAAGGAGAAGTCAGATTCCAAGGAGAAAGATCCACCCCTGTGCTTTGAATGTAAGAAACCAGGGCACTTCAAAGCTGACTGTCCAGAGCTAAAGGAGAAAAAGAAATTCTTCAAAAATAATAAAGGCTTGATGGCTAATTGGGAGGATCTTGACCTGTCTTCTTCAGATGAAGAAGATGAAGCAGGAGAAGAAGCAAACATTTGCTTCATGGCTGACACTGCATCAGAAAGTGAATTTACTGATGCTGAGGTAATAGAATCCGATCCATCTACTCTTCAAACTGTTTTTGATGAATTGCTGCATGAATCATGCATACTGTCTAAAGAGTATAAGAGTCTCAAAAAGAAGTTTACTAAACTTTCTAGAGACTTTGATAAGGTCTGCACAGTAAATCAACCTTAGGGATGAGAATGAAACATTAAAATCAAAATGTTAGTCTGACTGACAAGACTAAGTGTAAGTCAAATAGCTATAGTGAAGTTGAAAAACTGAAACAAGATGTGACATACTTGACAGACTGTGTCAAATCTGGTTGGTAGCTCAGATAAATTAAATCTTATATTAAGATATTCTAGATCACCACGTGACAAATCTGGCATTGGTTATGATAAAGAGAAGCAAGATGCATCTCTGAATAAACCAAAAGTTCATACACAATATAAGGCTTTTAAAGCCCGTCAACAGCATACTAAGTCAAAACCAAGCCCTTCCAATACCTACTGTAAAGTATGTGGAAAAAGTGGGCATATGTCATCTAAATGCATATATAACAAGCATGCAAAGCATTCATGACCTATGATCGCTAACAAGAAAGGACCTACGTCAATTTGGGTACCTAAAGATAAGATAATCCCTGTTGCAGATCTGCTTAACTACAGGAAAGAAACAGAAGTCCTGGTACTTGGACAGTGGATGCTCACGACACATGACAGGAGAAAGGTATATGTTCCAAGACCTTAGGCCCAAAGATGGTGGCTGGGTCACCTTTGGAGGAAACCAAAAAGGAAAGATAATTGGTATAGGTAAAATGGGTAAGCATCCTATTCCCTCCATTGATAATGTTCTGTTAGTAAATGGTCTTAAACACAATCTTCTTAGCATTAGTCAATTATGTGATAGTGGGTTTGCTGTTTCATTTAATAAGAATATGTGTTCTGTCAAGAAAGCTGATGGATCACTCTTATTCACAACCCAGAGGCAAAACAATCTGTATAATATTGACTTAGAGGACCTCTCAAATCAAAGTGTCTCATG
This sequence comes from Sophora flavescens, assembly GCA_030762895.1. Taxonomy (NCBI): domain Eukaryota; kingdom Viridiplantae; phylum Streptophyta; class Magnoliopsida; order Fabales; family Fabaceae; genus Sophora; species Sophora flavescens. The sequence goes on along the minus strand of CM061069.1, from coordinate 87,759,425 downwards.
TCTAATGTCCATTGAGGATGAGCGATGGATTTGGCACAAAAGATTAGGTCTTGCAAGTTTGAGATTAATCTCAAAACTGAAAAAAAGCATAACCTTGTAAGAGGTCTACCAAACCTTTGTTTTAAATCTGATGCTCTCTGTGATGCATGTCAGAAGGGAAAACAAGTCAAAGGTTCCTTTGAATCTAAGAATGTTGTTAGTACCAACAGAGCACTAGAATTGCTACACCTTGATCTCTTTGGTCCAACAAGGACTGCTTCTGTCAGTGGGAAGAAATATGGTCTTGTTATAGTAGACGACTATACTAGATGGACATGGGTTATGTTCCTTGCTCACAAGGATGAGTCATTCAAGGTCTTTTCTGTATTCTGCAAACGTGTACAGAATGAAAAAGGCATGTGTATAGCTTCAATTAGAAGTAACCATGGGGGAGAATTTGTCAATGAGCTATTCCATGAGTTTTTTTTGAAGAAAGTGGTATTCAACACAACTTCTCAATACCAAGAACACCACAGCAAAATGGTGTGGTAGAGAGAAAGAACAGATCTCTTCAAGAGATGACTAGGACTATGCTCAATGACAATTCTGTCTCTAAGCACTTCTGGGCTGAAGCTGTGAACACTGTCTGCTACATTCAGAACAGAATATACATTAGACCTATTCTGAATAAGGCTCCTTATGAATTGTGAAAAGGTAGAAAACCCAACATTTCATACTTTCACCCCTTCGGATGTAAATGTTATATTTTGAATACAAAAGATCAACTTGGTAAATTTGATGCTAAAGTAGATAATGGAATCCTTCTAGGATTTTCTGAAACTTCAAAAGGCTTTAGAGTTTATAATTCTAGAACTCTAGTTGTAGAAGAACGTATTCATGTGAAATTTGATGACAAACATCCTGATAAGAGTCTATCAGAGCTAGATGAAGCTTTTGCAGATCTTGATCTAAACATCTCAGGAGAGAAACCAGAAATCAAGACTGATATCCAAGTAGATGACACTTCTCAACAACAACCTGAAACCTCTACCTCTCAACAGGAAAATGCTCAGAAATATTGATAATTCAGAAATTACCATCCTCAAGATCAAATCATTGGTGACCCCAATGACAAGCTGAGAACTAGGTCAACCTTCAGAGAACAAAGTGATTCTGCTCTTGTCTTTGAATGTGAACCGAAGACAGTGGACGAAGCTCTACCGGACGAAGGATGGATTCTTACTATGCAAGAAGAGCTAAATCAGTTTGAGAGAAGTGAAGTCTGGACGCTGGTTGATCCGCTGTCGCACACGGCTCAAAAACGAGTAATTAGAAAAACTGTAGCTAGGGAACGACAACTCGAGTTTCGTATCACAAGGACTCTTGGATTGTTATTAACCTTAAAATCAGTTTTTTTTTTTTTTTTTGGGGGGGGGGGGGGGGGTTAGGATTAAAGATTCAATTAATAAAAACAATGCAAATAAGTGGTTATCAATAAGCTAAAAACGATTAATCTACTGTTTTTGGTTTCCCAACTATCATTGATTCATATAAATTCCATGCCCTAAGCGGATTCTAATCCCTTTTCGATTGTAGCAGCAATTAAACAAGTGCAATTGACACTACGAGATATATGTTCCTATTCCGAATTAAGCAAACAGATTAAGGCCATCGTGAATTAAGCAAACACGATCGTACACACGCGAATTAAGCAAACACGATTAGAGTAAGGAACATATGATCATCGAAATAAATCAATACTTATCTATATAACTTGAATTAAGCAAACAAGACATATAGGGTAATATTGAAAGGGAATAGCAATAAGATTGGGAATTATAGAACCTCAAGTGTCGGCGGAAACCGATTACAGCAGATTAATCTCCGGTGATTAGTTCTCCATTGAAAACGCAATACAAAACTCAGAAAATTCGCAAAAACAGTGAATGAAAAGTTCTCTTCTAATCTGACCTAAAACAACAATTTATAATTTTCAGAATCTGCGCCCGCTCGCGGGGCGAGCAGCCTCTCGCGAGGCGAACATTAAAAGTGGCGCGAGTTCAAAATTGGGTTCTCGCGAGGCGAGATGGTGATTCGCGAGGTGAGACCAAAAGGGTGACACTCTCTGGCACAGTTGGGACTTCAGGCTCGCGTGGCGAGTAGTGATTCACGAGGCGAGACAGAAAGGGTGACTGTTGCTGTTCAGGCTGGTCTTCAGGCTCGCGAGGCGAAACTTCCAGAATTGCATTTTCCACTATTTTCTTCATTCCCTTGACTCTAAGTGCTTCCCTTTTAACCCAAAAATATGAAATAACAGTAAATGCTTTATTTGACTCATAATTAACTAAAACTACTTAAGAAACTCAAAATGTTGCTTGAGGACAATTAAATCCAAATTTGGGCGAAAATGAGATTGAACTCGAATAATTATCACAAAAACCATGATCTTACTAGTTATAAAACTAGATAACCAGAGGCTTATCAAAATACCCCAAAATTAAACTTTGCTTGTCCCCAAGTAAACTAAAACTCAAAAAGACTCAAACTTGGCAAGCTTAAAGGATTCAATCAATTTCGCACAAATTTCATGCAATCCTGACAAAACAAGTTTTCTTCAATGCTTTCCCACTTTTTGCAACAATGTAATCCCCACATTCATTTACTTTAAACAATTGAGAACTCCGTCATTCATGCAATCAGTAATCTGAGCAAGGGATCCAAGTTACACACAAAAGGTAGATCACCAATTTCAAACAATTGCCTTCCTCACAAGGGCATTTAATATTTCACTCATTCGCTCAATTTGTCTAGGCTATCAACTTTTCATTGAATTTCACATTTCAAGAGAACTTCCCACGAATTTGATTTTCATCTCAAACAAGGTTCCCACGAAAACATGCATGCAACATCAAAAGGTCTTTTAAAGGTTGTAATGGGGCCTGGCTAAAGATAGGATATTCAAAGGTACTAGGCTTAAGTCCCTAGGAACTAAGAGAGCATGAGCATTTTGACACATTGAACTTCCACTCGAATTCCTTTTTCCATTTTTCTTTTCGCTTTGGGTGACTACAACCTTTTTCTTCCAATACCCTTTTTTTTGACATTTTGTTCTTTTCTTCTTCTTTTTTCTCTTATTGTTTTTCTCTTCTCCTTTGCTTTTGGCTCCAACCTTTATTTTTCTTTTTCTCAACCCAGAATGACATATCAAACCTTGTAGCCAACCCAAACTTAGTTTCTTGCAACCCTTGTCTTGCTAAGCTTCCATGCTCTTCTAATCCTAAGATTGGGTTAATATGGTTTTTCCAGATTTTTGGCTTATAGCATAAGGTCATCAAGAAACAATAGGCTTATTAGGCTCAATGTGGCTAATTAGGGAACATGCATTAGGGATGGTTCTTTTTAGGCCAAGCAGTTATTTCAAAGAAAATTGCCTAAATCATCTGATGCAACCACATAAGCATGCAAACCATGAAGATATTCAAGCAAATCCGGGAAAGTGCAACTTAAAAGTGGTTCACACAATTAAAAACATGTTGGAGGATCAATTCCTCACCTGGACATTTTTCGCAAATTGTTTGACCGAGATTCAATCCCTAGTGTGTGCATCCCTTCACCCCAAACTTATCATAAATCATGCAATCACAACAAAATATCTCAAAGTTCAATTTTCAATTTTTCACATGGGGATCAATTTTCAATTTTCAAAACCTAGGGGGAAATTATCAACAACCAACACATATCATGCAATCCATCTACGCAAAATTTTATTAAAATCCAACAAGCTCACCGACACAAGACTCAACACACATACGACTCAAAGCAACACAAACAAGGAAAACAAAACAAAAACAAACAATTGGTTCCCTCCCCCACACTTAAGTCATACATTGTCCTCAATGAAAGAATACAAATATAAAATAAGAGTGAGGCAAAGGAGAAGGTGCTCCCTGATCAAGTTGTAGTGTAGGTGGGCTCTCCCAAGGAGAGCTCTTCAACGGTTGCATCTTTAGGCACCAAGCTCTCATGGAATAGCTTCAAGCGCTGCCCATTAACCTTAAAAACCTTGTTGGTACCTGCACTTTTTATCTCTACCGCACCATGAGGGAAAACATTAGTAACAATAAATGGGCCAATCCACTTGGATCGAAGTTTCCCAGCCATCACTCTTAGGTGGGAGTTAAACAATAAAACCTGTTGGCCCACAGAGAATTCCTTCCTAGAAATCATCTTATCATGGAAGTGCTTGATTTTCTCTTTGTAAATTCGAGAGCTTTCATAGGCTTCCAACCTAAACTCTTCAAGCTGCTGTAATTGGAGTTTCCTTTCAATGCCTGCTTTTTGCATTTCCAAATTATTGCTTCTGACCGCCCAATAAGCTCGGTGCTCAATCTCTAAAGGAAGATGGCATGCCTTACCGAACACAAGTCTACAGGGGGACATCCCTATTGGTGTCTTGAAAGTTGTTCTTTGAGCCCAAAGTTTTCTAGACGGAGACTCCAGTCCTTTCTGTTTGGCTGCACCACTTTCTCTAAGATCTGTTTGATTTCTATGTTTGAGATCTCAGCTTGCCCATTAGTTTGGGGATGATATGCAGTGGAGACCCTGTGCACAACTCCATACTTCCGGAGTAAATCTTCCATGGTGAGGTTGCAGAAATGAGTGCCCTGGTCACTCATGATAGCTTGAGGTATTCCGAACCTGCAGAAGATATTGGACCTGACAAAATTTGCAACAACTCTAGAATCATTAGTCCTAGTGGGGATAGCTTCCACCCACTTTGAAACATAATCAACAACAAGCAGAATATAGAGAAAACCAAAAGATGCAGGGAAATGACCCATAAAGTCAATTCCCCACACATCAAACACCTCACAGAAAAGCATAGGTTGCTGAGGTATTTCACTCTTACGAGTGATGGCTGCACCTGCTGTCTGACACCCTCTACAAGTGCGGTAAACCTCATAAGCATCTTTAAAAATGGTGGGCCAGTAAAAACCTGAATCTAGGATTTTTCTTGCAGTCCTCTGTGGCCCAAAGTGTCCCCATACTTGAGAAGCATGAGAAAAGTGCAGAATAGATTCAATCTCATAGTCGGGGACACATCTCCTAATTACCTGATCACTGCCAAATTTCCAAAGATATGGATCATCCAAAACATAATATTTGGCATCACTCTTGAGTTTGTGAAATTGTTCCCTAGTTGCACCTGTTGGAAAAACACCAGCAACAAGATAGTTAACAATATCAGCAAACCAAGGAGTTACCCCATGCAACTGTAAAAGCTGCTCATCAGGAAAGTCATCCTGAATGGGAGAAGGATCCTCATCCCTCTCTATTCTGCTCAAGTGATCAGCTACTAAATTCTCAGCTCCACTCTTATCTTTAATCTCCACACTAAACTCTTGGAGCAACAACATCCACCGAATCAATCTCGGTTTTGCTTCTGGTTTCTTCAACAAGTACTTTAAATATGCATGGTCAGTGAAAACAACAACCTTGGAACCTAGCAAATATGATCTGAATTTATCAAGAGCAAAAACAATAGCCAGAAGTTCCTTTTCAGTGGTGGTGTAATTAGCCTGCGCAGCATCTAAAGTTCTTGAAGCATAGTAAATAACATGGGAAGCCTTGCCCACCCTTTATGCAAGGACCGCCCCCACAGCATAGTTAGAGGCATCACACATAATCTCAAAAAGGAGGGTCCAGTCAGGAGGCTGGATGATGGGAGTGGAGGTCAATGCTTTCTTCAAGAAATCAAACACATTTTTGCAGTTGTCATCAAAGTTGAAAATGGCGTCATTCTTCAACAAGTTTGACAGAGGGAGAGCTATCTTGCTGAAATCCTTTATGAAGCGCCTGTAAAAACCTGCATGACCAAGAAAAGAGCGAATCTCGCGAACGCAAGATGGGTACGGCAGTGTAGAAATCACCTCAATCTTAGCAGGATTTACTGAAATACCTTTCTCGGAAATAATATGCCCCAAAACAATCCCCTGTTCGACCATAAAATGGCATTTTTCATAATTTAAAACAAGGTCAGTTTCAATGCATCTCTCTAAAACCAGATTCAAACTATGCAAGCATGCATCAAATGAGGAACCATAAACAGTGAAATCATTTATGAACACTTCGATGCAATTCTCAATATATTCAGTGAAAATACTAATCATGCATCTCTGGAATGTGCCAGGGGCATTGCAAAGACCAAATGGCATCCTCCTGTAAGTGGTCGCGCTGTCGCCACGCGCCAAAAAGAACGAGCGATTATTAAAATAATGTAGTGTAGAGCGACAACTCGGATATCGTCTCTCAAGGACTCTTTAGTGTTGTTATTATTAACAGAAAATCAAAAGTTAGTTTTTGGGGTTTTGAGATTGAAATAAAATAAAGAAAACAAAACAATGAAAACAAAGCAGTTAAAGAGAATAGCAAATAAACTAAAGACGATTAACCTACTGTTCTCGGTTTCCCACTATCATTGGTTCAAGCAAATCCAAGCCCTAAGCAGATTCTAAACCCTTTTCCGATTGTAGCATCAATTTACAAGCGAAATCAATACTACGAGACATACATTCCTATTCCCGAATTAAGCAAACGGGGTGAAGCACTCATGAACTAAGCGAACATGATTGAACACACGCAAATTAAGCAAACGCGATTATATATAGGAACATACAATCATCGAAATAAATCAATACTAATCCTATACATATCTGAATTAAGCAAACAGAAACATATAGAACAAGATCAAAAAAGGAATAGCAATTCAAATAGGAAATCCAGAACCTCAAGTGTAATAATGGAAACCAATCCCAGTAGATTAATCTAAGAGACTAGCTCTCCATTACAAAGGAAAAACAAAAGACAAGAATTAAACTACTGAAAGCTACTACTACTGCCTATCAAAGACTAGCCAAAACTGGCTAACTCTGACCTCCCTTCAGTTCTGCCTAAGACTGTCTTATATACACGTTTCTGGAATCAGAGGACTCGCGAGGCGAAGCCTCTCTCGCGACGCGGAAATTGTGAACAGTCTGCGTCTTTTGATCTTCTCGCGGGGCGAGCATATCCTTCGCGAGGCGAATCTCTTCAGATCCCAAACTGTAACGCCCGTGACCTTCAACATGCGCAAACCGTGATGGCTTCTGGTCTTCCAAGGCTCGCGAGGCGAATGGATGCTCGCGAGGCGAACGCTTCAACTTCAAAACTGCCACAGCCGTGATCTTCAACACGGGTAAACCGTGATCGTCTCTGACTTTCTGGGCTTGGTGACTCGCGGGGCGAGAGCTTATTCGCGGGGCGAACCAGTTTTATTTCCTTTTTATTAACCTGAAAAACAGAAAATAACATAAGTACTTTATTTAACTCTAAATCAACTAAATTAACATAAAAACACTTTACAGACTCAAAATACTACTTAAGGACAATCAAGTCTAATTTGGGTGAAAATGATATAAAATAAGCACAAAGCCAAGGTCTTGGCTAGTTATAAAACCAGTCAAACAGAGGCTCATCAGTAAGCAAAAGTGCCGAAAGGGCACGTGAAGGTTGTCTTTTCTTGATCCTCTGGTGCAATGTGGATCTGGAAGTAACCTGAAAAACCATCAAGAAAGCAATAGTGTGATTTACCAGCTAGCCGTTCAAGCATCTGATTGATGAACGACAAAGGAAAGTGATCCTTTCTAGTAGTCTGGTTCAATCTCCTGTAATCAATGCAAACTCTCCAACTATTCTGAACTCTAGTGGGAACAAGTTCATTATTTTCATTTTTCACCACTGTGAGTCCAGATTTCTTAGGTACAACTTGCACTGGGCTCACCCAATTACTGTCAGAGATAGGGTATATGATACCCGCGTGCAAGAGTTTTGTTACCTCCTTCTTCGCAACACCAAGAATCAAGGGATTGAGCCGCCTTTGGGATTGCCTAACTGTTTTAGCCCCATCCTCCAACAGAATCCTATGCATACACCTGGATGGGCTAATGCCTGGTATGTCGGCCAAGGTCCACCCAATTGCCTTCTTATGCTTCTTCAAAACCTCCAAGAGCTTAGTCCTGGTCAAAATCAAGGTTAGAGGAAATTATAACCGGAAGTTTTTCATTCCTCTCTAAATAAGCATATTTCAGATTTTCAGGAAGTGGCTTAAGCTCCAAGGAGGGTGGCTGCTTAATGGATGGTATGTTTGGGGCTGCCGTGCTGTCAAGAACTTCAGTTGAACAAACAACTTCACTTACACTGCCACCCTGCAAGGTAGCATCAATCTCAGCATAAACATCACAAAGGTCAGTGTTAGTACAATCAGAACATGAATAAACATCATCAAAACCAGAAATAGATGGAAAATCAGCAACCAAGTCATCATAAGTGTCATCAACAATTTCAGAGAGCAACTCTATTTGAAAAACAGAATGCTCTTCCAAGGGATGCTTCATAGCATCGAAAATGTTGAATTTTGCAACAATGTCACCAAATTCCATGGACATGGTTCCATCATCAACATCAATCTTTGTCTTTGCCGTTTTCATGAACGGTCTGCCCAGAATGATTGGTGATCTGCTTGAATTTGTTTCCTGCCATGTCCAGGATGTAAAAATCAGCAGGGAAAATCAGGTCATTGACTTGAACAAGCACATCTATTACTCCAATGGGGCGAGCATTGGTCCTGTTTGCCAACTGAATAGTAAGACTTGTATGCTCCAAGGGACTAAGATCAAGGTTGTTGAAAACAGAAGTGGGCATGACATTAATAGAAGCTCCTAAATACAACATGGAATTATCGAATTTAGTATCCCCAATAGTGCATGGAATAGCAAAAGTTCCCGGATCCTTGCATTTTTGTGGCATTGCCTGAGTGAGGGCTGAAACAGTAACCTTTTCAGGTGCATGCTTAGGTTGAATGAGGGCTGAAACATTTCGCCCCACATTGACTCTCTCATTACCCTTCAACCTCCTCTTGTGTGTGCACAAATCCTTCAGAAACCTTGCATATTTCGGAACCTGTTTAATCGCATCAAGGAGCAGAATGTTCACTGCCACCTTTCTGAATACATCCAGAATCTCTCTCTCTTTGTCTTCCTCATCAATCTTTTTACTTTTCAACACTCTTTTCGGGAAGGGAATTGGTGGCACATACTCCTTTTCAGCTTCAACAACAACAGAAGGTTCAGGTGCTACCTCAGCAACTTTCTTATTCTTTTCAGGGGCTGGTTCTGCAACCTTTCCGGATCTCAAAGTAATTGCACTCACATTAGGATTTGGGACATTAGGATTCACTACTGGTTGAGCAGGTAGTTGGTTCGATCCTTGAGCTTGCTGTATGGCATTCATTGAAGTGTCAAGCTGTCCAATCTGTGTCTGCAAAGCATGAATACTAGAATCCGTTCGCTTCTGAAACTGGAGATTGTTTGCAGCCATTTACTTGACAAGGTCCTCTAGTGAAGGTCCGGAAGGTGCAGAGGTAGTCACTTGGGGAGAATTCTGCGGTGGTAACATCAGCTGTTATTGTGTGGATGAGTTTCCATACCGAAGGTTCGGATGGTTCCTCCAGTTGGGGTGGTACTTATTAGTGGAAAGGTCAGGAATGTTGTACCTGTTCTGATTGTTGCCTTGATTGTAAAGATTGGCTGCATATGCTTGAGGCAAATCAGTGACCGACTCATCTTTCAGAATGGGACATGTATCTGTCAGGTGTTCAGGAGAGGTACAGATGCCACACAACCTTGCTGTTTGAACTTTATCCACTGCCAACTGCTTCACGAGAGAAGTAAGCTCATCAAGTCTGGTTTCAAGGGCTTTGTTGGAGGAAGGAACATGGACCTCATTCACACCCCTTGCTTCGACAGAATTGATTCTAGTTGTGAACTGCTGGGAGTTGAGTGACATGTTCTCAATCAATGACTTGGCAGCAGCTGGAGTGTTATCAACAAGTTCTCCCCCACTAGCGGCATCCAAAATGTTTCTGTCCATCGGTAGCAATCCCTCATAAAAGTACTGAATAAGGAGCTGCTCGGAAATATGGTGCTGAGGACAACTGGACACTAGCTTCTTGAATCTCTCCCAGTATTCGGCCAATGATTCATTGCCCTGTCTAATACCACATATTTCCTTTCTAATTGATGCAGCTCTGGAGGCAGGGAAGTATCTCTCTAGGAAGACCTTCTTCAAATCATTCCAGGTTGTAACAGAATTCGGTTCAAGGTAATATAACCAATCCTTCGCAGCACCTTGAAGTGAGAACGGGAAGGCTCTCAGCTTGATATGGTCTTCAGTTATTCCTTCCGGTCTCAAGGGTGTAGAGCAAACAACCTGGAATTCTTTCAGATGCTTATGCGGATCCTCACCTGCAAGACCACTAAACCTTAGCAATAAGTGTATTAAACCAGATTTTAGTTCAAAAGGAGAAACGACATCAGCATATTCAATACACAAACCATTATAATTAACATCAGGAGCAGCAAGCTGTCTTAGTGTTCTTTGATCAGCCATGTTATCAAAATTAAGTTCAGAATCAGAATCACTACTGGTTGGTGAACTAGTGCTAGCCTGAATTGCCATACGGCGTGTGTGCAAAGTTCTTTCAATTTCAGGAACAAAATCAAACAGATTAGAACAACCAGACCTAGTAGCCAGAACTAATTCAGCAGAAAATCAAAAAGAAAATGCGAAAATAACAACAAGAGTCCCCGGCAACGGCGCCAATTTGATCCGCTGTCGCACACGGGTCAAAAACGAGTAATTAGAAAAACTATAGCTAGGGAACGACAACTCGAGTTTCGTATCACAAGGACTCTTATATTGTTACTAACCTTAAAATCAGTTTTTTTTTTTTGGGGGGGGTTAGGATTAAAGATTCAATTAATAAAAACAATGCAGATAAGTGGTTATCAATAAGCTAAAAATGATTAATCTACTATTTTCGGTTTCCCAACTATCATTGATTCATATAAATTCCATGCCCTAAGCGGATTTTAATCCCTTTTCGATTGTAGCAGCAATTAAACAAGCGCAATTGACACTACGAGATATATGTTCCTATTCCGAATTAAGCAAACGGATTAAGGCCATCGTGAATTAAGCAAACACGATCATACACACGCGAATTAAGCAAACACGGTTAGAGTAAGGAACATATGATCATCGAAATAAATCAATACTTATCTATATAACTTGAATTAAGCAAACAAGACATATTGGGTAATATTGAAAGGGAATAGCAATAAGATTGGGAATTATAGAACCTCAAGTGTCGGCGGAAACCGATTACAACAGATTAATCTCCGGTGATTAGTTCTCCATTGAAAACGCAATACAAAACTCAGAAAATTCGTAAAAACAGTGAATGAAAAGTTCTCTTCTAATCTGCCCTAAAACAACAATTTATAACTTTCAGAATCTGCGCCCGCTCGCGGGGCGAGTAGCCTCTCGCGAGGCGAACATTAAAAGTGACGCGAGTTCAAAATTGGGTTCTCGCGAGGCGAGATGGTGATTCGCGAGGTGAGACCGAAAGGGTGACATTCTCTGGCACAGTCAGGCCTTCAGGCTGGTCTTCAGGCTCGCGAGGCGAAACTTCCAGAATTGCATTTTCAACTGTTTTCTTCATTCCCTTGACTCTAAGTGCTTCCCTTTTAACCTGAAAATATGAAATAGCAGTAAATGCTTTATTTGACTCATAATTAACTAAAACTACTTAAGAAACTAAAAATGTTGCTTGAGGACAATTAAATCCAAATTTGGGCGAAAACAAGACTGAACTCGAATAATTAGCACAAAAACCATGATCTTTTATAAAACTAGATAACCAGAGGCTTATCACTTGTACCCCTGCCTTAAGACAAGTCAGTCATTGGAACAAAGTGGGTCTACAGAAACAAACTTGATGAAGATGGTAAGGTTGTGAGAAACAAGGCAAGACTTGTTGCTCAAGACTACTCTCAAGAAGAAGGTATAGACTACACTGAAACTTTTGCATCAGTTGCTATACTAGAAGCTATAAGAATTTTAATATCATTTGCTGCACATCATAGCTTTTTGCTTTTTCAAATGGATGTTAAAAGTACATTTTTAAGTGACTTTATTGATGAATAAGTATATGTCATGAAACCTCCTGACTTTGAAAATACAAATCACCCTGAACATGTTTATAAGCTTAAGAAAGCATTGTATGGACTTAAGCAAGCTCCTAGAGCTTGGTATGATAGGTTAAGTTCGTTTCTAATGGAAAGTGGTTTTAACAGAGGAAAAGTAGACACAACTCTATTTAGGAAGTCTATCAAGTCAGATTTCATTATAGTACAGATTTATGTTGATGATATCATTTTTGGTGCTACTAATGAATCTCTGTGCAAGGAATTCTCTAAGTTAGTGCAAAAATAATTTGAAATGAGCATAATGGGAGAACTCAAATTCTTCCTTGGACTTCAAGTTAAACAGTCTATGGACGATGTGCACATCCATCAGACTAAGTATACAAAGGAACTTCTAAAGAAGTTTAAGATGGATGATTGCAAACCAATGAATACCCCTATGCATCCCACTTCAATACTGAACAAAGATGATAAAGAGAAAAAGGTATACCAAAAGGTATATAGAGGTATGATAGGATCTCTTTTATATCTGACTACGTCCAAACCTGATATAATGTTCAGTGTTTGCTTATGTGCTCATTTTCAATCTGATCCTAGAGAGTCTCAACTCTCAGCAGTTAAAAGAATATTTAGATATTTAAAAGGTACTACTAATCTGGGTTTGTGCTTTAAGAAAGATGATGATTACAGATTAGTTGGTTTTTGTGATGCTGACTATGCTGGAGATAGAATTGAAAGAAAAAAGCACCAGTGGAGGATGTCACTTCATTGGAGCTAACCTAGTATCATGGTCAAGTAAAAGGCAAAGTATCATTGCTCTATCAACTGCTGAAGCAGAATACATATCAGTTGCAAGCTGCTGCTCATAACTTCTATGGATCAAACACCAATTGGAGGACTACAATGTATTTGTAAGTAATATTCCACTTATGTATGATAATACTGTTGCAATCAATTTATCTAAGAATCCAATAATGCATTCTAGAGCTAAGCATATAGAAATCAAACATCATTTTATTAGGGATTATGTGCAAAAAGGTGTGTTTGATGTTCAATTTGTAGATACTGACTATCAATGGGCAGATATCTTCACTAAACCTCTTGCAGAGGACAGATTTATCTTTATAAGAAAGCATTTGAATATGTTGTTTGTGGATTGAGGTAGTTTATTGTTAAATTGATCGTCCATTGCATGTTCTCTCTGCACGTCCACTAGTCATGACGTCCAGAGCAAGTGGATTCTACGTGTCCACTATCTATGTCTTTGCACGTCCACTCTTAGTCTTGTGTGGACTTGTCTATGCACACATTTATTGCTTATATTAATTTGTTCTTGAACATATTTATATAAAACGCTTCTCTTTCCTTGCTGAGTCAGCTACTCTCATCAATCCCATCAAGACCTTTTTATGGTCCCAAGTTACCAACGCCGTTTTATCATTATGACATGTCATATCAAAAGTTTTTTTAAAACCTTTTAATATTCAATATTCATTTAAAAGAAATCTTTTCCCTCTGAGAAAGACTTTGAGCTTTCATAATCTCTCGGGCTATCTCTCTTTACCTCTCTCTCCTCTCAAAACCCTAAGCTTGTTAATCATATAGAATGGCTTCAACCACTGCTCCCATGCCTGCTTTTGCAACTGATACAATGTCCATATCTGTGGAACACCACTTCAACTTCAAAATTCTACAAGAGTACAACTTGGACGTGAGTAAGTTTATCAACGCTGCTGGTTGGGATGGAATCTTCTTGGAAAAGGTCTCGGTGTACCCAGACTTAATAAGGGAATTCTGGAGGAAACCAAAGATCTCTGAAACATAATTTGTTGGATTTGTGCTGGGAAGGAAAGTGATAGTATCAGAGAAAACCATCTCTGATGCGATTTCTTGTGCTCAAGAAGGATTAGTCTTCACTGAAAACTGGGAAGAAGACTTGGGTGGTGCCGAAACAATTGTTGTTACCCTTATGAGGCAAGACAGCGTGAGAAATCATTCTTGGAAATCATCTGAATTGAAAGATCACATCAGAATTCTTTACCAGATTCTAAATAAAGTAGTGCTGCATAAGATTTGCTCCAAGGACAATTTATCAGTTCTTCACAAATTCTGCCTGTGCCATCTGGTTTTTGAAACCAAGATTAACCTTCCATGGATCCTATTTCATCGCTTCAAGGATGCTATTACCAACCGAGAATCTGCCTCTCACATCACTTTCACTCATATTCTATCAAAGATTCTCAAGCAACAAGGCGTGTACGATATTCTAAGTGCAAAGCCTAAAGATGAACAAGAAAGACTCCTTCGTGAAAAAGGTTTGCAAGCTGTTGACTTTGGACGAGTGAATATCAGTGGCATGCAACTCAGCACTTACAAGCAAGTGGGTTGGCAAAGCTCGAAGATAAAATGAAGGTTAAGAAAGAATCTCTAGAAGCCAACGAAGCTGTTATTCTTGGTTTGAAGAAAGGAACCAAGAGAAAGACTATGGCTGTGAGGCAACCCATTCCCAAGAGGACTACTAGAGGATCGGTCCCCTATGTATCCTCTGGTGCTACTCGTCCACCTGCACCAAAGAGGGCAAGGAAAGTCATTTTGTCTGAAGAGGAAGACGATGATGAACTCCCTATTGCTGCTATTCTTGAAAAAGAAGTTGTTGTTGTTACTGGTCCAATTGCAAAGAAGAAGAGGCAAACAACAAAGAAGACTAGAACAACCCTGACTTCTGAGGTAGTAATCTCTGCTAATGACCTCGTTAGGTGGTTAGCAATAGATGAATTAGTATCAAATTTGACAACTGTTGATGATAATATCTCTGCTCCACATGATGTGGATGATGCTTATGTTCCTACCCTACCACAATCACCACCCTCACCACTAACTCATGTAGATAACAACATTACCATTGAAGCCCCTTTTCCAAAACCCTTGAAAACTCTATTTCCACCCATAATTCCCTCTTCCACTCTCTATGCTGGCAAATCTAAAGATTGGGCCAAAGTACAGAGATAATGGAAAATACTCTTCCACACCATTCCACATGAACCAGAACTCATCCTAAACAGATGGTATCCTCTACCTGAATATGAGGAGGAAGGTCGCCAATCTGTTAAACCCCTCTACCTACCTCACCCAGAATGTCAACTAATAAAAACCGTACCTTCTCGAATGTACAATAATTTAGGGCCTTTAGTCACCCACATACCTCTATCCAAATTCCCTCCCAAGAAAATTTACCCAAACCTTGTCAAAACTCCTCCATTCATGCCAATTATTGATGGAGTTGAGAGACACATTATACCCGTCTGGGAGACTGACCCCAAGAGGAAGAATCTTCCTACCATTCCCGAGAAGAGAGCTAGATCATCTAAGCATGTCCACATGATCATGCCAAGGGACACTAAATGGATGTCCATTGAGCATCCCAAAGTCTATGGGAGGGCTGCTGATTTGTTCATGGATCAACTCTGTATTGATATGCTGAAATGGGAGTTCAGCCAACTCAGAGCTGATAGGGCTGCAAATTTTGTTCCTTCATCCTCGCTGAGGCATAAGGAAACAACCAGGATTGGAATCAAGCCTTATAGAATCTGTCCGAGATTGCCAATGCTGGATCTCAACAAGGACAAGGACTTGAAGCACGGAAGGTTCAAGGGAGTGATGCCTGAAGCTGAATCATCATTGCTTGACCTTGATCAAGAAACTTTTGATTACTCAATGTTGATTTCCCTTCAAAATCATGAATCCATTGAGTTAATCAATGAGCACAAGGCTGCTGATTTTTGGAAGTCACACTTGATTCACTGCACCAGAGAGGCATTTTCCTCTGGATTGACTGATGAATAAAAGCAAGATATTCCCAAGGTCAGAGGAAAGTGTGGACTCTCACACTTTAGGTACATGATATATGCAACACCCTGTTTTTCCTATGTTTTCTGTAGCAGTAAATACATATTTAAATGTGTTTATTTTAGATTAAACTCAGAGGATGATTTTAATTAAACTAAAATCATTTTCTTGTGTTGTTATATCATATGAAGTTACGGTAAATATTTCGGTTGAAAATTAAGACGGAAGCCGGTTTGCGTTTTCACTGCCGGTACAAGTTTACTATGCAAAAAACCTATTTTTGACCAGTGAACGAGACAATTAATGTTTTTATTATGTTTCCTTCAACTTTGGTTATTTTGAAAATTTTCGTTCAAAAATAAAATAAAATATTTTATTTCGGAAAAAACGTCGTAAGAATTACAATCGGAAATGCAACCGGATATGAAATTGAGCAGATTAGGGAACATAAAAGAAGTAAGGAGACATGATGGAAGAGGGTATGACACACTCCAAAAGTGTAATCATCACACTTTTCAAATTATAATACTATTATAATCCAAAAGTTATTTCTCCCTCTTCTTCCATCCAATCAAGCATTAAACCACCAAGCTTGCTCAACAAGTCCCCCCCCCCCCCCCCCCCCTCCTCTCTCTCTTCTCCCTTGGAGTCGTGGACTCCCTCCCCCTCTCTATATATATCCCTCTCATTTTCACTTCATCATCTTCCTTCTTCAAACTCCATTAAACCCTGATCTTCTTCATTTCTCTTGAAAGTTCAAGCTCTTGAAGCTTTAGTTTTTTTTTCATCTTTTCTACTTAAGTTCTTCATTAAAGTTCTTCCTTATACTAAGGGTAATGCTCTCACATGAATATTTTTGCAAGTTTCATCCTTTATTTATTAGTTTACTTTATGTGTTCTTTATATGCTTTAACCTTCTAAAATCTCTCTAAAATGGTAGAAAACTCCTTTTGAGTTGAAACCACTTTCTATAGTCTTGTATTAACTTATATTTTCACAGATTAAGAGGTTGTGTAAAACAAAAATCTCTACCTATTTCTTCCAATGAAGGCCGAATGCTTGCATTTGTGACCTAGAAGGTTTTGTTTCAACTTTTGGAATATGATCATGTGTTTGAGTTTCTAACTATCCATTGATCTTAAATCTATAAATCTTGGAAGGTTTGATAGCTTGTTCCTATGATGGCCGAAATATGAATAAGTAGGCCTAGGGTACTATGTTTTAACTTTCCAAGTATGATCATGGATTTAGAACTCTTAGTACCTTGTGATTCTAAACCTAAGAGTTGTTAAACAAAGAATATTTTCCTCATCATCCTATGATGGCCGAAACTTAGTGTTTTGGTGCTAGGATGTTTGAGTTTTTATTTTTCCAAAATGATCATGGACTTGAGCTCCATAAGATATTTGGATGCTAAGTCTAAGAGATTGGAAAGTTTAAGGATTCCTAACTTGTTTATTCTATATTATTAAAGCTAGGATGTATTACTTTCATTTTTTCAAAATGATCATGGACTTGAGCTCCATAAGATATTTGGATGCTAAGTCTAACAGATTGGAATGTTTAAGTTTCCATTGTTTTCCAAAATGATCATGGACTTGAACTCCATATGATATTTGGATGCTAAGTCTAAGAGATTGGAAAGTTTAAATATTTCTAGCCTATAAATCCTATGAAGGCTGAACCTAGAAGGTTATGGACCTAGGATACTTTGTTCTTATTTTTCCAAAATGATCATGGTTTTGAGCTCCTTAATACATATGGATGCTAAACCTAAGAGATTGGAAAGTTTAGTGAATCCTGGCCTATTTTACTAGCCTTGACCGAATACCGAGTTTATAACTTAGTGGGATTTTAATTCAACTTTGTTAAATGATCATTGTTTACAAAGTCCTAATACTTAAGGATTATAAATCCATAAGTTGTATAATTTTCGGGAATCCCTAACCCTAAGAACTAGTCTTGGCCAAACATATACCTTGTGGTTTAGTGTTCTTGTTTGATTTTAACTTGTGATTTTGTGTTCATAACCTTAGACTTCCATCGCGGAGGAAAAAAGGACGTTCGTGGTATACCTCTTCGAGCATCTAATCTCCTTACCTTCACAGAAGGTAAGAGGGTATTGCCTGGGGATATTCAATGACTATATGCATGTGTCTATGTGTTTACTTGAGTGATTTGAATATTATTATGATGTGGAGCAAATACTTGAATGACTTGTTTACTTGAACTATTGTGATTATTACTTGAAGTTGATTTTTACTTGCCTTAAAGTATTGTGAGTTGTATATATGTGATTAATTGTCGTTAACTGTGATATTTTGTTTTGGTTTTTGATTTTCACTAAGCGAAAAGTAAGCACATGTGAAAGAGAATCTAGTTCGTGAGACGTCGCCTCTAGTATTCAGTTATAAGCACGCGACCTGGGATCCGTGTCAAGAATTATGGACCAAGGGTCCTAGTCGTGATATTATGGGCTAGGAGTCCTAATCTTGGAATTGAGGATTGTGGGTCCTAATTTCATTGTTATGGGCTAGGAGTCCTTATCATGTTGAAATAAAACATGGATAAAATTATAATTGTTTCTACGACCACAACCTTGGACCGCGGTATCGGTCTAAGGTGTTGTGGTTGAGCACTCGGACTGCGCGTCCTGTGTTATTGATTTTCAAGTAATGAAAATTGTGACTAGTCGTTAGCTTTGGGCTTCGATAACGGAAAAGAGTGAACACACAGAAAAGTCTCGATAATGAAAAGTCTTTTATTCATATGCATTTCCCCTTAGCAGACGTGCTTGAGTTACCGAATACCCGCTTAAGATGTGGTATTCGATGATGTATACATCCGAATGGCCGTTATAAGGGATTCGTGATGATGTTGATCCGGGTGCATGAGGTGACGGAGACAACTTGCCAATGCGGCATACGAGCCTGATCAACTCTTTCTTTCTTAATGATAAAACGGTGATGGTATATCATGAGATTAAGTTTAGAGCCTGATGATTGAAGTGTCATGCATTATCTTTATAAAATTGATTGATTCGGGTATGAGACCCACTGAAATAATACTTGTTGTCTACCTATGAATAATGTTTAAAATGTTAATATGCCAAAGTGTTGTATGTATCATGTATATGGTTGTTGTCTGATATATCCGTTGTCAGTATCTCTCTCTTTCATTTCTACTTGTTATTCTTTCTTCCTTTTATGTATAGTCGTATGTATATGAGTTCAGATGGATCCCAATATCCCACTTGTGCCGACAATGTCGAAGACTGAGGTCTTCGATGATGCGGGGAATACCGGGGCATGGCTGATACATCCGGAGGCGACATCTGCCATGTACCACGGATCAATCACCACAACCGATTTGAATGCTGACGGGGACCCAATCCTTAGGAGCCATACCGTGGAGACTAGGAGAGTAGCTCTACCTCCGACTTGGTATTACCTTCACGCACTACGAGCTAACGGACTGCTACACGAGCCACCACCTCTGTACATTGAGCAGGCAGCACCGATCGAGGAGGACCCTGAGGAGGACTTCTATGAGGTCATGGAGGAGGATGAGCCTGAGTATCCCGTCCTGGATCATGACGACGATGACAATTCCATAGATGAGGGCGGCGACGTCATAGATCCATTACCCGATGTCTCGTCTCGTGGGAGCATTTGTGGAGACCCTACTTGCAGCCAGTGTCGGTAACCAGTTCAGAGCGTTTTGTGGATAGTCTTCCGTCTTCTGACTTTTTAGAGTTACCTTTTTGGATGTGGTTCCGGACCCTCTTTCCCCATGTCTTTGCTTACTCTCTTTTAAGTTGTATCTTCTAGATGTCTAATGATGTTGCAATGGCCGTTGATAAGGTCCTAACTTATGTACTGGAACTTGGATCTCATTGGAACATGTTATGAACATATGTTGTCTTCAATTCATGTTCTGAGTGTTCATCACCTTTATCTTGTTTCATCCTTCAAAAAAAAAATAACTACCATTTTTAGTGTACTCATCCATCGAGAAAATAATACTTTTCGAAAGTAACCAACACTGTAAATCAGAAATATTTCCATAATTGGGTAACCATGTGGTGCCGGGTTTAGGGTGTCACAATATATAAAGACCTCTAGGGACTTCCTATCAATAATAGAAATGTGGAATTTGTCTACCCTGTTAGATGGGCAAAGGATATCCCTAAGCCAATCATACAATATGCTTTTGCCACAGCTTCAACCTCATCCTCTAAGCATTCATCTAAAGAACTAGTTGTGGAAGGCCCTGAGCTAAATGTAGAAATCTTTTCAAAACCTGTTTTTGAGCCTTCAACTCCTCCACCTGATGCTGTTGCTACTGTTGAGCCAACTTTGACAGAACAGTCTGATGAGATATGTGCTTCTAAGCAAGGTGATGAGTCTGCTAAGACATCTTCTTAACCATTAGCTCTTACTATGGTTCATCCTTCAACCCAAGCTCAAGACACTATCTCAGACTCTGTTGAGAGCTCAAGACAGTTATCTTTGCCATCAAATATTGAAGACATCATTGGCAGAATTGTTGATGATAAGGTTGGAAAAATAGTTGAAGAAAGGATTGAGCAAATGGCACACCAAATTGAAGAAAGAGTGCAAAAGCAAGTGCAAGACACCTTGGTCCCTACAAATGTCATGGTGACTCAAATGCTGGCCTTGCTAATGGAATTTCAGAAAAATCAAAATCCAAACCAACCCCCTCCACCACCTCCTTCTTCTTAGAATCTCTTCTTTCTTATTTTATTTTGCTGACAGTGATGGTCCACTCCTTTTTTTTTACCTTTTTGGCTGATGACAAAAAAGGGGAGAAAGGAAAGGAAATAAAATTATAAATAAAGTCAATTGTTGAAAAGCTCTTATATGTTTGCATTTGCATTGATCTGCTTTACTTATATTATTTGCTCTGATACTTGTGTTTATATAATGATAAGTGTTTGTATCTATCTATTAGTCTGCTTAAGTATTTGAATGCTTTGTCTTAGGAGGAGCCTTTCAAGCTCTCTTAGACTTTGCTATTTAAATTTAATCAGTTTTTGTCATCATTAAAAAGGGGGAGATTGTTGGAACCAAAGTGGTTTTGGATTTAATAATCTCTAAGTTTTGATGCTAACAAAAGGATTAAATTTGCTTGGCAGAGTGTTAGTTGAGATCTAACAAATGAGTTCAGTTTATGTAGAAATATCCAAAATAATATAAGGTATACAATGATTGGACTCGTGCAAAGAATTACCCATCCAAAGGTTATTGAAACTGTTTATATTTTAATTGATAAGTAGACTGGTATACGAGGCTATAAATGAATACCTAAATAACTTGATAGGTATAGCAAGTCCAAAGACTTGAAATTAAGCGCATCCATTTTTGCCACGTCAGCTGACGAGGGCTATCCTTGTAACTCAAGTGCCTAAACTAAAATTCAGTAGAAGTCCATAGTGCCACGTCATTGGACGGAGCTTCTCATTAAGGACTTAGCAGGTCCAAAGTCTTTTGTAGACGAGCACTTCTACCTCATTAGTAGACGAGCGCTTCTACCACTTTAGTGGACGAGCGCTTCTGCCACAACAGTGGACGAGCAGAATTAAAATCTTGTATAGATGCGTTCTTAAAACTAAGTAGACGGTTCTATATGTTTACTACCTTGAATGTGATTTAATGTAATATGGTCTACAATGAATTTATTTCAAATTATTGATATTTATTTCAAATGAATATTTGTTCTTCTCATTTGTCTTTATCCAATTTAATGTCTTATTTCCCTTGAGAAAATTCATAGTACTATCAAGGAAATACATAAAGCAAATAGTACAATTGGAATAGCAAAACGATTTGTACGATGACAACTTTATTGCTGAACAAAAGCTGGGTTAAACACAAAGGAGGAAAGAAATGTTTTAAGGTACAATTGCTTAGAACTGTGAGCCTCCATTTAAAGATTCTCTGATAACCAAGGATACTTTTCAACATGGCCAAAATCAAGCTATCAGCCACAACAGATATCACGCATTTAATGCTATATGTAAACGGGATTATTCGAAGTAAGCGTTGAAGAATTACAAGAGCGGAAGAAGGTCACTATATAAGTAGAAGACCTCAGATACTAAAGAACAACTTTTGATAGCCTAACTTCTGCCAATACATTTCTTGAGAAGACAAGCTCTTATTCTTTCATTCTTTTAAGAGCAAAAGTCTGCAATCTTTTAGTTTGAATATTGTTGTAATATTCAACTGATCTTAAACTGTCATACTCTCACACTTAGTGAGTTAAGAAGATCGACCTTTAAATCTCTGTGATAGAGTTAGAGCCTAAAGAGGCTTGGTAAAAAAGGAATACTTGTAGCCTGAAGAGGTGTTGAATACTTGTTGTGTAATCTATTTGGAGAAATAGTGGAAAAATCCTTCAAGTCAAAGGGACTGGACGTAGGTCTTTGTTGGAAGAGAGTGAACTAGGATAAAATCTCTTGCGTGAATTTTCTATTCCTAAACTCTTCAGTTTATTTACTTATACTAACTGTGGGGTTTTGATATTGCTTTTGTTGATCTTTTAAAAAGGAGTTCTTGTGTGCATAATCTTTTTATCTTCTGCTTGTGAAAAAGTTGTTCAAAAGGGTTTTCCCAAAAAATAATTAACAAACACAATTCAACCCCCCTTCTTGTGTTTGCCTGTGCCAACGTCAAATGCCAAAACAACTTATTAATTATAGAGAACTTAAAGCAGGAAAGACTAACGGTTACTAACACTAAGCATCATTATCTATAATAAATATAGATAATTCAAACAAGAGCACACAACAAACTCATACTACAACCTGATAGGACAGACCTGCTCCGATACCACTAAATGTGACCCGTCTACCCCATATACATTTGGAAGCATTTGGTTTAAAGATATAAAATAAAAATGTACATTTATTTCATAAAATCAAACCAAGGTAAAAGGTACCACATTGTAACAAGTCTCAAACATGGAAAAAATAACATAAGTTTTAAAACGATAACCTAACATAAACAAAACCCAACCCCTGATGTCACATACAGAGCTGGTATAACCAAATCCGGAAAACATCCTCGGATACAACTGAAACAAACTAACTAATAACATAAAACTGGAAATCCTAACTACGAGTCGTGGCTCCTCAGAGTCACTCCTCAACTGGCTTCTCGTCGTCTTCTGCATATAAGATACATGTAACAAAGCACAAACATAGAAATGGCGAGTAAGAAACATGAATATGAATATAATGGCAAGGAAGCAGTTAGAAAGACGAGCATGCATCACAACAATCATGTTAATTATAATAACAACAGCATACAATATAAATAAGTAATAACATCATACATTAATGTATGCTATGCGAGGTGCCAAGGTGCATCATCATCTTTAATTAACACTTTAGCCATTAAGCACTAGAGATTACCACCTTGACCATCATGCATCAAGGCCCCCTTGGCCACTAGGCTACCAAGGTACAACATCTCATCACTTGTCTTTTGTTTTCAAGTTTGTTTGGTGTCTTATTAAATCTTTTAAGGAGTTTGGGGAGAAAACCCTGTTTCTGCATTATTTAGTATTCCGGCCTGCACAGGTGTGACGGGTGTGCTGAGCTCACGGTCAAGCACGGTCGTGCTGACTGTTGAGCATGGGCGTGCTTAAGCAGTGCACCCTTTCTGGATTTTGAAGTGGAGCACGGGCGTGCTCCTTGTTAAGCATGGTCGTGCTCAATGGAGCGTGGCCGTACTGATCTGGGCAGAAGGGCCATAGACCCTTGCCAAACTAGGCATATTTCACAGATTCAAACCTATTGATTTTTACTAATCCATTGAACACCAGTTTTATTAATCTTGATTAGATATCCTTGTCGTACAATTAAGGGGAATTAATCCTTTAATGTTAGTGGTCGCGCTGTCACGCACGCGCCAAAAAGGACGAGCGGGTTTTCAAAATGTAGTTTAGGGCGACAACTCGGATGTCGTTCTCAAGGACTCTTGAAGTGTTATTTTTCACAAAAATCAGTTTTGGGGGGTTTGGATTGGAGTGCAAATAAGAAAATAAGCAATAACAAGCAATGAAAACAGGGCAGTTGAAAAGGTTATCAAATATCTAAAGACGATTAATCTATTGTTCTCAATTTCCCAACTATCATCGATTATGTGAATTCCTAGCCCTAAGCAGATTCTATCCCCTTTCAGTTGTAGCAAAAATTAACAAACGAAATTGCCACTACTGATATATATTCCTATTCCCGAATTAAACAAACGGGGTTAAGCCCTCGTGAACTAAACGAACACGAATGAACACACGCGAATTAAACAAACGTGATTGATTATAGGAATATAACATCACTGAAACGAATCAATACAATATTATACATTCCTGAATTAAACAAACAGATATGCATAACATAGTATTGAAAAGGTAAAAACAAGTAAAATAGGAATCACAAAACCTCAAGTATAATGGAAATCAATTACAATAGATTAATCCTAGGAAATTAGTTCTCCATATGAAAAACGAAAACACACAGAAAAGAAATGTAAACAGAATAATGGAGAAGCAAAAGTTCTTCCAAACTGTTCAGAACAGCTATTTATACTAATCAGAAATTAAGTATACTCGCGAGGCGAAGCCTCTCTCGCGACGCGAATCCTGCGAACAGCCTGCAACCTTTGGCATTCTCGCGAGGCGAACACACCTTCCGCGAGGCGAGGCACTGAAGAGTCTTCTTATTACGCCCGTTATGGATATCAGGGGCCAACCGTGATGCTTTCTGACTTCCAGGATCGCGAGGCGAATGGATGCTCGCGAGGCGAGACTCTTCAACTTCAAAACTGCCACGGCCGTGACCTTCAACACGGGCAAGCCGTGATCGTCTCTGACTTTTCAGGCTTGGGTGACTCGCGGGGCGATATCTTCTTCGCGGGGCGAACCAGAGACCTTGCATTTTCTTAGAACAGTCAGCTTCGGGGTCGCGAGGCGAAGAGAGGTTCGCGAGGCGAATCCCCTGTTTCCTTATTCTCTTGACTTCACTTAACCTGCAAACAAAGAAATAACTATGAGTGTATTATTTAACTCAAATCTGGATAATTTAACCTAAAACTACTCTAGAGACTCAAAACCTTGCTTGAGGACAATCTAATCTAATTTGGGTGAAAATAGGATATAATTCGCACAAAACCCTGGTCATACTAGCCATAAACCTAGATGAGCCAGAGGCTTATCAAAATACCCCAAACTTAAACTTTGCTTGTCCCCAAGCAAACTAAGACTCAAAAATCAAAAAGACTCAAGACCTGGCAAGCTTAAAAGATTCAATCAACCTTGCACAAATTCAAGCAATACATCAAAACAGTTTTCTTTAATGTCCCCCTTTTTTTCAAGCAAAGCAATCCCCACATTCATTCATTCCAAACAATTGAGAATTTCATCATTCAGGCAATCAGAAATCTAAGCAAAGGATCTAAGTCACACACAAGAGGGAGATCACCAAATCCAAACAACTGCCTTCCTCACAAGGGCATTATTTGTTCACTCAATCACGCAGTTTGTGTCAGGCTATTAACATTGCACTCAATTTCACTTTCAAGAACACTTCCCAAAAATTTGATTTTCATCTCAAAAATGGTTCCCACAGAAAACATGCATGCAACATCAAAAGGTCTTTTATGGCTTGTAATGGGGCCTGGCTAAGGGTAGGATATACAAAAGGAACTAGGCTGAAGACCCTAGGAACTAAGAGAGCGTGAACTTTATTTACACTTTGAAATTCACTCAAGTTCCTTTCTTAATTTTCTTTCCAATTGCCTTGGGTGACTACAGCCTTTTTATTCAAATACTTTCTTTCTTTTTTTTTTCTTCTTTTTTTTTATTTTTATTTTATGGAAGCCTTTGGCTCCAACCTTTTTATTGTATCTATTTTTTTCTCAATCCCAACAACACATATCACATCTTGCAGCCACCCCAAACTTAGTTTCTTGCACCCATTCTAAGATTACATGCTCTCCTAATCCTAAGATCGGGTTAACATGGTTTTCCAGATTTTTGGGCTTATAACATTAGGTTATCAAGAATTAACAGGCTAATAGGCTCAAAGGGGCTAACTAGGGAACATGCATTAGGAATTGTTTTATTCAGGTCAAGTAGCTATTTACAAAGAAAATGCCTAAATCATCTGAAGCAAACACATAATCATGCAAACCAAAAAGAGATTCAATCAAATTCAGGAAAGTGCAACTTGAAAGTGATTTTCACACAGTCAAATACATGTTGGAGGCTCAAAACCTCACCTGGACATTCATGCAAATTGTTTGAAAGAGATTCTATCCCTAATGTGTGCTTCCTATCACCCCAAACTTATCATAAATCATGCTATCACAACAAAATCTCAAAGTTCAGTTTTCAATCATATGGGGATCACTTTTCAAAAACTCAAAAAAAATTTCAGCCTAGGGGAAATCATCACATATCAATCATGCAAGCAATCCGTGCAACATCAATCAAAATCCATCAAACTTGCCAACAAAAGACTCAACACACAAATACTCCTGAGCTTCTCAAATTATTCAGGAGCTTTATTCAAAGAAAAGGAAAAACTACAACTAGTTCCCTCCCCCACACTTAAAACATGCATTGTCCCCAATGAACAACAGAACTATACAATCAGAGTGAGGGAAAGGAAAAGATTACTCCCTGATCAAGTGCAGTGTATGCGGGAGCTTCCGCCTGGATCCCATTTCTTGTAGTCTAAGGACAAAGAGGTAGAGTTCATTCCATGGTCCCATAACTTGCATCCTTGATATATGAGTAAACCCTTGACAATGATGGCGACCTTGCTCAATGCGGCGGACTTATCACCTCCTCTTGGGTCAAAGACGACCGCTTCATCAACAAAGTCCTCCCAATAGAAGTTGGCTTCAATCCCTTGAACTATCCATGGTGCAAAATCCATTTCCTCTGGTGGTTTCGCAGGGGGAGGTGGCAGATAGGTAGGGAGGGCCTCCGGTGCTGCTTCATCTTCTGCACGTTTCTCACCCACTGCACTGACAAATTTATCACCTGCTAAACATGCAGTAATCTCAGCACAAACCACACAATGGTTAGCGTTAGTACAATCAGGACATGCAGAAATATCATCAAAGCCAGAAATAAATGGAAAATTAGAAAGCAAGTCCTCATGGGTGTCCTCAATAGTCTCAGAGATCAGCTCTATGTGGAATACAAAGTGCTCTTCCACTGGATGTTTCATAGCATCAAATATGTTAAACTTTGCAACTATATCCCCAAACTTCATAGACATGGTCCCATCATCAACATCAATGTTAGTCTTGGCTGTCTTCATGAATGGTCGGCCCAGGATGATTGGTGATTTACTGGAATGTGTCTCTCCTGCCATGTCCAGGATGTAGAAGTCAGCTGGGAAGATCAGATCATCAACTTGCACTAGCACATCTTCCACCATTCCCATGGGGCGGGCACTGGTCCTGTTGGCCAACTGAATGGTGATACCTGTATACTTCAAGGGACCAAGATCAAGTTTGTTAAAGATGGAGGTAGGCATGACATTGATAGAGGCTCCCAAATCCAGCATGCAATTTTCAAACTTCCTATCCCCAATAGTGCATGGAATAGTAAATATGCCTGGATCCTTGCACTTCTGTGGTAATGCCTGAGTAGGGGCTATAACAGCAACTCTTTCTGGTGCTGGCCTAGACTGGATAAGGGCTGAGACATTTCTTCCCAAATCAACCCTCTCATTATTCTTCATCTTCCTCTTGTTGGTGCATAGGTCCTTGAGAAATTTTGCATACTTGGGCACTTGCTTGATCACATCCAACAGTGGGATATTAACACCTACCTTTCTTAACACATCAAGAATTTCCTTCTCCTTATCTTCACCCCCAATCTTCTTATTATTCTTCAATCTGTGTGGGAATGGGATTGGTGTTCTGTACACTTTCTCAGCTTTAACATCGACTGAAGGCTCAGGAGTTGTCTCAATAGTTTCTTCATCCTTTCCAGAGGTGGCCTCAACAACTTTTCCAGATCTCAGGGATATGGCACTCACATTAGGATTGGAGGCATTAGGATTTATCACTGGCTGTGCTGGCAGCTGGGTTGTCCTTTGACCTTGCGGTGTGCTATTCATTGATGTGGCCATCTGTCCAATCTGTGTCTCCAAATTTTTAATGCTGGCATTTGTTTGCTGCTGAAATTGTGCCTGTGAGGCCTGAATCTGTCCCATTTGCTGCTGAAACTGTAGATTTTGTGCGGCCATTTGTGCAGCCATTTGTTTGAGCATGTCATCTACTGAAGGTCCGGACGGCGCAGAAGTGGTCACTGGAGGATTCTAAGGTGCCATCGGTTGTTGTTGGGATGAGTTCCCATACCACAGATTAGGATGATTACTCCAACTAGCATGGTACCTATTTGTTGAGAGGTCTGGAATGCTGTAGCTGTTCTGGTTATTGCCTTGATTATACGGATGGACTGCAAAGGCTTGAGGTGATTCAGTAACTGATCCTCCTTGCAAAATGGGGCATGCTTCATATGGGTGCTCAGGAGACTGCACATGCCCACACAACACCGCAGCTGAACTCTGTCTATTGCCAATTGCCTTACAAAAGAAGTCAGCTCATCCAATCTATTCTCAATGGCGGCCTGGTTGGAAGATGACCTATGAATCTCATGCACACCTCTTGTTTCAACCGAATTTCTTCTCGCAATGAACTCGCTGGGAATTCATGACATATTCTCAATGAGTTGTTTGGCAAAGAATGGGGTCTTATCAACAAGCGCTCCCCACTAGCAAAGATCCAAAAGATTCCTATCCATCGGCAATAATCCCTCATAAAAGTACTGGATCAGGAGCTGTTCAGAAATTTGATGCTGGGGGCAACTTGATATCAAATGCTTGAACCTTTCCCAATATTCAGCTAGCGACTCATTCCCTTGCCTGATTCCACATATTTCTTTTCTTATTGAAGCAGCTCTTGAAGCAGGAAAATATCTTTCCAGGAACACCCTCTTCAAATCATTCCAAGTGGTGATGGAGTTGGGCTCAAGATACAATAACCAATCTTTTGCAGCTCCCTGGAGTGAAAACGGAAAAGCCTTCAGCTTGATACTATCCTCAGTGACTCCCTCTGATCTCGAGGTTGTGGAGCATACAACTTGGAATTCCTTCAAGTGCTTGTGTGGATCCTCACCTGCAAGACCATTAAACTTGGGCAACAAGTGAATAAAACCAGATTTCAGTTCAAAAGGAGTGTCAGCACCAGGATAAGAAATACACAATCCATTATAGTTGACATCAGGGGCAGCAAGCTGTCTTAATGTCCTCTGGTATCCCATGTTTTCAAAAACAGTTTTGAAATTGGAATCACTACTAGTGCTGGCCTGAAATTCTCTACAGAGTGTGTGCAGTGTTCTTTCAATTTCCGGGTCAAAATCACACAGTTCAGGGCAATTCGACCTAGTAGCCAGACCAATTCAAAACAAAACAGAAAATAAAAGAAAGAAAAGAAAATAGAAAAAATGCGAAAAATAACAAATCAGAGTCCCCGGCAACGGCGCCAATTTTTGGTCGCGCTGTCGCGCACGCGCCAAAAAGGACGAGCGGGTTTTCAAAATGTAGTTTAGGACGACAACTCGGATGTCGTTCTCAAGGACTCTTAAAGTGTTATTTTTCACAAAAATCAGTTTGTGGGGGGGTTTGGATTGGAGTGCAAATAAGAAAATAAGCAATAACAAGCAATGAAAACAGGGCAGTTGAAAAGGTTATCAAATATCTAAAGACGATTAATCTATTGTTCTCAATTTCCCAACTATCATCGATTATGTGAATTCCTAGCCCTAAGCAGATTCTATCCCCTTTCAGTTGTAGCAACAATTAACAAACGAAATTGCCACTACTGATATATATTCCTATTCCCGAATTAAACAAACGGGGTTAAGCCCTCGTGAACTAAACGAACACGAATGAACACACGCGAATTAAACAAACGCGATTGATTATAGGAATATAACATCACTGAAACGAATCAATACAATATTATACATTCCTGAATTAAACAAACAGAAATGCATAACATAGTATTGAAAAGGGAAAAACAAGTAAAATAGGAATCACAAAACCTCAAGTATAATGGAAATCAATTACAATAGATTAATCCTAGGAAATTAGTTCTCCATATGAAAAACGAAAACACACAGAAAAGAAATGTAAACAGAATAATGGAGAAGCAAAAGTTCTTCCAAACTGTTCAGAACAGCTATTTATACTAATCAGAAATTAAGTATACTCGCGAGGCGAAGCCTCTCTCGCGACGCGAATCCTGCGAACAGCCTGCAACCTTTGGCATTCTCGCGAGGCGAACACACCTTCCGCGAGGCGAGGCACTGAAGAGTCTTCTTATTATGCCCGTTATGGATATCAGGGGCCAACCGTGATGCTTTCTGACTTCCAGGATCGCGAGGCGAATGGATGCTCGCGAGGCGAGACTCTTCAACTTCAAAACTGCCACGGCCGTGACCTTCAACACGGGCAAGCCGTGATCGTCTCTGACTTTTCAGGCTTGGGTGACTCGCGGGGCGATATCTTCTTCGCGGGGCGAACCAGAGACCTTGCATTTTCTTAGAACAGTCAGCTTCGTGGTCGCGAGGCGAAGAGAGGTTCGCGAGGCGAATCCCCTGTTTCCTTATTCTCTTGACTTCACTTAACCTGCAAACAAAGAAATAACTATAAGTGTATTATTTAACTCAAATCTGGATAATTTAACCTAAAACTACTCTAGAGACTCAAAACCTTGCTTGAGGACAATCTAATCTAATTTGGGTGAAAATATGATATAATTCGCACAAAACCCTGGTCATACTAGCCATAAAACTAGATGAGTCAGAGGCTTATCAGTTAGTTTCACATTAATTGTCCCTAATCACTCATGGATCAATCCCTAGAGTCTTTAACTAAACCTTTTGGCATAAACGTCACCTTCATTACTATTATTCAATTTTATGAACAAAGGGAAACCACCTCCCTTAACATTGTTAACGGTTTTAACGTTTTAACATCATAACGTTCACAACATCAATCAACAGTCAATAACATCATAAACTCGTCATAAACATCGCATCATCACATCATCATATTCATAACAGATAACATTCATTAACAATATCAACATGCCAATATCATCATTGCAAACAGTTAAACATCAAATAGCAATTAAACATATTGGCATATAAACATGTTATGATACAATAGGGTCATGGATAACCCTTCGTCTTACGCTACCCCAAACCTACATACTCAAACTATTCCTTCTCCCAATACCTGGTATGAAGAATTCCCATTAAACTGAAGATGGTCCTAAACTGGTTCCCTCGAACGGCTCGACGAACGATTCAAGCCTTGGCCAACACAGAAAGGTTAACCAATTAGTTTCCAATTCATAACAAGAAAAGGAACTAAGAAAGGGAAGAACTATTACCTTTGCTAATTGTCACTACGCGTGATTGACTCTCCCAATGAGACACCTCGTTGTGCCCCGGTGTTTTATTAGCTTAAAACCTTATTGATTAATTCCTTAATCGTGCACTTAGCGTGAAAAGTATGTAAAAATTAAAACTTTATTTAAACAATCATATAACTTCTGTAAATTAAACACACCAAGGTTGTAATATATACATACACACATGTTTATTTATTACATTACCAAAACATTGTTGAGGGTATCCTCTCAGTAGGATCCCTCACAGGCATATACTTAAACAAAAGTTGTGCTTAGCGGAAAATATAAAACGTCTCACGAAACGCACTGGCCATAGACTAACTAGACCCTAATCACCATGGGTCACGACTCGACCTCCGGCTTCCGGTTCATAGGGAGTTCCATCCAACCCCTCTTCGTTCAGCTCAGCCACAGGGTCTTCAAGTACGATCCCATAAAAGATAAATAAAACATACCGAAAGATACAGGGGATAAGTAACAGTTCTATCATCAAAAGCGGAACAAAATACATAGCACATAATATAATAATAGCCACAGACACGCATCACTCAAAATCAACAATCATCCTCAATTCACTATATCATCCTCTACCCTCAGCCCCTGCAACTAAGACTTTATACTGATGTGGTCATCATTACTCCTGTCAAATTAGTCAGTAGTCCGAAACAGTCCAGTTCCAATAACTTTCGTACGCGTCAACGACTAAGCGAGTGTTAGTCCAAAACGGTCCAGTACCAAGAATATGCGAACGCGTCAAGGAGTATCAATCCAGAACGGTCCAGTGCCAAGAATATGCGAACGTGTCAAGAACTAAAAGAATATTACGGTAGTCTACCTCGGCATCCATATCCGTAGGGAACTCACCCGCAATATCCGATATCCCAAAATAGGATATCCTGACCTCGTGTGTTCCACTCACACGGCTATGAATAACAATACATCTATAAATGAATCTCCCTAAATTACATCAATAACAACCTAGTGCCTCAACCTTCCATCAAAGTCTCAACACATTTTTCCTCATAAATAAAATCACTTAATTAGGCTAGGCACCTCTAAATCACCTTTATTCTCTCACCCAAACAATTATCTCCCGAACAACACATATCCTTACTTAAAAATCAGCTAAGCACAATATTAAAAACCAGGCAGATCATGCATAACACAATATCAGAAAATAATTCAAACACCACAAAATAT
Organism: Sophora flavescens; assembly: GCA_030762895.1. NCBI lineage: Eukaryota > Viridiplantae > Streptophyta > Magnoliopsida > Fabales > Fabaceae > Sophora > Sophora flavescens. The sequence continues at coordinate 87,726,790 of CM061069.1, read as the reverse complement.
CACATAAGCAATGCAATAATAATAATAAATTCAATCAACCTCAGATAAGATAAAATCACCCTAACGTCGATAAACTTACAATCCCCAAATCACCATTGGTTTTACAGAAAAGGTTTCCAATATGATTTTGGTCTTGTCGATTACTCAACTACTAGTAGGGTTTAGGTCGCCCTACACAATTATTATATAATATGCTACTTACCGATTCCGATGGTAGAATGATTCTTTCCCCCACCTGAGTTAGCACCGGAATTTCGACTTCGACGATCCTCGTTATCACACCACAGTTTAACAGTTTCTCCTTCAACCAAACAATACAACTATAATTAATCAACAAAATCACTCTTAACCTAACTACCTAGGTTTCGGCCTCCTAAGTCAAAGTAGGGTTAGGATTCTTTTCTCATTCCAAGCTTTTGGATTCTAGTTCCTATAGTCTTAGATAGCTTAGATAAATTATCATAACTTGGAAATATTAACAAAATAAATTAATCTCCTTTTTAATTAAGTTTTGGCCTCACTTGGTAAAATAGGATAGGAAATTTAGTTGGATTCAAGCTCTTGGATTTAGATCATATAGGTACTAGAGAGCTCAAATCAAGCATTAGATTTCAAAAATGAAAACAAAATCATCAAACCCTCCTTTGGGTGAGATTCGGTCAGTTAAAGAATATAGGGAAGGAAATTGTTTTTGATTACATGCTCTTGGATAATGGAAGTAGAAGAAATCACAAGATCATATAAATTGGTTTCATATTAAAAGGATTTTTTCTACAATTTTCTAGAATTATTTGAAGTTCTAGATCTAGGAATGGAAATTTATGAAAACTTGATGATCATGGCTTGATCTTACAAAATAAATGAAGGAGAAGACTTAGATGATTAAGGAGAAGAGCTTTTACCCCTTGAAGATTGAAGAAATGAAGAAAATGATCAACCTTCACTGAGTTGAAAACTGGACAGCTTGAGGGTGTGATGGTATTGTGAGTGTATATCACAATATACTCATCCAAAAATCACGAACTTTGGCTTGTTATAAATATAAGAAGAAAAGTAACAACTGTGGTGTTGAAGGTTTCATTTGTTTCGGATCATAACAGGGGTAAAAATGGCCTTCTTTCTGATGTTTCGTGGGTTGCTGAGAATTCTGGGCAGTTTCGGTATTTTGAGACTATCTCTCAATCCACTTATCTGATTTTGATGATCTTTAGCTTGTTGGAAATAAGAGAGAAATAGGAACAACTTTTATGTTGAGAATTTTACGAGTTTCAGAAAGGAAGAGGGTCATATATTTGGTGGGGATTCGGTGTTCTTATTGTTTTGTAACTTAGTTGGTGAGGAGGATGAAGAGAATGAAGGCGTGAATGAAGGGGCTTTAGTTTTGTGGTATATATAGCCTATATCTTAGGCCTTGTTTGGTTTATTAGATGTTGGATTAATAGCTTTTGTGATTATTTAATTAATATAAGCTTAATCATAATTAATAATTAACTTAACTAAGGTTATAATTAACTTAACTAAGGTTATTTTTGCTAACCATGGTTAATAATATGTGGCTCACATTTGATGGAGGTGTGGCTGATATTGGGCCACACATATTGACTCACCAATGAGTCACCGATCCTATCCGTTAGCGGTTCCCGGAAATTTCGTACGCAGCTCCGTCATTTACCCGATTTCGATTTTTGAGAGGAAAATAATGAAACGAGAGAAAAATAAAATAGGTATGATTTATTGGAGGTGGATGCACGTAATTGAAGAGATGTGGGAGGTTTACAACCATGTAAAATGAGTGGTTAAGAGTGCGTAGACGTGTCTTGTTAATACCCGCGAAAGCTTGGGGGTATTTTGATCTTTTTACCTAAAAGTCATGATTACTAGCATTTAATGTTGATAAATGCTTGGTGACTCATCCTCCATGAGTCATCATGTATGACTCATTGTCCCGATCTCTTGACGAGTCTCTGCAGTTCCGTTTTCGACTCCGTTGGTTTCCCGATTAGGGTTTTACGCCTGCGTAAAAGCGTAATATTTTGTTTTCGGTTGAAAATTTTCAAAACAACCAAACTCGTTAGAAATATGATTTAAATATAAACCATTTCGTTCGCGAGTTAAAATTAGGTTTTCTGATCATTAAAATCTTACTGTCAGTGAAAACATCGATTGTTTTCCGTCTGTACTTTTACCAAAATTCGTCCGAATAAACATAACATTTTATTTCTGATCAGAAATTTGGAAAGTAGACTTCCTCACGGACAAAATATAAAAAATCTACAAATTTCAGTTTTCGGGTCAAATTAGGGTTTTCAGTCAGTATAAAATTATACTGTCAGTTAAAAAAACGCAGACCGGTTTCCGTCTGAGTTTTAAACCCAAAAATTCACCGTAACCTTTTACCATAAGAGAGACTATGAATATAATTTTATTTTATTTAAAATCACTTCCTAACTCCCAGATTAAAATATAATTAATTATATTTTAACCGGTTAAACAACGTAATTAAAAATCAGGCTGTTGCACCCAACGAAGCAAGAACACCACAAACTGATTGGGTTCAAATGGGAAGAATGAGAGAGGCTGTCGTCACACTTAGGGTTGCCTAAAGTGCCAAATTTGAGGGTTTAACTCGTAACCCTTGCTGTTACCTCTATATTTATAGATTCTGACCTGAGCACGGTCGTTCTCCTTGTTGAGCACGTTCTTGCTCAACTTAGCGTCAACGAGACGCGCTTGCACTTGAGCACGGTCGTGTACCCTATTGAGCACGACCGTGCTTGTGGCTCAGGAAGGGATTCTAAGCCTAGAAAATCCTACCTAGCCCTAAAGACAAAACTAAAGCAAACAAGGCACACACAAAAGCACTTATACTAAAAACGGGGTGTTACACTCATGGCCGGATCGGGTTTGAGGATAAGTAAATGACCCTATTAAAATATTAGGTCGAGTTATGGTCAAGTTAAACCTGACCCGCCAGATGAACACTCTTAGGAATAACTAAGGGAGAACTTCACTTGTAAGAAGAGTTTGAATTTGATCTTCTAACCTCTCATTAGAGTGGGAAAATAATATTTTTTTGCTTTAGTTAAAAATTAGTAATTATCTCTAGTTTTTCTTAAGAAGTAGCCCTATTGTCATTTTATTATAATCAAACGAGTGAAATGGATTTAAATTGATGGTAGTGGAAAGTTATTGATTGGAATTTGTGTAACTTCTAGATGTAAGTTTGGTGTATTAATCAATAATCACGGCTATTCAATTAGATATTCAATTGGTATATATTATCAGTGTAAACATTAATAAATTGTTATATTATTAAAAAATTTAATTCCTATGATGACTATCTTAAGAGCATACTTGTTATTGATTATCAATTACCTAATTAATCAAAATTTGTCCCTTTTGCCACTTGTCATGCTCTCATTTCTCATGGTCCCTCCCAAGACCTCACTGATACGCCCAAAAAATTGTGGCTATAGATTTTTCTCTATTTAATAATCTAATAAAATTCTATTAATAAAATTCTCAAATCCTCCTAATCGCAGTTCTCTGTACCACTGTTCTACTCAGTCAAGTCATGGCATAAAGTCCTGTTGCACATCCAGAAGAGCCTGTACTTTTCCTCTCTCACTTCATTTCTCACATTTTCACTTTCTTCCTCACCGCCAACGCCTCACACCTCATTTCTCACTTCGTCTTTCTTATTCTTCTCATTTCCACCCTCTTTATCTTCTTCTCACTTTTTTTGCAGTTCATCTTTCTCCTTCAATGTGACACCCTCTACCCCGCATGCATTCAAAAGTGATAACACATATATAAAAGAGAGAGAACACTTGCAAATATATATAATTATCAAAACCAGGAAGAGACTACTACATTGCAACATAACGCGGAAATAACCAAAACATGTTTTTAAACAAAACATAACATAAAACAAAACCATAAACGAACCCAACCCCGATGTCACACTACAGAGCTAGTATAACCAATCCGATAAAACAACTCGGATATAACTGGAAACAACTAAACAACTACTGAAAATGGGAAATCCTATATACGAATCGCGGCTCCTCAGAGTCACTCCTCAACTGACTGCACATCGACCTCTGCATAAACGATACATGCCACAAACAAGAAACATAGAGATAGGGAGTAAGAAACAAATATATGAATATAACGGCAAGGAAGCAGTTAGCGAGACGAGCATACATCAAACAAGCATGTTATATCAAACATTAAAATTATAACAATCATCATCATATAACGTGTATGCTATGCAATGCAATTCTTCTCCACTCCTCTACTATGCACTTGGATCCAAACTAACTCAGGATGCCAACTTTGGGGTTACATTTCCACATTGACCAATAAGAACCAACGTCGGGGCAATCCACCAAACCATGGGTGGACCCCTAGGATAGCCGACACATCTTATTCTCGGATGTGCCACCACGGTGTATACTTGATTCCCTTTCGGACAAATCCCGCGGACGGCCAGATCGTCTTGCTCTCGGACAACCTCCCCTACGTTGCACAACCTCCAATCAACATCTCCGGTGCGTGAATACATGGAAAACAACACACAACCACAACCACCACAAGTTTTATCACCGTCAACACCTCTACCACTAGGCTATCGAGGATTATCGTTTAACGTTCATCGTTAAGTCTTTTAAGCACCAACAACACTCTGGCCATTAAGCACCAGGGCTCAACACCTTGACCATCAAGCATCAAGGCCCCCTTGGAGAGGACACTAGGCTACCAAGGTATAACATCTTAGCACATGGAGCGGACACTAGGCTACCAAGGTTCAACATCTTAACACTTGGAGCGGACACTAGGCTACCAAGGTACAACATCTTATCACTTGTCTTTTAGTCTTCATGATCCATTGGTATCTTATTAAGTATTTTAAGCGTTTGGGGTTAAAACCCCTATTTCATGCATTATGGTTCTATTCTGGCAGTGGTGGCACCGTGCTCACCCTCAAAGACGGCGTCTTTGGACTGCAGTAAGCACAACCGTGCTCTTTTCTTGAGCACGAGCGTACTTAAATGCGAACCCTGTTCTAGGTTTCAAACTGGGGCACAGGTGTGCTCCTTGTTAAGAGCGTGGTCGTACTGATCTAGGCAGAAAGGGTCAGAAACCCTTTCCCAAATCCTTGGGACTATTCACAGATTCAACCTATTGGCTTTTACTAATCCATTGATCACCAACTTCATTAATCTTAACTGTTCTTCATTATTATTCATGTCTTATCATCATGGGGAATTAATCCTTTAATCACAGCTTCGTTATTAATGTTCCTAGAACACTCACTAATCAATCCTAAGGTCTTTAACTAAGCCCTATGAACATAACCTCAACTCTCACACTATATTCATGTCTTATGAACAACTGGTAGAAACATCCCTTAATTCTCATTATTATCATTAATGTATTTTAACGTCTTAACATCATTGTTGGCATTAACATCCTCAACAATCAACACTCATAAAGAGTACAACACAAACAACAGTCAATATCATCATACTCATCATAATCATGGCATTACAACATTAACATATTCATAATAGACAACATCAATTAATAATAAGAACATTAATACCAATATTATCATCACAACAGATAATCATCAAATAACAATTTATCATATAAACATATAAACATGTTACAAGGAAAGGGTCATGGGTAACCCTTCATCTTATGCTACCCCTGAGCCTACATACTCATACTATTTATTCTCCCCATAATTGGTATGAAGATTCCCAAAACGATAACGTTGACAAACTAGACACGTTCCCTCGAGCGGCTCGACGAGTTCCCCAAGCCTTGGCCAAACAAGAAGAGAATAACCAATTAGTGCTGAACTGTACTGATACCACTATATGTGACACCCTCTACCCCACATGCATTCAAAAATGATAAAGCATATATAAAAGAGAGAGAACACGTGCAAATATATATAATTATCAAAACCGGGCAAAGACTACCAAATTGTAGCATAACGCGGAAATAAGCAAAACATGTTTATAAAGAAAACATAACATAAAACAAAACCATAAACAACAGAGCTGGTATAACCAGTCGATAAAACAACTCGGATACAATTGGAAACAACTAAACAACTACTAATCTACGAGTCGCGGCTCCTCAGAGTCACTCCTCAACTGGCTGCACAGCGACCTCTGCATAAACGATATATGCCACAAACAAGAAACATAGAGATAGGGAGTAAGAAAGATATATATGAATATAAAGCTGTTAGAAAGACGAACATACATCCAAAAGCAATATCATAACAATCATCATCATATAACGTGTATGCTATGAAATGCAGTCCTGCTCCACTCCTCTACTTTGCACTTGGATCCAAACTAACTCAGGATGCCAACTTTGGGGTTACATTTCCATATTGGCCAATAAGCACCAACACCGAGGCAATCCACCAAACCATGGGTGGACCCCTAGGACAGCCGAAACATCTTATTCTCGGATGTGTCACCACGATGTATACTCGATTCCCTTTCGGACGAATCCCGCGGATGACTAGATCGTCTTACTCTCGGACAACCTCCCCTACCTTGCACAACCTCCAATCAACATCTCTGATGCATGAATGTATGGCAAACAACACACAACCACAACCACCACCTCGGCTTGGGCCCATAGGCTACCCAAGTTTTATCACCGTCAACACCTCGACCATTAGGCTATCGAAGATTATCGTTTAACGTTCATGGTTAAGTCTTTTAAGCATCAACAACACTCTGGCCATTAAGCACCAGGGCTCAACACCTTGACTGTAACGGCCTGATTTTTAATTACGTTGTTTAACCAGTTAAAATATAATTAAATATATTTTAATCTGAGAGTTAGAAAGTGATTTTAAATAAAATAAAATCATATTCATAGTCTCTCTTATGGTAGAAGGTTACGCTGAAATTTTGGGTTTAAAATTCAGACGGAAACCGGTCTACGATTTTACTGACAGTATAATTTTATACCGGCTGAAAACCCTAATTTGACCCAAAACTAAATTTTGTAGATTTTTTATATTTTGTCGATGAGGAATTCTATTTTCCAAATTTCGGATCAGAAATAAATTTTATGAAGCATTAAATGTAAATTTAGGTGAAATTACCAAAATGCCCTTAATCTTAACCTAACCGAAGTTTAGTTAAATTTTAACCATGCTTAAGGAACAAAGGTTAGTTCTTGTGGTCTAAAATCAGCCACACGTCCCATGAATTCTTGACCACATGATTTTAATCTTGGTTATCAAAGTAACCCTAGTTAAGTTAATTATTAACTATAGTTAAGTATTATAAGATTTAATATGCACAAAACCCATTAATTGGACTCTAAGGAACCAAACAAAGCCTAAGATCTACCCTATTTAAACCCCCAAACCGCAGCAGCAGCCCCTCCCCATTTCTCTCTTCATCTTTTTCATTCTTCTTCATTTTCTTCACAAACTTCATTATCATCTTCAAAAGCATTAATTGTTTCCATTGAAGAACTTGCCAAGATAATCATCATTTCTTCATTTCCTTCACACTTGAGATAACATGATCATCCATGATCATCTCCTTTCTTCTTGAATTCATTTTCTTCCTATTTCAGGAGTTTTCCATTTCTAGACCTAGAACTTTAAATAATTCTAGAAAATTGTGGAAAAATCATAAAAATGTGAAACCAATTTCTATGATCTAGTTATGATCCCTACTTTTATTATCCAAGAGTATATAATCAAAACATTTTCCTTCCCTATTTTCTTGTTGAGGCCGAAACAATGTATTTTTGGATAAAGGAAGTTTTGTTCAATTTTTAATTAAGTCATGATTTATATCAACTATCTAAAGTATGTAGGTTCTAAATCCAAGAACATGAATCAAAATAATTTTTCTTTACTATTTTTATATTTGAGGTGGAAAACCTACCCTGAGTGGTTGGATGATTTTTATTCCTTATTTTCAACTTATAGCAATTCATCATAGTTACCTAAGACCTAAGTAGTTAGTACCCAAAAGATTTGGAATGAGAAAATGATCCTATCCCTAATTTGAATTGAATGACTAAATCTAGCATAAAGTGGGTATTGTTGGGTTTGTTTGATTACTTATAGTTATGTTGTTTGGTTCAAGGTGAAACTGTTAAGTTGTGGTGTGATAACGAGGATCGTTGAAGTCGGAATTCCGGTGATAACTCAGGTGGGGAAAGAACCAATCTACCGTCGGAATTGATAAGTAGTATATTATATAATGATTGTGTAGGGTGACCTAAACCTTACTAGTGGTCGAGTAACCGACAAGACCAAAATCGCATCGGAATCTTTTCTGTAAAAACAATGGTGATTCGGGGATTCTAGGTTTATCGACACTAAGTTGATTTTAAGTATTGGATGATGTCTGATTTGATTGTTGTTAAATTTACTGTGATACACTGGTTGAGGTATTCCACCTGCATGTGACATATTATTTTTGTTGTTTGAATATTTTATGATATTGTGTTATGCATGATCTGCCTGGTTTTTAATATTGTGCATAGTTGATTTTAAATAAAGATATATGTTGTTTGAGAGATAATTGTTGGTTTGGGTGTAATTATAATGGTGACTTAGGGGTGCCTAACCTAAATGAGTTGTTTTAAAGAGGAAGTGTGACATAGAATATATGTTAAGACTTTGATGAAAGGTTAAGGCACTAGGATGTTATTAATGTGGGTTGGTGAGATTCATGTGTTTGTGTTGTTGTTAACAACCGTATATTTGGAATATATGAGGTCAAGAGTTCTCGCTAGACCGTTCCACCTTAGAAATAGGTTGTGCAGCTATAGTGTCATTGAATTTCATTGAGCACCCCCGGGAGTGGAAGGGGTGTGCACCGGGATCATCGTGCAGCTACAGTGTCATTGCTTTGTGTGAGCATTCTCACCATGGAAGATACTGTGCACCATGAATTTGGAACCCGTCGCTTGAACAACTGACTGACATTCCCCACGAGGAATGCATGAAGAAATCGGTAGTGGCTACGTCAGTATAAAAGTTTAGTTGTATGAGATTGGGGTAGAGGTTGATACATTAATTTGAGGATGATTTGTTAGTTATGTATGTTGATTGTCTGTGACATTTATTGTATGATATGCTATGACTTTTTTCCGCTTTTGATGACAGAAATGTTTCTTATCCCCTATATCTTTATGTGTATTGTATTTTATCTTTTATGGGATCGTACGAGAAGACCCTGTGACTGAGCTTGATGCTGAGGCGTTGAATGGAACTCAGTATGAATCGGATGCGAGAGGACGAGATGTAGTTTTCAACAATGTAGTTTAGTGTCTAGGGCCAGTGAGTCTTATAAGACGTTTTATTTTCCACTATTAATAGTTGTTTTAAGATTCCTGTTAGGGACCCTACTGACGGGATACCCTAAACAGTGTTTTGGTAATGTAATGAATAAACATGTGTGTATTTATATATTATAATGTTGGTGTGTTTATTTTCACAGAAGTTATATGATTATTAATTAAGTTTTAATTTTTATGTGTTTCGGAATACACGTTTAACGTTAAGAGCGCGGTTAAATAATTAATTAATAAGGTTTTAAGTTAATGGCACAAAGGGGTACAACGGGGTGTCTCATTTGGTATCAGAGCAGTTTGATTATGATCAGACTGTGAGGTCTAGGATGTTGTTACTGGCTGTGTTTAGTTGAATCCACATTAGATTTTGGCTATGATTAGAAGTTGGGTAGTATGTTCAAACTTGATGCGATAACTAACATTAGTATAGTATAAACGATAATTGTGAACCTTAGAACCATTCTTTCTTGTCTTTTGGTTGAAAACAGGGTATTTATAGAAAATGAGCAGTGATAATCGATTATAGGAACAATATAATCGATTATCTACTTTCTGTTTTATCGGTTTGCTGTTTCAGAAGCCCAATAATCTTTTATTACCATGCAATAATCGATTACACTGGCTCAATAATCGATTATCATGATAATAAAATCGATTATTTGCTATTACAGAAACCTAATAATTGATTATGACCATGAAATAATCGATTATATTGCTTCAAAATTCAACTTTTAGTTGTTTTAATCATCTATAATCAATACTAAACCTCCAAGTAATTCTTTGTACTTCAACTTAATTCTAGAATAAGGTTTCTCATTTGGTGGTACGGCATATAGTATTTATATACTTGATTATGTGATATTATATGTCATACTGATGAGAGCGGATGATTTATGTTCCAGAATCATGGCTCGAGGAAGAGGACGCGATTCCAATAGTGGTGATAGGATTTCCGAGAGAATTATTGGAGGTAGCAACAGTGAGGCTAATCATACCGGTGGTGGAGTGTCATCCGAGACTCGCAATATCATGGAAGTTATATCTGCTACCTTGTTACTGCAAACACAGCAAAATACGGAGATGCTACGAATGACCAAAGAGCAGCAGGAACTCCAGAATCAAAGAAGAGCCGTTGAAACTGAAGAGATAAGGATAATGACATTACTCAAAGAGAAGCTACCACGATTCCGAGGAGATTTTGACTTAGAGAAGGCTGAATGGTGGGTACAAGAGATAGAGAAGATATTTAATACTGTGCGTTGTAGAGATCATTGGAAGCCGAGGGCAGAATGATTACATGCCAGTTGTTTATTGAATGCTTCTTCGAGAATTATATCCCACTTTTAGTCCGACTTGAGAAGAAGAGAGAGTTTGCTAATCTTCGACAGGGAAACATGACCGTTGGTGATTATGCATCACGCTTTGAGGCTTTGATTAAATTTTCAAAATTCTATCAGAGATTCCCAGATGAGGATTGGTGGTGTAGAAGGTTTGAAGAGGGACTGCGACATGAGCTGCGAAGAGCTGTAGTGTATTTAGATATTCAGAGTTTTCCAGAGTTGGTTGCGAGTTGCAGGGTTATAGAGAGCATAGATCGGAGGCAGGCTATTGAGCAGAGGCGGCAAAAGAGTGGAGGTCCTATTTGAACAAGTCTCTAGATAAGAGTCGATAATGGTTCTCAGGGGAGACGAGAACCATATACTTGACCAATGCAGACAGTTGTACCAGCACCAGTGGTTAGATCGGGTCAACAACAACAAGGCAATGCTTGCTTCGGATGCAGAGGATCGTATCATATTAGAGATTGTACGGTAAGACCTAGTTGTTTCCATTGTGGTAAACCAGGTCATTATGCCCGTGAGTGTACACAGAAATAGGCAACAGATTGTAGCTGCTGGTAGAGGAGCTAGAAGTTATGGAGGTGAAGCTAGGAGAAGAGATCCAGGAGCAGGTCAGCAGCCACAGAAGAGCTTAGCTTCTTTCAGATGTGGAGGACCTCATCATGTTAGAAATTGTATGGAGAAACTTAGTTGTTTCCACTGTTGGAAACCTGGTCATATAGCTCGAGATTGCGGACAATGGGTCACTGGGAGAGTGTTTACAGTAAAGGGATTTGAACCTTGTCACTCTGCTGATCGTATATAAGGTATGTGTTTGACATCAGTGTCCTATAGTTGTTACAAATAAGACATTTATTGTAGAAACTTGTTGTTGATCTTACGAAAGTGGAAACCCTGTTCTTAGTGGGAAAGTCTGAAGATTGTGACGAAAATCCATAAGTTTTGTTAGTTAGTCGGTTATGGTTTTCATACGTGTTTAAAATCGAGTACAGTGAAAGGATAGATTGTTGTGGGATAATTGTTATTAAGGGAAGTTTATCTTAAGTGCTTAATATATTTGGATAGTATGGGTAGTCCTTGAAAATAATAAAGAGATAACAAATTAGTTGGAGCTTAACTAGAATAGGATTGATTTGGTTGAAGCTTTGTAGCCTTTTATTGTTGAGATGATGGTGATAGTTGTGGATTTCATTGGGAATTCAGGCTTATAATTTGAATTTAGTAAGATCCTCATATCTTAAGTAAGGTTGTTAGTTTGTTGCAAAGCTGTTTTGAGGTGAGAAATATAGTTAAGGAATGATCATGTTAAGTTTAAAGTGATGTGGAATAGTTGTTAGATAAGTTAAAATCAGAATTGAGGATAATGGTTATAATTAGACATTGTTCTTGTTTAAATGGTGAGTTAGGATTTCACTTTAAGCTATGATGGTTATGGATTGGAATGAAGACTCGATTGAGAAACATATAATCTAAGTGTAGTACCTAAGTATTGTTTCCCTATAGTAGGATAAATTGGAAGTGATGGGAGTTTTGTTGAGATATAGATGACTGGTAAGATTAAGATCAATATCAGTCAATGAAACCATTATTATAAGTCAAAAGTTGATCGAGGCATAGTATTACTAAGAGAATCCTAAGGTAGCGGTCGAATGCTCAAAGTTAAGATTGATGGTATTACCTAAGTTGAATATGAGTAGGGAAGATAATTTCTTTGGTTTTAGTTGCATTAGGAGGTGCAATGATGTTCTTTTGAGGTTGAGATGTGTGATATTGATATAATCTGGAATAGTGGAATACGCTCCAAGGATCTAAGATTGTGATTGAATACGTTGAGTAGGAAGTTAAGGTAGTTTTGATCTTGATGTTAAATGTAAGAGGTAGATGTTGAAATAAGGATTTCTAGTGGATCCGTATTAAGAAGAGGAAAGGATTAAGTTTTGATTACGTCCTTTAAGGATGATAGATCAAGTTGGAAAAGTTAAAGAACAATGAATCATAGTGAAGGATGAGTTCGAGGATAAATAGAATGATTAAGAATAAATTCTGCTATGAAGTTACCGCTGTCATTTCCGGGAAGATAGCGATGAGAAATAAGATGTAGGATCTTTAGATTAAGAACACTTTTGTAAGACGTTACCCAGTTGTAGGATAAGAAATTCCGAGGACGGAATTTTTTTTAAGAGGGATAGTAATGTAACAGCCTGATTTTTAATTACGTTGTTTAACCGGTTAAAATATAATTAATTATATTTTAATATAAGAGTTAGAAAGTGATTTTAAATAAAATAAAATCATATTCATAGTCTCTCTTATGGTAGAAGGTTACGGCAAAATTTTGGGTTTAAAATTCAGACGGCAACCGGTCTGTGTGTTTACTGACAGTATAATTTTATACCGGCAGAAAACCCTAATTTGACCCAAAATTGAAATTTGTAGATTTTTATATTTTGTCCGTGAGGAATTCTATTTTCCAAATTTCTGATGAGAAATAAAATATTATGTTTATTCGGACGAATTTTGATGAAAGTTCGATCGGAAAACGGTCGGTGTTTTCACTGACAGTAAGATTTTAATGATCAGAATACCTAATTTTGACTCATGAACGAAATGATTTATGTTTAAATCATGTTCCCAACGATTTTGGTTGTTTTGAAAATTTTCAACCGAAAACGAAATATTATGCTTTTATTCGAGCGTAAAACCCTAATCGGGAAACCACGGAGTCGAGAAGGGAGGTGCAAAGACAAAACCGGACACCGGAGGAGCTGAGTCATGGGGTGAGTCACCACCATGACTCACCAAGCATTTATGAAGCATTAAATGTAAATTTAGGCGAAATTACCAAAATGCCCTTAATCTTAACCTAACCGAAGTTTAGTTAAATTTTAACCATGGTTAAGGAACAAAGGTTAGTTCTTGTGGTCTAAAATCAGTCACACGTCCCATGAATTCTTGACCACATGATTTTAATCATGGTTATCAAAGTAACCCTAGTTAAGTTAAATATTAACTATAGTTAAGTATTATATTATTTAATATGCACAAAACCCATTAATTGGACTCTAAGGAACCAAAAAAAGCCTAAGATCTATCCTATTTAAACCCCCAAACCACAGCAGCATCCCCCTCGCCATTTCTCTCTTCATCTTTTTCATTCTTCTTCATTTTCTTCACAAACTCCATTATCATCTTCAAAAGCTTTAAGTGTTTCCATTGAAGAACTTGCCAAGATCATCATCATTTCTTCATTTCCTTCACACACTTGAGGTAGCATGATCATCCATGATCATCTCCTCTCTTCTTGAATTCATTTTCTTCCTATTTCATGAGTTTTCCATTTCTAGATCTAGAACTTTAAATAATTCTAGAAAATTGTAGAAAAATCATAAAAATGTGAAACCAATTTCAATGATCTAGTTATGATCCCTACTTTTATTATCCAAGAGCATGTAATCAAAAACATTTTCCTTCACTATTTTCTTGTTGAGGCCGAAACTAGGTATTTTTGGATAAAGGAAGTTTTGTTCAATTTTTAATTAAGTCATGATTTATATCAACTATCTAAAGTATGTAGGTTCTAAATCCAAGAACTTGAATCAAAAGAAGTTTTCTAACTTACATTTATATTTGAGGACGAAACACTGCCCTAAGTGGTTGGTGATTTTTATTCCTTATTTTCAACTTATAGCAATTTATCCTAGCTACCTAAGACCTAAGTAGTTAGTACCCAAAAGATTAGAATGAGAAAATGATCCTAGCCCTAATAAGTGGGTATAGTTGGGTTTGTTTGATTAATTATAGTTATGTTGTTTGGTTCAAGGTGAAACTGTTAAGCTGTGGTGTGATACCGAGGATCGTCGAAGTCGGAATTCCGGTGATAACTCAGGTGGGGGGAAGAACCAATCTACCATCGGAATTGATAAGTAGTATATTATATAATGATTGTGTTGTAGGGCAACCTAAACCCTACTAGTGGTCGAGTAATTGACAAGACCAAAATCGCATTGGAATCTTTTCAGTAAAACCAATGGTGATTCGGGGATTGTAGGTTTATCAACACGAAGTTGATTTTAAGTATTTGATGATGTCCTATTTGATTGTTGTTAAATTTACTGTGATACGCTGGTTGAGGTATTCCACCTGCATGTGACATATTATTTTTGTTGTTTGAATATTTTCTGATATTGTGTTATGCATGATTTGCCTGGTTTTTAATATTGTGCATAGTGGATTTTAAATAAAGATATATGTTGTTTGAGAGATAATTGTTGGTTTGGGTGTAATGATAATGGTGACTTAGAGGTGCCTAACCTAAATGAGTTATTTTAAAGAGGAAGTGTGACATAGAATATGTGTTAAGACTTTGATGGAAGGTTAAGGCATTAGGATGTTATTAATGTGGGTTGGTGAGATTCATGTGTTTGTGTTGTTGTTCACAACTGTATATTTGGAATATACGAGGTCAAGAGTTCTCGCTAGACCGTTCCACCTTAGAAATAGGTTGTGCAACTATAGTGTCATTGAATTTCATTGCGCACCCCCGGGAGTGGAAGGGGTGTGCACCGGGATCATCGTGGTGCTATAATGTCATTGCTTTACGTGAGCATTCTCACCATGGAAGAGAATATGCACCGGGAATTTGGAACCCGTCGCTTGAACAACTGACTGACATTCCCCCAGAGGAATGCGTGAAGAAATCGGTAGTGGCCACGTCAGTATAAAAGTTTAGTTGTATGAGATTGGGGTAGAGGATGATACATTAATTTGAGGATGATTTGTTAGTTATGTATGTTGATTGTCTATGACATTTATTGTATGATATGCTATGACTTTTTTCCGCTTTTGATGACAAAAATGTTTCTTATCCCCTATATCTTTATGTGTATTGTATTTTATCTTTTATGGGATCGTGCGAGAAGACCTTGTGGCTGAGCTTGATGCTTTGAGGCGTTGAATGGAACTCCAGTATGAACCAGATGCGAGTATAACGGCAAGGAAGCAGTTAGCAAGACGAGCATACATCAAACAAGCATGTTATATCAAACAGCAATATCATAACAATCATCATCATATAACGTGTATGCTATGCAATGTAGTTCCGCTCCACACCTCTACTATGCACCTGGATCCAAACTAACTCAGGATGCCAACTTTGGGGTTACATTTCCACATTGGCCAATAAGCACCAATGCTGGGGCAATCCACCAAACCATGGGTGGAACCCTAGGATAGCTGAAACATCTTATTCTCGGATGCGCCACCATGGTGTATACTTGATTCCCTTTCGGATGAATCCCGTGGATGGTCAGATCGTCTTACTCTCGGACAACCTCCCCTACGTTGCACAACCTCCAATCAACATCTCCGATGCGTGAATGCATGGCAAATAACACACAACCACAACCACCACCTCCACTTCGGCCCATAGGCTACCGAAGTTTTATCACCGTCAACACCTCAACCACTAGGCTATCGAGGATTATCGTTTAACGTTCATCGTTAAGTCTTTTACGCATCAACAATACTCTGACCATTAAGCACCAGGGCTCAACACCTTGACCCTCAAGCATCAAGGCCCCCTTGGAGCGGACACTAGGCTACCAAGGTATAACATCTTAGCACTTGGAGTGAACAAGGTTCAACATCTTAACACTTGGAGCGGACACTAGGCTACCAAGGTACAACATCTTATCACTTGTCATTTGGTCTTCATGTTCCGTTGGTATCTTATTAAGTCTTTTAAGCGTTTGGGGTGAAAACCCATATTTCATGCATTCTGGTTCTGTTTTGGTCAGGTGAGCACGAGCGTGTTGGACCTGGAGGCAAGCACGACCGTGCTGCCTGCTGAGCACGGGCATGCTTAAATGCGTACCCTGCTCTGGGTTTCAAACTGGAGCACGGGCGTGCTTCTTATTAAGCAAGGCCGTGCTCAATGGAGTGTAGCCATACTGATCTGGGCGGAAAGGGTCAGAAACCATTTCCCAAATCCTTGGGACAATTCGCAGATTCAACCTATTGGCTTTTACTAATCCATTTATCATCGACTTCATTAATCTTAACTGTTCTTCATTAATATTCATGTCTTATCATCATGGGGAATTAATCCTTTAATCATAACTTTGTTATTAATGTTCCTAAAACACTCACTAATCAATCCTAGGGTCTTTAATCAAGCCCTATGGACATAACCTCAACTCTCACACTATATTCATGTATTATGAACAACTGGGAGAAACATCCCTTAATTCTCATGTGAAATATTTGGGAAATAGGTGATTTCATTCCTTGAATCAATTTGATACATAACAGGTATAAATAGATGGATATGTACATTAATTAGGATCCTAAAGAAGGAAATAAAATAAAATCTTATCCCTATAATAGAGAGAGATCTGCTGGGCTATAATTAGCAGATATATTTGTACAAGTGATCCCTAAAAAACAGGAATTACATATTTACAAACTGGTCGTCAGAATAAGGAAATAATATCACTGCAATCAGTCAATAATTGACTGATTCTCAGGCTCAATTCAGTATCCAACACTCCCCTTCAAGATGGGCAGTATATGTCAATCATGCCTAGCTTGGACATTAAGTTCTCATAATTTGACTTGTGAAGAGCCTTGGTTAGTATGTCTGCAGTTTGGTGACTGGAAGGGGTGTATTCCAGTTTGATGATTCCATCATCTATCTTCTCCTTTATGAAATGCATGTCTATCTCCACATGTTTTGTTCTATCATGATGGACTGGATTTTTTGCAATGCTAATGGCCGCCTTATTGTCGCATAATAGTCTCATGGTGCAATCTATTAGCACTCCTAGTTCCTTAAGCATTCTTTGCAACCGAATTCCCTCACAGATTCCATGAGCCATTGATCGGAACTCAGCCTCTGCACTGCTTCTTGCCACCACTGTAACACCCCGATTTTTCGCTGTTTCGTAATATCGATGATAAATATATAAATATATATTTTTATCAGAGACTTAGAAAATGATTTTGGATAAACCAAGGTCATTTCCTTATTATACTTATTCTTATAAGGTTACAGGGAAGTTTTTGGTTGAAAACTCAGACGGAAGCCGGTCTGCTGTTTTCTGTGTTTTCACTGACAGTAAAAGTTTACTGCTCAGAAGATCTAATTTTGAATCGTTAACGAGATGAAAAATATTTTTATCATATTTACTATGATACTGAAAGTTTTGAAAATTTTGGAAAAAAAATTAAAGTATTATGTTTGTTGCGGGCCTATACGACAAGATGTCTCTAGGCAGAGCCTGAGTCAGATGGATCGGGAAGTCGGCAAAGTAGCAGAGACATGGGATTGACTAACTTGACAAGCATTCATGACTAGTTTATCCTATCATAAATGGCAATAATAGCACATTTATGGCAACATTGAATTTTGTTATGAAATGACTAAAATACCCTTGTCTTTTTATGACAATTCCTACAAAATGCCATTTGACAAATTGATCCAAAATTCTTGCCAATCCTCACAGCTTCAACCTTGTCTTCTTCTCCAAGTATTTGAATTCTTCTCCATCAAGTTTTGAAACCTTCTTCATTAAGTTTTGACTTCTTCTTTAGGAAGTTTTGAATTCTTCTTAAACAAGTTTTGACTTCTTCTTCTCCAAGTTTTGACTCCTTCTTCATTAAGCATTTGTTTCTTCTTCATTAAGCTGGTTGCTTCCTCATTTAAATAGGATGTCTCCTTCCTTAAGTCATTTTTTTTCCAAATTCTTGATTCTTGCTCCAAAGAGTTCATAACTCGTCCGATTTTGCATAGCTATTCTGATCAGTTTCTATTTTGAATCTCGAAAAACTTTCAACATGAAAGTTGTTCATCTTTCTCTCTTATTTCCAACGACATAAATATCATCCAAAACGGATAAGTATGTTGAGAGATATACCCAAAATACCGAAACTGTTCTGAAACCCTAACTCGGTTCATCTTCTCCCTTAAGTTCTCAAGAACACCATGAGACATTCTTGAAGAACATCATCCAAATCATCATTTTCTTTGATCATCAAGAGGTAGTCTCTCTTAATCTTTCTATTCTAAGCTTTTCTCTTCATAAGATTCTTGAGTTGATGCATTTGATCAACATGTTCTTCATTTGTTTAAAGTTCTTGAAGCTAGATTGAAAAATTCATAACTAATTCTAGAAAAATCCTTTTGACATGAAACCAATTGCTATAATCTTATAATCATCTCTACTTTCATCATCTAGAAGCACAAGATCATGAGAAATTTCTTTCCCTAGTTTCTGGACTGGGCCGAACCTAGGTCAAAATTGTGTTCTTAGGTTTTGTTTCATTTTCATGTCTTGATTCATGATTATATCTTGATAGTTCTTGTATTCAAGTATATATAAGATCAAAAATCTAACTTGAGCCTATTTGATTCTTCAAAAACCGAAACCCTAGGTATGAGCACTTGTTGGTTTTATGATTCAAAAGTTGTTTGTAACACTTGAATCTAACTCTAGGTTTTGTATGTTGATTAAATCCAAGAGTTTAGAAATTTTAGAGATTTCTAACTCCAAACTCAGCCTTGGCCGAAACCCTAGTTCTTGGAACTAGATGAGTTTTAGTTCATGTTCTTGGTTCATAATCATGGTTAAAGTGATTAATCATGCTTAAGTAACTTATGGATCATTAATCCCTAAGTTAATCAAATTTTAAGTTTCCTAACCTAGAAAATGGGGTAAAACCGAACCCTAACCCCCATTGATTTAAGTGTGTTGTTGTTTGATTTGATTTATTTTGGTTGCAATTCGTTTGAAGGAAACTACGGAGTTAGCTGATTTACACTGACGAAGAGGAATCGAATCGAGTTCGGGAGATTATTTAGTTCGAGTCTTCAAGAGGTAAGGGGAGCTTGCCTGATGGATTTTTCTCAATAACCATTTGCTTGTGACCATTTGCTTGTTGTGTATTCTGTATAATTGATGTGGTTGTGGTTATCTGATTATGTGGTTTATGTTATGTTGTATATCTGAGTATCAATGTTTGATCTGTTTTAAATTATTTATTTGAATATGATATTGCTATGGTATATGATTTGTATAGTGGTTTGTTGTTGAATGTTGCTTGTGAGTGTTGTTTGAGAAGCCTGACTGTGGTCAGTGCACAACCGACTAATCAGATAAAAGCTTTAATAAGCTGTGTAAATTATATTCAATGTTTTATGGGAAACGTTGGAATATAATAGTGGTGAAAAGTATTATTTTGGAAAAATAAGGAGTTTTGATGATGATAATTTATTAGTGTAATAGTAACTCGAGTCACAATGAGAGCGAAATTGTGAAAATGTTTAAGTACTGCAAATTTTTATGTAATAAAGTTTGTAATACTATACAAAGTTATTTTATGAAATTAATTGTTGAAAAGAAGTTAAGATGATTTTAGGAAGTGTTTTCATTGGAAAAAGTTAAGTATTGGTTTGAGAAGCTTTAAAAGTGATAATTGATGATTGATTTGGAAAAGTATGATGATAGATTTGGAAAATATATAATGAAAGTATTTTGAAATGGCAGTACATATTTTAAGGAAGATAAAACCTCACGTGACTCATATTTGCGAAAACCAAGTTTTATTATTTAAGGATTTTATTGATGAATTTCCAATTTTTGGAAAAAGAATTTATGAAAGCAAAACTGATTTCGTGTTAATAGTGGTGTGGAACTTAGTAACCGAGACGTCGGGGTACTAAGGTTCTGTATTGTGATGGACTCAGTCATTTGGACTTTGAGAGCCTATATTGTATACATGAGGTATACTGTGATGAATTGTATACATGAGGTATACTGTGTTGAAACATTGAAGATGTTTCTAGTGCCACGAACCTACGATTGGTGCACCGGTCGAGAGGTGTCGTGATTGAGCACTTGGACTGTGAGGTCCTATGTTTTGATAAAGGTTTTATGGACAGTGAAGTCCTATGTTTTGATAAATGTTTTATGGACAGTGAGGTCCTATGTTTTGATGAAAGT
This sequence comes from Sophora flavescens, assembly GCA_030762895.1. Lineage (NCBI taxonomy): Eukaryota > Viridiplantae > Streptophyta > Magnoliopsida > Fabales > Fabaceae > Sophora > Sophora flavescens. The sequence continues at coordinate 87,706,089 of CM061069.1, read as the reverse complement.
TTTATGGACAGTGAGGTCCTGTGTTGTGATGAAAGTTTTAAAAAGTGTTTTAAAACTATGTGAGTCGTAAGCCATTTTGAGCTTCGGCAAGAGAAAGATTGAGCACAAAGAAAAGAACAAAACAAAAGTGTTTTGCATGCATGTGGCAGACGTGCCTGCGATTTGTGGTTTAATGCATTAATTACCGGCGGCTGAGGTAATTACGATATGCATATCTCATTGTGCCTTGGAGGACTTTGGGATCCCCATCTTACTTGCTAATGGTGGAGCCACTGATTGTGGACATTAGCAATGTGTTGGCCTTGTGAGTGCCTGGCTGTGTATGCCTTTGTTGTTTTCAAGATGGGAAGAGGTCGCGGACTGTTGGCGATTGGCCAAGTTAGCTTGTGTGGCTTTGGAGTCCGATCAACTCATATGATGTTGGGATATCTCATGAGATTAGGACGAAAATTAGATGATGAATAGAAGTGTCATGCATAATTTTATGGATGATGTTTGGGGTGTTAAACCCAGCGATAAACTATTAGCTTATAAATGCTTGTGTGGTAAATGTATATGTGTTATGTGGTGTCGAGTATTTAGTTATTGGGTTAAAACCATATATTGGCGTCTCACCCTTACACACACACATTTCAGGATTCTTCTAAGTTCGATATTGTACCTTGGGTACTCTATCACAGATGGTGCAGAGGAGTCTTTCTAAGTCACTCAGAGACTTAGATGTAGTTGCTTGATGAGGTATTACTTGCGGAATAACTCTTAGAACGACCAGCTTAGGGTTAAGACTTGGATTATTTTGATCGTATGTATGAGTTTGGCTCAGAGAGCCTTTATTTTAGAATAGAATGTCTATAGCTCGGAGAGCATATCTTTTAAATGAAAAACTAAGCTATTTCTTTTGGTTTTGTAAAGCTTATGGCTATAACTATTATTTTTATGTATTGATGCCTGGTTGAATTTAGTGTAGCTAGAATTCTGGAGGGAAAATGTAATCATTTTAACAGGTGTTATTTTATTTGGGATGTCCGAATTACAGAGGAGACTCTGTCGAAATTTTTGTAAAACTACTATCTTGTATTTAAATATATCCTTTAAATTAAATAGGCTTGCCAAGCTATAATAGTAAGTTTGTGTGTTGATTATGGCTTAGGAGTGGAGTCATGACAAAAAGAAAAAATTTTATACCCAATTTCAAATACTTATGTACTTATATATATATTATTTTCCGAAAGCACCAGCAAATTATCTTTTAATTTTATCTTCAAACGAGTTAAGAAAGTAATGCCCAAGGGAGGGTGTTACAACCACCGATTGTTTCTTACTTCTCCAAGTAGCCAAATTTCCCCACACATATGTGCAATACCCACTTGTTGACTTGCGATCAGTTAAAGAACCAGCCCAATCTGCATCTGTGAACACTTTTACACTCATATCTGGCTTCTTTTTGAAGTGAAGGCCTCTCCCTAGTGTCTTTTTTAGGTTCTTTAGAATTTGAGTTACAGCTCTCATGTGGTCTTCATTAGGATTATTCATGAACCGACTTACCATACTCATCGAATAACCAATATCTGGTCTAGTATGAGTTAGGTAAATTAGCTTTCCTACCAATCTTTGGTATCTCTCCTTATCAGCAGGGGGGCTGCCTTCTTTTTCTTCTAGTTTTATGTTAGGTTCCATGGGTGTATCTGCTGGCCTACACCCCAACATTCCTGTTTCTTCCAATAGGTCCAGCACATATTTTCTTTGGGATATGTAGATTCCATGTTTGGAGCGAGCAACCTCCGTCCCAAGAAAATATTTTAGGTGTCCAAGGTCCTTGACCTCAAATTCTTTGGACAGGAACCTCTTGAGTTATTCTATCTGTTTGTGGCCATCCCTTGAGATTACGATGTCATCCACATACACAATAAATATTGCCAATTTTCCTTCTCTAGAGTGCTTGACAAACATTGTATGGTCAGTTTGACATTGAGTAAATCCATGCCTCTTAACAACTCGGGTTAGTCTGTCAAACCATGCCCGTGGAGATAGTTTAAGACCATAAAGTGATTTTTGAAGTTTGCATACCTTGCCGGTTGATTTGGGAGTTTCAAGTCCAGACGGTATCTTCATGTACACGTCTTTCTCGGGTTCACCATTTAGGAATGCATTCTTGATGTCTAGTTGGTGTAGGGGCCAATCAAGATTTACTACTAAGGAGAGAATGACACGAATTGAGTTTAATTTTGCAACTGAAGCAAATGTTTCTTCATAGTCCACTCCATAGGATTGGGTGAAACCCTTTGCCACCAAGCGGGATTTGTACCTATTCACACTCCCATCCGCATTATGTTTAATCGAGAAGATCCATTTGCACCCAACTGGTTTTTTTCCTTCTGGCATCTCCACAAACTTCCATGTGCTATTCTTCTCCAATGCTTTAATTTCTTCTTCAACTGAAGCCTTCCATTCAGCATGTTGGACAGCTTCTTGGACATCACGGGGAAGTTTTATATTGTCCAAGGTGGTGATAAATGCCCGGTATTCTTGTGACAATTTTCCATGCGACATATAATTGCCAATTGGATGTTGAGTGCATGATCTCACTACTTTCCTCAAGGTAATTGGTAGGTTAAGGTCATTCTCATTCAAACAACAACCATCATTAATTGTGAAAGTATTAGGCTCAGGAACAATGTTACCTTGTGGAATTTCTAAATCTAAATTTTGGTCAGAATTTTGGTGTAGCCTTGGAAATGTGCAGATTTCTTCCCCACTTCGAGTTTTCTTCTTCCTTGAAAACACCTGCAATTCTTTCCTTCCTTGAATAGTGGGTTCAGCTGCTACTTCTTCAGGTTTTGCCTCTGATATGGCTACTGGTTTTGCTGTTTCTCCAATTACAAGATCATTTACTGGTTCTAAAATTTGCTGTTGTGTGAAGTGTTGTTCTGTTTCCAAAAAATTCTGCTCCATTTCCCAAGGATGGGATTCGACTGTGTTTTCTTGTCTCTCCCCCTGAATGCTAACTTTGGGGTAGTAAGGTTGATTCTCAAAAAAGGTTACATCCATGGAGTGGTAGAATTTTTTGGTTATTGAAGAGTAGCACTTGTAACCTTTTTATTGGGTGAGTATCCTACGAATATGCATTTAAGGGATTTGGGTTCTAATTTGCCTTTGTTAGGTTGGTGGTCATGCACAAATGCGGTGCAGCCAAATATTTTAGGAGGAATAGATGATAGGAGATTAGTGTTTGGGTAAATAGATGAGGGGTTTAGCAAGGGGTTTTGAAGTGGAGGGCTTTAGAAGACATTTTGTTTATTAAATATGCTGTTGAGAGGACAGCTTCACCCCAAAAATGGGTTGGCACATTAGTTGATAACATGAGGGACCTTGTGACTTCCAAGAGGTACCGGTTTTTCCTCTCCGCAATACCATTTTGTTGTGGTGTGTCCACACAGGTGGTTTGGTGAATTATTCCATACTTGAGAAGGTAAGAATTGAGGGAGTTGTGATAGTATTCATGACCATTATCTGTTCTGAGGATTTGGATTTTTCTCTAGAATTGGGTTTGGATCATATTGTGAAAGTTCTCAAAGATTTCTGACACTTCAGATTTTTCTCTCATGAGGAACACCCAAGTAACTCGTGTATGGTCATCTATAAAAGTCACAAAACATTTTGAACTAGTTATGTTCTTAACCCGGGAAGGTCCCCAAACATCACTATGAATTAATGAGAAAGGTTGGGATGGTTTATAAGTTTGTGGAGGATAATGGTTGCGTGAGTGTTTGGATAATTGACAGATTTCACATTGGAAAAATTTAGAACTTTTATTGAAGAGTGAAGGAAACAACTTTTCAAGATACGTAAAGTTTGGGTGTCCTAAACGATAGTGCCATAACATCACATTATCTTCTAGATTATCACCACTTGGTGCAGCTACATGAACTGAGTCATTTCTCCCCTCCTTGAAATCACTAACCCGAAGAAGGTAGAGGCCTGCACATTCCTTAGAATTGCCAATCTTCCTCCCCGAATCCAGATCCTGAAATTCACACAGATGAGGTAAGAATTTAGTGACACAATTTTGGTCTTGAGTTAATTTACTTATGGATAGGAGACTGCAATTCAACTCTGGAACATAAAGGACTGAGTTAAGGGTAATGTCCTTAGAGATAATTATTGAGCCTTTACCAATCACTTCTGTGTTTGTGCCATCTGCTATCCGTACCATTGAGTTATCATTGCATGGGGTGTATTCATCAAATAGAGTGATATCCCCAGTCATATGGTCTGAAACTCCAGAATCTACAATCCATGAGTTAGATTTCCCTTTTTTTTAACAAGAAAAGCACTTAAGGGATTACCTTTGTGAGCCAAGGTGGCAGCAGAGTGTGTGCTAGTTTTTTGGAGGGTTTGCTGTAGCATTTTTTGCAGCATCTCCATTTGTTCTTTGCTGAATGGACTTGATTCATTTGCTAGTGTAGTAAAAACTTTGTCTCCTTCGATGTGGCAGCAATGGCACCGTTGTCCCCGCTCCTTGGGGGTTTCCAATCTCTGTGGTTTCCCATGAATGACCCAAAGATGTGTCCTTGGTGTGACCTGGTTTCTTGCGGTGATCACACCATCCTCGGACTTTTTCTGGTTTCCTTTCACAGGCTAAGGTTGAGCTCTCGGAGATGGAACTTTGATTTGTGCTACCAAGCATGATCTTCCTTCGGCTCTCCTCTCTCTTCTCACTTCAGAAAAGCTTCTCTAATGTTTGGCGGAGGCTTGGTTCCAAGAATTCTTCCCCTTACCTCATCCAGATTCTTGTTTAGGCCAAGAAGGAACTGATAAATTCGGTCCTTCTCCACCAACTTCTTGTCTTGCTTGCTGTCTTACGGACATTTCCACTCCATATCCTAATAGGTATCTAATTGTTGCCAATATCGAGTGAGGGTATGGTAGTATTCAATGACCGTTGCATCTCGCTCCCACGAGGTCATGGAGAAGACTTTTGATCTCAAATATTGCAGAAGTATTGTCAATATTTGAGTAAGTCTCTATGGCAAAGACTCCAAATCTCAAATGACACGATCTTGTAATACATGAAGTTTTCCCCTGTTTCGATTGTCATCGAGTTCAAGCAGCCATGACATGACAAAAATGTTCTCAAGTTTCCACTTTGAGTGGTCAGGGTCCTTTTTCTCCGGTTCTTTGGCATCATCGGTGATGTATTCTTCCTTTCCCTTTCCTTGAAGGAAAATTCTGACAGATCTTGCCCATTGGGTGTAGTTTTGGACATTTAACTTATAGCCAGTGATAGGTAGAATGGTGTTGTCAGACTGGTAATGTAGGACATTCCAGTCGCCGTTTTAGGGTCTGGGTTTGTGACCGAGCTCTCTTTTTCGGCCATGGAGGAATGATGTTTCTCACTTGGATCAGAACCTCTCTGGTACCATGTGAAATATTTGGGAAATAGGTCAGTTCATTCCTTGAACCAATTTGAAAAATAACAAGTATAAATAGATGGATATGTGCATCAATTAGGATCCTAAAGAAGGAAAGAAAATAAAATCCTATCCCTATAATAGAGAGAGATCTGCTGGGCTATAATTAGCAGATATATTTGTACAAATGATCCCTAAAAACAGGAATTACTTGTTTAGCCTTTAAATAAGGAAATAATATCACTGCAATCAGTCAATAATTGACTGATTCTTAGATCAATTCAGCATCCAACATTAGCATATTCATAACAGACAACATCAATTAATAGTAAGAACATTAATACCAATATTATCATCACAACAGATAATCATCAAATAACAATTAATCATATAAAGATATAAGCATGTTAACAAGGAAAGGGTCATGGGTAACCCTTCGTCTTACTCTACCCCCAAGCCTACATACTCATACTATTTTTTTCTCCCCATACCTGGTATGAAGATTCCCAAAACGATAACGTTGACAAACTAGACACGTTTCGTCGAGCTGCTCGACGAGTTCCCCAATCCTTCACCAAACAAGAAGAGGATAACCAATTAGTCTCTAGATCTAATAATAGAAAAGAGACTAAGAGAGAGGGAAGACAACGTTACCTTAAACGACACTATGGAGCTACTTCTCTCCCACAACTAGAGCAAGAACACCAAGAACTTCAAGGGGTTCGAGGGGAGGGAAGGAAAGAGGTTTCTATCGCACTAGGATTGCCTAAAGTGCCAAAAAGAGGGTTTGGGTCGCAACCCTCACGGAACTACTCTATTTATAGACTCTGAGACCTGAGCACGTCGTTGCTCCCTGTTAAGCATTGCCATGAACTACAACAAGCTTAGTTATTAGTGGGATTAAATTAATGGCAATAATCTAATTCGAAAATGTTATTTTGACAACTCATCTTAACATCGTATGACACCCTATATACGAGAATATGTATGGATTATTTTTTTTATTTCATTTTTCTATTTCGTTTATAACATGAGTCCCGTTATTTTGACATCCAACATTATGTACATCTTAGCTAACATCATATATTTACCTTTTTTTAATTATTTACTTATTTAATTTTAAGTAAGTGACCCCACTTCTTTTTCTCTATCTTTCTGTCAAACCCAGCGAGGGAGTTATCAGGGAAGAGCACGATTGCCTTTGCCTGCGAGAGTGCGGACTTGAGGAAGCCCATTTCCTCCTTGATGATTGCGGCAAAATTGACGATTCAGAAAGGGTTGAGGATGGAACGACAGGTGCGGCAGCGGAGAGGGAAGTAAGGGAGTATAGGCATGGAAGGGTAGTGTGACTAAAGTGCAAAACCAACAGAAGAAAATTGCAACCAAAAGGGAGGGGAAAGTGGTGAACCTAAAGGCAGGGGCCATCGTTCATCACTCTGTGTTCGCCGTGAATGGCGGTGGCCCTCTCTGTGTTCGATTGAACGAAGCGTGCAGCGACGAAACGTGATACAACGGCGGCGGTTCGTGATGCGGCGGCGGAGCGTGATCCGTGATGCCAGGGAGAAGGGAGGGGTAGGGGTGAATTCCGGCGAGAGGCGGCGGTACCATTAACGACATGAATTTCGAACACAAAATCCGACAACCTCTAATACATCAATAGGACCAGGTGGACCACGACAATATCAATGATAGAGAAGATTATGCTCTCCTTCAAAGCATGTGCGAGGGTGAAGCAAAACGTGGCACCGATCACTGCCATGCAGAAAGATGGGAAATAGGTGACTGCATATGGCGTCAATGATGGGCGAGGTGAGCGTAGATGTGGAGCAATACGGCATATGTGCAAGGTGATGGGGGGAACAACAATGCAACAGTGTGACACAATAACAAAGCAACACTCAGCTGAAATAAATCCCCCCAAACTTGCGAGAATCTATGAGGAGCAACAACAAATATATGGCAGCAAATAGAACAACACAAACATAAAAGAGACACCAAGATTTTAACATGGAAAACCCCTTAAAGCAAGGGTAAAAACCACGGGTCGTCCATACCAAAGAAATATCTCCACTATGATCAAATAAGGGTACAAAAGAGTCTCCAACAAGTGCACAAACCGTGCTAACAATTAACTAAAACAACCAAGAACCAATGCTTACAAATGAGAAACAAGAAGATGAAATTCACCCAAAAACAGAGCTACTGTGCGAAGCCAATATCTCTCACTTCAGACATCGTCTTGACAATCCGAACGGTGAGAATGAAGAACCACACGTCTTGAACCTGCTGTAGAAATTTCAGCCTGATCCAACAGTGAACGAATCCTCTGTCGCGATTTTACGGTGACTGTCTGGTGGGTATGCGAGTTGGCTTTCTCTCCTCTCTTCTCTCTTGTTGGCTGTTATATTCATACTAAAATGAGACCTCTCTACAACCCTAATCTGACCTCTCTCCACTTAAATAAGTGAGACAAAATGGGTTTACACATTTGGGCCTTTCTCCACATAGGAAGGGAGCCCAAAACCCAACATAAGGATGGCCAGAGAAGGGAAATGGGTGGTGGGTAGAAGGTGGGGGATCAAGGAAAAGGGAGAAGAAGTAGAGGAATGTTATAAGAGTTATGTTATTCTGACTCCCCATTTGGGACAATTACGTTAGCGCTATTTTTTTTTTCTTTCAAATTTTGACTTTTTTAAAAAAAATAAAAATTTAGTTTTTTTAATACTAATATTTTTGGTTAATTACGTGTAAATATCTGGTTAATTCAGTTCATTATATGGTTAATGGGTCATCCTAAAACTTACAATTATTTTCTACAACCATATAAATATTTGGTTAATTACGATCTGAATATCTGGTTAATTCAATTCATTATCTGGTTAATGGGTCATCCTGAAGCTTACAATCAATTTCCACAACCATGTAAATATTTGGTTAATCATGTGCAAATATCTAATTAATTTAGTTCATTATATGATTCGTGTATGTACAATGATGGAAAATGATTCGATGCTTCAGGATGATCCATTAACCATATATTTAATTGAATTAACCAAATCATATTTATGTGATTAACCAAATATTTACATGGTTATGAAAAATGATTGTATGCTTCAGGATAACCCATTAAGCAGATAATGAACTAAATTATCTAGATATTTGCACGTGATTAACCAAATATTTACATAATTGTGGAAAATGATTGTAAGCTTTAGGATGACCCATTAATCATATAATGAACTGAATTAATCAGATATTCACACGTATTTAATCAAAAATATTAGTATAAAAAAAGATAAATTTTTTTTAAAGTCAAAATTTGTAAAAAAAAAAAAAGAAAAAAAAAAAGAAAAGAAAAAATAGCGCTACAGTAGAGTTGTCACCATAGACGTCGAAATCAAGGTGTTGCTGTTTTTTTCTCTTTTTATTTTATTCAATGTTTATCTGTATCTGGTTTATGAGAGATCTTTGATTAACTTGTCACTGAGATTTGATTTCTCGAAAACCTAATATAAATCAACGTTCTCTCTCTCTCTGGAATTTCTTTGCAGAGTCGTTGAAGGATTGGAAAGCTTTGAAGATTCAATTTTACTGTCACAATATTGGTTAGTGAGTCTATCTGCTTTTCTTTGTTAGCATCATTTTTGTTTTGCAGATATAAATCATTTAGAGCTACTTTTGAAGTTATATCTGCAAAACAAATTGGTAGTGAAGCTAATTAAATTTGCAAATCTTTTCAGGTTTTTGTTTAGTATTGAACCTCTGGTAATTTGGCTCCAAATTGGCATTATTTGTCTGTGTAGTTTGGTTATGTGTTATATCTTATCAAGACTGTTCAGTCTGTTCTCTTATATCTTATAAATTCTATCTGCTGTATTATTTTTTCTGGCCTTCAAAATTAAGCCTGCTACTGCTATATATTGTTCTGTTTTTGCCTGCTACTACGTCTCAATTTTCATACATTTTGTCTATCTCTTATATAGACTTACTATAATGATTAAGTTTAGAGTCCATAATGATATTTTATATGGTCCCTATTCCTAATGACCCTAGTACATCCAGTTGCTCTATTGAGACGTCTGACATATGAGCAAACTATAGTGGGATATATAGATTTGTCACATTTTTATTGTGACTCCCTTGCCAATGATATATAGATAAAGGATAATGTTTCATACACATCATATAGAGATACACCATATTGCACTTGTATGAGGTAGCAAGATTAGAATGTGCTGGAGACAGACTGAATGACCTTTTACTGATTGGCCTGCTTTGAACTTCCACCTTTCATTCAAGATAAAAGAAGGAATTTACCCCAAAAAATGAAAAATAAAAAGATACATGCACAATTGGACTAGTCCGCTTGCTTGTCTAATTGTTTGCTGTACTTTTATTTTGCAATAGTTTTGTGCTTTATTAGATATTAGTGTTTGGGTTTGGGTACCCCTTGTACACCATAATAATATTTTTTGCTTATAAAAAAAATCATTTAGTCCTTGTTATGCCAATTATGCCATGCAATTTGAATTGATTCATTGTATTGATTGATTATTATTATTTGCAATGTGAATTGAAATGTGAAATGTGAAATGGTTCTTTTCATTTTATTTTCCATCAAAAGGACATGCCATGTATTGAGCCAAACTAAATGTTTTATGTTAATTCAAATAGGAAAGGTTTATTAAATGGTCATGGACAATTCTGGTGGCAGAAGATGGATGGAATATGATAGAGTTGGTAAAGAATATTTGGATGGAGTAGAGAAGTTTTTAGACCATGCCTTTTGTCAAAATCATGGAGAAACGATTCCATGTCCTTGTAAACAATGTGTGCTACACCATTCAATAAATCGGGCAATGGCATATGATCACCTTGTGGTTAATGGTATAATACCATCATATGATACTTGGTTTTGTCATGGGGAGTCAATAAATGTGCGAAAATGTATTGAAGAAACTTATTGCAGAGAAGAAGCTTTTAGGGGTGATGATATGTTAGGAATGATATCTGATGCTTTCTGAGGCTTTACCCAATTCATGGATGATATTAGTGAACGGGATGATATGGAACCGAACTTGGAAGAAAACACTACTCATTCAGCAAGAGATCAACCTCATCCGGAGGTGGAGAGATTTGAACAGTTAATGAAAGATGCAGATGAAGAACTATACCCTGGATGCAAGAAATTCAGGAAACCTTCATTTTTATTGCATCTTTATCGTATAAAACTATTGTTCAAATGGACAAATGAGTCTTTTAATGCTTTGCTTGGACTATTGAAGGATGCATTGCCTGAAGGAGAAAAGTTACCTCTTTCCTATTACGAGACTAAAAAGATAGTTGAGGGATTGGGTTTAAAGTATGAAAAGATTCATGCTTGTCCCAATGATTGCATGCTTTTTAGGAAAAATTTGGCTGAAGGCTCGTGGACCTACCTTATTAAAAGATATTTGGAATATGCCTAAAGGAAAGACAGTTGCTGTGAAATTCAATAGTCGTAACCAAGTCGGTGGAGTTTGTGAGGGTATGAAATAAATGTTATTCTAATTTTGATTTATTTTTACCATGCATGATATGAGCTTGTAACTGCTTGTTGTACATGTGGCGAAGAGTTTGTTAAAAAGTCTCTTGGCAAGAAATAGAAAGATTCCAAATGTGTTTTGAAAAGTACGTACATGACGAAATATAAGACTAAAGATGCCTTGCTAAAAAATAGACCGAATCGTATACCAAGGGAACAATGGATTGGTCTTGTCTCTTATTGGGTTTCTATTTTAGAGGAAGCCTTAAAATAACACACACACAATTGCATAGTTTTTATATCTTATGGAATGCTTGCATTATTTATCTTTGATTTTTATAAATAATATATATGGTTCTATTTTGTGTTGCAATAACAGATGCGTAGTCAAGCAAATAGAAGCAATAGAGCGAAGCAAAAGATGCCTCACACTGGAGGATCTAAAAGCATTTGGATCTTAATGGATGAAAAGGTATTCAAGTTCTCCCTCTTATTTGTAATGACTTTGATCTTTCTAATTGTTACTGTTGGCACAATTACAAAAGTGTTTTTGCTAATAATGGATGGACATATGATGGGTGCTTCCAATGCAATAAAAAAGCTACATCAGATAAAGATTTTACATGTGTCTGCGGGAAATACAATGAAAAACATGTTCCAAGGTGCGTTAAAACATTCCTTTTATGAGTAAACTCAATGCACACTTTCATGTTACAGTATATTATTAATGCATTTATCAACGGTACAGGTATAGATTGGAAATCAAAGTCTGTCACAAAAATGACAATGCAAAGTTTGTCATGTGGGATCGTGAATGCTGTCAAGTGATAGGCCCAAAAGCTGCTGATCTTATGGACCTCATGATAGCAGTATGCACATACAATTGTTCTTTTTTAAAACATATTTAGATTAGTTTAAATGATGTCATCTTGAACATTTTTTCGACTTGATTTTATTACATCACATCTTCAGGAGGGGGAACTCAATCCCACAGCTTTTCCAGAAACAATTGATGATATTCTGGGGTTAACCTTAGCATTCAGGATCAAGGTTCAGCCAAGTTACAATCGTTCATCTGTACAAATGGTGTCTCAGGATGCGCAATTAATTGAATCATTAATTGAAGCAATAGAGAATCAATTTCCACCTGCTGAGGTATATCAAGTTTTTTTTTTTTTTTTTTTACTATGGTAACATATATTATGAGTTTAAATAATGTGTATTATTCTTAGGAGACGTGCACTTGATAATATATTGGACAATTTTGGTAATGTTATATGAGTTGTGAAATCACAAGTTAGATGTTACTAATATATCATGGTTGTATTTGTTTTGCAGGCTTCATATAGTAGGTATATTTACTAAAATTGACGATGCAGTTTTTGTTAACCATTACATCTCAAGGACAAGATTTTGTCACGTGGATTTCCCAACAATTTAAATGATTGGCACAATCATTGAAAGAGGATTAATATACATTACCCCTATCTTTATCTCATAAAGAAGTGCAAATTTTGGATATATCATTTATTTATTTCCTTCACCTTCCCGTGGTTGATTGTAATGGACATATAATAGATTATGATTAGAAAATCTTTTATCACTTGCAAATCTTACAACAATGATTGTCCCTATATCTTTTTTAGTGAACGTCTTGACTTTAATATGTTCATCTCAATATTTTTTATCTTTGTACATCATATCAATATTCTACATTTACCTCTTTTTTTGGTGAAATATTCTACATTTACCTTAATTACCGTAAAGTGATGAAAATGAACTTTCGCAACTGCATTGTCATTTCTTTTGCATGTCTGTGTTTGAACAGGTTGGGATCATGATGATATCTCCATTTGAGAAGAGGGAGCTGAAATTAAACTCATCTATAGAAGTGGCAGCATCTATACAAAATTTGAAGAGCATAACTGTAATTTAAAAACATAAATATTTGATACAGTTATATAAATTCAATAATTCATTCCCTTCAACAAAAAAATTAGGTTTTATCTATGTTGTAAGCTAATATCATTTTGAGTATATATGTGTTTTCTCGAGTTGGATTTCAATTTGTTTTCAGGTCAACCTTTGACAAAGATGCATAGAATCATATAGTTGACTGAGGACTGAATCACCGATTACTCATGTGGGTTTGTAACTTCACTCTTCTTGACCACTTTAGAAATACATGTTAAGTACAAATGATACTCTTATGTTGAATGTCTTTATGTATATATAGCCATATATGTTTGATTCTAACTAAAATTGAATTTTATATAAAGGCATTCTTAAAACATGCGTAAAAACCAACGTGACCCGTGCGAATGCACGGGAACCTTACTAGTTTTGTTAAAAATGAAATGCTTTTAAAAAATAATCATTTATTAGGATTTTAAATGTGTTTGTTTCATATTTTGGAAATAATGAGAATCTAAAAAATGATTAATATGAAAAAAAATCAAAAGCTATTTTGAATATCTTATTATTGAAATCTAATTTACAGAGAAGAGAAAAGGTTAAAGAACCTTTTTTTTATTACTAAAGTAACCTTATAACATTTTAGATATGACAGTCTTTTAAATTTTGAATACTAGTTTTGAACCCGTGCAACGCACGGGCCATATTTTCTTTCAAAAATATAATGGTTTTGTATAGGTAATACTTATATGTTTTTGTTATATTTATATTATTTTATAATTTTATTAATATATTTTTATATTATTTTTATAGATAAAATATTATTATTTTTTTATGTAATATATATTATGTTATATTATTATATTATATAATTATGAGATATCATAAGAAATATTATACAATATAAGATTATATAATATATTTTTATTATTACATTAATATTATATTATTATATAAATTTAATTGATATTCATCAGTGTAAATATTTTTTGCATTATCAATTTATCATTGATTGACATATTATTAAATATTCTAAATAACGTGCCACACACGGGTTATGTTTTATAAAATAAAAAAATTGGAGCTTATGTTATATATTATGTTATATTATTATTTGACATATATTCTATTATATTATTATATTATATAATTATAAGATATATTATATAATCTAATATTATATATAAGTGACCCGTGGGATGCATAGGACGACATTTGTCGCTCATGGACAGATTTAAAATCTAAGAAGATTTCATTATGTAGAAATATAATCACATAAAATCATTAGAGAAAACATATGGTTGAATCATGCAGAAATAAAAACAATTTAAAAGTTCCTTGAAAAAATTCAGTTGGCCATAACCAATGAGTATATAAATTTCAAAATAAACCAATTAAATGAAGAAAACATATATTAGGCGTCATGGTTATATGTTGTATGATTAAGTTATGCCGGATGGTATGCATTGAATATAGAAAAGTGTAATTTTAAATTTTCGAGGTAGACATATTTTAAAATGTTTTTTTATGGATTAAAATGTTGTTATGTAAAATATAAAAGACAAATCGAATTTTTATAAGTTTAATTATAAAAATAATCACTAAATTATTTTGTCTCACATCCAATAATCTACAACGATTCTATCCTAGATCCATGTCTTACATCTAATAATCTGGAGTAAGAACTTTCAATTACTCCAAGAGAAAGGTAAGAGCTCCATTTTCATATATTCCATCTAAAACTTCTTACAAAGCATTGAATAGCTAATGATCATAAGGAACATGACATACATGATATCACATGCTGCACAAAATGTACTTTCTAGTTTCCACAAAACACATCAGTAGCTGTAATCCCCGTGGGTGTTATTGGAATATATACAATCCATAAAATACATATGACATTGTAATATTCTTGACTTGGTGAGAAGATGATCAAAAGATACAAAATAGTGACTATAAATTAGAAGAATTCGTTTTATTCCTTTATCATACATAGTTATGAAAGCATCCCAAAGGTAGAAAATAAAATGATAAGTAGATATGTTGTGTGTTGTAGTAAGCCATACCAATCTTAATCCTTTAATAATCATATTGGAATATTTTTGCTTAATAAGATCATGTATTAGAAAATTCTTTCACTCTTTTTTATATTTAGTCATTATTGTGCCTCATTCTTCATTTATGTAGGAATGAATAATAATGAAATAAAGCCATCATATACCCCCTTGTAAACAAATAGAGAAATGAAGCAGAATTGGTCAAAATAAAGAAAAAGAGTGACCCTATCTTAACATCTCAAAATAAAGTGCTGAGTCCTTGACTATGAAACAATTCAAAATTCCCCACACCAATACCCAACTTCATAGAAAAGGGAGGAACATTTGTGTACTACAGAAAGCTCTACTTGGGGTGGGGTGGGGTGGGGTGGGTGGGGGGGGGGGGGGGGGGGGGGATATAAGTATAACTGCCAATATTTTTGCTTAATAAGATTATGTATTAGAAAATTATTTCACTCTTTTTTATATTTAGTCATTATTGTGCCTCATTCTTCATTTATGTAGGAATGAATAATAATGAAATAAAGCCATCATATACCCCTTGTAAACAAATAGAGAAATGAAGCAGAATTGGCCAAAATAAAGAAAAAGAGTGACCCTATCTTAACATCTCAAAAGAAAGTGTTGAGTCCTTGACTATGAAACAATTCAAAATTCCCCACACCAATACCCAACTTCATAGAAAAGGGAGGAACATTTGTGTACTACAGAAAGCTCTTACTTACAACTATTAAAATAGTGAAATAATCTGTATTTGACAATCAATTGATTCAATAGGAATTATAAAAGAAATATTGTATCTGTAAACGATTATATTATGTATGCTACATGGTAATTATAAGATAGGATATTAATATATTATTATATTTTTATGAAATATTTATAATGTTACATTATTATATTATATAATTATATGATAAAAGATATATCATAAGATATTTTTTGATTTATTTATTCTTTTTGTCTAGTGCAAGTTAATCATTTTTAGGAAATATATATTTATCTAGCATATTATTTTTTATTTTATCTTGAAAATCTATTTGATTTAATTCTCCTCTATCCCCATGCAAGTTAACAATTTTTAGAAAATATATTAATTTATCGTATTATATTTTTCTCTCTTGAAATTTTTTTTGATTTAATTCTCCTCTTTTTCTCCGTGCAAATGAACCATTTAAAAAATATATATATTTATGTATTTATCTATGTAATCTATGTAACATATATGAGTCGTCGTTTGAAAGTTACTTCATTAATGGAGTGAGATGATTGAGGATGGTAACACAAACTACTCAATTCTACCCAAACCCTGTCATTTTCATACCCTCAAAATTGGGGATTTATGATTTTCCTCCACCCTCTCATTCAACTTGCAAACAATGGAGTGATGTTTTTATCTTTTCACTCCACTCCATTACTAATCTTTGTTAAAATACCACTCCACTTCATCTAGTTGGATTCGCCGTGCGTTCCACATTTGTGCAAAATTACATTAAATTATGATTCTTTTTTTTTTGTAAATCTAATTTTATTAGATGCAAAATGCAAAATATGTTAATATTTAAAAATTAAAATAAATATATTAATTATAATTATAATAATACCATAATAAATTAGTATGTGAGAAAAACTAATTATAATTTGTGGTACTAAATTTGTTATTAAATAAAAGCATTAACAAAATAAAAGTATTTTGGTTCAAAAAAAAACATTTAAGGATGAAAATTGTTATATTTATATTAAAACTTCCTACAACTTTTATGTTTACATTACATGAGTCCACACACAAAATACACATCAATTTTTTTTTTTTTACAAAGAATACATATCAAAAACTACTTTCTGTGTAAATTGTAAATTGTAAATTGCAAATTGCAAGATCTTGATACAATTTCCATATTAAAAAATTACAAAATAACATACAAATACACATATCAATGTATCATAATAATACTCACGTATCCATTCAAATACTCTAAACATGTATAAATCGGCAAGTATTATTGTCAATTACATTCTTATTAAGCATGAAAGCTGCAAATTCTATTCTACTATTGGATTTCCTCTAATTCCCTCTAAGTTACATATATATAGTACCTCCAACCATGTCATGTGGTTTTCACCAAATGACAATGTAATACTTGCAGTGAAGACTTCCTCATCCACATTTATTAACCTCAATTAAAATAAAATTAAAACTACTAAATAACATCGATATGATAATATACAATTTTACTATATTGGAAGATTCTAAAATGCTTTCACTAATAAGCATAATCTAAATTTGAAAATTTCAGCAATGAAAAAACTTATCATACTTCTATTCTAGTAATATGAGATTCCCATTTGTTGAGAGACATCCTCTGCCATTTAACATATTGCCACGGGAAATGTAAGATTCCCATGGTGATCTTGTTACAAATGTACCAAACATGGCATCTTCCAAAAACATCAAAATATCTATGAATTTTGGATTGAACGAGGATTCTTGCGTATGAAAGACATACTTTGTATAAAGACAGAAGAGGCTATGGTGAGCTATATATATCAACATGCCGGCAAGAAAGGTGAAAAGTCTCTAAGAAGCAGCTCTAGATTCAGCAAATGCAACTTGTGTAAGAAAATTATCTTTTAAGTCGTTTGAATTGGAAGTATTCACGTTCCACTATTAACATTGAACACGTTACTGCCCTTCTTACGGTTCATTATTCACCTTAGCCCATTAACTCTGTAACAAACAATAACCAGTGAGTCAAAACAAATTGAAAGACATTCATCACAATCATCAATTTCAGTAAGTCAAAACAAATGGAAAGACATTCATCACAAACAATAACCACCTCTGCCTTACATATATATGGTTACTTTTGATTATTATGCAGAAACATTAATGGCCCAATCAAATGTGGGTGCTGTGACATTATGCAGAAACCATTGTGACAATCATCATCGGAATGCTGTGTCGTGGAACCTAAAAATTGGACTAAATTTGGATGCTATATTTTCTGAAGTAATAAGAGTATGCTATTCATTACTTTCAGACAATTACTATTCTTTTCTGATTTCCAAAATGAAAAACCGATTACCTTCCTTTCTTAATACCACTACAACAACTTTCTTACTTCCAAATAACAATGCCCTTAATATCTTTCATGCATATTTCTGACTTTAAATAATTGCAGCAAATTGTCTTGGTGATATCAAAAGTTTGCAAAATCTCACCTGTTCAAATAGCAAAATAGCTTATGCTAAGAGAATTCAAAAGCTAAGTTGTCAATGTTAATGACATCTTCTGTATAAAAAAGGATGTTGCAATCTATTCATAATTTCAGTTTCATATACCAGTTAAAATAGTTATGATTTGGGATATATACAGTAGAAAACGTGCACAAAATATTCTGTACAACTAATAAGAGCAGTAGAACAACCAAATATCATTACCTGTCAACCTATGTAGCAAACAAAAAACCAGTGGTCTGACTCTGTACAACTTAAAGATACAAATTCATGATTATGATAAATATAATCCAGAGGGAGGATTGAGAATCGAAAGGATTAGGAGACATGTGAACACATTAATGCAAGTAATAATGACAAATTCATGCAGATAAAATTAGGAGACAGTTTGGACACTACTACCTTCAGAAAGGAGAAATATATACATACTACAATTGATAAAGTTATCCATCATCCAGATATTGCAGATAAACTGATAAAGGTTCAGAAAACTGAGACGGGACCTTTGTTGCATTCCAACTAATTAGAGGTTTTTTCACTTCAGCTTTGAGCCTTTATCTGATTCATGGCTTTAGCCATTTCCTTTATTGCGTTGTCAAGTCTTCAAAATGGTTTGCTCAAGCTGAGCTAATGCATGCTAGATGAGCAATGCTCGAAGTGTCTGGAATTATCATTTCAAAATTACTTGAAACTTGAAAAGTTTGGTTATGTCCAGAACTTCTCATAGTATTGGAACATACACAAGTTACAGCATGCAACTTACACAAAAGATCTTAAGAGAGCTTCCTTTAATGGATTCCCAGTCCTTCTGGAAAACACAGCTTACAAATAGGACCTGCACAATGTGAATGGTAATGTATCATAGGAATCCTGTCGATTACAAAAAAAAAGTAGATGCCCAATTATAAACATACCTTAGAATGAATACTTGCCATCGTGCCATATATTGCAAAAACAAATAAAGCCATATAATTCCAATAACCAACACAATTATTTATCCACAAATAGTGATGATCCTACATTAAAAACGAAAGCTTAAAATAGATCCTTAAATCATGAACTCAAATGCAAAATTGAAGCTCAAAATAACATCCATTGCAGAGAAACAATTGACCTACCATTTTCAGAACACACCTTCTGCAGACTCGACAGTGATGAGTCCTTGGAGGCTTGTGTGCAAAGCACTCTCTCAAAATATTCTGATGAAATTTTATAACTATCAATATGAAAGCATATGAACTTCAAGGGTATATCCTTTTAATGTTTCTAGTAGATAATGTATATCCTTTTCATAATTAAAAAAAAAAGAAACAAAACAGGAGGGTCAAGAATAAGAACTTGTTAAGAAAGATAGTGTACAAAACAGGAGGGTCAAAAATCCTCTTAAGGCTGCAAAGAAACAAAAGCTGAAGAAATATGCCTATGTCAAACCTGTGTCAGATGCCAAAAGGGAGCTTGTCTTTCTTCCAAATGTCAATGAAGAGTGCTTACAGCAGAGGAATTTTTTTTAAGAAAAAAAACACACATGTAAAACACTAATCAAAGAACAAATTCTGACCAATTTGATTACACAGAAACAAAAGGAGCAACAACCACCATTTCTCCAAGTAGCACCAGCCAACAGCAACTTAAATGGTTAAAGTAAGATTAGTAGCCAAAAAACAAAGCAAAACCCATGTTAGAAAACTAAATATATGTAGAAACCAAATGGAAAAGAAAAAAACTCATCAATAAAAGCTATACACCGATAAATGTTGATTATACC
Source organism: Sophora flavescens (assembly GCA_030762895.1). Classification (NCBI taxonomy): domain Eukaryota; kingdom Viridiplantae; phylum Streptophyta; class Magnoliopsida; order Fabales; family Fabaceae; genus Sophora; species Sophora flavescens. The sequence continues at coordinate 87,686,178 of CM061069.1, read as the reverse complement.
TTTCATGTATTAATTCCTCAATTAAGTATCCATAGTGCAGAAAATAATGGAATCAGCTCAATGAATCAAAGTCATGAAACTCAGCATCAAAATTCACATCTTTTGGTTGTTCAAGAGAACAAATCTTGTACCTAAATGTTTTATAATCACACTAAATGTTATGTTCTGAAGTTACAAAAAACCTGACGATTAAACCTATGGCATTATTCCTCAATTCAACCCAGCTACTGAATTAGCAGGAAGGCTTAATAATCAAATTTCAGACACCATTTACACTGAGGCGACAATAAGAGGAAGAAGAGCCCAATTGAAAGGCATGAAATAGGGCAATGATTAAAGAATAAGAGGAAAAAATTGATAAAAAGGAAAATATATACCATTTTCAATCAAAAGCTCATTTCTACATTCAAGACATTAATCAATAAAAGTAAACCGTATTTGTTGATCTTTTGAATCATGGCCCATGTACTTTAAACTAATTAATATTAATAATTATAGAACCTTTATTCCACCAGAAAAATATTCATCTACATCGAGAAAAATGAAAGCACAAAAAAAAAATTAGATACAGGATTTGAGGATTAAAAAGTTACCATTTAGCCGGAGAGGAGCTTGTAGCAATAGCAATAAAGGGAACACCAGCAAATCAACCGAAATTTGTTCCCCATTATACTGAAATACTGAAATGAACAAAAGAAAGGGAGTAAAGAACGAAAGCATATTTTTTTTACAGAAATCATCAGTTTGTTAAAAGTTGGTTAAGCCAAAACAAAAAGAATGGTGTAGGAAGCTTTAGAGAAATCCCTTGAAACACATTTAATCCATTCCACCAAAGCAACTTTGAGTGTTTCAAGAACCCCTATTGCAAAACCAAATCAGTAAGACCTGTTATAACCAATAACTGTGACATGGCTTACCTCAGAACTCTGAAGAGAGAAGAGAAAGATACATAAGTATATTGGGTGAAATAGGTAAAAAAGCAAAAAACAGCAAATCCATAAAGCTATATTAATCCTATATTCATCAGGAATTTCTCTACATATTGTAGACTTGCATTTTGCATCTGGGTCCACTGGCCCTTTATAGTAGATGCCCAATTATAAACATACCTTAGAATGAATACTTGCCATCGTGCCATATATTGCAAAAACAAATAAAGCCATATAATTCCAATAACCAACACAATTATTTATCCACAAATAGTGATGATCCTACATTAAAAACGAAAGCTTAAAATAGATCCTTAAATCATGAACTCAAATGCAAAATTGAAGCTCAAAATAACATCCATTGCAGAGAAACAATTGACCTACCATTTTCAGAACACACCTTCTCGGACTCGACGACAGTGATGAGTCCTTGGAGGCTTGTGTGCAAAGCACTCTCTCAAAATATTCTGATGAAATTTTATAACTATCAATATGAAAGCATATGAACTTCAAGGGTATATCCTTTTAATGTTTCTAGTAGATAATGTATATCCTTTTCATAATTAAAAAAAAAAGAAACAAAACAGGAGGGTCAAGAATAAGAACTTGTTAAGAAAGATAGTGTACAAAACAGGAGGGTCAAAAATCCTCTTAAGGTCAAAAAGAAACAAAAGTCAAGAAATATGCCTATGTCAAACCTGTGTCAGATGCCAAAAGGGAGCTTGTCTTTCTTCCAAATGTCAATGAAGAGTGCTTACAGCAGAGGAATTTTTTTTAAGAAAAAAAACACACATGTAAAACACTAATCAAAGAACAAATTCTGACCAATTTGATTACACAGAAACAAAAGGAGCAACAACCACCATTTCTCCAAGTAGCACCAGCCAACAGCAACTTAAATGGTTAAAGTAAGATTAGTAGCCAAAAAACAAAGCAAAACCCATGTTAGAAAACTAAATATATGTAGAAACCAAATGGAAAAGAAAAAAACTCATCAAAGTAAACCGTATTTGTTGATCTTTTGAATCATGGCCCATGTACTTTAAACTAATTAATATTAATAATTATAGAACCTTTATTCCACCAGAAAAATATTCATCTACATCGAGAAAAATGAAAGCACAAAAAAAAAATTAGATACAGGATTTGAGGATTAAAAAGTTACCATTTAGCCGGAGAGGAGCTTGTAGCAATAGCAATAAAGGGAACACCAGCAAATCAACCGAAATTTGTTCCCCATTATACTGAAATACTGAAATGAACAAAAGAAAGGGAGTAAAGAACGAAAGCATATTTTTTTTACAGAAATCATCAGTTTGTTAAAAGTTGGTTAAGCCAAAACAAAAAGAATGGTGTAGGAGTCTTTAGAGAAATCCCTTGAAACACATTTAATCCATTCCACCAAAGCAACTTTGAGTGTTTCAAGAACCCCTATTGCAAAACCAAATCAGTAAGACCTGTTATAACCAATAACTGTGACATGGCTTACCTCAGAACTCTGAAGAGATAAGAGAAAGATACATAAGTATATTGGGTGAAATAGGTAAAAAAGCAAAAAACAGCAAATCCATAAAGCTATATTAATCCTATATTCATCAGGAATTTCTCTACATATTGTAGACCTGCATTTTGCATCTGGGTCCACTGGCCCTTTATAGTGCTCTGAAGAAAACAGCCTCCCACCTTCATTTCAATAGAACAAACACAAAACTCATTAGAATAGAATATAGTATTCCATAAGACAAACAAAAATAATCTGAACCAATACCAACCTTGTCCCAACCTTAAGAGAGCCCAGTTCATCATCTCAGAGTAGCTATTTTGCACCATCAAATATGAATATCGTCATCTTTAGAGTCTTGTGTGCCTAAAAAAATTAAAAAAAAAAAAAAAAGAACAAACAAATAATTGATGGTTAAATAACTGTAAAAAAGAATAAAGAAACAAAAGTTGATGAACTAACCCAGTATTAAAAAGACGAACCAAGAATGAAAATCACTTCAATGAAACCAAAAATAAAAAACAAACTGTGAACACAGATGAAAACACTCATAACAACAGCCTAAGGAGAACAAAGCAAATCCAGAAAATCTCCCACACTGCAAGTGATCGAACACATGGTAGGCATAATAAATCTTAATCATATTTAATGAAATATAACTAACCTCTCAAGGAGAATTGGTCAGCCTGCTACCTTGACGATGTGCAGTGTGGTACAGAGAGCAGGAATCAGATGGAATTAGAAGAACAAAAAAAGGACAGAATGATGTCCAGTGTGGTCGACTGAGAGGGAGAAACGAAGAAGGATGTGTACCTCAGCAGCTCCCGGAGTGACTGAATGGGAGCAGTGATTCATAACATATGGATTGCATGACCGACTGAAAGAGAAATTAGAAGGAGAACAAAATTGAGAATGAAGAGAGAAACGAAATTGTGGTTGACAGAAAAAAATTACCACGAAAAAGTGAAGACCAACAGCCAACAGCCCACTTTTATCATTTCAATCAATGCATTGAAATTTGAATTTTGAAATCAAAAACTCTCCAAATGGGCTCCAAATTTTGCTCAGCAACAGCCCCACAATAACTGATCCCTACATAACTTTCCAAATATGGCAAATAAATCAAGGTCACCTCTCCAAGCAAGCTCCCAGAAGTTGACACGTGTAAAAACTTTCCCAAATGATGACTTCCAATTGTATATTTCTATGATGATAGATGTTACACCCTTTTAAAATTCAAAATTGTTAGATATTACAACCTTTTTTTTTATATAGAAAAAGGGGCAAAAAAAGCCCAGAAAGAAACCTAACAATTTACACTACTGGGTAAGGTAGCCCCAGCAACATCACCCAAACAGAGCAAAACTAAGTCTGAATATGGAGAAGCAACTACATGGAACCCATAATCATTCTCCAAACTAACTGAATGAATGACAGAAAACTAACTCCCACTCTCTGCTCTCCAAATTCCTTACTTTCCGGAGAAGGGAGTTGCCCATTTAGAAGGTTGATTACTGAGGAAGAGTCACTCTCTACAATTACTCGCCGAAATCCTTTCTGCCAAGCCAGAACAAGTCCTTTGAAGACTCCCAAACTTCATCTTTGAAGGCCGAACAGAGCCCTATGTGATACATGAATTATCACTAACATTGGTTATAACCAAATATATTCATAAAAAATAACGAGTGAATCACATTTTGATTCTTGAATTTGTATATAGATGACAAATTAGTCCTTACATTAAGAAATAGACAAAAATATTCTCGGATCTATAAAAAAAATCTTTGATTAATATGCAAATCTTAGATTAATTTACATGAAAATCATTTTGTTAATCTGTAATAAACAGATACTAAAAATCACACACTCACACATATGATTAATTATGATTGATGTTCAGTGTAATTTTTTTTTTACGGTATATCAAAATTAAATTCTAATATTGCTACCACAAATTCACTTAAATAAAACTAATCAATTTTTAGTGATATCCATAAGGTGTGGTCCAAATGGCTAGTAACTTGGATCCTTTAGTCATATATCCCTTAACTGATACTTTATATACTTGAAGGATTAATCTTACAGCTTCTAGCTATGGGATAACCCGAGTTCCATCTCGGATCTAAAAATCCAGTTTTAGTGGTATGAATGGATTTATTGGATTCAAATTAGATTCTAATATCATCAACCGACTTGGTCCGATTGGTGTGTTTCACGATCCAAGTTGCGTGTTCATAGATCCTAATCAATCATGAATTTTCCTTTTGGACAAAAACATCATCCTTTTGAAAATTACCTCCTGTCTAAATACGTGTCCACACCCGGTGACACAAATTTTTGGTGACACAATGCCAAGTGCTTGATTGGCAGTTGGCACAGCCTTTCTATTATGGGTAACATAATTCTATCCTTTACTCCCACGGTCTCCTGTTCATGAGTAAAATAACACTTCAAACTCTCCATTTCGATATTCTACTAACTAATTATAATTTTAGGTTTTTATTTTATAAAAAATATTATTGATTAACGAAGAATAAAATAGATAATTGAGAGTTCTAATAACCTAGTTCCCTGTTCATTCTTTCTGTTGCTCTTTTCCTTTTTTGATTGACTGCCAATATTTTCATTTTTAGCAAAGTAAAAAGGGAAGGATTAAAGAGATTAAAAGAAATTAAAGAAGATGTAGACAGCACATATTCATATATGACTTTAAATCATCATTATTATTGTAATATCAAAGTTTTACAACACTCTTTCCTAGCAAGTGACTCACTTGCCCAAATTGTTGGTACTTCTGAGACCTGAAGAGCTATAACTAGTGAATACAAACAGCATCACCATATCACATATAACCATATATCTGACAAATCATAAGACTATAAATAACATCCAGACAAACATTATTCATAAACATACGTTTTTTTAAAGTAATGTGACAAATCATCATAAATTTATTAAAAAAGAAAAAGAAAAAGAAAACATGGGGGACAAAAATCAAAACTCATGCAAAATAAACACACTACAAGAAAGAAGTGAATTACCGACGGCCAATTACCGACGGCATGACTTCCACCGGAAATTCTGGCATTTACTGACGGAAAAAGCCATCGGAAAGCCCGATTTTGAAAAGTCACAGACATTTCCGACAGTAAGGCCGTCGGAACCGTTACCGACAAGTATTCCGTTAGTATGTCCGCCAGAAACCTTGGCGCGAAAAAATGGCGGGAACCATTATCGACGAAAATTTTCGTCGGTAATCCTTTGATAAATTTTTTTCCATTTACCGATGGAATTTCCGTTGGAAATTTGAATTCGTCCGTCAGAAATTTGAATCGGTAACTTTCTAATATGTTCCGAAAACCTTTCCCTCCCCCCTCACTTCTGCAAACCCTTCCTCTCTCATCTCTCCCAACTCTCCTCCCTCTCCTCACCGGCAACCCGAGACGCGACCACACCTCATCTCCGGAAACCCGAAAACCACCAACCACCGTGCGCCTCTTTCCCCTTCCTCTTCTTCTTCCTTTCTCCGTCTCTTTTCCCTCTTTCTTCTCCACCCGCGCGAGACCACAACCTTGTGCCACTGCCGCCACCTTCTCCGCCGCACGCCACCACGGTTAGGTAAGTAGCCACCTTCTCCTCCAACTCTTTTCTCTGTTTATGCATTATAGTAACTCAATCCGTGTCTTCTCCAGAGAACCACCACCAGTTTGGAGCACCAGCCACCGTGTCTGATGAATTCCGGCCACCAGTGTGGTTGTTTCAGGTGAGTTTCCAATTTTTTTTTAAAATTTTTTTGTATATTAATTTATTGTTGTATGTATGGTTGTTAATTAGGATGTTGTAAATTGTTAGGATAATGATAAAATGTGTTATGTTTCGTTGGATCATTTTTTTTAAGTGTGTTGGACTGTTGTGTTGGAGTTTTTCCATGTTATCTATTTGTGGTTTGGAGTGTAATTAAATGTTGGTTTTGTTTTATTTCTGTTATTTTTATTTAGGGTTTGATTGTGGTTAGAAATATGTTTCATTCAATGTTGCTTATTGATAATATAAAATTCACCTTTAGCTTTTGATGTCATATAAAACTTAAATTAATACTTCTAATTTTTTTTGACAAATCTTAAATTAATGCTTAATTTAGGTAAAATGTTTACGCCTTTTAAAATAATTACTCCACGGCTCGTTGATGTGGCACGCGGGACACGCCTGGATCATCCGTGCTGGTCTTCAAGGAGTGCCTTTTGAAATTTGAATAATAATATTGTTAAAATTAAATAATATTTATTCAATTAAATAAAATTGAACACTGACAATCAAATAATAAATAAACAATATTATAAAAAAATAATAAATAAACATTCCAGCTTCAAAAAATAATCATATAGTTAATGATTACAATTAAACAATTTAGGTAAATAATCATATAATTTAGGTATAATGTTTATGCCTTTTAAAATGATTACTTCATGCCTCATTGATGTGGTACGCGGGACATGCCTGAATTATCCGATCTGGTCTTCAAGGAGTGCCTTTCAGAAATTGAATAATAATATTGTTAAAATTAAATAATGTTTATTCAATTAAATAAAATTAAACGTTGACAATCAAATAATAAATAAACAATATTATAAAAAATAATAAATAAACATTTCAGCTTCAAAAAATATTCATATAGTTAATGATTACAACTAAACAATTAAACAATAATATATAATTAAAAAATGTAAATATTTAAGTAATTAACTAAATCAATAAAATGTTTTATTAATTAAATTAAATTTAAAAAATAAATGATTTAATAAAATGTTAGACAAATGTTTATTCGATTTTTATGGACAAATGTATGTTTATCCTGGTTGCTTAATTATGTGTTATACAGTTTGCTGTTATTATCAAACTTATGCAAACTATCTGTGTTACTTAAAGTTTTATTTGATCTTAGAGTATTATAATTAATACGTAATTGAGAAAAACCGTAGTTTCCCGTTCAAGGTTCAATATTATTGAGTGTGCATGTGTACTCGTGGTCATGATATCGCTCATTTTATTGAATCTTGAATTGTCTAATTGGGACAGTTTGGGAAGAAACTTTTTCTCCACTGATATACTAATTACTCACTGATGGAGACATGGTCTACGGTGATGACCTCTCTGCTCGATTTGCTTCCACCAGAGAGGCGCAGTGCTATATAGGGGGTCATCCATGCCAGCCAGCCCTCCACTACTTCTACCGTGCCGCCACCACATCCGCATGATGCCGGTGTGTCTTCTAGGTCGCAACATGATGGTCAGCGGACGTTGGTGAACTCCCCTCGACAGGATAACGATGACAGTTATTATGATGATTATTAGGATAGTTTTAGATTTAGTTGTGTTATCTAGATAGATGGATATTTTATGTATGAAATATTTATGTTTTTATGTTAATTTAATTGCCTTTTTAAATTTATTTGTATTTTCAATTTTGGTTTTAAATTAATAATATAATATATTAATTATAATAAATCAAATAAAAATTAATATTTAAAATAAAAAATAATTTATATTTAAATAAAAATAAAAATAATAATTAAAAACAAATTAAAAAATAAAAAAATTCAAAAAAAAAAACCCTCGTTACCAACGGACAAGGTCGTCGGTAACAACATGACAGAGTTTCCGATGGAACTTTCCGTCGGTAAATATGACACGGACTCGGCAAGTGTACCGGTTCGTTGCAAGTAATAAAACGGTAAGACCGGATATCGTTCTCAGGGATCGTGGACAATTACCACTTCGCAAATTTGACTACTATCTAGGCGATCGAATTTTGGATTGAAGGTTGTTCTAACATCTAGCAAACAAACAAGAAGAAAATATTTTTGTTCTTTTTGGATTTTTCTCAAACAGTTAATGTGAAAACAGAGAGATGAATAACAATGATATAAGATTGCTAGGGTTAGACTAAGCTAATCCTCCCTTGATTGTTATGAAATGATAACTAACACAATTCCTACTTCACTTATGACAATCGAATCTTTTCTAATATACTCAAGCCTAATGTCTTAGGTGCATTGAGCCTAAAATCTCAAATTAAACCCTAATGTCTTAGGTGGATTAATAAGAGAAATTGCATTAAGAACAAGATTCATAAGATTGCAAGTAGCCAACACCTATGTCTAGATTCTTGGACTACTTGGCATATAATTCATGAGCATGCTTTAACATCAACCTTTCAATTGTCTATTAAAGCAACTAATCATTCCTAAGATGATCAAGCCTAGGAAAGCATTAAGCATAGAATTATATACTCACAAAGAAGAAGGAAACTGTATTAAAATCAAATCATTTTTACAACCAAGTTCAGATAGCAATAGTCTAACCCCAACAAAGGGGAGTTTAGTTACACATAATTGAAAACAAAACAAAAGAGAGAATTACAGAGATGAACAAAGGAGAGAGCTCCATGGAATGATGCACACAGCCACAGCAGCAGAGGAATTTTTCTTTAGGGTTTTCTGAATGAATCTTCTTCTGTTCTACTCAGTTCTTTTATTACTCGTGGCCGGTCACGGCCGTGACAGCCATCACGGCCAGGCCGTGATGGTTTCTGACTTGGCACCGCTTCATTTACTGATTCATCACGGCCGTGATAGTCATCACGGCTAGGCCGTGATCGTCTCTGACTTTTCCAACTGATTCATCACGACCGTAATAGTCATCACGGCTAGGCCGTGATCGTCTCTGACTTTTGGAGATCTGGCACAGCTGACACGTCACGGCCGTGATAGCCATCACGGCTAGGCCGTGATCGTTTCTGACTTTTGGCTCAATTCTTTCTTCACTCTCATTGCTCCCTCACGGCCGTGAGGGCCATCACTGGCTAGGCCGTGATACTCTCTCGCTTGGCTCAATTTCTTATCTTTCAAAGCTCTAAGTCATCCAAGCTTCATACTTGCTAATTCTTGGGCATTTAATCATGAATATCTGCAAAACAACACACAATACCACCTTATCCGTTCCAAAGGAAAAACTAAACAAAATAAACACTAAAATGGCCTAACTATATGCAAATGCATGCAGAAATGTACATGGAGAATGAGGTGAAATCACACTCATCAAATTACCCTAAGACTTAAGACTTTGCTTGTCCTCAAGCAAAAACCAAGGCCATAAGATCAAAATAAACAAAGCATGGATAGTGAACTAAGAACCCGAGTAAAATGATCCAAGCAAGCAGCATTCAATTATTTCAAGCAAGAGACAATCAATTCAAGTCCAATTAGGGGCTTAGTTTCCTAGACTCACAATCTCACTGATTCGGGCACTCTATCTCACTTGAAGCTCACCCCAAGCTTGTTCATTTGCTTGGCTCTCTTTCTTGCCTCACTCACTCAAGTGTTAAGGGAATATGACATTTCACTCCATTTTCCTCAAAGAATGATTCCTACCATAAGCTTGACTATCAACCACATCTTCACTTTATTAATGAAAAACATCTAAGAATCAAGAGGTCTTATTCTTTGGTGTAATGGGGCCATGGGATCAATTTTCAGGTGGGGATTTCAAGAACAGGAAATTTCAAAAGGCAATACAAACAACCAAGCATTGCAAAGCACGACCTTCTAAAATACCTTTCTTTGGGTTTCAGTTTACCCTTCCACCATTCTTTCATTTTTTTTTTTTTTACTTCTCATTCCTTTTTGTCATCCCCTTCCCCATTTTTATTTCTTCTTTTTTTTTTTTTTTTTTGAAGAAGGGGAGATTTTGCAATTCAAGAGAAGTAAAATTTTTAGATTCCTTTTTTCTTTTCATCATCCCAAACTTTCAACTACATTTTCCAACCCATTTTTGCACAGTACTTTAGAAGGTCCTTCATAAGCATATTTAACACAACATTTCAGGGTACCAAGAAAAGCATGCTATTCATTCAGGCTCAAAATGGGCAACTAAGGGTAGCATTTACACATTCAAAGCTCAGAAGGCCGGAAAAAATACCTATTGCCTCAATCATTTTCAAAAATGTTTCCAAAAATTTTCTAGTTTCGAAATGGTTTCAAGTCAAGTTCTAGAGAAAAACAGTCCAAGAGGAAAACACTCTACACAAAGAACGGGGGCAGATTTAGTGAGTACCCCCTAATGGCTCAAAAGCTCACATTCATCAGTTCAAGAACCAGTGAGAACACAAATCCATAGAAACACATGCTAATCATCAACTATCCAAGAACATCTCAAGCATATTTAATGAAGCCATATCACAAGAATATAAAATCAGGGTCCAAAAATTCACTATCACAGACAAATTGGCACTTAGCTCTCACAATCAGGTGCTCAATCTAAGCAGGGGGCAATTAATTCATGTGATCATGCAAGACTAGAGCCTATATGAATGCAATATTTACAATGCAAGCTAAAAGATTACCCCTACCCCAAGCTTAAAGACTTACATTGTCCTCAATGTAAATAATTAAGTTTAGAGAGGGGAGAAAATTGGAACAACTCACCAAAGTGGTAGTGGTGCTGAATCACATGCTTTCTGGTTTTGTTTCCTTCTGCCCTTCTTCTCCTCCTTCCTTCAAAATCTGGAATCACTCAACAAACTATTAACAAACCTCTTGAGCTTCTCAAATTATTCAAGAGGGGAAATCAAAACAAAAGAGAAGATGAAAATAAAATAAAATAAAAAAATAAAAATAAAAATTGGGTTGCCTCCCAATAAGCGCTTCTTTAACGTCACTAGCTTGACGGATGATTTCTAAGATGGTGCCTCAAGAGGGATGGAGACTGCCTGACGATTAAAATCTCCTCCAAGGTAGTGCTTGAGCCTGTGCCCATTGACAGTGAAAGTATTTCCTGATGATGGATTTTCCAATTCAATTGAACCAAACGGAGAAACTGACTTGACATAAAATGGGCCTGACCATCTTGATCTCAATTTGCCCGGGAAAAACTTGAGTCTTGAGTTGTACAGCAAAACTGACTGGCCTTCTTCAAATTGCTTGGGAAGAATGTACTTATCATGCCAGAACTTGGTTCTTTCCTTGTATATCCTGGCACTCTCATAAGCCAAGAGTCGGAACTCATCTAACTCATTCAATTGAAGCATCCTCTTGTCCATGGCCAGCCTTGCATCAAAGTTTAGGGCCTTCACTGCCCAAAAAGCACGGTGTTGTAGCTCTACCGAGAGATGACATGATTTCCCGAACACCAATTGGTAAGGTGACATACCAATAGGCGTCTTATAGGCAGTCCGATAGGCCCAAAGTGCATCATCCACTTTCTTCGCCCAATCCTTCCTTGCATTGTTCACAGTTTTTTCTAAAATCCTCTTCAACTCCCGGTTGGACAATTCCACTTGCCCACTGGTTTGGGGATGGTATGGTGTGGTAACTTTGTGGTTCACCCCAAACTTGGCAAGCACTGCATTGAACTCCTTATTTCAAAAGTGGGTACCCCCATCACTAATGATAGCCCTAGGGGTCCCAAACCGGGTAAAAATATTCTTCCTCACAAAACTGATCACAGTTCTTGCATCATCCTTCAAAGTTGGCACGGCTTCCACCCACTTGCTCACATAATCAACTGCCACCAGGATGTACTTGTTGTTGTAAGACGACGGGAAAGGACCCATGAAGTCAATCCCCCATACGTCAAAGAGCTCTACCTCCAATATACCCTTTAAGGGCATCTCATTTCTCTTGGAAATACTGCTGGCCCTCCTCTGGCATTTATCACAATTCATCACCCAAGCTCGGGAGTCCTTGAAAATAGTGGGCCAAAACAACCCGCTTTGCAAAATCTTCATGGCGGTCCTCTCACCACCAAAGTGTCCTCCATAGGGTGAGTTGTGGCAGTGGGTCAACACCCCATTAATTTCTTCTTCCGGTATGCACCTCCTCAGAATTCCATCCCGAACCTCTTTTGAAAAGATACGGCTCATCCCAAATATAGAACTTGGCATCATGAATGAGCTTCTTCTTCGCTGCGCATTGAAGTCCTTAGGAATCTTATTGGCCGCCTTGTAATTTGCAATATCCGCGAACCAAGGTGCCACTTGCACCACAAACAACTGTTCATCTGGAAATTCCTCTTGAATTGGCAACTTTGCTTCTGCTTGGACATCTGCTTGTGGAAGCCTGGACAAATGGTCGGCTACCACATTCTCCACTCCTTTCTTGTCCTTTATTTCCAAATCAAACTCTTGGAGTAGCAAGATCCACCTAATAAGCCTTGGCTTAGCATCCTGTTTAGTCATAAGATATCTCAAAGCAGAATGATCAGTGTAGACTATAGTTTTACAACCAATCAAGTAGGATCTAAATTTATCAAAAGCAAATACCACAGCAAGCAATTCTTTTTCAGTCGTAGTGTAATTCAATTGGGCATCATTAAGCACACGACTAGCATAGTAAATGACATGCAACACTTTGTTTTTTCTTTGGCCCAAAATGGCTCCCACCGCATAGTCACTTGCATCACACATTAGCTCAAAAGGTAAACTCCAATCTGGAGGAGCAATGACCGTGCGGTGGTGAGTTTTTCTTTCAAAATTTTGAAGGCATGCATGCAATCATCATCAAATATAAAAGGAGTATCAGCTACCAAAAGCTTGCATAAGGGTTTCACAATTTTTGAAAAATCTTTTATGAACCTTCTATAAAAACCCGCATGCCCTAGGAAGCTTCTAACACCTTTCACATTTAAGGGAGGAGGAAGTTTTTCAATCACTTCAATTTTGGCTCTATCAACCTCCATCCCCCGTGATGAAATTTTGTGCCCAAGAACTATACCCTCCCTAACCATGAAATGGCATTTTTCCCAATTTAAAACGAGGTTAGTTTCTTGGCACCTTTTTAGAACACAGGCAAGATTATTCAAACAGTTATCAAATGAATCACCAAATACAGAAAAATCGTCCATAAATACCTCAATAAACTTCTCATTCATATCAGAAAATATAGATAGCATGCACCTTTGAAAAGTGGCGGGTGCATTGCACAACCCGAAAGGCATTCTCCTGTATGCATAGACTCCATAAGGGCAGGTGAAAGCGGTCTTCTCTTGGTCCTCCGGGTCAACCACAATCTGGTTATACCCAGAGTATCCGTCAAGGAAACAATAGAAAGCATGGCCCGCCAACCTCTCTAGCATCTGATCAATGAAGGGTAATGGAAAGTGGTCTTTTCTAGTGGCCTCATTCAGTCTTCTGTAGTCAATGCATACTCTCCATCCAGACACGGTCCTAGAGGGAATAAGTTCATTCTTTTCATTAGCTACCACTGTCATCCCCCCTTTCTTCGGCACAACTTGGACCGGACTCACCCATGGACTATCGGAGATGGGATAGATAATGCCCGCATCCAACAACTTCACAATCTCCTTCCTCACAACTTCCTTCATATTCGGGTTGAGTCTTCTTTGCGGTTGCCTAACCGGCTTGAATTTTTCCTCCACACGGATTTTGTGCATGCAGAAGGAGGGGCTTATCCCTTTCAAATCGGACATAGACCATCCAATCGCAGATTTGTGCTCCCTAAGCACCCTCAACAGCTTCTCTTCTTCCAATGAATTTAACCCACTACTGATGATAACTGGGAATGAAGAGTTCATCCCCAGGAAGGCATAACGGAGATGGGATGGCAATTCCTTCAACTCTAGCACCGGTGGGTCACCCTTGTCTTCAATTCTCACATCTTCCACCACTTTGTCTTCATCAGTATTCACAACCAGACAAGCCTCCAGAGATTTAATCATGAGATCAACTTCTTCTGCACATACTTCTTCTTCTACATCCTCTACCATTAGAGCGGCTTCTAACGAATCTTCAAACTTCTGGTGCAAACTCTTGTCAGCTAATGAATCAATGAGGTCCACTATCATGCATGTGTCCTTGTCGCTTGGGTGTTTCATCGCTTCAAACACATTAAAAGTGACCTTTTCGTCTTGTACCCGAAGCACCAATTCCCCTTGATGGACATCGATCAAGGCTCTACCTGTTGCTAGAAATGGTCTCCCAAGAATCGGAGAGGAGTATCACCATCTTGACCATATCTAACACCACAAAATCTGCTGGAAAAATAAATTTATCTACCTTCACCAACAAATCCTCCACAACACCATAGGGATATGTAATTGAGCGGTCCCAGCCTTGAAGAGAAATTCCTGTTGGTTTTACCTCACCAATCCCGACTTCTTGAAAATGGAGAGCGGCATCGATTAATACTTGCCCCTAAATCGCACAATGCTCTCCCTATGTTCGAATGACCAATCGTGCATGGGATAGTGAAACTGCCCGGTCCTTCATTTTTACTTGGACCTTCCTTTGAAGTATAGCGCTGCACTCTTGATAAGCATAATCTGTCTCCTCCTTCCACCTTCTTTTGTTCGTAAGGATTTCCTTCATGAATTTTTGCGTAGGAAGGCATCTCATTGTAGAGCTTCAAAGAACGGGATGTTTATTTGTAGCTTTTTGAATACATCCAGGAACTTAGAAAACTACGATCTTTTGCCTCTTTCTTCAACCGTTGGGGGTACAAATTACGAAATATGGGGGCAGCTCCTTGGGATTATCAACCTCTTCCAGAATCTGTCTTCTAGTCTTCTTCTTCGCAAATTCTTCATCAACCAATTTCTCCCTCTCGTGGTTCTTCAGCTTCTACATCAATAGGATTAGAGGTAGTACCTTGGGAAGTTCCGGTTTTTCATTGTTTACCTCTTCAAATTGCCCCTTGTCAATTCCAGCATCACTTGTCTTCTCTTCCTTCTCTTTTTCTTGTGGACTTAACATTCTCCCACTTCTTGTAACAATGGCCTTACAATCTTCCCTTGGGTTCTTCTCAGTATCCCCGGCAATTGTCCTGGAGGTCTCTCTCCATCTCGCCTTGCTAGTTGGCCCATTTGATGCTCCAAGTTCTTGATTGAAGCATTCTGATTCTTTATAGTCTCTTGAGTAACTTGCATGAACTGGCCTAGAAGGTTCTCCAATTTGCTTGAACTCTCTTGAGGAGGCTTTGCTTGAGTATTTGAACTTTGTCCTTGTCTCCAACTAAAGTTGGGATGATTGCGCCACCCCGGATTGTAGGTGTTGGAATAGGGATCATTTCTAGGCCCTTGGTTGCCCATATAGTTTACCTCTTCTTGTCCCGAGCTTCCAACCACATTGATCTCACAGTTTCCATTTGCATGGTTGCCTCCACAGAAATCACACACTGAGGCACCTTGAACTTGAACAGCTTGTACTTGAGAGTTCTGCAGTTGGACCGACCCCAGTTGTTTGGTAAGAATAGCCATTTGTGCCTTGAGGGCACCAATTTCATCCAGCTCTAGAACACCTCTATTGATCATTGCCCGAGAACTAGGCATTTGATAGTCATTGTTAGCCATGTTCTCAATCAAGTCCTTTGCTTCTTCCGGTGTCTTTTGACTCAATGTACCTCCTGCAGCCGCTTCAATCATACTTCTTGAATTCCTGTTGAGCCCATTAACAAAAGTTGCGACCTGCTGCCATGTCTCTAGTTCATGATTTGGACAAGCTGTGAGTAAAGACTTGAACCTCTCCCAGGCTTCATATAGTGACTCACCATCCCTCTGTGCAAAGGCATTGATCTCTGACCTCAGCTTAATCATTCTTGACGGAGGGAAGAATCGAGATAAAAACTTGCTGACTAAGTCGTTCCAGGTGATGATGCTTCCATGAGGATGAGATTGAAGCCATGCCTTAGCTCTATCCCTCAAAGAGAAAGGGAAAAGCCTTAACCGAATGGCCTCATCGGAAGCTCCGTTTAACTTGATGGTGTCACACAGCTCAATGAAGGTACCAATATGAGCATGAGGATCTTCACTCTCCAACCCTCCAAATTGGTTTTGTCTGCACAAGGTGGAGAAGTGAGGCCTTGATTTCGAAATTATTGCAGGCCACCGCAGGTCTCACAATCAAGTTCCACATCTATCAACTCTAGGGGAGGTGTAGTCCCCCATTGTTCTCCTTGGTGCATTCTCTTCTCGCCATGGTGACACTGCTACTTCAATTTGTGGTTCTTGCACACTTTGGGTAACTCAACTTGCTGCTCTTGTCTACTAGAAGATGCTCTTTCTCTGTTCTGTCTTGCCTTGGTTTTCTTTCTATTCCTTCTGCAGAGTCTCTCGATCTCAGGTTCGAATTGGAGTTCACCTGGGTCGATAGTACCTCGCATACACTGAACAAACGGAGTAGCACAGAACAAACAGAAAAACAGCACTTGCAGAAATTCACAAAGAGAGATACAGACAATAAGAACGAAAAACAACACAAGAGGGAAAACAGTAAAAAAAAAGTGCCTAAATTAGGAGTCCCCTTTGGTACTCGTGATATTGGCACACCGATCCCCCAACGGCGCCAAAAACTTGACACGGACTCGGCAAGTGTACCTGTTCGTTGCAAGTAATAAAACGGTAAGACCGGATATCGTTCTCGTGGATCGTGGACAATTACCACTTCGCAAATTTGACTACTATCTAGGCGATCGAATTTTGGATTGAAGGTTGTTCTAACATCTAGCAAACAAACAAGAAGAAAATATTTTTGTTCTTTTTGGATTTTTCTCAAACAGTTTAATGTGAAAACAGAGAGATGAATAACAATGATATAAGATTGCTAGGGTTAGACTAAGCTAATCCTCCCTTGATTGTTATGAAATGATAACTAACACAATTCCTACTTCACTTATGACAATCGAATCTTTTCTAATATACTCAAGCCTAATGTCTTAGGTGCATTGAGCCTAAAATCTCAAATTAAACCCTAATGTCTTAGGTGGATTAATAAGAGAAATTGCATTAAGAACAAGATTCATAAGATTGCAAGTAGCCAACACCTATGTCTAGATTCTTGGACTACTTGGCATATAATTCATGAGCATGCTTTAACATCAACCTTTCAATTGTCTATTAAAGCAACTAATCATTCCTAAGATGATCAAGCCTAGGAAAGCATTAAGCATAGAATTATATACTCACAAAGAAGAAGGAAACTGTATTAAAATCAAATCATTTTTACAACCAAGTTCAGATAGCAATAGTCTAACCCCAACAAAGGGGAGTTTAGTTACACATAATTGAAAACAAAACAAAAGAGAGAATTACAGAGATGAACAAAGGAGAGAGCTCCATGGAATGATGCACACAGCCACAGCAGCAGAGGATTTTCTTTAGGGTTTTCTGAATGAATCTTCTTCTGTTCTGCTCAGTTCTTTTATTACTCGTGGCCGGTCACGGCCGTGACAGCCATCACGGCCAGGCCGTGATGGTTTCTGACTTGGCACCGCTTCATTTACTGATTCATCACGGCCGTGATAGTCATCACGGCTAGGCCGTGATCGTCTCTGACTTTTCCAACTGATTCATCACGGCCGTAATAGTCATCACGGCTAGGCCGTGATCGTCTCTGACTTTTGGAGATCTGGCACAGCTGACACGTCACGGCCGTGATAGCCATCACGGCTAGGCCGTGATCGTTTCTGACTTTTGGCTCAATTCTTTCTTCACCTATCGCTCCCTCACGGTAGTGAGGGCCATCACGGCTAGGCCGTGATACTCTCTGCTTGGCTCAATTTCTTATCTTTCAAAGCTCTAAGTCATCCAAGCTTCATACTTGCTAATTCTTGGGCATTTAATCATGAATATCTGCAAAACAACACACAATACCACCTTATCCGTTCCAAAGGAAAAACTAAACAAAATAAACACTAAAATGGCCTAACTATATGCAAATGCATGCAGAAATGTACATGGAGAATGAGGTGAAATCATACTCATCAAAATACCATACCTGATTTCCGACGAAAAATCCATCGGAAACTTTTCCGACGGCTGTTTCCGTCGGTAATATGCCAGCATTTTCCGACGGCTTTGTCCGTCGGAAATTTACGACAGATATGGCCCGTCCGTCGGAAACTGTTTCCTACGCGTCTAGTACCGATGGAATTGGGTCGGTCGGAAATGTAGTTTTCTGACGGTTTTTGGTCGTCGGTAATACCCTTTTTTTGTAGTGAACAAGAATCAAGCAAACCTAGAATTAGGTTTTCTATTCAGTCTCATGTTATACTTCTTCTGAGATTTGGACATAACCACCGTGAAACTATCATCAGCAGCCTTATCATTATTCTGCTCTTTTTCCTTGGAAGTACTTGCATCCTTTTGCTTTTCCCACAAAGCAGATAAAACATTAAAATCATTCTGAACAACAGTTGGAAAAGAGCTAAGATCTTGAGCATAAACTGGGATGATGTTAAGAGGACTAGACATAGCAACTGAAACTTGATTTTTTTTGAACTTGAGGCACAGTTTTTGGAGAAAGAATCTTTGCACTAGAGCCTCTTGGAGAGGCAGGAGTTTGAGAAACATGATCAACAAAGTCGTCATCATTATCATTCATGTTAGTAGTTGTTTCATCATAAACAAATTGTATATCATCATTTTGAACATCCTCATGATCATTCTGAAAATTCTGAAAAATCATAGCAGTATCCTCAAAGTCATTAACAACATTAACCACAAGATCTGAAAATTTTTCCTGAACACTATGAGTGAGTACTTTTGCATCCTCATGATCACTAATAGGTTCCTCATAAGAAGCATCCTTCTCATTTGCATTATTCTGTTTGGCTGAATCCTGCTGGATATTTTCATCAATCGGAACAACTGGTTTAACAGATTTAGGAACATAAGTAGCTACAGTCCTGCCCTTATGAGGTAAAGAACTCTGCTGATTCTTAGAATTAGCCCTCCTTTCCTTTTTATTACAATAATCAAATGAATGACCAATATTTTGACAATAATTACAATAGGAAGACATTTTTTCATAATCAATCCCAACATAGAAATCATAATCATCCCTTTCAACTAAGATTTTATAAGTCAATTTAACAAATAAATCAATATCAACCAACACTCTCGCAAAATTACCATATACCTGCTTTCGAGTCATCTCATCAATGGAAATAGGGGTTTCAATTCCAGATGCTATTTCAAAAAGAAGTCTAGGGCGCCAATATTCCCGAGGTAAATCATAGATCCTTATCCAACATTGAGTATGAGTTTGCTTTGGATTTTTGGGATTAAAATCATGTGTCCATTGAAATAATTGCAATAATCTAGGATTAAGACTACATGTTCCTGAAGACCAAACCTTTCTGAAATCTTTTTGTGATGAAAAATTGAATTCGTAGCATCCTTTCCCAAGTGTATTCATTCTCCACTAGCCAATCGATTTCCACTATTTTCCGAATGCTTCTTTAAGATCAAGATATTTGTAGGGTTTGTCACCCTTAGATAGTAGAAGGCGTCCATACAGATTCATCTTACATGAATCAACTCCCTTGCAATATTCATATTCTGAAATCTTGATTGACACACGATCATCCTTAATACAGGGTCGCGGAAGTTGAGAAAGAGAAATATCGCACGTGTTATTCAGAACCTGTGCAAACGATTTCTTTGGAGCAATTTTTGAAGGTGAAAGAGGAGGTTGTGAAGAAGAGGATGGTGGCAGAAGGAATGAAGAGGAAGGTGGGGGTGGAGGAGCAATAGAATCAGGAAAGAGAAAATGCCATGGACAATTGGGGGAAATTGCCATGGTGCAAAAACATGGAAAGAGCGGTGCACTCATACCAGAGCAGCGGCGCACACAGATCTAATCCATGGATTTTCAGAGCAAAGCGGCGCACCCTAAGGATCATTCATAAACATAAGTCAAAGCAATAATAATGAACAATAATAGTGCATGATAGGGATCCAAATTCCTTAAAGTCGCTTATATCCTGCAATCACTGCACTATTTTCTGGAAATCGTAATCGCTTATAGTATAAACGATTGAAGGAAATCCAAATCCGTATAACAGGACGCTCAATCTTACTCCACGCAGCAGCGGTACATGAAATATTTCTCCATTTGACGGCCACATTCAGCACACACAACCTTCTGTGGTAATCCCCCAGTACTCCAGGAAGGATGAGGCGATTATAGTGATGTGGGGTGTGAAGTTGCTTCAAATAATCATTAAGTGCTGGAACCAAACCATCTTTCTCAAAGTTTTACAACACTCTAATCTTTCTCAAAGAGATTAAAAGAAATTAAAGAAGATGTAGACAGCACATATTCATATATGACTTTAAATCATCATTATTATTGTAATATCAAAGTTTTACAGCACTCTTTCCTAGCAAGTGACTCAGTTGCCCAAACAGTTGGTGCTTCTGAGACCTGAAGAGCTATAGCTAGTGAATACAAACATCATCACCTTATCACATATAACTACATATCTTACACAAATCATAACACTATAAACAACAACCAAACCAACATTATTCATAAACATAAGTCAAGCAATAATAGTGAACAATGATAGTACATAATAAGGACCCAGATTCCCAGCAGTCACTTATATCTTGCGGTCATTGCACGATTTTCTAGAAACCATGGTCTGTTTCCATTTAAATTGCAAGTATAAGCGACAGCAGAGAAACCAAATCCGTATACCAGGACACTCTTCTTACTCCACGCAGCAGCGGTACATGAAATATTTCTCCATTTGGCGGCCACATTCAGCACACACAACCTTCTGTGGTATGCCCCCAGTGCTCCCAGGAAGAATAAGGCGATTACAGTGATGTGGGGTGTGAAGTTGCTTAAGGTAATCATTGAGTGCTGGAACCAAACCATCTTTCTCAATATTATCCTTCCACTTATCAAAATCTCTCAAACTTGTTAGAGCAGTATCACCTTTGGCTCTAGCCATTTCAGCTGTACCCCTACAGAATATTGCCCAACCTTGATCACTACCATCAAAGCTAAGTACAGTCATGACTTCACTCATGATCTGGTCATTTTCAACAGTCCTCCCATGTTGCAACTTTGAGTACAACATGCTCTCCAATCTTGCCCAAAAGAACCAAATGGATGTCACATTGGGCCAATAGTAACTAAACTTTTTGTTGGCAAAGGTATTGATCATTTTCTGCATCCTCTCTTTGGCATTGCTCTTTCCCACATAAACCATCTCTAATTCGAACTTACCGGCTTTTGCAACATTCATTGCTGTGGTTGTGAATGTTTGAATCCAATCAAGATCTTCACCTCCATAAAGGCATATGAATTTACCTTCTGTCATCTGTAAAAAGGGCAAGAGAAACTTTATGTGTCATTGTAAAATTTGACAAAATTCCTTCAATACCCTTTATTTTCAAGAAGGCACACGTATCTTTAACAACTAATGGCAAATATCTAGAGCCACTAATGTTTAGCTTAATATCTAGCCATGTGTTACACTTATACAAAATTTAATTATAAAGAGTTTAATTTTGATACACCATCAATATAAAGTTTTTTATACTGTCAATCAATCACAAATTATCATATGATTAACTCTTAAGATGATTGTGATAAGAGCCGAACATTTTTAATTATGTTTCAACTTATGATTGATTAATAGTGTAAAAAATCTTTAGACTAAATGATGTGCATAAATTAAATCCTTATAAAAATCAGGTAAGTTGGATATATAAAGATTATTGTTACCCATTCCAAAACCATAGGATCAATGCCATCAACAAGCAGCTCAAGGCTCCAAATCTCTTGCTTCCACAAGGATTCTTCTTTCTCACGTGTGAATGGGAAGGCCAAATTGCCCCAAATCCAGATCATATGGAGGGCATTTGGGGAGGACAATCTGCCATGCGGATCAAGGGCCACAACAATGGCCTTCTTTGTAAAATTCCACACTTCTTTGATATACTTAATCACTGGTTGTTCAATGATGAAAGGGTCACAGACACTGTACCATGCCATCAATGACTGCAAAAACTCAAACTTCTGTTTGTTCACATCATTCCATGTGGCTTTGTCCACAACTGGGATCCATACCATTTCATAGTGTGTCTCACCCCTAGATCTTGCATCTTTGTACAAGTTATCAAGTATCATAATCTCTTCTTGTGAAAGATCAAGATCTGATATGAGGAGTAACACATTTTTCCTCCTTAGTACCTCGAGACTAACCTGCTTGTCAATAAATAATAAAATGTTTTAAACTATGGTATGATATAAGATATATTTACCTAAGGCCTACATGTTTAAAAACAAACCCTGGCTTTAGTAGTTCCATCTATAAGTGGAGGAATATCATCCTTTGCATATATCAGTGCTTTGAGAATTTTCATGTTGTCAACATGGACTGACTCGAAAAGACGTGTCAGATTATGGAAGGCCTCTATATGCCTCTTGTCATCTGCAACAATTTAAGGATCAATTGTAAAAAATATGCTGCTTTCTTGAGCAATTTTATCACAAGAGACAAAGACCCTGATAGAAACTGGTTCAGATTACAAAGAAAATACAACGAATTCTCAAGTATTCGAGAGACTTGGACTCTCCCAATGTCCAAAGGCCTCAACTATTCCTAAATGACAAGATACCCTTACTCTCAATCTGTCCTCTTATTTATAGGCACCATGCCTTATTTCCCCTAACTCCCACTAATTAACTAATTACCTAGTGTTATCTATCATACCCTTTAACTAGGAATGAAATTAGGCAAAGGTATTAATTTCTTGATGAGCACAAAAATGCTGCAAGAGGAATTAATCTTGAATATTCAGGTTAGAGATATGTCAATTAGTCAATTAAGATTTTTAATTATAATTGTGAATAGTGTGTTCACCTATATATTGGTAGCATTGAGCCAGCTGGTTCTTGAGGTGCTCATATATGCTACTGACTTTGTGAGCCAGACTAGATAATTCCCAAGCCTCTGTGGTAACTGAAATGGACCTGCAATCAACACAATATGTGTCACTACTATTTTAATTAAAAAGTGGTTGGGTTGATTCAAGTGATTAATGTAAGCAAGCTATGCTTACTCATTTCTCATGCCTATGAGACTTGCAATTTGTGAGGCACAAGCCACAATACTTCTGATGACCCAATAAGCAGCAATAGGAATATGAGCACTGGCAATAGACATAGGAGGTGTGTCCTCTGATATATATTCAGATGGTAGCTCCTTGAATTCAACAATGCACATGGTCACATCCATTAAAGCCTTTATCAGCTTATTGAGTGCCTCAAATTGGGGTTTCAAAGAAGTTGTATTCTCTACAATGTCAGGCAGTTGCTTAAGGAGGGCCACAGATTTGGCAAGAGTATTTGCATTACTCATCTGAGCAACAAGCCAAAACTCTCCAAAAATGACAGCAAAGGCTGCTATGGTTAACACAACTTTTGCATGCCATGAATAGTTAGACAGGTAATTCAGTAACACCATGGTTGATGCATGTGCATCCCCTCCTCCTGAGCACTTGCATGATAGCTGTCAATATGGTCATGAACTACTCATTAATAACTTTTCTAGATATCATTTTATTTTTTAGACTTCAGAGACAGAAAACTCTGCTCTAAAGGAACATGAAATACTTTGAAGTCTAAACATTTCAAGTATCATTTGGTGAGATAAATAGTCCAAAGAATTACCTAAAGAAAGAACCCAATGCTGTAGTTATAAATACATGTAAGCAAATAAAAGCTAAGAGTAGTCTTGTTTTCATTAATTATAAAAATATCATCTTATTTTTACTTTGTTTTGTTTTCAAAATTTTATATAGAAAATACTAGAAATACTATTTTCTATGGAAATATTTGAAAACACAAAAGATAAGAAAACAAGATAATGAAAACATGAAACAAAATAAAAACAAGATGACATTTTGATAATTATTTTCCAAAATGAAAACAAAGTCTTAAGTTTTTTTTTTTTAATTTCATTCATACATTAATGTTTCGTGAGTTATGTGCTGGAATATTTTTAAATTTTTTGTACCTTATGAGACTTCCATCACCATCAAAGATAAGTATATTCTATGGAAAAGCTAAATATGGAAAAGAATCACTCTTCTACTTTTTTTTTCCCAACATGTGGTGATTTTGGAAATAAATCTTATCCTTGACAACAGCAACAAATAGCAACTTTCATAAAAGTTAACAAGATTTTCATAACAAAAGATTACCTCGCACGAAATTTTTTGTATGATAAAAGCTAGCGAGTCAAGCATGTCAAATTCAGCCAAAGCAGCAGCCGTCTCTAATGTGTCTTGTTCTCGTTTTTCCTGCAAAATATTATTTAATTAGATACATGATTGTTAATTAGATACAACGCATCATAAATACTCAAATTATTATTTAACATATGTATGAATGTTTAAATTATGTTAAGAATATCCCAATTTTTACTTTCTTGTATATATCAAATAATAACTTGAATGCAAACAAATAATCTAATAAACCATGCATGAGTAAAGCAGCAATGCACTAAGCAAATGCCGTGCTTGTAAACTAGCAATGCAAGAGCATATAAAATACAGTGATGAATTTTTTATTTTTTATTTGAAACATAGATATGACGTGAGTAAGACGAAATAACAAACATGTATATTAAAGTATAAACATACAATGTTGTTAGATGCTTAATTTTTTAATTTTGTTGTACACATAAATATTGTTACGTGAAATGCATTAATTAACATGTACATTATTTAGTTTCTCTATTGTTACAACAAATTAATTTAACACATGAGAAAAATGTCTTACATCATGACCCTCAACACTGCGAGCAATGACTTGAATCAAGATTTCATCCAAGATTTTGATAATGGGTTTGACATCAACTTCACGACCATCAGGGGCATGAGTGGCCTGAACTTGCTTCATCATGGCACTGTCATCAGAAGTGGCGAACAAGCGTCGCTCCTTCCTTTGTTGCATCCTATTAGGGGCAGCTGGTAGTGGCTTAGGGTGGCTAGCCATGTAGTTAACAACACTATATAGGAAAAGGTAATTGGTTTTGGTTTGAGTACGTGGTTGTAGTTGTAACTCAACTATGACTTATATAATGAGAGGAAGTGGAATAAAGGGCTTATTGAACAGGTACCTTACTTGTTGGAGTGTGCAAAACAAAAGCTAAAGCGATTATTGATCCTATTAGGATAAGGATACACGTCTTATCTATGTATGGTGGGCCCCAGCATGTAATTTATTTTGTACGCATATCTTGACACACAAAGTTAACATGTTTTTTTTATCCATAATAATAGGATAAACATAGGTTAAAGCTCTAAAAAGAAGCTTAGATTTGTCACTTTCTGGCGTCACACAGGCCATGTCACTAGGTTTACTTCAGTTATTATTTCGGCTTATCAAAAAAAAAAAAGTTGAGTTAGATAAATCAAAAGGAAAAGTTAAGGAAGTTTAATTAATTAGTCAAAATGGTCATGTTTTAAACTTTAAGGGATAATATATAAATGATTAGTTGTGGAAATTTCTTTACCCTAATATTATAATATATTTAAAAGAAAAAGGAGTTGGACATATAAAATGAAAGCAACTAACTAGTACGGAAAGTAAGATTGCTAAAAAAAGTTACAATTAAAATATGGAGAATGATATTTGAACTCATTTTCAAACATTAACATCATATATCTATATTATCTCATATTTATTTTTTATTTTTCTCTCTCTCAAACCTTTCAAAAGCAGACAAAACTCTTGTAGCATATATTGTGTCAATGAGTTATAGTATCTAAAATGCATTCAAATATCATTTCTTTAAACTATTTGACTAAAGACCGTCTCTGAGAAAAACAAGCAAACATGCTTGGTCCCTTTAAAATAAAAAAATATTCAACTTGATGTTAAAAAATCTTAAATGTAACAAATTAGTTCTAATAGGATCCTATGCATTGGGAATATTTTAGTTTTCACTTTTTTTGACTGATATTTAAGATTTTTTATTTTTTAAGGATTAAATGTGTTTCGATATTTTTATTAGGGATGAATTTGAGTCTTTATTCTAAAGTAATTAATTTAACTATTATATATTGTTTATCCAAAAGTGTTTGGATAAGATGACATGGATTTTTACAGCTTAATCAGATGTCTCGAGTTCGAATTTTGACCCTGAAAATATAGCAGCGTTAAAACTTGAGGGAGAGTTTTACCACTCTTGTGGTCCTACCCGGTTCGAGGGATTAGTCTTCACAGTTGCGCGTGGAGGATACCCTGGAAAAAAAAAAACTATTATATACTGCTTACTTGGAGTTTAGCCGTGGATAATATCGTAAATAATAACGTTACATGTACAAACTTGTATATTTTATTTTTATACAATTTTTATCACCTCTTCATCTGGTGTTACTTTAGTTTTGTATATCTATTCTAATTGTAATATGTCTCTGGATGTAAGATATGTTAATTATAAGCGTATGTAGATTTAGTATTTTTTACATAGGATAATCTCATTAAAAAAACATAGGAAAAGATAATGCGTACGAAAATAAGGGTAATCAATCAATAAAAATGGTTCTTTCCAAAAAAAAATGGTTGTATTTAGTGAGAGAACACTTTTTATATGAGAGTAAGAAGAGTAAATTTGTATCATACAACCATATATGGATAGTTAAAATTAAAAGTTATTTAATAATTTTAAAATATCACATGACCACTTAAAATAGTCACAAGACTTTGTGTTTTAATCTTAACCATTAAAATTGAATCTAAATATTATGATCTAATCATCTTACTCTCACATAAAAAAAACTCTCTCACTTTATATATATATATATATATATATATGACCCACAAAAATAGGAATATGCATGCTTAGTATATTCCTTTCTTCAATTCTTTAAAAATCGAACCAGCCAATCAAGACTTGTCAGTCTATAACTACAAAGTCTTATTAAAATCAAAAGTTTAGAAATCAGGGTCAAAATCAAAGAAGTGTACTGGTCGATCTATTTTTAGTAAGTTTGTTTTGACTATTTTTACCTTTCCCTAATTAATAAATGTTGTTATCTTGATTGTTGAAGTTTTGATTTTTGTTATATATATATATATAGTAGTTTATAATTACATTTGTAATGCGTGCAAACTTTTAAACGCGATTTATTGAAGTTGATTAATTCTTCTTTTTGTGGGTTTCAACATTCTGCATCACAACTTTTCTACTTTATAGTACTTTAAACAATTTTTCATTCCAATTATACAATTCTAAAATGCTTATCAAATGTCCCGTAAAAAACTGTTACCAAATGGGTCTAACAAGTTATCTATATTTTTATTTACATTTATTGTTATTTCAATTTCCGGATAAAAGATCATTGCAATCCCCAACTGCTTTTTTCTTTATTTATAGGAGGTTCTTATATAAAAACGATTGCTTATAGAAGCAACTTAGCAACTCCTGTCCAACAAAAAAACTTATACAAGCAACTCTTATCCACCTAAGCTCACTCCAATGATGCTATTGTGTAGGGAACAAGTGCTTAGCTTTATGCAAGCAACCCTAGAACATCTTCAATGGTACAACTCATTAGAGTTGTAAGATCTGTTTGCTTTATTTTCAGTTTTTTGTTTTGATTTTCTATTTTAAAAAATAATTACAAAATTGACACATTGTTTTCATTTTGTTTCTTGTTTTTAGAAATTGGTACAAGAAACACTAAAAACCGTTTCTTGTACAAATCTTTGAAAACATGAAAGAGAATAAAAACAATATGACAGTTTTGTAATTATTTTTGAAAACTGAAAATGAAAACAGGAATATGGAAATAACATAAGCAGACCCTTAGCTCCTCTTTTTATGGGCTCTGCCACATCACCTAACAACTTTTTACTTTATACTACTTTAAGCAACTCTCCATTCTAATGGTGCAACTCAAAATAGTTTCCCTAAATGGGTCCCACAAGTTATCTCAATGTTATTTACATTTATGTTTGTTTCAAATTCCGGAGGAAGGTAGATAAATATAATTCTCTATTATTTTCTCTCTTCTTTTTATTGGGAGTTCTTTTATAAGAACTGAATAGTTATAGAAGCAACCGTCTTTACATGTGGATGTCATATGATTCTAATTCAATGGTACAACCCAGCAAGAACCGATTCTTATTTTTACTCTTAACGGAGTTTGTCTTAAGCAACTCCCATTATGGATTCTCTTATTATATCATAATATTGAAAAAACACACACACAAGTGTATCCCTTTCAATCACTACAACAAAATAGACTTTTAATAACGCATTTTAATAGCATTTCCGTGTGGAAATGCTATTAAAAGTGATGAGGACTTTTAATAGCGTTTCCTAAGGGAAACGCTATCTTAGGTATAACCTAAGATAGCGTTTCCGTGTGGAACCGCTATTAAAAGTGTCACTTAGAAAAGATAGCGGTTCCACACGGAAACGCTATCTTAGGTGATACCTAAGATAGAGTTTCCTGAAGGAAACACTATCTTAGGTATCACCTAAGATAGCGTTTCTGTAGGAAACGCTATCTTAGGTCTTCCCAAGAAAAAATACGCGCGCTCGGCCTTCCCTCCCTGTTTCCTTCCCTCTGCATGCCATCTCTTTTTCCTTCCTCATTTCTTAGGTCTCCGCCGCTGCTTCGCCATTGCAGGTTTCGTTGGGTTAGCTCAAGTTGCAGGTTATTTCTCTCTTCTTCGATCGTTGTAAATTTAGCTTTTTATGCTTGATGTGCCATCTGGGTATGCTCTAGATTTGTAGGTTTGTGATTTGTTTGGTGCGGAATGCTTTGAGTTTTTGAGGTAGTTTTGGTTGCTTGAAAATGGAAGTAAAGTGGGAAAAGTTTTAACCTGGAACGTGATTTTCAGAAATTAGAAGCTGGGTGGTTTCGAACCAAACTCTCTAGTTAAGCTTCCTTCTCCTTTTATGCTCTCCTTCACTTCTTTTGTCCATGGTTGATGTAGAACCGCCGTCTGCCGCTGTCCACCACCGCCGTCGCTGCCGCTTGAACCTCTCACCGCCACCATCTCCCCTTCTTTGTTAGGTGAGTATTTTCTCACCCTTACCAAGTCTGATTTCAAAAAGCCCAAATCAATTTGAAACCCAAACCCTCTTGATATTTTAGAATCTTGGGTTATTTCTGTTTAGATGCTTATTTTGTGAGGGAATGAGTGGCATGTGATGAATGTATGCTATGGTTTGTGATAATAAGGTTGGAGTTATAAACTGTGATTTAATGGGTGTGGGTGTTAATTATGCATGTTTCAAAATTTAATTTAATAGATCGATCAATGTACTAGAGTTATTATTATAGGCTATTGGTAGTTTAGATTCTGTATATATGATTATTCGAGCAGTTGACGAAGATGAGAATGTCTCCTCATACTTGTGCAAAGAACAGCGTAGCAATCATGCTTTGCAAGCCACACATTTCTTTGCTATATGATACAGGGTTTAAGAAATTTAGTTTGGTGAATTAAAAGTATATTAGATGTAATGGCATAATAATGTAGGCTTGGGAGCTTGAGAAGAGACTAATGAGAACCAAGAAGAGGCATATAGGTCTCTCAAGCTCCATGAGGAAATAGAAGCAAGTAGTGAATGAGTGTGTATTGAGGTATATATAATATAATATATAGTTATTATAGTGTGCATAATAACCTATGCCTAAGTCCTAGTTGTTATGGATCTCATCCAATGTGTATTGTGTATCCCCGATCCGATGCCTTGATCCTTATTTATAGAAATTGGGAAGTTAGAGTCCCAAACCAACTCAAAATTTGATCTATTTTGGTTTCTTCAGGTCCAAGTAATGCGGTCACACGGCCGTGATGTCCATCACGGCCAGGCCGTGACGGTCTCTGTTATGGCCGTGAAGAATTTCACTACCGGGCCGTGATGTGCTCGACTTGTGGTGGTTTTGGGTCACGGCCGTGATGGATATCACGGCCAGGCCGTGTCGGTCTCTGTTATGGCCGTGAAGAATTTCACGGCTGGGCCGTGATGTGCTCTGACTTGTGGTGGTTTTGGGTCACGGCCGTGATGGATATCACGGCCAGGCCGTGATGCATGACTTCGACTTGATCTTTCTTCTTTTTCAGCATGGATCGGAAATGGATGTCTGCCAATCGTTTAACGAAGGAGTATGAGGATGGGGTGAAAGAGTTCATTAGTTTTGCAGTTCGGCATGCGAAAAACCCTAATACAATCATATGTCCTTGTTTAGATTGTTGTTATGCAAGGCGAGTTAGTGCAGCCGATTTGGAAGAACATTTAGTGTGTAATGGAATCGATCAAAGTTATACATGTTGGACAAAACATGGTGAGACAAGAGCTGAGTCTAGTGAAATGAGGAATCGTGGTGAGATATTCATCATACGATACCGACGGAAATACTTATGAGGGCGATCGTTTTGAAGACATTGCAAATGCTTTGTTGAAGAGGATCTTCTGGATTGTCCACAAATGTTTGGGAGGTTGGTAAGTGATGCAGAGCAACCATTGTATGATGGATGTACTAAATTCACAAGATTGTCGGCGATGTTAAAGTTGTATAACTTGAAATCGGGCAACGGATGGACTGATAAGAGCTTTACGGACTTACTCACACTATTGAAAGACATGTTGCCGATGATAATGTGCTTCCTAGTCGGACATACGAGGCTAAACAAATGTTACGCTCTATTGGCATGAGCTACGAGAGGATACATGCTTGTCCTAACGATTGCATTTTATTTCGGAATGAATATGCATCGTTACGTATGTGTCCTAAATGTAATGCCTCACGATATAAGAAGAAAGAATCAGATCCAGAGAAGGTTGTGTGGTATTTTCCCATAATACCCAGATTTAGGCGCATGTACCGTAGTTCGAAGATTCAAAGCACTTGACATGGCATGAGGATGAAAGGATCAAAGATGGCAAGCTGCGGACTCAAGAGATTCTCCGCAATGGAAGAAATTTGATCATGATTATCCCGATTTTGGGCAAGATTCAAGAAACCTACGACTTGCATTGGCTACTCGACGGATTTAACCCGCATGGTGTTCAAAGTAGCTCTCACACAAGACATGGCCTGTGATTTTGGTGATTTACAACCTATCCCCATGGCTATGCATGAAGCGCAAATTTATGATGTTATCTATGTTAATTTCTGGGCCCAAACAACCAGGAAATGATATAGACGTCTATTTGACTCCTTTGATTGAAGACTTGAAACAAATGTGGGAGACAGGTGTGGAGGTGTATGATGGGTATAAGGAAGAAAGTTTCAATTTGAGAGCTATGTTGTTTGGCACAATTAATGATTTTCCAGCCTACAGTAATCTGTCGGGATATAGCATCAAGGGTCGGTGTGCATGCCCTATATGTGAAGAGGGTACGGATTGGATGCGGTTAGAACATTGTAAGAAGAATGTCTTTCTTGGGCATCGTAGATTTTTGCATCCAAGTCATCATTACGGTGGTGGAGAAAGGCCTTCAATGGGAACTCGGAAGAAGGTAGAGCGCCTTCACCTTTGACGGGTGATCAACTTTTTGAAAAGGTAAAGGATTTGAATATCCAATTCGGTAAACCTTTTGCGAGAGATATTGTCACAAGAGGGTGGAAGAAAAGGTCGATTTTCTTTGAGTTGCCATATTGGAAATCATTATATGTAAGACATTTCCTCGATGTGATGCACGTTGAAAAAAATATCCGTGATAGTGTCATTGGTACGTTACTCAATGTGCCAGGGAAGACTAAAGATGGCATCAATGCAAGGTTGGACTTGGTTAGTATGGGAATAAGAAGAGAATTGGGATCGACGAAGAAGGGTAAAAGTACATATCTTCCTCCTGCTGCTTACACTCTATCTAGAAAAGAAAAAAACTGTTTTTTGTAAGTTTCTTGAAGGAGTTAAGGTTCCGAAGGGTACTCTTCAAACATTAGGAACCTCGTATCGATGAAAGATCTCAAGTTAAAAGGTCTAAAGTCCCACGATTGTCATGTTCTCATGGAGCAGTTGATACCCATTGGTATACGGTCTATTTTACCTAACAAAGTGCGGGGGCCTTAACTAAACTCTGTTTTTTCTTCAAGGCAATTTGCAGCAAAGTGATTGACCCTGGGAAGTTGCCATCATTGCAAAGAGAAATTGTTGTGACTTTATGCGAGCTTGAGATGTACTTTCCACCTTCATTCTTTGACATAATGGTTCATCTAACCATTCACCTTGTTAGAGAGACACAACTGTGTGGGCCAGCTTATATGAGATGGATGTACCCGATTGAGCGTTATATGAAGATATTAAAAGGGTATGTGAAAAACCGATCACGACCAGAAGGTTGTATTGTTGAACGGTATATTGTCGAAGAAGCTGTTGAATTCTGCATCGAATACCTATCCAATGCTGAATCTATAGGGCTGCCAAAGTCTCGTCACACATGGAGAATGATGGGGCAAGGAATTACTGGAAATGAAATAGTGACTATAACAAGGACAGAATGGGAGCAAGCACACTTATATGTTCTGCACAATGCCGATGAGGTTGAGCCATATGTTGAAAAACACAAGGACATGCTTAAGAGTTTGTATCCAAATAAGAATCAAAATTGGCTAACTAGAGAACACAATCGTTGTTTTATAACGTGGCTAAGAGATCACATTTATACAGAGTTGACTGAAAATGATACTTCAGTTTCAAATAGATTGAGATGGTTAGCCAAAGGTCCAAGTTTGCATGTGTTCTCTTACCACGGTTATCAAATTAATGGGTACACATTCTATACAAAAGAACAAGATGGTCGGAGTACAATGCAAAACAGTGGTGTGACTCTAGTAGCTCAGTCGATGCATATCTCAAGTGCCAAAGACAGAAACCCGATATATGCCTTAATTCACAGCTTATTAATCTATCATTGGATTAGGGCGTCAACTCATGTCAGCTATATTTATCGACCCCAAACTATCGTATGGTTGCTATGGGTAAAGTATACAATGAGCCGGGTGTTACACTGCACACCGGGACCAAGCCCTCTTAACCATGTGAAAGTTGGAGTTGATGTTGCAACTGAGGGGGATGCGCCATTGCCGGTACCTAACGTTGATGCAGATGTGATGACAGTAGGAGATGCAATAGGTACTTATGTGGCATGGCCAATTGATCTCGTGGTTGTAATTAATATGGTATGTAATTGCATTTTTCCACCTTTTCATATACGGCATATATGGATTACATTAGTTGATCACTAACTGGCATATTGAAATGCAAAATTTCCAGGCACCCGCAAAAGCTAAAGGCAAGGGCAGAGTGTCCGGATATACAAAGGAGTCAATTACAACCCCAGAAAATAAAGGAGGCAACTCGAGGCCAACCCACCTACAATGTGGTTCAACTACAACTTCTCCGGAATATTTGAATTTCCTTAAAATACATGAACGAAAGAATATGAAAAATGCTGACCAATTGTACGTAGAGATGGAACAAAATATTTTTGGCAACCATTTCATTGAGATGCTCAATACTGAAAATATCGGGAGAAGTTGTAAATCATGAATGGGTATCTCGCCTCCGTTATTTCCGCATATATTAGGTAATAAATCGGGTTTAAAGTGTACAATATTTTTTTAGTCTTTCCATTTAAATATTGATGTATGTCATTGGTGTAATCCATTTTTATATTTTAATTGAAGGTATTTGTATGAAGAATTGTTGCTTCCAAAGGAAATAACGAGGAGGTTTCTGTTCTTGTCCCCACACCAAACAAATACATACGGCTACTTCGGGAGGGATTCACAGACAACGTATCTAGTCAACCGGTTTGCAACTAAAGAAAGAGAATATCAGCCCTTGTTTTTAGCGCCATGCAATGTTGGGTGAGTCGCTTATCCTATAGGACTTAATTCACAATAATGAATTACATAAAAGTTGAGGTGCTTAGGATTTGTTATCTCAACATTTTTGTAGGAATCATTGGGTGTTGTGCGCGATAAATATTGTTGAAGAGATTATTTACTATCTGGATCCCTTGTATGTTGATCCTAGGGATCGCCTGCAATTAAAGAATCATTCGATACGTAAGCATGTTTTTATATTTCGATTTTCTATGATTCCTGTTCGATACGTGAGCATGCGTGTGTTTGTGATGATTGAAAATATGTTTCTTAATGAAGTCTGTTTGATTTTGTGATTAGTGGTTTGCAAGTTTATCGCGCAAATATCGGAGCTAAGGTGCCGCGCTTTAAAGGCAACCAACATTAAATGGATTCAGATACGGGTATATTTGCAAAAACTTAATGCGCAATTAGATAAAAAAAACTATATTGATTTACTATTTTATTTTTTATAGTGCCCAAGACAACCCAACAAAGACAGATTGTGGGTACTATGTCATGCGTTTCATGAAGGAGACTATCTTGCGTAACCAAGTTAAAATACCAATGGCGGTATGTTGTTTACTTAGCTTTTAACTCGTGGATGTTCAAATGTTTTAGCAATTGTAACTTAATTTATTTAAGTTTTATGTCGCAGATACTTCCCGACTTCAAATGCTCCACATACTCCATCGCTCAACTATCTCAAGTCAAGGAAGAGTGGTGTCGCTATATTGTTGAAAAGTTCGTTTGATTATGTCAAATTGATCACGATGAGTTGCAGCAATACTCATTGGTATGTGAATAATGCTTTATATTTATCAACCCCAAACTATCTATGTATTTGTTTTTCCTTGGTACATGCCTTCGAGTTGATGTGCATTGCTAGGAGAAAATAAGTTCAAACTTATTATTTTTGTTACACTTTGTTAATGCTTGATTTGAATTCTGTTTCTTGCTACAAGTAGTATTTACCTAATTAGTCCGATGTATCCCAATGTAACAAAGTTAGTCTTTGTGGTGGAAATGCAGTATGTATGCTACAGAGTCTTTGGATCACATTTCGACACATTACTTTGGTGTTGTCTTGGTCTCATGAAAAACAAACAGAAGTCGTAAATGTAGATTAATTGTAGATGTATGTTGGTTTTCCGATTTTGGTTTCTTAAGGATTGAGATCTGGTATAGTTGCTGCACTTTGATTTTGTCTTACTCGTGTGAATTTGAATACTTTAGAAACAGAGTGGTGTACTTATATCCGGTTATATATATATATAGTTGCTTGTATAGAGTGTTGCACTTTGATTGTATAGTTCTTGGTTTGTCTGCACAAACACATGCAAGGTTTGCATTGAACACTTATATTTTGAACACATTTTGAACAATTGTGTTGACTGCAACAATTGTGGTTTTTTTGTGTAAATATGCAGGAATAATGGATGTAAAAGTTAAGAAATAAAATTAAAAAAAAAAGGGCTTTAGATAGCGTTTCTTGTACAAACGCTTATCTAAAGTCGACTTTAGATAGCGTTTGTATAAGGAAACGCTATCTAAAGTCTGGTTTAGATAGGTTTGTGTAAAACGCTATCTAAAGTGATTTAGATAGCGTTTGTACAAGGAAACGCTATCTAAAGTCTGACTTTAGATAGCGTTTCCGTGTACAAACGCTATCTAAAGTCACCTATTAATAGCAGTTCCTAAATGCTATCTTTGCTAACGAGTTTTAATAGCGGTAGAATAGATAGCGGTTACAAACGCTATTAAAAGGCATACGGAAACGCTATCTAAAGTCTAATCTGTTGTAGTGAATTTATATTAATTACAATTTACTTTTTTATAATAATAATGATATTGTTAATTAACCTTTATACTTTAACTTTATTACAACTCTAATCTTTAATTTTTTTCATATCAACCTTTATTTTATTTTATTTTTCATTTTGTTTTAAATAATGGCCAAACAGAAAGATCCCAATTTAAGGGGACATGAAGAATTGACTGAGTTCCCTGTTTCTGACATAGACTTTCTTGCGAAATCCTACTTATTTAAGGGAAAATTAAGGAAAAACTTTTAACGAGATTGGGGGAGGGGGATTAGAGCATTCATAAGGGAGAAGATGGAGGAACAAGGAACTCAGCTCTAGTCAGCAAGCGATGGAGCTTCTCGGCAAAAGACTATAGTTTTATTTACTTTCTTCTATTTTTTGCACCTTAATTATTGTTGACCTAATGTTTCTATTAATTGATGCTTATGGATTGTACTCAAAACATGGCTTAGTAATTCTTTTATTCTAAGATAGGGTGTAGCCGGTGATATATGACTATAAAGTTTTGATTTTTCTCTGACCACTTATTAATGTTAGATTTGATTTTTCTCTGACCTCTCATGTTTGCATGATCATAGGTATTAGAGGAAGGACTCAAAGGTGAACCTTGATGTTTGAATTCTAAAAGCTGATCTTGAGATTTGAAGTCACGAAAGTAGATTCGACCTCTCAAGGATTCATTGAATTATTATAGTTCTTAAAGGGTTTGATATGATAAATTTCCATGAAAATAGGAATTAGTCTCGTCGAACATATCATTGTAATCCTCTCTGCCAATGTTTCTAGTAGGGTTATTAACTACCCACTCCTCATGATTCCAGTTACAAGGTGGATCTTTGTGGCTTCATTAGAGGATCACCACACAAAGTTTAGACACTTTTTATCTAGCTCATTACAAACCTGCCTTGGAATATAAGCTTTTTGCATGACATAGAACTGAATGAGTGAGTGTAAGTCTACCTGCAAGCGAGAGGGACTTACTCTTCCAACCACTTAACCGCTGAT
Source organism: Sophora flavescens (assembly GCA_030762895.1). Lineage (NCBI taxonomy): Eukaryota > Viridiplantae > Streptophyta > Magnoliopsida > Fabales > Fabaceae > Sophora > Sophora flavescens. Next base: position 87,649,261 of record CM061069.1, on the reverse strand, counting down.
TTGCCATATATATCCAACAAAAAATTATACGTACTCTTAGTAAACCTATCATGATGCATCTACGGGCCTAAGTACTTCCCGAGATCAGAGGTTCTAGAGTATCCCAGCACATCACAAATCTCTTGCCTCCTGTCATTATCAACATTCTGAGAAAAGAAAACTTTTGTCTTATCCTTATTTACAGTTTGACCCGAGCTTCTACAGAAAAGGTCAAGACACTTCTCCACTACTCCAGCTTGATCCACTGAGGCTTCACATAACAGAACAATGTCATCCGCAAAGCAGAAATAGGATATGGGGGGCACCATTTCTACTCAATCTTATAGGTTTCCAAACCTTTTTGATCAACCAGAACCGAAACCACCTTTACAATCTGCTGAGGAATACCAATATCACATAAAGTATCCTTTACAAATTCCCACTTCAATTTATCATACGCCTTCTCAAGATCAATTTTAATTGCCATGAAACCCTTCTTTAATTTCTTTCTTCTTTCACATGGTATGGATAGCTCCTTAGACAATGATAATATTGTCCGAGCTATGTCTCCCAGGGATAAAACTGCATTGAGTTGGAGCAACAACCTTCTTCATTCTATTAGCTAGAATTTTCGTAACAATCTTATACGAAACATTTCATAAACTGATGGGGCGAAGTTGTTTAATATTACAAGGATTATCAATCTTTGGAATTAAGCAAATAAGAGTTTCATTTACCTCTCCCACCGTGCCAGGGTTCGAAAAAATCCTCTTAACCAAATTGAAAATTGAGCTTCCCACCATCTCCCATTGGCTTTGAAAGAAAAAGGCTTGATACCCATCCGGACCAGGGGCTTTAAGGCCACCCATATCAAAAAGAGCACGACGCACCTCTGCCCAGGTAACATCTAAGGAAATATTTGCACATTCCCTCTCAGCTAGACTTGGAAAGCAACCTTTAATGATGTAGTCCTCATAGCTGGTAGTGTCTACGTACAAAGTTTTATAAAAATCAACAGTCATGTTCTTTAGGGCAATTGGATTTGTGACCCATCCACCATCCGAGTCTTACAAGGCCTCAATATTTTGTTTCTTCCTTCGAAATATGATAGTGCCATGGAAATACTTAATGTTTCTATCCCCAAACTTGAGCCATTTACATCTTGAATTTTGAAACCATAATACCTCTTCCTGAAATAGAACCTTCTCATATTCATCCCATAGCTGATCTTGGAGATGTAAAAGATATGGATTCCAACTATGAGATAAACTTCTAGAAATGCCATGCAACCTGTTCATAAGCCTATTCTTCTTGTACTGAAGCTTTAGTGAAAGAGATAATATTTGTAGACCACTTCTCAAGAGTCTTCAAATTTCTATTCACCAAACCCGGAAAATCCTCATGTGCTAACCATGAAGCCAAAAAGCGAAAAGGCCTTAGACCTCTATTTCTACCTCCCTGCTCTTGGAAACGAGAGTTATCTACTCTTTAATTAGCTTGAGTCGCTTCTAGAATTTTCAGACGGAATTTTCGAACGGAAATACATCCGTCTGAAATTTTATGAAAATTTCAGACGGATTTCACACGGATTTGTTATTTTTTATATTTTCCTTGATTTATCTTACATCCGTCTGAAATCTGTCCGAAAATTTCAGACGGATTTCACACGGATTTGTTATTTTTTTATATTTTCCTTGATTTATGTTACATCCTTCTGAAATCTGTCCGAAAATTTCATACGGATTTCACACAAATTTGTTATTTTTTTATATTTTCCTTGATTTATCTTACATCCGTCTAAAATCTGTCCGAAAATTTCAGACGGATTTAACACGGATTTGTTATTTTTTATATTTTCCTTGATTTATCTTGCATCCGTATGAAATCTGTCCAAAAATTTCAGACGGATTTCACACGGATTTGTTATTTTTTATATTTTCCTAGAAAAAGATTAAATAATTTATCTTACATCCGTCTGAAATCTGTCCAAAAATTTTAGACAGATTTCACACGGATTTGTTATTTTTTATATTTTTATTGAAAAATATTAAATAATTTATCTTACAAATTAAATATGATTAAAATATTTGATCTTAATAAATTTAAAAGTAAACAAGATTTATGAAAAAAATTAAAAAACATATTTAGACTAATAAAATGTAAAATGTAAAATTAAATTCAAAAATTAAATTTTAGAAATTAAATTGTTGTACAAATTAGTGTTAACTGGAGATTATTTTTGGATCACTGATTTTGTTGGTTTACCAGGTCAATCATCAATCTTTACTCTAATTAGAATTTTAAGATTTTACATTTGTCACTAATTATTTTTAGATCCAAGTACCAATATTACTTATTTTATTTTTAATGACTCAATCTTAACCACTCATTTTGTATCTACCCACTAAGTAAGTGAAATATAAAAATTTCCTCTCCCTCTAGGATGAAAACGCACGACTCCCACATTCCTTCCTTCTTTCCCTTTTATTTTCTTCTTCTACCTTCAGAACAACCCACATCCCTTTCTCCCTACACTGAAAATTTCATCTTCTCCTTCTTCCTCCATGACCAAACGGCGCCCAACCACGTCCGACCGTCGTTGGAATAAGGTCAACCAACGCAATCCCCACGCGTATGGTCTGTTCGTTCCTCGCTATGCATCGCATCGTCACTGCCGCGGAAACGACCTTGTGCGTCTGTTCGTTGCGCCACCATTGGGTCGTCGTCCATCCGTCGTGCACCGCCCCTAGAACGCCGCTCGATTGCGCCGCTCTCTGCTTGGACAGGAGAAGATGGTCACGCGTTTGTGCAGTGGCTCGCCGGAGTTGCCGTTGCCAACCGCCGCGTTGGAGCTTCAAACAGCCACCATGACACCTTCTTCTTCCTTGGGTGAGTGAAAACACTCCTTTTTGCTCTGATTCAAGAAAACCCCCAAATTGATTTTGAAACCCTAACCCTAGCTTTTGATTTTTGTTTCGGATTTTGAAATTGAACATTGTTTTATGTAATTGGGACTGTTAATTAATGATTTCTAAGCTTAAGTTCTTGTTCCTATGATCAAAGTTCATTTTCTCCAGTTTTGATGATGATCGTCTTATTTTTCCCAAATCTGATTTTTTTTTATTGAAATTGATTCTATTTTGTGAAATTAAGAATTTAAATCAACTTAGAGTGAGCGTTTGATGACGAGTAGCAAATTGTTTGAATTGTCTGGTTATTGAAAATGATTGGACTCCCTCTTTAATTTGGGATGTTAAAGTGGTTGTGTTTGCTTGGGGAAGCAGGTTGTACTTCTTCCGGAACTGACAGTAGTCATAATGCAAGGTGTCAGAGGAAACTGGAATGTCGTCGAGTAGCTAGCTGGGCCGGGGTTTGGCTTTGTGCAGCTTCACTTAAAAGGAAATATATGTCTTGACAAAAACAAGTTCTCATAACACTGCCATTGCACAATATGGCAACATTTTATCTCTCGTTGTCTTTATGCAGATTGGAGGACACTTCCTATAACTGTCAGAACTTTAGAAACTGATGAGAATTCAAGAACATATATTCATTTCTCTTGCTAATTTGAAGTTGAGTAGAAAGGTACTGAAATACTGATACAAAACTAATTATTTTGCCATAGTGTAGTATAATGCTTCTTATTTGCTACAAGTTTCCTTTCAAAACATTTATACGACATATATATGAATTTCTTTCCTTAGTATATATGAATTTGTTTGGTTAACTGTTTTACAGCATTGGTGCCACTGAAGGAATTGAGGGAGTTGAACTTTACAAAGTAATATGGTATTGCTAGGGATCCTGAAGTCATTGACATGCTAGGGACTCTTTGGTTGTTGGAAGCAGTGGTTTAGATTCCCTTAAAAGGTAACCAACATACCATATTGGTTTGCATAATTTTAAGTTGGTTTGCATAAATTGAAGTAATCTAGGGTCCATTTATTTAAGATAAAAAACTGATTTTCTTGCACCACTGCACAGTCTGCACCATTAGATACTGTGTAATATTTTCTAAGCATTCCTTCTCTCCCTCTTTAGGCTCTTGCTATAAGTGCCTGCACTACATTGTTCTCTATGGATCCAAAGCTAACGATTAAAACTAGAAACCATGTAATGAAGGTGGAACAAGTCATATGTTACATTCAACCTAGAAATTGAACTCTGAGATTTCATTAGGTGTTTCAGCTTTTTACTATATCTGTTATATTTACCCACATGAGAAATTGCATTAGGATTGAAGTTTCGATAGTAAAGACAGCCTCCGTTTGCTTATGTAAAACTTGCTATTATTATCTCTTCAATATCAGGTTTAATCCAATGTTGTTTTACTCTCTATTTAGATGACAACGATGATGATATGATGATGAGGAGGAGATGATGGATGATGTGCTAGATGAAGATGAAGAGTTTAGTGATCAAAGTTACAATGAGGAATAAGTTTATGTCTTTGATGTTTGTAATGATATTTTAATGCTTTGAATCTTAATATATCATTCTTGTATTTCAAGATACTTTGTGTTTTTGTTTATTTGAAGCTTGATACTTGTCTAGAGTGGTATCTTAATAATAATTATTTTTTATTATATTATATTAGATTTCAAGTCCAGGTACCTAATTTGGTATGCATAATTATTTAAGTTTGGCCCTTTTTTATTAACAAACATGATTTGTTTATCAAAAAAATATTATTTAAATATGATTATCTAATCCGTGGGAAATCTGTCCAAAATAATATCATAACATTCATCTGAAATCCGTCCAGATTTGCATGAATAGCAATATTGAATCCATCTGAAATTCGTCCGAAATTAAGCCAATATAACCAAAATTCAGATTTTTGTGTTTGTCCGAAATCTGTCCGGAACTAATTTCGGACGGAATTTCGGACAGAATTTTCAATTTCCAACGGGGCTTTTTCGGACGGGGGATGTTCTGTCTGAAATCCGTCCGAAATTAATTGTCCGTCCCAAATCCGTGGGAAAAAGTATCCAAATTCCGTCTAAAATCCGTCAGTGAATCCGTCCGAAAATAACAATTTTCTAGTAGTGAGTTTTTGTAATCTTTGAGTGTTTTGTGTGTGTGTTTTATGAGTTCTCGTTTGGTTTAATGTTTTGTGTGTCATTGTGTAAAGATCATGAAATTTCTGTTTTTGAGTGTCTAGGAATATGTTTAATGTTTTTCTTGAGTTTTGTTAGGTTTTTGTTGAAGTTTAGACAAGCTGTTGGAAAATGCTTTGGGCATGTTGCAGCATCTGGGCACGAACTCCTGACAAGCTGCTGGAAAATGCTCGGGTCATGCTGCAGCATATGGACGCGAACTCCTTATCAGAAAAGACAAAAGTGGGACCACTTTCTCTCTCCTGCCAGGATGTCTTAAAAGGTTAATACGTCCTTGCTAATTTCCTAGGGTTTTCTGCTGGTACAATTTATGAAATGGGCCCAAGTCTTTATTTTAATATTATTTGGATGGCCCAAAAAGGAAAGGAGGAAGCGAAGACAACAGCTGGAGGGTCTTCTTCCTCCTCTCCATTGTTCATTTTGGTGCTCCCATTGTAATGGCTTCTTCTACCATTTTTTATTTCATTTCCAGATTTTGTAAGCTCAGTATGAGCTAATTTGCTGCAGCGTACTGGTATGATGAACTTGTAGTGAATGTTAGTTGATGTTATGTGATGCTTTCCTTCTGCATTTTCTCTTAATCTGTGTTTATATATTGTTTTATTTAAGCTTGACCATCTTAAGTAGAACTTGAGCTTGCTGAACTTGGAAAAGCGAAGTTAAGTGGATTTGGTTAAGAGATAAAGATTAAGTCTCTAATTGGAAAATTAGTAGATGTTGAATGGATGAGGAATAATCATTCAAGTCCTTAAGCTAGCTGGAACGTGCTTATTAATAAGAGGGTGTAATTAATTTGATTCTAGGAATATAAGGTGTTTAATGAACCTTATCTTTCAAGTATTGGAAAACACAACTTTAATTTCCTGGAGCTAAATGCTGCAGCATCGCGAAGCATAACTGAAGCTAAACTAAAATTACAAGGGATCATACCTGTAGCTGTTTTACCATCTCTGCTCACAACCCCATTTTATTATCTTGTTTTCTTATTACTGCCTTTTAAATAATGTTCTTTTTAATATTTGAAAATCAACACTTTCACACACTATTTGGTTGCCTGATGAGTGTGATTTCACATCATCTTTGTCTATCATTTCGCATGCATTTTCATGTAGTTTAGGCATATTTTTATTAGATTTTAGGTTAATTTTCCTTTGGAATGGGTAAGGCGGTTTTCGTGTGTTGTTTTGCAGAAATCAAGGGTAAAATGCTCAAGATCAACCATGATGAAGTTTGGATGAAGATAGGGCTTTAAAAGTGAAGAAAATGGGCCAAACAGAGCCCATCACGGCTTAGCCGTGATGCCCATCACGGCCATGATCGAGCAAAACTGAAAAGGAACAAAGGCTGAAGTCAGAGTCTGTCACGGCCTGGCCGTGATAGCCATCACGGCCGTGACCCAAAACCACCACAAGTCAGAGCACATCACAGCCTAGCCGTGATTCAGATCACGGCCATGAAATAGGAGGCTCGTGACGCGAACATGGGCTCGCCACGCGAGAGATGAAAAATTCCAGAAGTTCCAGAAACAGAAGCCGTCACGGCCGTGACGCGCATTACTTGGACCTGAAGAAACTGATTTGAGCCAGAATTTGAGTTAGATTGGGACTCTAAATTCCCAATTCTATAAATAGGGACCAGGCAGATGCAGAAGGGGATACATATCATCATCCATCACATCCATAACAACTAGGACTCTAGGCATAGATCTCTCTTCTCCTCCTCTCTTCTCTTTTCTGATTTTTCATGATGTTGTCAACCAAGCTTGTCATCTCCATGGAAAGACTTGAGTAGTAGTTTGTTTCTAGGGATAGGGGCTCTGCCCGAGTTTTGTTTACGATGCTGATTTTGATGCAATATCTTTGTAATTATGATTTTGCTTTAGATCTGATTTCTAGCGTTTTAATCAATCGTAAAATCGGCGACCGCTTATTTGTGTGACGTAGACGTTCTAAGGAGAAACCTAGCGGTGAACTTAGGATTTCTAGTGTGTTTCACTCGTAAAGTTCGGCGGCCGCTTATCAGCGAGATGTGGATATTCTAAGGAGGAACCTAGCGGTGAACTTAGGTTATTTGCATGACTAGACATTCTAAGGAGGAACCTAGCGGTGAACTTAGGTGTCGGACATATAGAAGTCAGACTTGGGACTGAAATCATGAGAGTTAGAAGTCGTCCCTCGAGGAGCAATGAGTTGTCACGAAGCGCAAAGGGTCCAATCTGGGATCGACTACCACGAGAGTAGGGGTCGGGTCAATTGGGCACGGCTTTTGTAACCCGAGAGGGAGCTTAAGCTATTAGAGGATAAACTCGCCTTCAAGGCTATTTCGTTAATCAACAAAGGTAAATCAGATTAGTAACATAAACAGCCTCAAAGGTAACTCAAATCCCTAGGAATCCATTTAGATCAAAACCCCAAAAAGATTTGTTTTCTGTTTTAATTATTTTCTGCTCATCTATCTTTTAATTTCAAATTCAAACCCTTTTTACTCAAAACATAAAAATCCTCTAAAAAGTCCAGATTCACTCAATTCGAAATTGATTGCGATTCGGGAACACAGTCTCTGTGGGTTCGATATCTTTTATTACTTGACGGCAATCCGGTACACTTGCCAGAATCGCAGAACGCGGCGCGCAACACACGCGCGTCGCACGACAATCATTGCCCCCTAATCTTAACTACCAAGAACAATTAATTTGAATTTTGGTAATTGCTACAACATTCTAATCCTCATGGGAACGATCACTTACTTACTCTTTATTACTTGTTACGATTGTGTATACTTGCACATTGCATATTTTGAGCAACAAGTTTTTGGCACCGTTCACGGGGATTAGTAATGGTGTTTAAATTCCAATTTTCAGATTAGTATTTCTATTAGTTAGGACAACTGATTTTTGCAGTGATTGCTGTAGCAACAGGTACTTGTTCTGGTTGAAATGACTGAAACAAAGCAACAAGATAGCATGGCGTTGGCTAATGATAGGGATAGTGCTATCCTAGGATATGCACTCTTTGATCCAGGAACTTTGAACGTAGGGATTGTGAGAACTGAGAACACAACCCCTCACTTTGAGTTCAAACCTGTAATATTTCAGATGTTGCAAGCAATGAGGCAATTTAGTGGAGTTATCGATGAAGATCCTCACCTACATATGAAACAGTTTCTAGATGTGGCTAGTAACTTTAAAAACCCAGGCGTTACTGATGATGCCTTCAAGTTGAGATTATTTCCATATTTTATGAGTGGAAAGGCTAAAACTTGGTTAAAGTGTTCGGAGCCCAACTCAGTGGATACATGGAACAAGTTAACTGAAAAATTCCTCATTAAATACTTTCCCATACTAAAAATGCTATAATGAGGAATGACATAACCTCATTCAAGCAAATGGATGATGAACCACTGTTTGAGGCTTGGGAGAGATTTAAGGAGCCATTAAGGAGATGTCCTTATCATGGAATTCCTATCTGCATTCAAATAGAGAATTTCTATAATGGAGTGTTGCCTGATGCGAGAACGATGTTAGATGCTTCAGCAGGTGGCACATTGTTGACCAAGTCTGATAATGAAGCATATGCCCTGATTAAAAACATTGCTGCAAATAGCTATCAGTGGCCCACTGTTAGGCTAGGCTCCAACAAATCAAGTGCTGCAACAGACGTGCATGAAGTGACTGAAATTTCTGCTATTTCTGCTCAGTTAGCTCATTGAAAAACATGGTGAAAATTTTAACCATGGCTAACCAGAGCATCTCTGTAAACCAAGCTGTAACAAATGAGCCTGTGGGAAATGAATAACAAGTTTTTCAGACTAATGATGCATCATGTGTGTAGTGGAGGGGAGCACTTATTTGAAAATTGTTTTGGGAATCCTGTATCTGTGAATTATGTTGGGAACAACAACAGGGGCAACAATCCTTATTCTACTACATACAATCTATGATTTCCACCTCAAGGTCATCAAGCTCAATATTATGGCCAAGGAACTCAACAAAGTCAGCCAGCAGATCAAGAACCATCACTTGAAGCTGTACTTAAAGCCTTCATGACAGAAATGAAAGCTCAGCTTCAGAGTCTGGATGTAGCAATGAGGAATCTAGAAAATCAGAATGGACAGTTGGCTACAGCACTGAGCTCAAAACAGACTGGCACACTGCCCAGTACCTCAGAAGCACCTAAGTCAAATGAAATGGAGTACTGCAAGGCAATAATCCTCAGAAATGGCAAAGAAGTCCTAACTTCAGTAGGGTGGAATAGAGACAGAAAATCTGTTAAGACTAAAAGCAATTAATGCCCAGAATGCAGAATCTGGGTTTAAAAAGACTAATCCAGTTATTGTTGGAACCAAAGTGGTTTTGGATTTAATAATCTCTAAGTTTTGATGCTAACAAAAGGATTAAATTTACTTGGCAAAGTATTAGCTGAGATCTAACTAGTGCTTTTAGTTATGCAGGAACGCTTTTATAAGTAAAATAAACTTGGGATAAGTTTCAATTGAAAAATATGTGTCCACCCCTATAGACGGGCTGCTCAAGCACTGTGGTAAAGTTACCTTGTTGTTTAATTAAGTAGACTGGCTTTATTTAGTAGACAAGGTTATAAATACCTAAATAACTTGTTAGGTGTAGCAAGTCCAAAGACTTGAAAATAAGCGCGTCCATCTTGCCACATCAGCAGACGGAAATAATTAGTTGAAGAAAATGAACTAAAACACAAAGTAATCTAGTAGACAAGCTCTAACCGCCACGTCACTAGACGGAGATCTTTATAACTCATTAAGGAATGGAAAGTCTAAAGACTTGATAGATAAAAGGATATGCCACGTCATCAGACGAGCTAAAAAAAATATCAAATAGACTTAGACTCTCATATGAATAAGTAGACGGAGTTTCCTTTTAGACGAACTCTATCTTAGAATGAATTAAATGCAATACGAATCTCTTATATTTATTTCAAATGATTGATATTTATTTCAAAAGAATATTTGTTCTTCACATTTGTTTTATCTGCTTTAATATTTCACCTTGTTGTAAAAGAAATATAGTTCGTACAATAAGATTTGTACGATGATAACTTTATGACTGAAAAAGCTGACTTATACACAAAGAAGAAACAACAAGTACTCAAGCTGCAATACACAGAGGAGTGAACCTCCAATCTCATGCTACCTTGATAACCAAGAGTATTATTCAACATTGCTACAGTCAAACTATCAGTCACAACAGATATCATGTATTTAATGCTATCTCTGAACGGGATTATTCAAAGTAACCGTTGAAGAATTACAAGAGAAGAAGAATGTCACTATAAATTGAAGACCTCAGATATTGAAGATAAAAACTCTTGCCTGCACAATCTTGCTAGCTGAACTTTTACCATTTGATAATCATTTATTCCTTTATACTTTCAAGAGCAAGAGTCTGTATTCATTAAGTTTGAATATTGTTGTAATATTCAACTGATCTTAAACTGTCATATTCTCACCCATAGTGAGTTAAGAAGATCAACCATTAAATCTCTTTGTTAGAGTTAGAGCCTGAAGAGGCTTGGTAAGCAAGGAATACTTGTAGCCTGGAGAGGTGTCGAATACTTGTTTGTAATCTATTTGGAGAAATAGTGGAAAAATCCTTCAAGTTGAAGGAACTGGACGTAGCTCTTGGTTGGAAGAGAGTGAACCAGGATAAAATCTCTTGCATGAATCTTCTATCCCTAAACTCTTCAGTTTTATTTGCTTATACTAACTGTGGGGTTTTGATATTGCTTTTGTTAAAGTCTTTTAAAAAGGATCTTTGTCTTTGTGTGTGCTTTTGTATCATATCTCTCCGAGTGCAAAAAATTGTTTTAAAGTTTGTTTTCAAAAATAATTAACAAACACAATTCAACTCCCCCTTCTTGTGTTTGCATGTGTCAATTTCAGTTGGTATCAGATCTCAGCCTCGAAAGGGTTAAGCATCTAACAAGTGCTGAGGGAGTACGACCCAACAACCATGGATGCAGAAGGACAAGTTATCAACAGACTTCCTCTCTTTGATGGTTCTGATTATGACTATTGGAAGAAGAGTATGATGACCTTTTTGGATGCACAAAGTCTAGACATCTGGGAGCTCATAGAAACTGGTTATACTTAACCCAAAAATGAAAATGGAGCTGTTGTTGCTAGAGCAAACTGGACAGCAGATCAAAAGGCAAAGCATAAATTGAATCTTAAAGCTAAGCATTATTTTATGTGTGCCATCACCAGATCTGAACATGACAAAGTTCACAGCTGCAATACTGCTAAAGAAATCTGGGATACTCTTGCCCTAGCTCATGAGAGTCCTCACAAGTTAAGGAATCCAAGATCAGCATGCTGGTTCATTAGTATGAGCTGTTCAAGATGGGTGAACATGAAACAATAGACCAAATGTTTGGAAGATTCCAAACCATCACCAACAGTCTCATCAATCTTGGAAAAATCTATGAAAATAGAGATCATGTCAGAAAAATTCTGAGAAGTCTATCCAAGCAGTGGAGACCCAAAGTAACTGGTATTCAGGAAGCAAAAAACCTAAATACACTCTCTCTGGAAGGGCTTCTTTAATCTCTCAAGGTTCATGAACTTGAACTCAATGAAGAAGAAAACTCCAGAAAAAGAAAATCTATTGCCCTAAAGGCAAAGAAAGCAAGTTCATCAAAAGTTCTCAAAGTTGCTGAATCATCTGATGAGTCTGAATCTTCTAATGATAATGAAGAATCAGGTGATGATGAATTATCCTTTATCTCCAGAAAGATTCAACATATATGGAGAAAGAAAGGTGGTTTCAGAAGGAAATAAAAAGTTTTCCAAGGAGAAGTCAGACTCCAAGGAAAAAGGTCCACCCTTGTGCTTTGAATGCAAGAAACCTGGTCATTTCAAGGCAGACTGCCCTGAGCTAAAGGACAAAAATAAATTCTTCAAAAAGAAGAAAGGGTTAATGGCCACATGGGAGGATCTTGATCTATCTTCTTCAGATGAAGAAAATGAAGCTGAGGAAGAGGCAAATATCTGTCTCATGACAAACACTGCATCAGAAAGTGAATACACTGATGCTGAGATAATGGACTCTACCTCGTCCACTCTTCAGAATACTTTTGATGAATGTTGCATGAGTCATCTATACTATCACGAGAATAAAAGAGTCTCAAAAAGAAATTCTCTAAACTATCTAAAGAATATGATAGGGTCTGCACTGAGAAACAAAACCTTAAAAGTGAAAACGACACACTAAAATCAATGAATGTCAGTCTAGCTGACAAAGTAGTGTGTGAACCTGATGTTTCTTGTGAAGTTGCAAAACTGAAACAAGATGTAACATATCTAACTGACTCTTTGTCAAAGCTTGTAGGAGGCTCAGATAAGCTTAGCCTCATTTTAAGGTACTCGAGGTCACCTTATGATAAAGCTGGTCTTGGTTATGACAAAGAGAAACAAGACGCATAAAGTCAAAACCACTTAAACAAGGTAGGACTTCAAAAGCTCCAAATAAACATACCAAAGCTAAGTCTAGCTCGTCTAACACCTTTTGTAAAGTATGTGGAAAAAATGGGCACATTATATCTAGATGCATACACAATAAATATGCGAAGCATACTCGTCCAGTTACAACTAACAAGAAAGGACCCGAGTCAGTTTGGGTACCTAAAGATAAGATAATATCTGTTGCAGATTTGCTTAACAATAGGAAGAAAACAGATGTCTTGGTACTTGGACAGTGGTTGTTCACGACACATGACGGAAGAAAAGTCTATGTTCCAAAACCTTAAACCCAAAGATGGTGGCTGTGTCACATTTGGAGGAAATCAGAAAAGGAAAATCATTGGTATAGGTAAAATTGGTAAACATCCTTTTACCTCAATTGATAATGTTCTTTTAGTAAATGGCTTGAAGCACAATCTACTGAGCATAAGTCAATTATGTGACAGTGGATGTGAAGTGTCTTTTGATAAGGATATGTGTACTATCAAAAAAGACGATGGATCACTTTTATTCACTGCAAAAAGGCAAAACAATCTCTACAAGATCGACTTGGAGGACCTCTCAAATCAAAGTGTCTCATGTCTAGTGTCCATTGAAGATGAGCGATGGATTTGGCACAAAAGGCTTGGTCATGCAAGCTTGAAATTAATTTCAAAGCTAAACAAGCATAACCTTGTGAGAGGACTACCAAACCTTAAGTTCAAATATGATGCCCTCTGTGATGCATGTCAAAAGAAAAAACAAGTCAAAGGTTCTTTTGAATCTAAGAATGTTGTGAGTACCAATAGACCACTAGAGTTGCTACATCTTGATCTTTTTGGTCCAACAAAGATTGCCTCTGTCAGTGGTAAGAAATATGGTCTTGTCATAGTAGACGATTACACTAGATGGACATGGGTTATGTTCCTAACTCACAAGGATGATTCTTTTAAGGTATTTTCTGTATTCTGCAAACGTGTACAGAATGAAAAAGGCATGTGTATCACTTCAATCAGAAGTGACAATGGGGGAGAGTTTGAAAATGAGTTATTTCATAAGTTCTGTGAAGAGAGTGGTATCCTTCACAACTTCTCAATACCTAGAACACCACAGCAAAATGGTGTGGTAGGGAGAAAGAACAGATCTCTACAAGAGATGGCTAGGACTATGCTCAATGACAACTCTATCCTTAGACACTCTTGGGCTGAAGCTGTTAATACTGCCTGTTACATTCAGAACAGAATATACATTAGACCTATCATGAAAAAGACTCCTTATGAACTGTGGAAAGGAAGAAATCCCAACATATCTTATTTTCACCACTTTGGTTGTAAGTGCTTTATACCGAGTACTAAAGATCAACCTAGTAAGTTTGATGCTAAAATAGATAGTGGAATTCTACTAGGATATTCTGAAACATCTAAAGGCTTTAGAGTTTATAATTCTAGGACTTTGATAGTAGAAGAAAATATTCATGTCAAGTTTGATGACAAATAGCCCGGCAAGAAATTATCAGAGCTAGATGAAGCTTTTGCAGATCTTGATCTAAGCGTTCCAGGAGACTCACCTTAGATAAAAGTTGATGATCAAGAAGATGACCCCACTCAACAATCAGAAACTTCCACTTCTCAACATGATACAATTCAAAAATCTTGGTACTTCAAGAATTATCATCCACAAGATCAGATCATTGGAAATCCCAATGGCAAGCTAAGAACAAGATAAACCTTCAGAGAACAAGACAATTATGCACTAGTCTCTGAGTTGGAACCAAAGACAGTAGACGAGGCTCTGATCGACAATGGTTGGATTCTAGCTATGCAAGAAGAACTCAATCAGTTTGAAAGAAGTGATGTTTGGACTCTGGTTCCACTGCCCAAAGACAAACCAGTGATTGGAACAAAGTGGATTTACAGAAACAAACTTGATGAAAATGGTAAGGTAATCAGAAAAAAGCAAGACTTGTTGCTCAAGGTTTCTCTCAAGAAGAAGGTATAGATTATACTGAAACCTTTGCACCTGTTGCTAGATTAGAAGCTATTAGAATCTTACTTTCATTTGCTGCACATCATTGTATTATGCTTTTTCAAATGGATGTTAAGAGTGCTTTTCTAAATGGTTTTATTAATGAAGAAGTCTATGTTATGCAACCTCCGGGTTTTGAGTGTAAAACCCTTCCTGAACATGTATATAAGCTTAAGAAAGCTTTGTACGGTCTTAAGCAAGCTCCTAGAGCTTGGTATGATAGACTAAGTTCTTTTCTTATGGAAAATGGATTCAATAGAGGAAAGGTTGATACAACCTTATTTAGAAAATCCATTAAGTCTAATTTCATAGGTGTACAGATATATGTTGATGATATTATTTTTGGTAGTACTAATGAATCTCTATGCAAAGAATTCTCTAAGTTAATGCAGAAAGAATTTGAAATGAGCATGATGGGAGAACTCAAATTCTTCCTTGGACTTCAAGTAAAACAAACCATGGACGAGGTGCTCATCCACCAAACTAAGTATACAAAAGAACTTCTGAAGAAGTTTAAGATGGATGACTGTAAACAAATGAATACTCCTATGCACCCCACTTCCATACTGAACAAAGTTGATAAAGAGAAAAAGGTAGACTAAAAGGTTTACGGAGGTATGATAGGATCTCTCCTATATCTTACTGCGTCCAGGCCTGATATTATGTTCAGTGTATGTTTATGTGCTCGATTTCAATCCGATCCTAAAGAATCTCACTTATCAGCAGTTAAGAGAATATTTAGATATTTAAAAGGAACTACTAATTTGAGCTTGTGCTTTAAGAAAAATGATGCTTACAGATTAGTTGGTTTTTGTGATGCTAACTATGCCAGAGATAGAATTGAAAGAAAAAGTACTAGTGGAGAATGTCATTTCATTGGAGCTAATCTTGTCTCATGGTCAATCAAAAGACAAAGTATCATTGCTTTATCAAATGCTGAAGAGTATATATCAGCTGCAAGTTGTTGCTCACAACTTCTCTTGATCAAACATCAATTGGAGGACTACAATGTATTTGTAAGTAGTATTCCGCTTATGTGTGATAATACTACTACAATAAATCTATCTAAGAACCCAATTTTGCATTCTAGAGCTAAGCACATAGAGATTAAACATCATTTTATTAGAGATTATGTGCAAAAAGGTGTGATTGACATTCAATTTGTAGATACTGATCATCAATGGGCAGATATCTTTACTAAGCCTCTTGCAGAGGACAGATATATCTTTATTAGAAAGCATCTTAATATGATATGTGTGGATTAGTGTAGGCGTCCAGCCTAGAAAAATTTGTTTTGCTAATTCTACCTCCGTTACCTATACTCGTCTAATACATATTTAAAGTTGAGCGTCTATTGCATAACGTATTGCACGCGTCCACTAATATTGATGATCGCATCCTTTGTATAGTTTCAGACGAGTTCACATTTGCCTTTTATTAAAGTTATTCTATTTGTGTGTTAATAAAAGCATTTATTTTGTCACAAGACATATTTATCCTTTATTCTCTTTGCTGAGTCGGTACTTCCATCAATCCCATTAAGACCTTTTTATGGTCCCAAGTTACCAACGCCGTTTTATCATAATTACATGTCATGTCAAAAGTTTTTTTTAAAAAAAAACCTTTGATATTCAAATTTCATTTAAAAGAAATCTTTTCCCTCTAAGAAAGACTTTACGCTTCCATAACCTGTCGATCTATCTCTCTCTTTACCTCTCTCTGCTTTCCAAGCCCTAAGCTCTTTGATCATCTACAATGGCATCTTCAACCTTCAACCTGGACAAACTCAACTTAGCTATAGAACATCATTTCAACCTTAGTGTGCTAAAAGACTACAATCTTGACATAAGCAAATATGTCAATGCAGCTGGCTGAGAAGGACTCTTCGCGGAGAAAGTCTCTGTCTTCCCAAATCTTGTCAGGGATTTTTGGAGAAACATCCAACTAACAGAAACTGACTTCTACTCAACTGTATTAAGAAATAAGATTACAGTCTCGGAGAAGACTATTACTGAAGCAATCTTCTGTGCTCAGGAAGGACTAGTTTTCACCGAGTCTTAGGAAGAAGACTTGGGCGACTCTGAGACTATAGAAGTCTGTCTCAGGAAGGAAGACACGGTCAGGACTCACTTGTGGAAGGTTGTTGAAATGAAGGATATCGTTTATATCCTTCACCAGATTCTCAACAAAGTGGTGCTTCACAAGGTTGGATCAAAGGACAACCTCTCATCTCTTCACAAATTGTCTCTGCCATCTTCTTACAGAGACAAGAATCAATCTTCCAAGAATCCTTTATGGAAGATTCAGAGACATAGTGATGAACAAGAAAAGACTCTCCACACTTCCTTTCTGCCATCTTTTCTCAAAGATCTTCAAGGCTCAAGGAGTACATGAGTTTCTTGCTGCTAAGACTCCTGAGGAGCAAGCGAGGTTACTGACTGATAAACCAATGTCTACTGTAGACTTTGGAAAGATGAACGTAGCCAACATGAACCTCAGTACGTATGCTGCTGCTGCAATGGCTAAGACTAAGGAATTAATGGTGGCTAAAGAGATGATTGAACAAAATAATGCTGAAGTCCTAGGGGTTAAAAGGGTAACTAGGCAAAAGACAACTGCTACAAGGAAGCATGCCCCCAAAAGGCCAGAAAGCGGGATTGCTATCAGGGAGCCTTCTGATGCCCCTGCTGCAAAGAGGCCAAGGAAAATTACCCTCTCTCATAATGAAGATGAGGAAGCTGATGAGGATAGCATTCCCATCAGTTCTATCCTAAAGAAGTAGAAGACCTATGCTGCTGCTGCTGAGGCCGTTGTGCCTGATCCTTGAACTGTACCAACAAAACCAAGGAGACAACCAACAAGAAAAGGTAGGTATACTATGTTAAACTCAATGACTTAGAGATTTTGATATATGACAAATACAATTTAATGTGTATGCAAGTGTTTTTAGTGTCAAATTACAAAGACATGTATCAAGCAATACTCAACAAGTTCAGTGAGCAATCAAAGGAGAATATTCAAGGAAGAACTTGGAGGAATCAAAGAGCAAGGACGAAGATAAAGGAATCATCAAGACAAGAGCTTAATGAAGAAATCAGTGTTAAGTCTTAGATGATTTGTAAGAGATGAAATCTCTTATTCACAAATAAGCTCAATTTGAAAAGATGCATGAAAGAAAATCATTTTTCATAACCTGCATTAAAAGGAATAAGTTTTAGTAAATGAAAATGATTTTTGAAATAAGATTTCAAAGTGCTCGTCCAACACTGGAATAATATAAGCGCTCGTCCAACACTGGGAATAGTAAAAGCTGGCGTCCAAGAAAGTGGTAAAAGCTGGCGTCCAAGAAAGTGATAAAAGCTGGCGTCCAAGAAAGTGGTAAAAGTTGACGTCCACTAAAGTGATACAAGCGCACGTCCACTAAAGTGATACAAGCGCACGTCCACTAAAGTGACATAAGCGCACGTCCACTAAAGTGATAAAAGTGTTCGTCCACTAAGGTGACAGAAGCGCTCGTCCACACAAGTCTTTGGGCTTGCTAAGATCTTAATGAGAAGCTCCATCCAGTGACATGGCATATGGAGCTCGTCTACTAGTTGGAGCACGTCCAATTACTTTGTGTTAGTACTCCCGTCTGCTGACGTGGCAAATTGACTCGGCTATTTTTTTAATATGGACACGATTATTTTTTAAGATAGACTCGGCTATTTTTCCAAATGGACTCGGTTATTTTATGGACGCGAATTCTACAAGAACAATCAGAATCTTATTTCAAGAACCAAAATCAAGAAAACAGATTCTGTTAATCATATCCAAATCTGTTTTGATTGATCCCAATGACTATAACTTGTTTTCTATATAAAGAGGGATCAAAGGAACACTTAAACAACATATATGAATATCATAACATGTCATAGTTTTACAAAATCGTTTTGAGAAATCAATTGTGAAAATCATTCATCATCTTTATTGAGCTTACTAAGAAAAGAGTGTTTCATACTCAAAGTGCTTCAATTTGTTTATCTGACTATTCAGAGTTAGGAATCAACTTTTGTTTTACAATTTGATTGTAAAGAGAGAGGGAGTCTCTCTGAGTGATTAGGGTGAGGTATCCCTAAGGTTAAACATTGAGGCTCTTCATAAGAGTGTGGTATCTCGAGGTAAAGGAGTGCTCTGTGGTGTGAAGGTTTTTCAAGCTACCTGGTAAAGCTTGTGTGTTAGTGTGTGAAATCCCACAGGTGGAGTGGGGACTGGATGTAAGTCACAGTGGAGGTGACTGAACCAGGATAAATCTGGTTGTGTGATATCCCTAAACTCAAACTCCTTTACTTTCTGTTTATGTTCAAGAACCTGCAACTTTGATGTTTAAAGTTCAATATAATTTATGTTCTTGATCTATATAAACTGAATTGAAACATGAATCTGATTGTAATCAAGATTGTGTTATCTACGTTTAAAACTGAGATTGATCAAAACCATTCTTGATTACTGAAATTGAACTATTACTGATTATTAAACCCGAACCTATTCTGAATCTATTCTCTATTAATTTTGAATTAATCTTTCTTATCCTCGTCACCTTCTATTCAAGATTTTATACAAACCCTTCATTGATTTTGTAAAAGATCCTGAGGACACTAATCCGCAACTCTGATTTATATAGCTTTGTGAAAATGTTTTAAGAGGGAAATATTTTCTGAAAACTCAATTCACCCCCCCTGCTCTTGAGTCGTTGAAGCCAAAGCAACATACTAAAACTCCTAAGGTATCTATCTCTGCTAATGATCATGTTTAATTAGCAGTAGATGACCTTGTTTCCAGCTTAGAAGCTAGGATTGATGATATACATGTCCCTTCTCCAAATGATGTATATATTCCCATATCTCTCTCACCCCGACCAACACAAACAACCACTTCACAAGCCGATGATCCCTGGTTAAATCAACCAGATGAAGGCATTTCCCCTGGTGCACCTTTCCCCAAACCTCTGAGAACCCTATTTCCTCCCCTCACCCCAACTTCCGTCCTTTACAATGGCAAATCTGAGGATTGAACCAAAGTAAAAAGAGATTGGAAAATTCTGTTTCATTCTCACCAATCTGAACTAGAACACATCCTAGACAAATGGTATCCTCTACCTGAATATGAGGAAGAAGTTAGCCAATCTGTTGAACCCCTCTACCTACCTCACCCAGAGTGTCAATTAATCAAAACCGTGCCTTCTCAAATGCACAATGATTTAGGGCCTTTAATCACTCACCTAACCTTAGCCAAATTCCCTCCAAGAAAATTTACCCAAACCTTGTCAAGACTCCTCCATTCATACCACTTATTAATGGAGTTGAGAGACACATTATGCTCGTTTGGGAGACTGACCCCAAGAGGAAGAATCTTCCTACTACTCCTGAGAAGAGAGCTAGATCATCTAAGCATGTCCCCATGATCATGCCAAGGGACACAAAATGGATGTCCTTTGAGCATCCCAGAATCTATGGGAGGGTTGCTGATTTGTTTCTGGATCAACTCTGCTATGATATGCTGAAATGGGAGTTCAGCCAAATCAGAGCTAACAGAGTTGCTAATTTTGTTCCTCCATCCTGGCTGAGGAATAAGGAAGCAACCAGGATTGGAATCAAGCCCTACATGATCTGTCCAAGATTGCCAATGCCGGATCTTAACAAAGACAAGGACTTGAAGAACAGAAGGTTCAAGGGAGTGATGCCTGAAGCTGAGTCAGCATTGCTTGACCTTGATCAAGAGACTTTTGATTACTCAATGTTGGATTTCCTTCTAAATAATGAATCCATTGAGTTAATCAATGAGCACAGAGCTACTGACTTTTGGAAGTCACACATAATTCACTGCACCAGAGAGGCATCTTCCTTTGGGTTGTCTGGAGAAGAAAAGGAAGATATTCCCAAGGTCAGAGGAAAGTGTGGACTCTCACACTTTAGGTACATGGTATATAAAGACCTCTGGGGATTTCCAATCAATAGCAGGAATGTGGAATTTATCTACCCTGTTAGATGGGCAAAGGAAATCATATTAAAACCCAAACCTACTCCAAAGCTTATCTCAGATGACCTTGTTGTTGAAGCAAATGGACAAATTGTCACTGCTGGTAATTTGGAAGACACTGCTGAATCCTGTCACCAACAGAGCTCATCAGAAAGACAATCTTCTCAACCTTTGGCACTAGTTGTAATGCACCCTGAAGATCAGTCAAGAGCTCTAAGCACTTTTCAAGAATCTGCAGAAAGCTCAAAGCATCAGACTCTGCCATCAAATATTGAAGAAGTTCTTGAAAAGCTGGTTGATGAAAGGGTTGGCTAATTGGTAGATGAAAAGGTTGACAAGATAGCTGAGAAGATCAAGGAGGATGTTCATCAGCAGGTTCAAACCTCAATGGCTCCAACCTTAGAGGTTGTGAATAAAATGCTTGAATTTCTTATGGATTTCAAGAAGAGTCAAACTCAATCCTCCTCCACCACCTCCATCAGCTTAGCCTTCATTTTTTTTCCCTTCTTTTGTACTGACAGTGATGATCCTCTCCTTTTTTACCTTTTTGGCTGATGACAAAAAGGGGGAGAAAGGAAAAGAAAGAGAATTATATATATAAAGTCAGTTGTTGAAAAGCTCTCATGTGTTTGCATTTGCATATTCTCTTCTACTTGATAAATTGCTCTGCTTATGTTTAAATTATTTGCTTTGATATTTGTCACTTTGATACTTGTGTTTATATAGATTCTAAGAATGATAAGTGTTTGTACCTATCTGTAAGTTTATAAGTCTGCTTAAGTATTTGAATGCTTTGTCTTAGGGGGAGCCCTGCAAGCTCTCTTAGACTTTGCTTTTCAAATTTAATTAGTTTTGTCATTATCAAAAAGGGGGAGATTGTTGGAACCAAAGTGGTTTTGGATTTAATAATCTCTAAGTTTTGATGCTAACAAAAGGATTAAATTTGCTTGGTAAAGTATTAGTTGAGATCTAACTAGTGCTTTCAGTTATGCAGGAACGCTTTTATAAGTAAAATAAACTTGGGATAAGTTTCAATTGAAAAATACGCGTCCACCCCTATAGACGGGCTGCTCAAGCACTGCAGTAAAGTTACCTTGTTGTTTAATTAAGTAGACTGGCTTTATTTAGTAGACAAGGCTATGAATACCTAAATAACTTGTTAGGTGCAGCAAGTCCAAAGACTTGAAAATAAGCACGTCCATCTTGCCACATCAGCAGACGGAAGTAATTAGTTGAAGAAAATGAACTAAAACACAAAGTAATCTAGTAGACAAGCTCTAACCGCCATGTCACTAGACGGATACCTTTATAACTCATTAAGGAATAGCAAGTCTGAAGACTTGATAGATAAAAGGATATGCCATGTCATCAGACGAGCTAAGAAAAATATTGAATAGACTTGGACTCTCATATAAATGAGTAGACGAAGTTTCCTTTTAGACGAACTCCATCTTAGAATGAATTAAATGCAATCCAAATCTCTTATATTTATTTCAAATGATTGATATTTATTTCAAAAGAATATTTGTTCTTCACATTTGTTTTATCTACTTTAATATTTCACCTTGTTGTAAAAGGAATATAGCTCGTACAATAAGATCTATAAGATGACAACTTTATGACTGAAAAAGTTGAATTATACACAAAGAAGAAACAACAAGTACTCAAGCTGCAATACACAGAGGAGTGAACCTCCAATTTCATGCTACCTTGATAACCAAGAGTACTATTCAGCATTGTTACAGTCAAGCTATCAGTCACAACGGATATCATGCATTTAATGCTATCTTTAACGAGATTATTCAAAGTAACCGTTGAAGAATTACAAGAGAAGAAGAAGGTCACTGTAAATTGAAGACCTCGGATACTGAAGATAAAAACTCTAGCCTGCACAATCTTGCTAGCTGAACTTTTGCCATTTGATAATCATTTATTCCTTTATACTTTCAAGAGCAAGAATCTGTATTCATTAAGTTTGAATATTGTTGTAATATTCAATTGATCTTAAACTGTCATATTCTCACCCATAGTGAGTTAAGAAGATCAACCATTAAATCTCTTTGTTAGAGTTAGAGCCTGAAGAGGCTTGGTAAGAAAAGAATACTTGTAGTCTGGAGAGGTGTCGAATACTTGTTTGTAATCTATTTGGAGAAATAGCGGAAAAATCCTTCAAGTCGAAAGGACTGGACGTAGCTCTTGGTTGGAAGAGAGTGAACCAGGATAAAATCTCTTGCGTGAATCTTCCATCCCTAAACTCTTCAGTTTTATTTGCTTATACTAACTGTGGGGGTTTTGATATTGCTTTTGTTAAAGTCTTTTAAAAAGGATCTTTGTCTTTGTGTGTGCTTTTGTTTCATATCTCTCTAAGTACAAAAAAATATTTTAAACGTTGTTTTAAAAAATTATTAACAAACACAATTCAACCCCCTTTCTTGTATTTGTCTGTGTCAACTTCAGTTATTACAGAATCTTCTGAGCATGCTGCAGCAAAGAAAACTCAACAGAAAAGTTCTGCAGAAAAGTCTTTGCCCAAATTTGTACCAGAGAAGCCTTCCCCACCTTTCCCCCAAAGATTGAAGAGGCAACTCAAACAGATGAGGTGGCCATTACATAAGAAATCAAAGGCCCGAGAAAGAAAACACTTAGGCAAATTGCTCAATTTTCTCAAAGGAGGATCAACTTTTGTCTGGCCCAGTTGTGAAGAATTTCTGCACCCAAATGCTGCAACATGCGGCAACATCAGAATAAGGGATGTTCTCTCTTTTTTTCTCTTTTGCTGTTTTGGAAGTTTCTATTCTGTTTTATGTTGCACCCTTTTAGTAGTACTATAGTTTATGTTATGTTTGGCAGTGGTTGTCTATTTACTGTTTTAGTATGTTTGTCTTTGATTGGACCACAGATGATCAACGAATGACCCTATTCGTGGGAATATTTTGAACAAAAAATCAAGTTGTTTGGACCACAACCTTAATTTCTTAACCTTTGACATGAGTGTTGAACTTTTTAGCTGTTTGGATTGACTGAAATTGTTTGAGGCTTCAACATATGCTGAAACATTTTGATATAACCTGTGAGATTTTGAGCGTCAACAGTTTTATTTGATTGTGAGTTCCATTCATGTGACTTCTCTGTAAAGTTTGACTTGATTCTTGCTTGTTTGAACATATCATTGCTGCACACATTTTTGCTTGAGGCATGCTTGATTGTTTCAAATGCTAGCTTTTGCCTAAATAGCCTATCCTTTGATTTTAACTTTGTGTGTGAGCCCCTCTGAGCTTGAGCCCCTTTTTTGTTACTAGCGACATTACAAGCCTTATAACTTGAAAAACAAAAAGTTGCCTTTACCAGGTGGAGTTTAGGGGTTGCTTTTCAAGACTACATGGTTGTAACATAAGTTTGGGGGTGGCTTGAGGACAAGCACCATTCTAAGTTTGGGGGTGCTATAAAGCAAAGTGGTGTATTGTAAATGACTGAGTTTTGCTGTTTTATTTATTGAAATTATGTTTTTGAAAAAAAAACAGAGAGAGAGAGAGAACACACGAATAGGACAAATGGCTTCAAATGTGAAAATTGTGCTTTGTTTAAAAAAAAAAAAGAAAAAGAAATAAAGAAAGAAAAGAAAGATAATAAGGAAATGAATGAAGGGATGATGAAACTAAAAAGAAAAAAAAAAAAAAAGAGTACCCCATCCTTGGTACTGAGATTGCTGTGGTGGTTTGTGGAAAGCATTTGGTATGGAACACATTGTAGGGAAAGCATTTCTGAACTCCACCTAGTGTTAGCCACTTCCCAAAAAATGTATCCTATCATGACCTAAGCCCCATTGTAACCCAATAATAGTCCTCTAGCAGTGTAAAGCTTTGATATTGTGCTAGTGACTTTAGAAGCTTGTCAAGCTTATGATAGGGTTGCATGTGAATGATGATTGAGTGAACCCGCTTACTTGTGTGAGTGAGAAAGAACACACTGTTCCGAGTGTATAATGTTGTAGCATGTTGTTCTGGGCTGAAAATAATTGATGTCATGAAAATCTGCTAACTTGGAATGCATGAGTGTCAAGGATTAAAGAAGTTTGTGTTGTGGAAAAAGTTGTTGATTGAAAAATAATTTTTGGTGGTCTAATCAATTTTGGATGCATGTTAGGACCTTGTTGATTTGTGTGTCTTTTTCTTTTGTGTCTTTTTCCATCGCTTGAGGACAAGCAATTATTCAAATTTGGGTATGTGATAACTCTTGGAAATGAGAGTTATCTACTCTTTAATTAGCTTGAGCTCTTATAATCTGAGTGTTTTGTGTGTGTGTTTTATGAGTTTTCGTTTGGTTTAATGTTTTGTGTGTCATTGTGTAAAGATCATGAAATTTATGTTTTTGAGTGTCTAGGAATATGTTTAATGTTTTTCTTGAGTTTTGTTAGATTTTTGTTGAAGTTTAGACAAGTTGCTGGAAAATGTTTTGGGCATGCTGCAGCATCTAGGTGCGAACTCCTGACATGCTGCTGGAAAATGCTATGGTCATGCTGCAGCATATGGACACGAACTCCTTATCAGAAAAGGACAAAAGCAAGACCAATGTCTCTCTCTTGCCAGGCTGTCTTAAAAGTTGAGGACGTCCTTGCTGATTTCCTAAGGTTTTCTGCTGGTACAATTAATGAAATGAGCCCAAGTCTTTATTTTAATATTATTTTGATGGCCCAAAAAGGAAGAAAGAGAAGAATGGGCCCTTCCAAAACCCTAAAAAGGGGAACATTCTCTTATTTTAAATAGGGGTCTGCCTCATATCAGATAGGAGGGAGCGAAGACAGCAGCTGGAGGGTCTTCTTCCTCCTCTCCATTATTCATTTTCGTGCTCCCATTGTAATGACTTCTTCTTCCATTTTTTATTTCATTTCCCGATTTTGTAAGCTCAGTACGAGCTAATTTGCTGCAGCGTACTGGTATGATGAACTTGTAATGAATGTTAGTTGATGTTATGTGATGCTTTGCTTCTACATTTTATCTTAATCTGTGTTTATATGCTGTATTATTTAAGCTTGGCCATCTTAAGTAGAACTTGAGCTTACTGAACTTGGAAAAGTGAAGTTAAGTGGATTTTCTTAAGAGATAAGGGTTAAGTCTCTAATTGGAAAATCAGTAGATGTTGAATGGATTAGGAATAATTATTCAATTCCTTAAGCTAGCTGGAACATGCTTATTAATAAGAGGGTGTAATTAATATGAATCTAGGAACCTAGGAATAAAATGCATTTAATGAACCTTATCTTTCAAGTGTTGGAAAACGTAACTTTAATTTCCTGGAGCTAAATGTTGTAGCATCACGAAGCATAACTGAAGCTAAACTGAAATTACAAGGGATCATACCTATAGCTGTTTTACCATCTATGTTCACAACCCCCATTTTATTATCTTGTTTTCTTATTACTGCCTTTTAAATATTGCTCTTTTTAATATTTGAAAATCAACACTTTCACACACTATTTGGTTACCCCGATCTTAACTACCAAGAACAACTAATCTGAATTTTGGTAATTGCTACAGCATTCTAATCCTCATGGGAACGATATCTTACTTTCTCTTTATTACTTGTTACAAATGTGTATAGTTGCACATTGCACATTTTGAGCAACACTCCATCAAACTTAATGCGCCACTGCATGATCACAATGGCTCTATCTAGTGTTTCTTTCAGATCATCTCGGTACCAAGTGAAAGGAGATAAATTGAACCCCAAGTCATCAAGTTCACACTCCATGAGACAGTTTTGGAAATCTCTACAAGCTCCCATCCCATTATCCAGACGACCACCTTCCTTTTCGCTATCATTGAGAATAGCATTAAAGTCACCAATTACACACCAAGGGCCAGAGATATCATTACTAATATCCTTCAACTCATCCCACAAAGCTTGACCATAAGCCTTCTGAGGACTCCCTTAAACCACAGTGAGAAACCAAGTTTCAGAACTCTGTCAGGAGACTTGGAGGTGAATTAGTTGCCTCCCAACACTCACCACATTAATATTCCAATAATTTTAGTCCCACATGTACCATATACCACCTAATTGGCCTTGTGCTTCAGAAACAAAGCACCCATCAAACACTGTTCTCTTGATGATACCTTGAGCCTTGGTGCCACTCATATGAGTTTCTAACAGAATAACAAAACTGCAATCATATTTGGATTTCAAATCCCGAACTAGGCCTGGAAAACTCTTCTTGCCAGCTCCCCTACTGTTCTAAGCTATTAGATTCATCATCATAACAAAATATTGGGCTTAAAAAGGTCAAAAGACCTAAGAAGTCAAATGGGCATGTGGCCCATCAATGTGCATGGCTTCAGCAGCCATTCCTGGGATAACACCCTCAACTTCTTTACTCGACGAAGGAACATTGTGGATATCAACTGGATGCTTTGGATCTTGACCCAAGCCTTTATCCACCAAGTCCTTGTAGTCCGTCCCATGCATTAAAGTTTCATTATCTACTACGAAATTTTCTAAGAAAGAATCCAGACCCTGATTCTCTTTATAAGCTTTCCAAGTTCCGTATTGGGCTTCCCTAAAGGAATGCCACACCTGGGCATCAATTTTTGAGACTTGTTTATCTTTTTTCTTCTCACCCTGGGCCTTGCTCAACACGTCGATTCCCTACCACCATATTCTCACCCCTCATATTAGTATCTTGTTTGTCGTTGCCGGTGGTGTCACTTGCCTTCTCTTCCTGCACCAAGGCTGCCGGTGCCACCACCACAATAGGATGATGAACATCACTACATAGCTCTTCTTTGTGCTCGTACTTTCCACACTTAAAACATATAAGGTGGAGGCCTTCATATTCTAAAGGAAATTCATGAAGCAAGACACTGAACTTCGGCGTAAGCTTTTTCTGTAAATCAATTTCGATACAGATCCCAATAAACCTAGCTCTTGTATGAACTGAGAAGTGTCCACCTTGAGAATAGTTCCTTTGTTGGACCCCACCCTCCATAAGAACTTTGGATTGCAAAGCTTGATAGGAAGGTTTGGTATACGAATCCACGCCGCCACCTTTCCCACGATTTTATCATTAATGTTAAAGAAAGGTCTCCACCTTTGAACAATTAGATAATGATCCTAGATCAACCATGGTCCTCCAAATAAAGAAAACTTGCAATCCTCTTCTTGGTGAAAGTGTACCAAGAAAAACTCATCGCTTAAATATATTACTTTAATCGTCCCCCTTCTGCTCCATTGTTTTTCCATACATGCCTGAATAAATTTCAATCTTTTTTTCCCCAAGAGTTGAATAATAAGGGCTTGTTTCCATGGCCTACACCACTTTTCCACCTCTTCCATAGAAACATTCACCGATGGACAGGGATTAAAAGGTCTATCATCCCCAACAAAGTTGTTACCCCCATCATCTTTGCTCAATTCCATTCCTTCCATTTCCTTCAAAGACTCCAAAATAATCTCCTTCTCCTCATTGGGATTTATATTAACGATTTGATCCTTATAGGATTGCTTTCCTTCCTGGCCTACCTCCTCCTGTGTCTCTACCACCATAGAGACCATCTCGGGAACCTCCTCTCCATCCTTGGTTTTCACCTTCTTCGTGCTCCGAACCGCCAAGTCGTCCTCATCCATCGTGACAGCCTCCTTATCTATTGGCTGGCTTGCACTCTCACTGTTAGTCGCACTCGCTGTGATACCCTAAACCCGACATCACATGGTTACCCAAATGCGGAAATATTTCTGATTTACAAAGCTGGTTACTTTCGGAAAGTATCATCTGCTCGATGGACGAGTACACTAAAAACGGTAGTTATTATTATTTTTATTTGTTTTAGATGAAGGAATGAAACAAGATAGAGGTGATGAACACTCAAAACATGAATTGAAGACAACACATATACATATATAACATGTCCCAATGAGAGCCAAGTTTCAATACATAAGATAAGGCCTTATCAACGGTCATTGCAACAGAATTAGACGACTAGAAGATACAACTTAAAAGAGAGTAAATAAGACACAGGGAAAGAGGGTCCGGAACCACATCCAAAGGATAACTCTAAAAGTCAGATGACAGAAGATTATCCACAAAACGCTCTGAATTAGTTACTGACACTAGCTGCAAGCAGGGTCTCCACAAAGGCTCCCACGAGACGAAACCTCAGGTAATGGATCTATAACGTCGCCACCCTCATCTACGAAATCATCGTTGTCGTCATGATCCATAACATTATCCTCCGGCTCACCCTCCTCCATGACCTCATCGAAGACTTCCTCAAGGTCCCCCTCGGGATCCTCCTCGGGATCCTCCTCAATCGGCACTACCGGCTCTACGTCTAGAGGTGGTGGCTCATGTAGCAGTCCGTGAGCTCACAGTGTGTGAAGGTAATACCAAATCGGAGGCAGAGCTACCCTCCTAGTTTCCACAGTATGGCTTCTACGGATTGGGTCTCCGTCAGCATTTAAATCGATCGCGGTGATTGCTCTGTGGTGTGGCAGATGTCGCCCCTAGGTGTATCTGCCATGCCCCAGCATTCCCTTCATCGTCAAAGACCTCGGTCTTCGATGTTGTCAGCGCAAGCAGGATATTGGGATCCATCTGGACTCATGTACATACGGCGATACCAAAAAGGAAGAGAGAATAACAAGTAGAAATGAAAGAGTGAGATACCGACAACGGATATATCGCATAACAACCATACACATGATACATACAACACCTTGGCATATTGACATTTTAAACATTACTCATAGGTAAACAGCATTATTTTAGTGGGTCTCATTCCCGAATCAATCAATTTTATAAAGATAATGCATGACACTTCAATCATCAGGCTCTAATCTTAATCTCATGAGATACCATCACCGTTTTATCATTAAGAAAGAAAGAGTTGATCAGGCTCATACGCCACGTTTGGCAAGCTGACTCCGTCACCTCATGTACCCGGATCAACACCATCACGAATCCCTTATAACGGCCATTCGGATGTATACATCGTCAAATACCACATCTTAAGCGGGTATTCGGCAACTCAAGCACGTCTGTCAAGGGGAAATGCATATGAATAAAAGACTTTTCATTAACGAGACTTTTCTTTGTGTTCACTCTTTTCCGTTTGCCTAAGCCTAAAGCTAACGACTATTCACTATTTTCATCACTTGAAAATTATTAACACAGGACGCACAGTTCGAGTTCTCAATCACAATACCTTAGACCGAGGCCGCAGTCAAGGTTGTGGTCGTAGAAATAATTATAATTTTATCCATGTTTTATTTCAACATGATAAGGACTCCTAGCCCATAACAATGAAATTAGGACACACAGTCCTCAATTCCAAGATTTGGACTCCTAGCCCATAATATCACAACTTGGACCCTTGGTCCATAATTCTTGACACAGATCCCAGATCGCGTGCTTATAACTGAATACTAGAGACGACATCTCGCGAACTAGATTCTCTTTCACATATGCTTACTTTTAGTTCAGTGAAAATCAAAAACCAAAACAAAAACCTCGGTCACCTATCCAAGTAACCGGAACGTTTCTAAATCATTTAGGAGAAATTCTTTTCCTTTACAAATTCTTTTATAAAACATTTGGAAATTCGTTTGCTTTTGAAATCATTGATGGAGTAAGGTCAAATATTTTCAAAGGGGTTTTTCCTTCATGAAACACATAATTCGAAAAAGGTTTTCTCTCGTACAAACTTTGGATCATAAAAAGGTAGTTTCTATTGACTTAAAAACACTTCAACGTTTCTTTTCAAAACTAGAATCTCATTCTCTTGAAGTAAGCGTTTTAAACAAGGAACTTTTATAAATGAAACCAATACTTTCAAAATTATATTCAAGGCTTATTAAGGTTTTTAATCCTTATAATCATTGTACACAGACTCAAGTCTGGCTTCTCAAACTTCAATCAACAGCTATATATTCCTAACAATAATATCACAGTTAACGATAGTTCATCACTTATCTATAATTCACAATACTGTAAAGCAAGTAATAATCAACTTCAAGTAATAATCGCAATAACTCAAGTAAATAAGTCATTCAAGTATTAGCTCCATATCATAATAATATTCAAATCACTCAAGTTAAACACATACACACATGCATATAGTCATTGAATATCCCTAGTCAATCCCCTCTTACTTTCTGTGAAGGTAAGAAGATTAGATGCTCGACAAGGTAAGTCAAGAACGTTCTCGTTTCCTCCGCGATGGAAGTCTAAGTTTATGAACACAAAATCACAAGTTAAAATCAAAACAAGAACACTAAACCACAATGTATAGGTTCAGCCAAGACTAGTTCTTATGGTTAGAGATTCCCAAAAATTATACAACTTATGAATTTATGATCCTTAAGTGTTAGGAGTTCATAAACAATGATCATTTAACAAAGTTGAATTAAAATTCCACTAAGTTAAAAACATAGGGCATTCGGCCAAGGCTAGTAAAATAGGCTAGCATTCACTAAACTTTCCAATCTCTTAGGTTTAGCATCCATATGTGTTAAGGAGCTCAAAACCATGATCATTTTGGAAAATAAGAACAAGGTATCCTAGGTCCATAACCTCCTAGGTTCGGCCTTCATAGGATTTATAGGCTAGAGATCTTTAAACTTTCCAATCTCTTAGACTTAGCATCCAAATATCTTTTGGAGCTCAAGTCCATGATCATCTTGGAAAAATGAAAGTAACACATACTAGCTTTAATAACATAAAATAAATAAGTTATAAATCCTTAAACTTTTCAATCTCTTAGACTTATCATCCAAATATCTTATGGAGCTCAAGTCCATAATCATCTTGGAAAAATGAAAGGAACACATACTAGCTTTAATAACATAAAATAAACAAGTTATAAATCCTTAAACTTTCCAATCTCTTAGACTTAACATCCAAATATCTTATGGAGCTCAAGTCCATGATCATCTTGGAAAAATGAAAGTAACATATACTAGCTTTAATAACATAAAATAAACAAGTTATAAATCCATAAATTTTCCATTCTCTTAGACTTAGCATCCAAATATCTTATGGAGCTCAAGTCCATGATCATCTTGGAAAAATGAAAGTAACACATACTAGCTTTAATAACATGAAATAAACAAGTTATAAAGAGTTCCAAATCCATGATCAATACTTGGAAAGTTGAAACATAGTATCCTAGGCCTACTTATTCATATTTTTCGGTCGTCATAGGAACAAGCTATCAAAACTTCCAAGATTTATAGATTCAAGATCAAATGATAGTTAGAAACTCAAACACATGATCATATTCCAAAAGTTGAAACAAAAACTTCCTAGGTCACAAATGCAAGCATTCGGCCTTCATTGGAAGAGATGGATAGAGATTTTTGTTTTACACAACCTCTTAGTATGTGAGAATATAAGTTAATACAAGACTATAGAAAGTGGTTTCAACTCAAAAGGAGTTTTCTACCATTTTAGGGAGATTTTAGAAGTTTAAAGCATATAAAGAACACATAAAGTAAACTAAGGAATAAAAGATGAAACTTGCAAAAAGATTTATATGAGAGCATTACCCTTAGTATAAGGAAGAATTTTAATGAAAAACTTAAGTAGAAAAGATGAATAAAAATTAAAGCTTTAAGAGCTTAAACTTTTAGAAGAAAGGAAGAAGATGAACTTTAAATGGAGGTTGAAGGAGGAAGATGATGAAGTGAAAATGAAAGGGGTATATATAGGGAAAGGGGGGAGAGTTCGGGGGGGAGAAATGACTTTTGGATTATAATATTATTATAATTTGAAAAGTGTGATGATTGTACTTTTAGAGTGTGTCATAGCCCCTTAAATCATGTCTCCTTACTTCTTTTATGGTCCATAATCTGCTCCATTTGGTACCTGGTTGCATTGGGGGGGGGGGGGGAGAAATGACTTTTGGATTATAATATTATTATAATTTGAAAAGTGTGATGATTGTACTTTTAGAGTGTGTCATAGCCCCTTAAATCATGTCTCCTTACTTCTTTTATGGTCTATAATCTGCTCCATTTGGTACCCGGTTGCATTTCCGATTGTAATTCTTCCGACGTTTTCGCCTGAATAAAATATTGTATTTTATTTTTGCACGAAAATTTTCAAAATAACCAAGGTTGAAGGAAACATAATAAAATCACTAACTATCTCGTTCACGCGTCAAAATTAGGTTTTCTGCACAGTAAACTTGTACCGGCAGTGAAAACGCAGATCGGCTTCTGTCTGTATTTTCAACCGAAAATTTTACCGTGACTTCATATGATATAACAACACAAGAAAATAATTTTAGTTTAATTAAAATCATCCTCCGAGTTTAAGCTAAAATAAACACATTTAAATATGTATTTACTGCTACATAAAATATAGGGAAAACAGGGTGTTACACTCGCACTCTTAATTATTGATTTTAAAGGACAGCCAGAAATGATATTATGTAATTTTGTATTGCAAGATTCTGCTTTTTAACTCTGAATTTTGTTGTCAATAAATTTTATAACTTTGTAACTCTTGCGTATCAAATCGAGAGAATCTTGGAGAGATGAATCTTTGGCGGCATCTCCTCATGGATCCTCGTCCAAAAATTTGTCCATGGAAGTTTCTTACTTCTGATTATAGAGCACCTTCAAGCAATCCTCAAAGGAAATCTTTTGTACAAGCTCTCAATGTTTCTCTCGGATATCAAGTTGAGTCGACTTCCCGAGGTCATGTGTCAAAGGTGATGCTTTGTCAATCTAGATTTCAGAAGATGAGTATCAATTGGTTTTGCAGGCTAGAAAAAACAATCTTCGTGGAAGATTGTTGTTATCTAGTGGAGATATTCCTATTAAGACTAGTGACTTGTATTCCAATCTTTCTAATCTATGGAAGCCAATTAGAAATTGGAGGATGATTCTTTTAGGGAAAGGTTTTTTCGAGTTCAGCTTTGAATCTCAAGATGATTTGCGGATTTACAACATTAAAAAAATAAGGAGAACTAATGTGCTAAAAAAATTATAGGGACCAAAATCACTAATGGCCAATAGTAGGAGGATCAAAAGTGTAATTAAGCCAATTAGTTTTCTTGTAGTCTAATAGAATAGGTCTCAATTTAGGCTAATATGACCTTTTTAGACTTGTCTCCTACATGTCAAATTAGGATAAGAGGCGAAGTTTATAGGAATACCCTAAAATACCACTGAGAAATCAAATACCCTAATTACGATGATTTATCAAATTATGATATAAAATTGTTGCGAGTTAACGGTTTTCTAGCCCAATTTACCCTACGTGGACCAAGAATGGGGCAGGCCTTTTATATTCGTTTCCTCGAATTATTCGAGCCAGCCCGAGCCCACAATAATAATTTACTTACAACTTACAAGAAGCCCATGGAAGGGCCTGGGGTAAAGGAAGGGAGGGTTGACACGTGTAGGTAGTATATGATGAGAGCGTGTGAATGGAAAGAACGAGAAAAGGAGAAATGAGTGTTTTTGTGCATAACTACCCTGCTTTTGCTTATGGTTGCCGCTACTGTTGTGCATGTTCATCATCATTCACTCGCACGCGCACTCTGTATCTAAGAAGCTTCTTGAACTTACAGCACCACCGTTCTGTTTCTTCGCTATCGCCACCTCGCTCCTCCGTCATCACCAACCTCTCTTTATTCCCAAACCCTAATTTCCTCACGGGAAACACTCTCTTCCTTCGGATGCAGGTAATTAATTACATTTATACCCCCCTCTCTCTCTCTCTCCCTCCCTCTCTCTCTCCCTCTCAAATAGTTTGGACATTTTCTTATATGGGGTTTCTCCTTTTTTCTCAGACCAACTCTCAGAATATTAATTATTTAATTTAGCCCTCTTCTCTTAGGCAGCGTTTGGCACGTACAATGGAATGGAGCGATTCTATTTTAACTCATTGCATTTGCAATAACTTATTAAAGAAGTTTATAAAAATAAATTATTTTTAGTTTATTTTAAAAAAAACTTATCAAATAAGTATTTAATTAAACTGTTTATCCAAACCCATGCTTAATAGAACTAAAATAACGATTCACCTTTTTACCCTATTTCCTGTTCTTTTATACTTTTATAAAATGCCAAACATAGTACTCTCTTGTCAAAAGGAGAAAGGAAACCAGTTAGTATTGTTAATCATGTCCTCTTATTTTCTTTATATTAAAATATATGCTTCTAAAAGAAATTTATTTTCACAAATAAAAAAAAATACAGGGATTGTGCTCTGGGATCAGCATGAGTAAGAACAAGGCAATGGTGGAGAGTTTGCAGCGTTATGGAGTAATATCATCAAGTAAGGTGACTGAAGTAATGGAAACCATTGATAGAGCTTTGTTTGTACCCAATGGAACGGAACCTTATGTTGACAGCCCCATGGCAATAGGCTATAATGCCACTATATCTGCACCGCATATGCATGCTACCTGCCTTCAGTTGCTGGAGAAGAATTTGCAGCCTGGGATGCATGCTCTGGATGTTGGCTCTGGTATAATCCATGAACTTCTTGTTTAATTTATTGTAACACATTTTTGGGATAGACGGTTGTGGTATGCAACCACAATTGTGGCCGTAATATTGCGGTTTTGGTGCTTACCACATCGCAGTCGCAAATACTGCCCTATCAGCTACATTTTCCTACCATTATATGCAATTGTGGTAAATTCAACATAACCAAAACTACGATCACTACTGCAATTTAAAACCATGGACAAGTTAATGATAGCTGTAATAATAATAGGGGTGAGTAGAAAAGACTGGATTATCGAATGAATACCAGATTGCATAGAATATGGATGAAGAGTAGCTTCTATCACAACCTCCTTCCCTGGAGGAGCTATATGTGCATCAGGATAATGTGGAGATGCTATGATGTAAAGCCTAGATTGTTTTTGGTGACAACGCAATTTGGTTTCTCCTATTGATTTTCATGGGTAAAGTTGCTCTAAAGTGAGTTTGTATTTAAAATGAGTAAGGGTGTAGATACCCTTATATCTTTTATTGGGTTGAGATCGTTGTTCACTTTATCAAATGGTGGATGTACCGTTACTTGCTCGCTTTAGAGATAAACTCACTTTGGAGGATCTTTTTCTGATTTTCATAATCCCAATTCAAAGTGGAGATTTTGTAGGTTCCTCAAGATGTGTGGAACTAATGGTGTTCTGTTTGACAGCTATTTATTTTCTTTTTCTTATTATTCTCTTTAGTCGATGTTCACAATATCTGACAGCAATTTCTTTGCTTCATTGCAGGAACAGGGTATCTGACTGCATGCTTTGCCTTGATGGTTGGACCCCAAGGCCGTGCTGTTGGCGTGGAGCATATTCCAGAATTGGTTTCTTTTTCAATAGAGAATATTAAGAAAAGTGCTGCAGCTCCACAATTAGAAGACCATTCCCTCTCTGTTCATGTTGGTGGTATGGTTTCTGAAATTTCTGCCAACCTGAAAGATTGCAGCTATCCATATATAGTTCCTATTGATCCAGTTTTGTTCATCACAGTTGAATCTGGTCCTTGTTTTCAAGTATAGGGGATGAAGACATTAATGCAAAGGGTTTCATAATTTCAATTGTGCCGAGTCCATGAAATAAACATAAAATATAACCTGGTTGTCTAGATTTATGATTTGTTTGAAGTGATTGAATCCACTGACAATGTTTGCCTTGTTTCCAGTTCCTGTTTTCAAGAATAATTACAAAACTGCCACCTTGTTTTCATTATGTTTCCTGTTTTCAGAAATTTATACAGGAAACATTGAAAACAACTTATTTCTGTTTTCACCGTTTCCTGTACAAATCTTTGAAAACAGGAAATGAAAACAATAAACTGGAAACAAAGCAAACAATCCCCTACTGTTCTTATTAAGATTATACAAGATATTTGAGTGTGATGTTATATCCATGAAAATTAAATCTAGTCGATTCACTGTTTCACTATAGCTGCATGATTAAATTAATTTTTCTTGAGCAGCAAAATTATGGTTATTTCCTAGGTGGGAAATGGCTTTTGGTGGTTGTTTTGTTTGTAGTAAGATTATGGTTCTTTGAATTAATAGTAGATAGTGATTTCAAATATTTGAAGTAATTATTCTGTTGACAGATGGAAGGCAAGGTTGGCCAGAGTTTGCTCCTTATGATGCTATTCATGTTGGAGCAGCAGCACCAGAAATTCCACAACCTCTTATTGACCAATTGAAGCCTGGAGGTAGAATGGTGATTCCTGTAGGAAACATATTTCAGGATTTACAGGTGGTGGATAAGAACTCTGATGGTTCTATTAGTGTCAGGACTGAGACTTCTGTTCGGTATGTGCCCCTCACCAGTCGAGAAGCTCAACTGAGAGGTTACTGAAGTGGATCCAAAATCCTGAATTTGGAAGGCTAGTGCTTCAGATCTTTATGGTTGGAACTTGGATGTACCCACATGGCTTTAGAATTTGTATAGTTTAAAGTATCCTAAATTTTGTAAGGCTAAGCTACAGATATCACAAGTTGGAACTTGGATGTACCCATATGCTTTTAGTATTTGTATAGCCAAATTTCGTGTTCTTTTTCACCTGAAAACAATAGGATAGGTTCAAGATCTCATGTGCAGTAATAGTATTAACTATAAACTGTATTTTGATGACATTTTAATTAGCATTAAATACTTTTTTTTTTAAATATTTTTAATGAATAAAGTATTGTTGTAATCCTTTTAATTGTTTTGTTTTATAACATAATAAAATGAGTTTACATACAGGGCAGAGTAGTACTTGGATGGGTAATTTCCTGGGAAGTACTTGTGTTGCATCTACCCAACATTTTACTTCACCTAAAAAAATAATAGCTTGCATACAAGGTTCATGCATTGAATGGACCATTTTATTTCTACCAAAAACTATTTAGTATGTGTTTGTATTCACGGTGATACAGTGTTCCGCACATGTAAGCTACTCAGAGTAGCTTCCAGATGGACGCGCTTCTGAGATGGAAAACTGATTTTTCAAACACACTATTATGCTAGATATTGGATCTGTTTCAGA
The DNA here is from genome assembly GCA_030762895.1 of Sophora flavescens. Classification (NCBI taxonomy): domain Eukaryota; kingdom Viridiplantae; phylum Streptophyta; class Magnoliopsida; order Fabales; family Fabaceae; genus Sophora; species Sophora flavescens. Next base: position 87,611,642 of record CM061069.1, on the reverse strand, counting down.
AACTCATTATCATAGATGGAGTTGGCTATTCGGGTAGTCCAATCCGTTTAATTTCAGTCTGTATTGGTCCATACTTAAACGAATCGAACTGGATGGATCCGCTAAATAAATGAACCTGAAATTATGCAGTCCACATCCAGTTCACATGATCCATGGACTTGTTAATTAATTTTATTTCCAACAAACATCAATAACAGTCAAATATCGAGCATCAAATTTGCAAACTCGGTATTATAGTAACAATAACGCAATACCAACAACCATCACAAATTCACAATTCACAAAATTGATGTAAAATACCAACCAAATCGAAATGCAAAATAAGAACAAGAAACAGTATTACAAGTTTGAAATTGAAGGTACATGACATCAAACATTAATTACAATTTTTACTTTCCCTTTGATATAACAAGCTCCTTCTTTGTCTCAATCAAATCATCTTCGTCTTCATGTTTTCCTATAATTCAGAAGTAAACAAAGGATAAAATAACCAACTGAAATACTTAAAAAAACCCAAATCATAAACCTAATTACCAAATTGAAACACTAACAAATAATCATTTCTTCACTAATAACACTATTTCATTGGTATAGGCTTTGCTAAATTTGAAGTGTGTAAACAGAACTGAAGCAAAAGAAATATTTCAAGAATAAAATTATTTTACATCACAGTTGATGGGTGAAAAGCACATTTTACTATTTTAGCCGTAGAATTGAAGTTTGAAGGCTTATCATGTATTTGAGCCATCGTTGATAAACTTGTAACCTACCTACCTTCTCTTATGCTTTGTTTGGATGAGGAGGGAAGAATTAGGAAGGAAAGAAGTAGGAGAGAAGAGAGAATGAATAGAAAATTGATAGATTTTGAGGTTTTTTGGTGATGGCAACCAAATGGTGAGGTTGCCTTGTTGAAGATCTTATGGTTGAGTTTTATCAAGTGATTTTCAAAACCAGTTTGTAATTAAAATAAAGTGAAGAAAAGAAGAAAATGAATGGAGGTAGAAGATAATAATGGCACCACAAACTAGAGAGTTTGATAAGCCTATGATGTTCGTCATAAGAATCTTGAATTCTTGATAAGAACTAAGGTTGGCTCAACCAAGAACCAAGGAGAACAATATTCTCACAAATGGCTTCAAACCAAAATTCAACATCCAAAGTTGTATTCATGTGTTTAGGGGTCATTTACATATAAAATTGGGCTGATTTCTTTTGTTCACACTTTGTCTTCCAAAGGATTCCAAAACCCCCCACTTAACTCACCTAATCATGACACTAAAACACTCACTAATTCCCATTTAATTCAGCCACCATAAAATGAATTAATTAGCCTAAAAACCCATCTTAATCTAGCCACCAAAACATTCAACTCAGCCACCAACTTAACTCCCATATAATTGGCCTAGTAAAGACAATAAAAACTCACAAAAACTAAACTTAACTCAGCCACCAAAAGATAGGTGACGCCCCCCTTGATGACACTTTCTCTCACTCATTATGTGGTTCTTACACTTGCTTCTCAAATTAAAAGTGTAACCTCCCATAATTTACACAATTTATTCACACACTAATGAGGAGTTTCTTATAACATGCAAGCCAAAGATTCCCTCCCCAAGACTCTCTAAAACTCGTGTAACACATGGAAATTAGTGGGCTTGATCCAATTGTAACACTTAACAAATTTGGACCCACTTGCATAACCCATTACACTTACTTAAATCAAAAGAAAACAAGTTAAATGGGCTCCTCTTCATGGTGCACGCCCTTCTTGTCATGGATCCTTTAGTTGGATAATGTAAGTTAATAATTTGGGCTTCATTCCATCCAATCTTGCATTTGGGCTTGCTTCTATGACAAGAACCATAGTTTGAATTAACACTTGTTGGACTTTCTTGATTGTAACATTTGTCATCGGTCCACCAAGTCCTTGGCTAGCTTCTTGAACCATACTCTAAATTGGGCTCATATCATCCCCTCCTTCTTCGAGTGAATTCGACATCGAATTGAAGTCTTCATCACCAAAATTAGTCATTTCTGGTGCATTTAGAGTGTTCTTCACAACCACATTGTCATAGGGTGCTTCCTTTGGAATGAAATTACCAAATTTCTGCAAAAAAAAAGTTACAACACCACTAGATAAAGAAACATCATTAGAAGCATTAGCAATTAAATAAAAATTGTTGCAATAAAAAATGAATTGGGGCTGCCTTGAAATCAAAGTCTTTTTCTCTTCACTTTTTGTTGTCAAACAAATCTCTTTTTTTTTTTCACTAATTTTCATAATATTTTCCTCATTATTTTTCTCTTGATCACTCTTTTTTTCAATTGTTTTCTCACTCTTTTTTTCAATCTTTTTCTCACTCTCTTTTTCCATCTTTTTCTCACTTTCTTTTTCTTTTCTCTCTTGCTCTTTTTTTTTTCCCATCTTAAGTTGATCCTCTCTCATTTCTTTTGGAGACAAAGGACCAAGAGTAAGTTTTCGGTTTTGGTGCAAGAAAGAGAATTTATTGGTGTACCCATCATGAGTGGCCTTCTTATCAAATTGTCAAGGCCTCCCTAGCAACATATGGCTTGCCTCCATAGGCACCACATCACAAAGTACACTATCATGGTATTTCCCAATTGAGAAAGGAACCTCAACTTGCTTATTCACCACCATTTCTCCAACCTCACTTAGCCATTGAAGCCTATATGGTTGTGGATGTCCCTTAGTAACAAGATTTAATTTTGAGACCAATATAGAACTAACAACATTGACACAACTACCTCCATCAATGATTAAAGAGCAAACCTTCTCTTGAATTAGGCATCTAGTACGGAAAATGCTTCCTCTTTGACTATCATCTTGTTCTTTGGTTTGGCTTCCCAAAAGTCTTCTTACCATGAATAAATCTCCCTCTAGAATTTCTTCTCCTTTTTCACTCTCCTCCTCACTTGAAGCTTCGGATTGTGAGACCACTTCACCATTCCTTGCCACCATTGTCCTCTTGGTTGGGCATTGGGATGCAACGTGTCCATGACCTAGGCATTTGAAAAACTTCACATCACGACTCCTAGAAGTTATTTCCATTGGTTTCTTCCTTTGAGAGGTGCTCACGGCCTCCTTAGTGAATGGTGCACCCTCCTTCTTTAAATCTTCCTTCCAACTTGAGGATAAAAATTTAGAAGAAGAATTAAATTTTGACTTCCTCCTTTTAAGTTGTTGCTCCACCTTGATTGCTTGTTGGACCAAATCTTCAAGCTCCACATAGTGTTGTAACTCCACTATGTGTTGAATATCTTGGTTCAAGCCATGTAAGAATTGTGCCATGGTAGCCTCCCTATCTTCTTGATAGTTTGACCTAAGTAAGGCTAATTCCATCTCCTTGAAATACTCATCAACACTTTTAGAACCTCGTGTCAACCTTTGCAATTTGTTGTGTAAGTCCTTGTGGTAGTGATTTGGGACAAACCTCTTCCTCATGACGAACTTCATCTCTTCCCAAGTATCAATAGGATCCTCTCCATGTCTCCTCCTCTCTTTTTTGTAATTGGTCACACCACATAAGGGAATATTCTTTGAAATCAAGGGCGACTACTTTCACATTCTTCCTTTCATTGTAAGAATTACAATAAAAAACTTGTTCAATTTCCATCTCCCATTCTAAGTAAGCTTCGGGATCATTCTTCCAAAGAAAGGAAGGAACTTTGATTTTGACCCCTTCAAATCCTCTATCATGTCTCCTTCCTCTACGTCCTCCTCCTCTATGTCCTCCTCCTCTAGGTCTTCCTCTTTCACTCTCATAACCACTTGAATCATCATTGTTTTGAAGGTGGGCAAGTTGTCTATCATAGTTTCCTTGCATCTCCTCCATTTGCCTTGTAAGAGCTTGTATTTGATTAGTCATCCTAGCTTGAAGAGTGGCTGTCCTTGGGGTAGGAGGTGAACTATCATCATGTTCTACCAAGATTTAAGTAGAAGAAATTTTAAGTTTCCTCACCACACTCCCTCACTTGTACACATCATTATTTTTCACTCTTTTTGGCTTTTTCCATGCAGGATGTAATTTGTCACTCTTACCTTTTTCCTCTCAATTGTCCTCCTTTAAGTTTTAGAAGAGTCAAACACAAAACACACAAAAATCCAAAAAATCTCAAGTAACAAAAATCACAAAACTCATTAAAAAAAAAGGAAACAAAAGGGAAAGGCTAGAAAGGAAAATGTTTGAGAATAAAGAAACAAGATAGAAGAAAAATGTTTTCAAGAACACAAATTTCCCAAATAGAACTTTTTCTGTTCTATTTTTCTCACTATTTCATGCACTTACTTCACAATTTTATTTTATTTTTTATGAAAATTGCACAATTTTTTTTTAAACTTTGATGAGAAGAGAAATACTTATTTCAAACTTGAATCTTTGGGCAATAACAAAAAAAAAACGAAAATTCCCTTCAAACAGAATCAAAGTGTAAGTATTTTTTGTTTTTGGGTAAAAAAAAATGAAGAAAGGTAGAAGGTAGAAGATGAAGAACAAAACTCAAAAATTCAACCAAAGCCTAAGCTTTGATACCACTTGATGACAACCAAATGGCGAGGTTGTCTTGTTGAAGATCTTATGGTTGAATTTTATCAAGTGATTTGATGTGTGTGAAACATGCATATATTTTCAACTTAGTTAACATTTAATTGTTGCATTTTCTAGTATAGTTTTTGGTAATTTTTAGCATTTAGCATGTATTTTTGAATTTACCTTTAGTTCGAATGATTTCTATTTGTTTTTGTTGCACAAGTAGGTGGATTGCATGTTTTACAGGTTAGTCATGGAATGTACCACACCCACAGATGATTCTACTCTATTTCTTTCAACAGCTGAAGGTTCCACGGCCTGACCATGGAACCTGCCATGGCCGTGGAACATAGTGGAGCATCCCAGAAATCAGCTGAAAGATCCACGGCTAGCCCATGGAACATTCCATGGCCGTGGATTTTGGTAAACCATTCTGCACGGAATTTTAGTGGACCTGGAACGATCCACGGCCTGGCAGTTGAACATTCCATGGCCGTGGATCGCTTGCGGCAGAATCATAACTCCCAACTTAGTGTCTTTTATTGAGGGAGAGGGGGTTACAAACAATGGAGGAGGTTAAAAGGAGGGTAGGGAGCTTCAAAATGGGGAGAAGAACAACACAGAGAACACTACAGAACACAAAGGAACACAAAGAATCAAGGTATTTTACAAGAGAAAAGTGGAGGATATCAGGATTCTCAGCAGAAACTCTCAGAGTTCTTTTCCTTCTCCTATTTTGTATATCTCCTCTAGTTTTCTGAACGTTCTTTTTGATACTCATGGGTTTATTCTGAATATGTTTGAGTAGTTCTTTATTCTAGGATGAGGGATTAACCCAATTGTTATTGACAACGTCTTAATATTTTCTCTCCTTAATCTATGAATTATGTCTATGATTCAGTTTTTGCACACCAATTGTTTGTGAATATGTGACCACATGTTTTACATGATTATTGATCTTAAGGGATGAACTGAAAGGTGAACCTTAATTTTAGAACTCTAAAACTGAACTTGAATTGTTAATCACGATAGTAGATTAACTTTACTTGAAGCAATTCTTGAATTATCATTATTCTTAAAGGGTTCATCATAATTTGAATGCCATGAAAATAGTTATTGGATTATTTTGGGCATATTATCGCACTGTGAAAGGGAAGGTAATTAATTAGGATAATTTGCTTTCATAGATAATTCAAATGATTAAGGGGATGATTTTGTTATAGACTTTTCGATAATATTGTGGTCAATCCCGATTCCTAGAGCTTTTTATAAATTGTTTTCCTTATTCAACTCTTTTGCCTTATAAATTTTGTTCTTTTGAAATTATCTTTTTCTTGGTTACTTTAATATCTTGAAAAATTGATTAGTCTAAATAATCATGATTGTGTGTAATTGGTACTCAACAACACGGTCCTAGGGGAACGATATTTTACTACTTGACATAATCGTGCACTTGCGATTTACACAACAAGTTTTTGGCGCCGTTGTCGGGGATGTGATTTGTTGATATTAGTTTTACTTGCATGTTGGTTAATCTAGACATTTTTATATTATTTTGTATATATTTGATTTTTCTTTTGAGTTTTGTTTGTGCATGGTGGATGCAACACATGGACAATTATTATTATCCAACCTTGGAGGGAGTTACAAGATATTATTTTGGGCCCAATTTGTGCTTGGTAGACTTCGTGCTTTGGGGAAATCATTGTCCTCATGCACAAGCTTACAATATAATAATGAAGCATGAGGAGGAATGGGAATTGAATGAGTCAAAACCTTTAAAAGTTGCTCTGGTGAAATATGCACAAGAGTTATCCAACTCTGCTGCCAAAACAAGAGCCACTTATGATTATATGCAAGTTATTGTGCAAAAATTCAAAGAGCAAGTAGGGGAGATTTGGAAACAGTTAGCACAAGCACCATATGAAGCACAATTGGAGAAAAACATGGTTGCAAGGATGGACCAATATGAAGATGAAGTGGTGGTGGAAAAGAAGATTCATGTGGAAAGCACTTACTTCACCATTCTTACCAAGGAACCTGGAAATTCTGAATTGGATAAGTATATTGGCTTGCATGCATGTGTGGACATTACAAAGTTTGCTCAAGAAGTAAGACCTCGTGTGCTTTATGGAGGTCTAATGCTTGAAGAGGTCAAAAGAGGAATGTATCACTTACTTTTCGATCCAAGAGGAATCGAAAGTACCTTCACATTCGAAGGGGCCATTGTAGCTCTCAAGCTTTTGCTCCTACATTTGTCATGCTTCAAGCCATGGGATTCGAGAGAAAGCTCTTATATGTTGAGCATCACTTGGTTCTTCTTCTACAAGTAATGGGATCCGGGAGGAAGGTCTTATGTTTTGAGCACACCTTGATCTTTGTACCACAAGCTATGGGATCCGGGTGGTTTCTTAACTTTTCTCTTTATTTGCTTCTTGCTTTGAATAAATTGGTTGCATCGAACCCTTGTGTGATTTTCTTTTCTTGTGTCATTGAGTTGATGTTGAGATTGTGGATTAATTGTGTTAAGTCCCATTTGAAAAATACCATGCCACTTGAACTATCATGCATGTTTATTCGTTCTCTTGTTTTAGATTTTTACATTGGGGATAATGTAAATTTCTAAGCTTGAGGGGGTATTTTCATATTCATTTTTGTTTTTGTAAATCTTTGGTATTTTCATACATTCTTATGTTGCATATTGCATTGAATCTTCAATTGCATTTTCACACACATCACCCCTCTTTGCTTTTTAGTTGAACTTTGTGCCCCTTTCTTTTGAGGATTGTGAGATGGTATTTATTTGGAACCCAATTTGTTGATCTTTGTGATAGGCAACTGCATGATTTTTATTGATAGTTGAAGTAATCTTTTGATGGTTGATAATTAGTATGTGATCCTATGAATTTGTGCTTTTCATTGATTTTTGAACAACTAAATGTGAGATTTGAGCCTTCATGGGATGTATGCACTACATGATTTTCTTTGCTCCCATTCTTTGTGTTGAGTGATAATTCCTCATTGATTTTGTGCTCTAGAACTTGATTTGAAACCATTTTAAGACAAAATTTGTGTTTGCATGCTTGAATATGATAAAGGCATCTTAGGTATTTTTCTAGGCCTTCTGAAATAATTATCACATTTTCATCCATTAGTTTTCCATCTTGAGCCTATTACATAATTATTTTTCTTGATGCCTATGATGATTCATTGTTGGTAATCAAGTAGAATATTAAATGGAGCAAATTGTGTTTGAAAGTTGTGTTGGGAATAATATGTTTTTTAGCCTTCTTCTTCTCAAATGAAGAAATGTTGATGAAGTCTCTTTCCTTAGTTAAATAAAAAAAAAGAGAAAAAAAAATATGAGGGGAGTTGGAAAATAAAGTAAAAAAAAAAGTATGAGAAGAAGGCTTGAAAGAAAAAAAAAGGAGAAAAAAAAAGGATTGGAACTGTGGAGTTATGCTCTTGATATTGAAAAATGCATTTGTTCCATTTTTGTTCTATTGGGTTACTTGTGCTTATTAAAAAAATTTGTTAGCCCTTTGTGTATACTTTCCTTTCTTTACCCTTCCTAACATCATTCTCATGGCCCCATTACAACCATTGAAAGACCTTTTGATTCTTGTATGCATACAATTTATTAGTGGAAATTTGGTTTCTTATCAAGCTTATGGAAGTGCATCTTTTTTTTAGAAATCTTGAGCACATTGTCTTTACCCTTAAACACTTTGAGTGTGGTTAGTGGAGTGATCCTAATTCGGTGATGAGCACGATTTTTGAAAAACTTAGCCTCTAATTGGACTTGATTTTGGTTACCTGTCTATTTCTTGGATTGCCTTTGCCTATTGCTTGGTTGTGTGTTTTCTCGGGTTCCTTATTTAATATTGTCTCTTGATCCCACATCTTGGTTTGGCCTTAGTTATTGCTTGAGGACAAGCAAGGGCTTAAGCTTGGGGGAGTTTGATGTGTGTGAGACATGCATATATTTTCAAATTAGTTAGCATTTAATTGTTGCATTTTCTAGTATAGTTTTGGGCAATTTTTAGCAATTAGCATGCATTTTTTAATTTACCTTTAGTTCGAATGATTTCTATTTGTTTTTGTTGCACAAGTAGGTGGATTACATGTTTTACAGGTTAGTCATAGAATGTACCACACCCACGGATGATTCTGCTGTATTTCTTTCAGCAGCTGAAGGTTCCACGGCCTGACCATGGAACCTGCCATGGTCGTGGAACATAGAGGAGCATCCCAGAAATCAGCGGAAAGATCCATGGCCAGCCCATGGAACATTCCATGGCCGTGGATCTTGGTAAACCATTCTGCACGGAATTTAGTGAACATGGAACGATCCACGGCCTGGCAGTTGAACATTCCATGGCCGTGGATCGCTTGCGGCAGAATCATAACTCCCAACTTAGTGTCTTTTATTGAGGGAGAAGTGGTTACAAACAATGGAGGAAGTTAAAAGGAGGGTAGGGAGCTCGAAAATGGGGAGAAGAACAACACAGAGAACACTACAGAACACAAAGGAACACAAAGAATCCAGGTATTTTACAAGAGAAAAGTGGAGGACATTAGGATTCTCAGCGGAAACTCTCAGAGTTATTTTCCTTCTCCTATTTTGTATTTCACCTCTAGTTTTCTGAATGTTCTTTTTGATACTCATGGGTTTTATTCTGAATATGTTTGAGTAGTTCTTTATTCTAGGATGAGGGATTAGCCCAATTGTTATTGACAATGTCTTGATATTTTCTCTCCTTAATCTATGAATTATGTCTATGATTCAGTTTTTGCACACCAACTATTTGTGAATATGTGACCACATGTTTTACATGATTATTGATCTTAAGGGATGAACTGAAAGGTGAACCTTAATTTTAGAACTCTAAAACTGAACATGAATTGTTAATCACGAAAGTAGATTAACTTTACTTGAAGCAACTCTTGAATTATCATTATTCTTAAAGGGTTCATCATAATTTGAATGCCATGAAAATAGATATTGGATTATTTTGGGCACATTATCATATTCTGAAAGGGAACAGTAATTAATTAGGATAATTTGCATTCATAGATAATTCAAATGATTAAGGGGATGATTTTGTTATAGACTTGTCGATAATATTATGGTCAATCCTGATTCCCAGAGCTTTTTATAAATTGTTTTCCTTATTCAACTCTTTTGCCTTATAAATTTTGTTGTTTTGAAATTATCTTTCTTGGTTACTTTAATATTTTGAAAAATTGATTCATCTAGATAATCATGATTGTGTGTAATTGGTACTCAACAACATGGTCCCAGGGGAACGATATTTTACTACTTAGCAGAATCGTGCACTTGCGATTTGCACAACAAGATTTGAATAAGCTAGTTTGTAATCAAAATAAAGTGAAGAAAAGAAGAAAATGGATGGATGTAGAAGATGATAATGGCGCCACAAAATAGAGAGTTTGATAAGCCTATGATATTCGCCACAAGAATCTTGGATTCTTGATAAGAACTAAGGTTGGCTCAACCAGGAACCAAGGAGAACAATATTCTCATAAATAGATTCAATCCAAAATTCAACATCCAAAGTTGTATTCATGTGTTTAGGCGTCATTTACATATAGAAGTGGGCTGATTTCTTTTGCTCACACTTTGTCTTCCAAAGGATTCCAAAACCCCCCACTTAACTCACTTAATCATGACACTAAAACACTTACTAATTCCCATTTAATTAAGCCACCATAAAATGAGTTAATTAGCCTAAAAACCCATCTTAATGTAGCCACCAAAACATTCAACTCAGCCACCAACTTAACTCTCATATAATTGGTCTAGTAAAGACAATAAAAACTCACAAAAACTAAACTTAACTGTGCCACCAAAATATAGGTGACCCCCCCCCCCCCCCCCCCCGATGACTCTTTTTCTCACTCATTATGTGGTTCTTACACTTGCTTCTCAAATTAAAAGTGTAACCTCCCTTAATTTACATAATTTATTCACACACTAATGAGGAGTTTCTTATAGCATGCAAGCCAAAGATTCCCTCCCTAAGACTCTCTAAAACTCGTGTAACACATGGAAATTAGTGGGCTTGATTCAATTGTAACACTTAACAAATTTGGACCTACTTACATAACCCATTACACTTATTTAAATTAAAAGAAAACACGTTAAATGGGCTCCTCTTCATGGTGCACGCCCTTCTTGTCATGGATCCTTTAGTTGGATAATGTAAGTTAATAATTTGGGCTTCATTCCATCCAATCTTGCATTTGGGCTTGCTTCTAGGGGCGTTCGCGGATTGGATCGGTTTTAAGCTAAAAAGTCATCCAATCCAATGATGAAAACATCGTGCGGTTTGGATTGGATCGGTTTGCTTCCTTAAAAAAAATCCGATCCAATCCAATCAAATGCGGTTTGGATTGGATTGGATAATTCAGTTTTTGTCATACTTTATTTTTTCTAATGTCAAGTGTCCTTTCTACTTATTTAATAGTGGATAAAAGATAATCTTCGTTTTAATTTGGGAGTTTGAGAAGAAAAAAATTGTTGATATTTTTTAACACGTTCTTTTATATTAATTCTCTATATCTACTACCACTTATCCTATTTTTTCCTTGAATCAACTACAAATAAATTGTAGCTAATTATTTTTCAAATTTACTGTTATAACAGAGGACAAAATCGTATGGTTCAATGCCTGAAAATGCAGAAAACAGAATATGAAACGAACATGCAGCAATGTTGGCAGAACAGAAAATTAAACATGCAAGAAAGTAAAAGACTTAAGAAGTAAAAGATTAAGGAAGAGATAACACCAACAATTGTTAACGAGGTTCGGAGCAATTCCTCCTACGTCCCCGGGACAGAATCCGACTTGAGAAGTTCACGATGAATCAAAGATTACAGCTCTTCAATATAATCACAGAACTTGTTGATTCTTCCAGCAAGTTCCCTAGATTTACTTCACAGTTCTTCCCTTCTCTCAATTCTCTGCTTATCACATACAAGTCTCTATATCACTCAGAAAGAAAGTATATTGAATCTATCTATGTATCTACCCTGAATCGTGGCTTTATATATAGCCTACAACAGCAAGAGAAGAAGAGCTAAGAAAGGGACCTCAAGAACAGAATGGAAAAACAGATTATGTTCTAACCTAACTAATTCTATTGCAGGAAGGCAAGGCTTTCGAGCCAGAAGCAGGAGAAGACGGGCCAGAGGGATAAGCTTGTGAGTGGAAGCAGAACAAGATGGGCCAGAGAGGGTTGAATATTGGGCCAAGCCCAATGTACCATATCACAACAATTCTCCACCTTGGTACATTGAGATTGGATACTTGGAGCTTCTCAAATGCAGATTCATCTAGTCCAGTTTATTCATCAATCAACTCTGATCCTCAGTAGATTCAGGCAGTGTTTGAACTTGCTGAGTGTTACAACCTTTGTTATCATGTCTGCAGGGTTGTCACTAGTATGAACTTTAGCAACTTCAACTTCACCTTTTTCAACAATGTCTCTGATGAAGTGTAGCCTGACATCAATGTGTTTGGTTCTCTCGTGATACATTTGATTTTTACACAAGTGTATCGCACTTTGGCTGTCACATAAAACACATACAGATTTCTGATTCAAGCCTAGTTCTGAGACCAAACCCTTGATCCATAGAGCTTCTTTTATGGTTTCTGTTAAGGCTACATATTCTTCCTCTGTGGTTGAGAGTGCCACAATATGTTGAAGTGATGCCTTCCAGCTGATTGTGTTGCCAAAGAGAGTGAATGCATACCCAGTAAGAGACCTCCTCTTGTCTAGGTCTCCTGCATAATCTGAATCCACAAAACCCTGAACCTGCTGAGATGTGTCACTGTCTCTGCAGTATACTAAACCTGTTTCCTGAGTACCTCTGAGATATCTTAGCACCCATTTGACAACTTGCCAATGTTCCTTGCCCGGATTTCCCATAAACCTGCTGGTTACACTGACAGCATGAGAAATGTCAGGCCTAGTGCATACCATAGCATACATTATGCTCCCAATGGCATTGGCATATGGAACTTTCATCATCTGCTCCTTGTCTTCAATGGTGTCTGGTGACTGAGTGGATGAGAGCCTAAAGTGTGCAGCCAAGGGAACACTTGTAGGTTTTGCATCATCCATGTTGAACCTTCTAACCGCTTTACTGAGATAACCTTTCTGAGAAATGACTAGCTTCCTTTGATCTCTGAATCTAGTTATTTCCACTCCCAAAATTTTCTTTACTGCCCCCAAATCTTTCATCTCAAATTTCTTCTTCAGCTGTCCCTTTAATATGTTGATCTGTGTGATGTCCTTACATGCTAGTAACATATCATCAACATACAATAGGAGATATATGTAGGTGTCTTTTGATAATTGCTTGAAGTACACACAACAGTCAAAATTACTCCTAACATATTTATGTTTCAGCATGAAGGAATCAAACCTTAGATACCACTGCCTTGGTGATTGTTTGAGTCCATAGAGGGATTTCTTCAACTGGCAGACCCAGTCCTCTCTGCCTTTAACTTCAAAGCCACTTGGTTGCTGCATTAGAATGGTTTCATTCAGATTTCCATGCAAGAAGGCTGTCTTGACATCCATTTGCTCCAATTCCATGTCATAGCGAGCTACCATGGAAAGAATTATGCGAATGGAAGAGTGTTTAACTACTGGAGAGAAGATTTCATTATAGTCCACTCCTTCCTTTTGAGTTAACCCCTTTGCAACTAGCCTAGCTTTGAATCTAGGAGCCTCAATACCTTGAATTCCATCCTTCCTTTTGAAGATCCATTTGCTTCCCACTATTTTTGTGCCTTTAGGTTTGGGAACCGGCAACCAAGTTTTATTCTTTTCAAGTGAACTTAGCTCTTCTGTCATGGCCAATATCCATTTCTGACTATTTTTGCCTTTTACAGCTTCTGCATAGCTTCTTGGTTCATCAAGATCAACATCTTCTGCAACCTGCAGGGCATAGCTGATCATGTCTGCATAACCATATCTTTGTGGTGGCTTGATGTTCCTTCTGACTCTGTCTCTGGTAAGGTTATAATCCTGAGGGGCAGGTTGATCTTCTTCTTGTAGGATTTGTTCTTCTGCTCGATCAGTTTCTGCAGTTTGATCATCTTCTAACTGAGCATCTCTGTCTCTTCTTGACTCCACCTCCAGCTCAAATCTCTCCAAGTCCTTTTGATCATAAAGTTGATCAATTGGACTTCTTAGAGATTTGTATAGATCAGTTTCTTGAAAGGTAACATCTCTGCTTATGATGCACTTCTTTTCTTCTGGACACCATATTTTGAACCCCTTTGCCCCACTTGGATAACCAACAAAGTAGCCCTTCTTAGCTCTTGGAACCAGCTTCCCTTCATTAACATGATAATAGGCTGCACACCCGAACACTCTTAAGAGGCTATAGTTGGCTGGGTTGCCTGTCCACATTTCTTGAGGAGTCTTCAGATTAATTACAGTTGAAGGACTCATATTAATCAAGTAACAAGCTGTGTGAACAGCTTCTCCCCAAAATCTGATTGGCATGCCAGCATTTGATAGAAGGCATCTCATCCTTTCTAGCAAGGTTTTGTTCATTCTTTCAGCCAAACCATTTTGTTGAGGTGTTTTTCTAACTGTCCTGTGCCTATAAATGCCATGCTCCTTGCAATAGTTAGAAAACTCTTCTCCACAAAACTCTAAGCCATTATCTGTCCTCGGATTCTTGACCTTCTTTTCAGTTCTGTTTTCAATCATGGCTTTCCATTCCTTGAATGCTTTGAGTGCTTCATCTTTGCCTTTCAGAAGATATATCCAAACCTTCCTGCTATAGTCATCTAGGAAGAGAATGAAGTACATGTTGCCACCATGAGAAGGAATCCTAGAAGGCCCCCACAAGTCACTGTGCACATAGTCTAGGACCCCTTTTGAGCAGTACTGGCCTGTTGTGAACTTCACCCTGTGCATTTTGCCAAACACACAGTGTTCACAAAATTCCAAGTTACTGATTTTGTCTCCACAGAGCACACCAAGCTTTCCAAGGAACTGCAACCCTCTGATGCTGACATGGCCTAACCTCCGATGCCACAAGCTTGTCTTGTCTGTGCTTGAGGTCACAGCAGTTGCACTTCCTGTTATAGCATGACCTTTCAGGATGTAGATGCCATGCTGTCTGATTCCTTTCATAACCACAAGAGCCCCTTTGATGACCTTAAGAACACCAAACTCTGCCTTGTATGAGCACCTGGATTCTTCCAGCATTCCCAGAGAGATTAAGTTCCTTTTTAGGTCAGGAACATATCTAACTCCTGACATATCCCTTTCTGTTCCATCATCAAATTTCAGCTTGACTGATCCTATACCAACAACCTTGCAGATTGAATCATTTCCCATGACAACCTTGCCTCCATCAGTTTCTTTATAACCTAGAAGCCATTCTTTGACTGATGTCATATGAAATGAACATCCCGAGTCAAGAACCCAGTCCTTCTCAGTAATGGTTGTTGTAGCCATCAACACCTCTGCACTTTCATAACCATCTGATGCTATAGAGACCTTTCCAGCTTCATCATTATCATCATTCCTCTTGAACTTTCTGTCAGGACATTCCTTCTTGAAATGTCCTTCTTTCTTGCGTAGAAAACACCTCTTCTTGAACTTCTTTTTATCTTTCTCCTTGGACTTGTTTTTGTTCTTCTGTTTTGAGCCTTTCTTGTCCGTTTTTCCTTTCATGAACAGTCCTTCTCCACTGCTATCCTCTTTGCCCTTTGTCCTTTTCTTCAACTCTTTGGAGATTAGAGCTGATTGAACCTCTTCCAGGGACAAAGAATCCCTTCCATAAACCAATGTATCACATAGGTTTTCATACGAGTTGGGCAGGGAATTGATGAGCAGTAATGCCTGGTCTTCATCATCTATCTTTATGTCAATGTTCTCAAGATCTATTATGATCTTGATGAACTCATCCATGTGGTCTTCAATAGATCTTCCAGCTTGCATCTTGAAGGTGTAGAGCCTTTGTTTCAGATAGAGTCTATTTGCCAGAGACTTTGTCATATAGAGATGTTCCAACTTGAGCCAAATTGCAGCTGCTGTAGTTTCCTTTGAGACTTCCCTAAGCACCTTGTCTCTAAGACTCAAGATTAGAGCAATATGAGCCCTGTCCATCTTTTCCTTCCTTTCTGATTCAGAAAGAGTTGGAGGGAGACTGTTTTCTCCTTTCAGTGCTTCCCCTAACCCTTGTTGAACCAAGAAAGCTCTCATCTTGAGACGCCATAGGCCAAAGTCATTCTTCCTATTGAACTTCTCCAAATCATATTTTGTTGATGCCATACCTCTCAGAACTGCAGAACCTGAGCTCTAGATACCAGTTGTTATAACAGAGGACAGAATCGTATGGTTCAATGCCTGAAAATGCAGAAAACAGAATATGAAACGAACATGCAGCAATGTTGGAAGAAGATAAAATTAAACATGCAAGAAAGTAAAAGACTTAAGAAGTAAAAGATTATGGAAGAGATAACACCAAGAATTGTTAACGAGGTTCGGAAAAATTCCTCCTACGTCCCCGGGACAGAATCCGACTTGAGAAGTTCACTATGAATCAAAGATTACAGCTCTTCAATACAATCACAGAACTTGTTGATTCTTCCAGCAAGTTCCCTAGATTTCCCTCATAGTTCTTCCCTTCTCTCAATTCTCTGCTTATCACATACAAGTCTCTATATCACTCAGAAAGAAAGTATATTGAATCTATCTATGTATCTACCCTGAATCGTGGCTTTATATATAGCCTACAACAGCAAGAGAAGAAGAGCTAAGAAAGGGACCTCAAGAACAGAATGGAAAAACAGATTCTGTTCTAACCTAACTAATTTTGTTGCAGGAAGGCAAGGCTTTCGAGCCAGAAGCAGGAGAAGACGGGCCAGAGGGATAAGCTTGCGAGTGGAAGCAGAACAAGATGGGCCAGAGAGGGTTGAATATTGGGCCAAGCCCAATGTACCATATCACAACATTTACTTAATTGTTTTTCTGGTTTTCATGATTAATCAATCAAATATATATATGCTATGTATCAAAGCTTTTAGTAAAATATAACTTTATGACATTAATATTTATTCTAAAAAGTCTTATATATGTCATTTCAACAAAAATATTAAAGAGACTGAGGGACATAAAAGTATGAAGAATAATGTTTAAGTATGAGTAATACTATAATTTCAAAAATAATAGTACATGTATATAATAGATCGGTTTGGATTGGATTGAATTAGATTTCACTATAGGATCCAAAATCCGATCCAATCCAATAAAAAATTGTGGTTTTTTCGGTTTTAGGTTTTTGGGTTCGGTTTTTGCGGTTTGAATTGGTTGATGAACACCCCTACTTGCTTCTATGATAAGAACCATAGTTTGAATTAACACTTGTTGGGTTTTCTTGGTTGTAACATTTGTCATTGGCCCACCAAGTGCTTGGCTAGCTTCTTGAACCATACTCCAAATTGGGGTCATATCATCCCCTCCTTCTTTGAGTGAATTCGACCTCGAATTTAAGTCTTCATCACCAAAATTAGTCATTTCTGGTGCATCTAGAGTGTTCTTCACAACCATATTGCCATAGGGTGCTTCCTTTGGAATGAAATTACCAAATTTCTGCAAAAAAGTTACAACACCACTAGACAAAGAAAGATCATTAGAAACATTAGCAATTAAATAAAAATTGCTGCAATAAAAAAATGAATTGGGGCTGCCTTGAAATCAAAGCCTCCTTCTCTTCACTTTTTGTTGCCAAACAACTCTCTTTTCTTTTTCACTAATTTTCACAATAATTTCCTCATTATTTTTCTCTTGATCACTCTTTTTTTTCAATCTTTTTCTCACTCTCTTTTCTTTCTTTTTCTCACTCTCTTTTTCCTTTCTCTCTTGCATTATCTTTTTTTCATCTTAAGTTGATCCTCTCTCACTTATTTTGGAGACAAAGGACTAAGAGTAACTTTTCGGTTTTGATGCAAGAGAGAGAACTTATTGGTGTACCCATCATGAGTGGCCTTCTTATCAAATTGCCAAGGCCTCCCTAGCAACATATGGCTTGCCTCCATAGGCACCACATCACAAAGTACACTATCATGGTATTTCCCAATTGAGAAAGGAACCTCAACTTGCTTATTCACCACCATTTCTCCAACCTCACTTAGCCATTGAAGCCTATATGGTTGTGGATGTCCCTTAGTAACAAGATTTAATTTTGAGACCAATCTAGAACTAACAACAATGACACAACTACCTCCATCAATGATTAAAGAGCAAACCTTCTCTTGAATCAGGCATCTAGTACGGAAAATTCTTCCTCTTTGACTATCATCTTGCTTTTTGATTTGGCTTCCCAAAAGTCTTCTTACCATGAATAAGTCTCCCTCCGAAATTTCTTCTCCCTTTTCACTCTCCTCCTCACTTGAAGCTTCAGATTGTGAGACCACTTCACCATTCCTTGCCACCATTGTCCTCTTGGTTGGGCATTGGGATGCAACGTGTCCATGACCTAGGCATTTGAAAAACTTCACATCACGACTCCTAGAAGTTATTTCCATTGGTTTCTTCCTTTGAGAGGTGCTCACGGCCTCCTTAGTGAATGGTGCACCCTCCTTCTTTAAATCTTCCTTCCAACTTGAGGATGAAAATTTAGAAGAAGAAATAAATTTTGACTTCCTCCTTTTAAGTTGTTGATCCACCTTGATTGCTTGTTGGACCAAATCTTCAAGCTCCACATAGTGTTGTAACTCCACTATGTCTTGAATATCTTGGTTCAAGCCATGTAAGAATCGTGCCATGGTAGCCTCCCTATCTTCTTGATATTTTGACCTAAGTAAGGCCAATTCCATCTCCTTGAAATACTCATCAACACTTTTAGAACCTTGTGTCAACCTTTCTAATTTGTTGTGTAAGTCCCTATGGTAGTGATTTGGGACAAACCTCTTCCTCATGACGAACTTCATCTCTCCCCAAGTATCAATAGGATCCTCCCCATGTCTCCCGCTCTCTTTTTGTAATTGGTCCCACCACACAAGGGAATATTCTTTGAATTCAAGGGCGACTACTTCACATTCTTTCTTTCATTATAAGAATTACAATAAAAAACTTGTTCAATTTTCATCTCACATTCTAAGTAATCTTCGGGATCATTCTTCCCAAGAAAGGGGGGAACTTTGATTTTGACCCCTTCAAGTCCTCTATCGTGTCTCCTTCCTCTACGTCCTCCTCCTCTATGTCCTCCTCCTCTAGGTCTTCCTATTTCACTCTCATAACCACTTGAATCATCATTGTTTTGAGGGTGGGCAAGTTGTCTATCATAGTTTGCTTGCATCTCCTCCATTTGCCTTGTAAGATCTTGTATTTGATTAGTCATCCTAGCTTGAAGAGCGGCTGTCCTTGGGGTAGGAGGTGAACTATCATCATGTTCTACCATGATTTAATTTGAAGAAATTTTAAGTTTCCTACCACACTCCCTCACTTGTACACTATTGTTTTTCACTCTTTTTGGCTTTTTCCACACAAGATGTAATTTGTCACTCTTGCCTTTTTCCTCTCAATTGTCCTCCTTTAGGTCTTAGAAGAGTCAAACACAACACACAAAAATCCAAAAATCGAGTAACAAAAATCACAAAACTTATCAAAAACAAAGGAAACAAAAGGGAAAGGCTAGAAAGGAAAATGTTTGAGAATGATGAGACAAGATAGAAGGGAAATGTTTTCAAGAACACAAATTGCCCAAATTGAACTTTTTCTCTTCTCTTTTTCTCACTATTTCGTGCACTTCACTTTTTTTTTGAAAATTATGTAACTTTTTTTTAAAAAAACTTTGATGAGAAGAGAAATATTAATTGCATACTTGAAGCTTTGGGCAGTAACACAAAAAAAATGAAAATTCCCTTAAAACAGAATCAAAGTGTAGGTTTTTTTTTGGGTAAAAAAAAAGAAGAAAGGTAGAAGGTAGAAGATGAAGAACAAAACTCAAAAATTCAACCAAAGCCTAAGATTTGATACCACTTAATGACAACCAAATGGTGAGGTTGCCTTGTTGCAGATCTTATGGTTGAATTTTATCAAGTGATTTTCATAAACTAATTTGTAATCAAAATAAAGTGAAGAAAAAAAGAAAATGGATGGAGGTAGAAGATGATAATGGCGCCACAAACTAGAGAGTTTGATAAGCCTATGATGTTCGCCACAAGAATATTGGATTCTTGATAAGAATTAAGGTTGACTCAACCAAGAACCAAGGAGAACAATATTCTCACAAATGGATTCAATCCAAAATTCAACATCCAAAGTTGTATTCATGTGTTTAGGCGTCATTTACATATAGAAGTTGGCTGATTTCTTTTGCTCACACTTTGTCTTCCAAAGGATTCCAAAACCCCCCACTTAACTCACCTAATCATGGCACTAAAACACTCACTAATTCCCACTTAATTCAGCCACCAATAAATGAGTTAATTAGCCTAAAAACCCATCTTAATGTAGCCACCAAAACATTCAACTCAGCCACCAACTTAACTCCCACATAATTGGCCTAGTAAAGACAATAAAAACTCAAAAAACTAAACTTAACTTAGCCACCAAAAGATTGGTTATGCCCCCCTTGATGACTCTCTCTCTCACTCATTATGTGGTTGTTACACTTGCTTCTTAAATTAAAAGTGTAACCTCTCATAATTTATATAATTTATTCACACACTAATGAAGATTTTCTTATAGCATGCAAGCCAAAGATTCCCTCCCCAAGACTCTCAAAAACTCGTGTAACACATGGAAATTAGTGGGCTTGATCCAATTGTAACACTTAACAAATTTGGACCCACTTACATAACCCATTACACTTATTTAAATTAAAAGAAAACTAGTTAAATGGGATCCTCTTCATGGTGCACGCCCTTCTTGTCATAGATCATTTAGTTGGATAATGTAAGTTAATCATTCCATCCAATCTTACATTTGGGCATGCTTCCTTGATAAGAACTATAGTTTGAATTAACACTTGTTGGGCTTTCTTTGTTGTAACATTTGTCATTGGCCTACCAAGTCCTTGGCTAGCTTCTTGAACCATACTCCAAATTGGGCTCATATCATTTGGATTGAGAGAAGTAGGAAAGAAGTAGAAGAGAAAGAAAAGTAGGGTTTTCTCTCAACTTGTTTGGTTGGATAGAGAAGTGAAAAGAAAGAAAGTGAATTTTCTTGTAAAGACATATCTACCCTTTATGACATATATAATACAATGTATTTTTTTTTTCCAGGTAACTAACATAATAGCTCTTTTTTTTTTTAAAGAAAAAATTGTATTCTCTCTTCATTGATTTGTCTTTAAGTTGTAATAATAACATAATCGTATAATGTTATCATGATCCGACCATGGAACGTGTAGACAAAAGGTAAAAGATTGACCACAGATGTATGGATGAAAGTCCCACAGAAGACTTCAAAGCAGAGAGCCCTTACTAACAAATCTATTTATCATTCTTATTATAACCAATCTCTTTTTATCTTATATTACTTAATCTTAACATGTTTCTTTTTTAATTGTAGATGAAGATGTTGAAAAGAAGGAACTTGTTATAGATTTAGCAGTTCAAGAATCAAATGTTGTTGATGGACAAGGACAACAAATTCATCTCCTTGATTAATTGTGCAATTGTATTTGATTTTGGAATTAAGACTTGTATTAGTTAGACCTTGGAAATGATCATTAGACTTGTGTTAGATGTTAGTTGTGTTTTGGGGATGTTAATTTACTGAATACTTATTGTTATTTTGGAGCCAATGTTATTTTGGCGCAGGGGCTTAACTTGGACCTTAGATGCGCATGGGCTTAAATTGGACCTTAGCAGATTAGTTATTAATATCATTGCTCCTTTTGAATTCTGTTTTTTTTTTTTTTAATTCTAAGTGTGCCTACCCGATTAACCCACCAACCTGTGGTGGGTTGAGCCGGGTTGGCTATTTCATGTAGGGGTGTTCATCAACCGATCCAAACCGATTCAAACCGTAAAAACCCAACCGAAAAACCGAAAATCGAAAAAACCGAAAACCGAAAAAACCGCATTTTTTTCATTGGATTGGATCGGATCGGTTTTGGATCATCTAGTGAAATCCAATCCAATGCAATCCAAACCGATTTGTTATATATAAATAGTAATATTTTTTAAATTATAGTATTACTCATGCTTGAGCATTGTTTTTCATATTTTTATGTCCCTCATTCTCTTTAATTCTTTTGTTGAAATGACATATATGAGACTATTTAGAATATTAATGTCTTGAAGTTATATTTTGCAAAAAATTTTGATGCATAACATATATATATTTAATTGAGTAAATATGAAAAATAGGAAATCAACTAAGTAAATTTGAAAAATAATTAGCTATAATTTATTTGTAGCCGATTCAAGGAAAAAATAGGATAAGTGAGAGTAGACATAGATAATTAACATACAAGAACATTTAATATAAAAGAAAGTGTTAAAAAATATCAATTGTTATTTTTTCTCAAACTCCCAAATTTAAATTTGCCAAGAATTCTTTAGAATTTTCCTCCATCATCATCAAATCAAATAATGGTTAATAAGGAACAAATAGTTTATATCTTTCATAAAGGTCCTTCCGTTCTAATATAAAGAGATGTTAAAATAAGTATTGAGCACCTTAAATTAGTTCACTTAAATGAAGATTATCTTTTGTTCACTATCAAATAAGTATAAATGACACTTGACATAAGAAAAAAAAAATATGACAAAAATCGAATTATCCAATCCAATCCAAACCGCATATGATTGGATCGGATTGGATCGGATTTTTTTATGGATGCAAACCGATCCAATCCAAACCGCACGTTGTAAAAGTCATTGGATCGGATGACTTTTTAGCTCAAAACCGATCCAATCCAATCCGCGAACACCCCTAATTTCCTGGCTCATTGAAAAAGTGAGTCAATCCGACTCAACCCACTTTTCACTTAGCTCTAAAAATTTTACACAAAGTACGGATTTTTTTATGGATGCAAACCGATCCAATCCAAACCGCACGTTGTAAAAGTCATTGGATCGGATGACTTTTTAGCTCAAAACCGATCCAATCCAATCCGCGAACACCCCTAATTTCCTGGCTCATTGAAAAAGTGAGTCAATCCGACTCAACCCACTTTTCACTTAGCTCTAAAAATTTTACACAAAGTTTTACATGAAACTTGTTTTATAAAATAAAAACTTCCAAATATAAATCACATCACTTCAAATTTAATTATAACAAAATCAAATTCATTTAAAATCACGTTTATCAAACGTTCATCCAAATACCTATCACTACTTTCTAAGTTGCTCCCTTGCCACAGGAATTCTCAATTGGCAACACGAATTCTCAATTAGCACCAACTGTATGTCACTTTAGCCATGTAATTCTCTAACTCCATGATTCTCGTAGCCTTGGATAGTAACAATTATTTAACTAGTTTCATTAAGAATCAACTAACATGGAGGTTTACAATTTAATTATTTGCGACATAAGGGTCAGGTTAAGTGCATATTGTAGATACCTACAGTGGGTAACTTAACATGATACTAAGCCATTTCCCACCTAAAAGATTAGTCTTCCCTTTTATAATCTCCTCATTGATTAAACCATAACAAAAGCCACACCAATTATTAAAATATATTTCTTAGAACTAGCTTTGATGCATTATCAAACTTAAGTTTTTTTACACTATCACATCCACTGTCATAGAAGTCTAAATGTTAAAGAGTGATATGCATGACAAAGCATCAAATTTGAGGTCATATCATTAGCTGTTTTCACCCAAAAAATAGAATAATATCATTAGCCGAATCATATGCTAGGTGCCGTTGGGAATAATATGCAAATTGAATAATTTAGTACTGCCAAACAAGCCGGAAAACTTACAGGCAGAATTTTATCAAGAGACAACTACAAAAGTTGCAAGAGAACCAACTTTTTTTTTGGGTTTTCATTTCATAAATAGCAACAATAAATAGCCAAAAGAAAAAGCATCAAAGAAGACTTCCTTAAAAATCTTACAACTTTTAAAATTTTCATCTAGACATCAAATTAAAAACAGTAAAAATAATGAAAATCTAATCTGAAACTGGCAGACCAAGAAGGAAATTTTAAGAAAAATTGATACTATATCCTCGGCTATATTGAAGAAAAAAAACTCCAGCAGCTGACATGGTGGAGTACTTGATGTATCACTCAATAGTTGCTACGCCTGGGCCTGTCTTCAGCAACATTCACTCTGATTGCCCTCCCATCCAAACTCTGCAATAGCAGAACCACCATATAAAAAAATCATCCAATACCATACAAGTAGTCATTGTAGTGATTCAATCACCCTGTCCCCAAATTACAAAATTAAGCCAATTTCAAATGCTATTTACATGTTCAAACCATTTTCTTGGTGAACATTAGCCCACAAAAATCCTGTTCCCTTCAACTTTCAGCACATTTAATTATCAATGCATGTAACCATCTATAACTTAACAAGTACTTAAGTATTACCTGACCATCAAGAGCAGCAATGGCATCATTCATTTCAGTCTCATCAGAATATGTAACAAAGCCAAAGCCACGTGATCGACCGGTTTCTCTGTCATAGACTACGCGGGCATTCACAACCTTACCATGTTCACTGAAAATTTGCTCCAGGCGAGTATTATCGACATCCCATGGCAAGTTACCAACATAGACTCTTAAGCCAGGCTCAAAATTACGAGGTGGGCGTTCAGGCCGGGATCCTCTAGGAGAAGCCTTATTAACAGTCAACAGCCTTCCATCCAAGCCCTGTCACAGAAAAGATGGATAATCCTAAAGAACTAAAAAACACAATAAAATTAAATAGAGAAAAATACTAACGATGATAACATGTAAGGAACATTTAAACTTGTAAAATTGTAAAACAGTAATAAACTCAAATCTCCTTTGCACATGCAGAAAAATTTCCATAGTAATAAGAAGTCTAACAAGAGCAAAATTCTACAAATCATGTCTTATTTCATTCAGTAAAACTCCAAGTCAGTGATTTAGAAACAATATTAAGGATAATAGTTGTATGGATTAGAGATCCAAATTTTAAGATGTAATCAGATACTTTGTTGGAAGGTATTCAAATGTAATCATGAACTTTGTATGGATTAGAGATCCCAATTCTAAGATATAACTATATACTTTGTAGGAAGGAATTCAAATGATGTAAGGCACAAAGCGCTTCGTATCTATGGCATAAGTAGTGCTATTTCTTCCTGAAGGGATGAATTGAAACATGCAAAAGAAGTGTTGCAGATCCAAGGTAGCAGAAGAAAATCAAGAAATGCTTTCTTAAAATTTCCTTGTTTCCTTGCTGTTGTAGCATGGGAGTAAAGGTAGGAATGTACAACTAGCATGCAACTTAGAGTTAAAAATTGACAACCCCCTGTACATATTTGTTTAAACCAGGTTAAAAGCATTGAGAACTAGGAACATATGACATATCAACTGGTAAATGGTAATACTAACCATTCTCCTTCTTCCATTTTCTAAGAGGCTTTTTCTGGTGCCACATTTTACCGTACTTACAGCCCTTTTAAATATAGTACACAGAAATAGAATTAAACACAAAACAGGAATCCACTATTATGCAAGTTCCTGTCTTCACTGGTCAATTGGTAACCATATAAGACGAAACTCAATCTTGTATCTTTTAAGGTAAGTTGGGTACCCCTTAAAAATATGGGTTGAAAATTTGAATACAAAATCTATCCCTAAAATTATCACCTTGAACTTCAATATTGCTGTTGCAGTCACAGTTATGTTGTATTTACCACAGACAAATGCAGGAATATGCTACCAAAACCATAATATTGCGGTCACAATTGCAGTTGCATATTGAAATTTAAAACCATGTTCAATACCAAACTAATGTTCAACATCATAATATTTCAACAAAACAGTTGCGGCAAAATGTACAGCTAGTAATATCCGTGAAGATTTCAACAACAACTTACATAGCGGTTGAACTTCTCCACAGCCTTCTCAGCTTCTTCAACCGTACTCATGGTAACGAATCCGAACCCGCGGCTCGTGTCAGAATCCCTATTATAAATAACCTAAAATCACAACAGCCACACTTCCATTATTTCTCTTAACGCTGAAACTTTCTTTCCAGTTTCCCATTTTTTATTAATAATGGCAAAATTATCATTTTATCTAGATCAAATCTTTGAAAACAGAACATATCATTTTTGCGGTTATTAATGAAAGCACGAAACTGAAAACAAGGTCAACGAGCACTAAACCTCTAATAATGTAACAGAAACAAGATACCAAAATTGAACTCTCACTCACCTCAGCAATCTCAACCGTTCCGGCCTGCTCGAAGAGCATGGCCAATTTCTGACTATCAACGTCGTAAGGCAAGTTCCCAACAAAGAGCTTTGCATCCTCAGGTGGTTCCTCAAAATTCCCTTCTTCTTCTTCTCCTTCTTCGCCGCCTTCGATTTCAGCGTCTTCGCCGTTGGGCTCCCAATCGGAAAGCCCAGCTTCGGTTTCACCCACACCACCTTCAACTTCAACTTCTTCGTCTTTGAAGGTGACTGTGTCGTTGTCTCCTTGTGCCCAATCAGAAGTTTGCGCTACGAATGTGAGAAAAGGCAAACGGTGCGTTTTGGTAGTGAGGGTGAGAGAGGAAAAAGAGGGTGAAGGGTTGAAGCATGAGAGTTGGAGTTTGAGGGTGTGTTTGGATGGGATTTTAGAAAAGTGATGTTTGGTTTTGTTGGGGAAGAGTGAGGAAGGAGAAGAGACAAGGCATGAGTCTGCCATGATGAGGGAGTTGAAGGAGGAAGTGATAGACATGTATGTATGTATGTAGAGGAGAGTGGGGAGGGAGTGAAGGGTTTAGAAGAAAGGTTGTGCTGAGGATAAGGGGTTGAAATATGCTTGAAAATTGAATTGAAATGTTTCAAGGGTTTTGCTTGCTGCCAAAAGAAAATATCAGAAACAAAATGGCTGAAAGTTTTATGCTTGTTTGGGTGGTTCATGTTGCCACTGGGCCTTTCTTTTACATCTTTGCTCCTAACATGGGCTTTTTGGGAACACAAAAAAAAAAACTCACTTTTATTTAGGGGGTTGATACCTACATCCTCACACATGTACATTCACCCCACGAAACTTTTAAAACATTTTTTTATTATTAAATCACCCGTAATAAATATATCTACTTTAATTACTTTACTCTCTACGGGAAAAATAATCACTAGCCCCCTCTTCTCTCTCATCTCCATCCACCTCTCCTCTCTCAGCTATGTTGATCTTTCACCCTTTCCTTTTTTTTTCTCCCTATACTGTAACTGTACCACTACAAGCACACACAGACACGCACATAGATACACAAAACCAAGCAAAGGCACGCCTTTCAAGTATTGATTTTTCAAACTGATCAAGAGTGGTTAATCTGCTTGTATTGTGTGTAGAGCTGGGTATATGGACCGGTCTGGTCTGTTTAAGTCCGGTTTGCATAAGTCCGCACTTAAACGGACCGGACCTAATAGTCCGCAGACTAAACGGACTGTTCGCGGACTCTACACTTTTTTTTATGTATATCAAACATAAAAAACAAATAATACCTTAAAGGACAAATGATTCTGATCAATCTAGAAACCTTCAAACCAGACTCAACTCCACCCTCCACATTCTTCAATTTCAATCCCCCAAGAACCCTCTTATTACCTTCATCCCCATAAGCCTTAACCACTAGTGAATTCCAAATCACTTTTATCTTCTTATTGTTCAAAGCCTTTGCCTGCATGATCTTCGAAGCCCTAAAGCTATCCCTTCCGTGAATTATGTAAACTTCGGAACCGTACTTGGTGAGGAAAGTGGCTTCCTCCATGGCGGAATCGCTGCCGTCAATCACCACAAGCGGCTTGTTCCGGAAGATCAGGGCGGCGCCATCGCACACGACACACGCCGATATACCTAGGTTCCAGAAGGTGAGGCGCTGATGATGAGGGTGAGGCATTAAGGAGGGTGAGTGCGACTGAGGAGGGTAAGGCGCTGAGGAGGGTGAGTGCAACTTTAGTGGCGGAAACCGGTGACCAGAGCAAGGAGGAAACCGGTGACCGACCAAGGCGAAAACGTTGACCTTAAAGCCTGCACTTGCCACTTGAGCAGGCGGACAACCTCTGCAATGGCGATCCTGGAATGGTGAGGTTTAGGAGGGTGAGGGTGAGGTTGATGAGGATGAGTGGGGGCTGAGGACTTTAGGGTTAGGGAGGGTCTTAGGGATAAATGGGGTTTTTGGTTGGGCTGTACCAGACCCTTTGATATTTTTGGCCCAACACATGGTTAGGGTCAGCTTTGGGTTGGGCTGTTTCATTTTTTTTTTGCCAAAAACAGGTTTTTTTTTTTAAAAAAATTGCATGAGTCCGTGGACGGGTCCACGAATCCGCGGATTGAGCCCGTTTAACCCGCGGACTAAATGGACCAGACCCAAAATACCCGCATTTAAATGGACTCATAATTTATGGTGTCCAAGTCCGCGCAGACTGCGGGTTAGACGGACAGTCCGCAGACCCGGGTCCATATACCCACCTCTAATTGTGTGGATGGATCCTTCTAGTGGACAGCACCAGGTAGGATGCTTCATGTTCATGCATTAAAGATAAATAAAAAAATCGTATCCTTCCTTCAGACCTTAAGTTTCCCTTTTCCTTCGTGGTTTATTACTTTTGAGGTCTAATAGGGTTTTGGGTTTTGATTCAGCAATTTAAATTTGAAGTTTGAATAAAAAAATAATCGATTTTTTCACACAAAAATTGATTTTTCACACGTTCTACAAATCATTTGCAATAAGAAAGACAGAGGCGGCAGTGGGTGTGACAAACCATAAGAGAGGAAGAAGGAGAAGAAAGGAAGAGAGGGGGTTGTGGGGGTAAAAATGTCATTTATGCACTAAATTTAGATGTGTGAGGATGAATGTCAAATATGTGGAGTGTAGGTAGTAGCTCCCTTTATTTATCGTCATAGGTCGATGTTTTTAAAACCGGACTTGTCGTTGAACTGATGAAGGTATTGCTTCACGGTTCATTGGTCCAACTGTGGTCCAACCGTGGTTGAACCAATTATAATTAAATATATATTTTTAATTTTATATAATATATTTAATAATAATAATAATAAATTATTATAAAAATATATAATTCCTTGACACAGTTCCTAAAAAATATTATATTTCCTCTTCAACAAAAATATTATATTTAAAAGTACAATTAAACAATTTTAATATATTTATATAATTCCTAGAAATTATATATAACTTCTTAATATAGTTCTTAAACAATGATGTATACAAAAGTAAAAAAATGTGGTAAAATATTGTTCCTATATATACTGTATATTAAAATATAGAGTAAATTACATTTCACCACCTTCGAGTTTATTAAAATAACAATAAACCCCAAAATTGGCATAAATTACACTCCACCCCATTCATTCTTGCTGGTTAACTATTGACTTAATACTATTAAATTGTTTAAAAATAGAAAAATATTTATATTAAACAATTTGATATTTATATACGAAAAATCATTTTTAAATATTAATCTTATACTTTGTTTGTTGTCTACAAAAGAAAGTTGTTCTTTAATTTATAAAAGGAAATATATAATTTGGAAATCATATAAAAAAGAATATAATTCATTTAAGCATTTATTTTTTCAATCCATTATATATATATTACTGAAAAATATTATTTTTCAGTACTCTCTAACAAATAATTAATACAAAACGTGTATCAACTATATAAAAAAAATTATTTTTCATTATATTCTTGTTTTATTTTAGTTATTTAGATCAACAACTTCAAATAAATATTATGTTTTTAATTATTTTACCTTTAGAATATATTAATTATTATAATAGCTATTGATAAATATAATAAAAAAATGCTATTTAATTACAAGCATATTTGTGAATAAGAGTATAAGACTGACTATATATAAACTTGTTTTGAATAATTTTATGATTTATATATAATTATTTTAATTTAAAAATAATCAATATATTATGTTCATTATGTAACAAAAATATATATAATACCTTTTTTACTCGATTTATTAATATTTTTAGCCTATAACTTAGTTATTTTCTTAGTAAAGTTCTTAATTTAAATTGCTTTATCTATTCTTGACAAAATATATAATATGAAAATATATATTTCGTATATTTTTTTACACTAAAGTTATTTTTATAAGTTTATATATTAATTATTTACAAGAATGTAAATTTTAATCCCACCTCTATATATAACCATTTAGAAGATAGAAACATATTTATCTTCATTCTTGTACTCAAATATTTAAATGAAATTTTTATTAACTTTATTAGTGACAATTACTATAATAAATCATATATTCTATAGACCAAATAATTGAAAATCTGATATTTGTTTTGAAGTTGTTGAACTAAATGACTCAAAAAAAAAAGTGTATACTAAAAAATTATCTATTGTTATTTAGGTGTATGTTTAATATTTATTCTGAGTTAGAGTATATACTAATAAATTATCTATTTTTCAATAAAAAAGATCATCTATTTGAGAAAAGTAATATATATAATAAATTTTAAAAATAAATACTTAAATGATTTATATTTCTTTACATAAGATTTTCAAATTGTACATTTTATTTTTTTAAAAAAATTAAATTTAGTTTGTAAACAAGAAAGTCTAACATTAATCTTTAAAAACATTTTTCAATGTATACATATCAATTAACTAATTATAAATATTTATTTTATTTTTGAGTGACTTAATGGTGTTAAGTCAATGGTTAGTCAACTCCAAAAGTTGGGGTGAAGTGTAATTTATGATCATATTTGGGGTTTTTTGTTATTTTGATAAACCTTAAGGTGATGGAGTGTAATTTACTCTAAAATATATTATTGTATGACTAATTCATGGATTAGTTTTTTCTGTTGTTGCAATTCATAAAATAAAATAAGAAAGAAAAAGCTTTTTTTTTTCTTGAGCCAAAATAAAAATAAAAATCACAAGATACAATTACATATTATATGATTAGATATTGCTGAAGTTTGTTAAAAAAAAAAATTTATATATTGCTAAAGTGACCTTCATGTGACACGCTAACAGAGTAAAAGACAAAGCGCAGCCCATTGATTTAGGTTTTATTGAAACAATATAGTAGTACTTGTTATACTTATACCTCATCTCTTTCATTCCACCCCGCCGTAGGAGTCTCAGATCTCATCTTCTCTTGAAGGAGCAGAAATTGATGAAACAAAATGCTGCAGCCTCCCTCACCTCTCTCACCTACTGCAAGCGTCATATGATTGTCTAAATCTTATTTCTTTCATTTGATCCCCTCCATTTCTTGTTTTCACAATCTCTCAGTGTATGCAGCTCCCGAATGATGGTCGCCTAGTCGGAGGAATAGGGTGGTCGCCGCTCGCCGGAGGAAAGCGAAGAACAATGCAAACCGGCCAGACCCCCGGTTTTTACTGGTTTACCCAATTCTGAACTGGTTCCTCCGGTTTCCAAGCGGTTCGATGCTCGAGCTACTCTATGGGTCTTTCAGACTGGCTACCCGACCGATTCACGGTTCAACTGGTCGAACCGACTGGTTCGGTCTGATTTTGACAACACCGTCATAGATTGGTACAAGGAAAAAAGATGAAAAAGGTACGATTATCCCTTGGTTCATTTCTAATTGGAAATATGGATTCGTAGGATGATAGGAATGATGTGATTTTCAGTCATGTCTTTATTGACGCTTTTACTGTTTTTAATCTCACCAAATTTGGATCTTGGTAATGGTCTAGGATAAAAATAGGGGAAAACTTTACTTTTATGATTGGTGTTACTCAGCTTGTAATTATTTATCATCTCTATTTTTTTAATTTCCAAAACAACTTTTAGGTTTCAACTTAATGCCGTAACTGTAGTCATGTGTTAATGAATGTGCTAACCCAAGATCTGTTTTAAATTTAGGTTATACTAGACTGGACCGGATCAATTGGGTCGAAAATCCTTACAAAATTAGGTTTTAGTATTGTTCGTTGATATTTAATTCCTTATGTCGAAAAACCCTACTAGTCTCACACAGTCAGCCAACTGTTCTTGTTCTTTTGAGAGAATAGTGAATCTCCATGTTATATAGTTCCCTTTTTGCTATTTATGTTTTTAATTTCCAATTATTTGCTAACTCCGTTTTTAATTTCCAATCCAACAAGTTTCAACTTCATTCCACAACTTCATTAAAGTATTAAAGGATGTGCTAACCAAAAATTTGTTAGAAATTCGAGTTATAATGGGCAGGAGCAGATTTATTGGGCCGTAAATCCTAACAAATTAGTCTTTAAGGTAGTTTGTTGATATTTAATACCTCATATAGAAAAACACTATCAGTCTCACACAATTAGTCAGCCAGCCCTTCTTGTTCTATTGAAAGAAACACAAGTGGCTCTTCATGTTGTAGAATTCCCCTTATTTTAGTTATATTTTTAAATCCCAATTATTTGTTATCTCCATATTGTAGAGTTCCTTTATGTTATTTATATTTTTAATTTTCAATTATTTGTAATCTCTATTTTTAATTTCCAAAGCAACTTTTAAGTTTCAATTTCATTGCATAACTTTAGGTAAGTTTTAATGAATGTGTTAACCCAAAATCTATTTTATATTCAATTTATAATGGGCTGGACCAGATCAATTGGGATGTAAATCCTTACTAATTAGCTTTTAGGGTTGTTCTTGGATATGTAATCCTTCATGTAAAAAAACCCTATTTGTCTCATACTGTCAACCAGCTCCCTTGTTCCTTTGAAAGAAATAAGTGATTCCATATTATAGGATTCCCTTTTTCTGTTATTCATATTTTTTGTATTTCCATTTTTTAACATGATTTTAATTTCCAAAGAAACTTTTACGCTGCAATCTCATTGCATAATTTTAGTCAAGTTTTAATGGATGGGCTAACCCAATATCTATTTTAAATTCAAGTTATAATGGGTTGGACTAGATTGATTAGACCGTAAAACCTTACAAATTAGCCTTTAAGGTTGTTTCTTGATATTTAATCCCTCATTATCTACCAGTCTCACACTGTCAGCCAAGTCTTCTTGTTCCATTGAAATAAGTAAGTGACTCTTCATGTTGTACGATTCCCTTTTTCTTATTTATGTTTTAAATTTCCAATTATTTGTTTTTCTATTTTTAATTTTTAAAGTAACTTTTAAGTTTCAACTTCATTGCATAACTTTAGCCAAATTTTATTGAATGTGCTAACTCAAAATCTGTGTTATATTCAATTTATAATGACTGGACCATATTGATTGAGCTATAAATACTTACAAATTAGTCTTTAGGGTTGTTCATTGTTATTTGATTCTTGATACAAAAACCCTATCAATCTCACACTATTAGCCAGCTCTTCTTGTTCCTTTGAAAGAAACAATTAACTCTACAAGCTATATAAGTTCACTTTTTGTTATTTATGTTTTTAATTTCCAATTATTTTTTAACTCCGATTTTAATTTCCAAAGCAACTTTTAAGTTTCAGCTTCATTGCATAACTTTAGCAAATTTTTAAAGGATGGGTTAACACAAAATCAGTTTTAAATTTAAGTTATAATGGGCTGGACCAGATTGATTGAGCTGTAAATCCTTACTTATTAGCCTGTAGGATTGTTTCTTGATATTTAATCCCACATGTATAAAAATGCTCTTAGTTTCACACTGTCAGCCAACTCTCTTATTCCTTTGAAAGCAACAAATGACTCTCCATATTATAGAATTATGTATTTTGTTATTTATGTTTTTATTTTCAATTATTTGTTATCTCTATCTTTTATTTTTAAGTTTCAACTTCATTGCATAACTTTAGTCAAGTTTTAATGAATGTGTTAACCCATAATCTATTTTGAATTCATCTTATAATGGGATGGACCGGATCAATTGGGCTATAAATCCTTACAAATTAGTCTTTGGGATTGTTTCTTGATATTTAATCCCTTATGCAGAACAACCGATTAGTAAGGATTTACAACTCAATTGATCTGGTCTTGCCCATTATAAATTGAATATAAAACAGATTTTGGGTTAGTTCATTCATTGAAACTTGGCTAAAATTATGCAATGAAGCTGGAACTTAAAAGGTTGCTTTGGAAATTAAAATCAGGTTAACAAATAATTGGAAAACAGAAAATAAGGAATTTTATAATATGGAGATTCACTTGTTTCTTTCAAAGGAATAAGAGAGTTGGTTGACAGTGTGAGACTGATAGGGTTTTTCTGCATGATGAATTAAATATCAAAGAACAACCTTAAAGGCTAGTAAGGATTTATAGCTCAATTGATATGGTCCAGCCCATTATAAATTGAATATAAAACAGATTTTGTGCTAGCACATTCATTAAAACTTGGCTAAAGATATGCAATGAAGCTAAAACTTAAAAGTTTCTTTGGAAATAAAAATCAGAGATAATAAAAAATTGGAAATCAAAAATATAAATAACAAAAAAGGAACCCTTTAACATGGATACTCACTTGTTTGTTTCAAAGGAAAGAGAAAAGCTGGATGAAAGTGTGACTATAGGTTTTTCTACATGAAAGATTAAATATCAAGGAACAACCCCAAAGGCTAATTTGAAGGATTTGTAGCCCAATCAATCTGGTCAATCCCATTATAATTAACATGAATTTAAAATAGATTATGGGTTAGCCCATTCATTAAAACTTAACTAAAGTTATGCAATGTAGTTGAAACTTAAAATTTGATTTGGAAATAAAAAGAGAGATAACAAATAATTGGAAAGTAAACATAAATAACAAAAAAGGAACACTACAACATGGAGAGTCACATGTTTCTTTCATTTGACCAAGAATATTTGGCTGACAGTGTGAGACTGATAGCATTCTGTACGAGGGATTAAATATCAAGAAACAACCCTAAAGGCTAATTACTAAGGATTTACGGTTCAATCAATTTGGTCCAACCTATTTTAAGTTGAATTTAAAAATAATTTTGTGTTAACTCATCCATCAAAACTTGGCTAAAGTTATGCAAAGAAGCTAAAACTTAAAAGTTGTTTTAGAAATTAAAATCGGAGTTAAAAAATAATTGGAAATTAAAAACCTAAATAACAAAAAGAGAACCATATATAACTTGGAGAGTCAATTGTTTCTTTCAAAGGAACAGGAAGGGCTGGCTAACAGTGTGAGATTGATAGGGTTTTTCTGCATCAAGGATTAAATATCATGGAACAACCCTTAAGGCTAATTTGTAAGGATTTATACCCCAATCGATCTGTTCCAACCCATTATAAATTTAATATGACACAAATTGAGTTAGCACATTCATTAAAACTTGGCTAAAGTTATGCATGAAGTTGAAACTTAAAAGTTGCTTTGAAAATTAAAAATAGAGAAAACAAAAAAAAAGGAAATTTAAAACATAAATAAGAAAATAGGAACCTAACAACATGGAGAGCCACTTGGCTAAATATATGCAATGAAGCTCAAACTTAAAAGTTGCTTTGGAAATTAAAATCGGAGATAATAAATAATTGGAAGTAAAAAATACAAATAACAAAAAGGGATCCCTTCAACATGGATAGTCACTTTTTGTTACAAAGGAAAGAGAAGAATTGACTCATAGTGTGAGACTAACAGGTTTTTCTACACGAGGGCTCCAAGAATTAAAGAAGTGGTCTGGTTGCCTCCTCCTTGCAATTGGACTAAGTGTAATATTGATGGAGCTGCTCATGGCTGTCCGGGTATTTCAGCTTGTGGAGGTATTTTCAGGGGTTATAACTCAGCTGCTCTTGGATGTTTTTCATGCAATTTAGGCTGTGCTTCTTCCATTTTCGCTGAACTCTCTGTTGCTATTCTTGCCATAGAGATTGCTAACAGTAGAGGCTGGAGAAACCTTTGGGTAGAGACAGACTCGATGCTAGTGGTTTTTGCATTTAAGGACTTGGAAATTGTCCCGTGGAGGTTGCTTGCTAGATGGAAAAACTGTTTGCATATAGCTAAAGGCCTTACTCTCCAAGTCACTCACATATATAGGGAAGGCAATGCTTGTGCGGATAAATTAGCAAACTATGGAATTCAACATCCAGGTTTTAGTTGGTGGGACACAATCCCCCATTTTATTAATGATGAATTTTGTCGAAATAGGCTAGGCTTGCCTAGTTATAGGTTTTCTTAGTTTTTCTTCTTTCTAATGGGTTTTGGCCTTATGTCCCCCATGCTTCTTTTGTTCTTTGCTTTCTTTTGATTCATCAATAAATGCGTAGCGTGCTGCAGATGATTGTTGAATTTGGTGGTTCCAACATAGTTGGGATGACCTTTTTCATAGTGATGCTCTTGCATGCTACTTATATAAAAAAAAAATCTGGTCCATCCTATTTTGATTAACGTGATTTTAAAATAGATTATGTGTTAGCACATTCATTAAAACTTACTAAAGTTATGCAAGAAGTTGATACTTAGAATTTGATTTGGCAATAAAAAATAGAGATAACAAATAATTGGAAATTAAAAACATAGATAACAAAAAGGGAACCCTACAACATGGAGAGTCACATGTTTCATTCGACAAACCAATAAGATTTGCCTGACAGTGTGAGACTGATAGCATTTTTCTACATGAGGGATTAAATATCAATAAACAACCCTAAAGGCTAATTAGTAAGGATTTACGGTTCAATCAATCTGGTCCAGCCCATTATAAGTTGAATTTAAAACAGATTTTTTTCTAGCCCATCTATTTAAACCTGGTTACAGTCACTATTTCAGATTCAGGATTTAATAACGCACACTTAATAGCGGTTTCGGCAGGAGGCGCTTTAAAAAAATGGGCATAAATATTTAATAGCGCTGACATGAGGGTTCGCTATTAACATATGAACCTTTATATCTTTTTCTTAAATAAACTCTATCTTTACCCGATACCTTTTTTAAAAAAGCGGTCCACCTCTTACAGTGTTTCGTCGAAGACGCGCTATTATATGTTATAACTTTAATAACGTTCTATTAAGTAAACGCTGTTAAAGGAATAATAATAATAATAGCACTTGCTTGAGGAAATGTAATCTTTCCTCCGATTCAAAACGAAACATCATATCCCTCTAAGTGAGATGACCAACTCTCTCCCACGTTTAGTTGATACAAGCGTTTGTTGCTTTAAGATTAATCCTTACTCATGTTATTGTTACTTATATTTGTTGCATGAAAAATCCCAGTCGGTGGACATCCTCAAGGTGTTCATTGATGAGGTAGAAATGCATCCAGAAAGGAAAGTAAAAGTTGTGAAGTCTGATAGAGGTGGTGAATATTATGGAAAATTTAATGAGAGTTGACAATGTCCAGGTCCATTTGCAAATTTTCTAGAAAGACGGGGCACATATGCATAGTATACTATGCCTGGCACACCGCAACAGGTTGTTGTCCCTCTTGTGGTATTATCGTCACACAACACACAAAGACAACAAAATAATATTCAAAACCCAAAGGTTGAACCTATAGTTTATGAACCAGATACAAATGTACAAGTTACAAATGAACAAGTGGTAGAAGAAGCGCAATAAATAGCATTAAGAAGGCCTGAAAGGCAAAAAAGGCTAACTATTTCAAACAATTATATTGTTTATTCACTTGAACATGAATATGACTTAAGCATTGATAAGGATCCAATCTCGTTCATGCAAGCCATGGAAAGTAACAATTCTGAAAAGTGGCTCAATACCTCGTTCAGGAAAGCCTTGGAAAGTAACAATTCTGAAAAGCGGCTCAATGATATGAAAGAAAAGCTGAAGTCAATGAATGATAACATGGTATGGGATCTAGTTGAGTTTCCTGAATGTTCAAAACGAGTCGGTTGTAAATGGATCTTTAAGACCAAATGTGACTCAAAAGGTAACATTGAAAGTGTTGAGAAATGCCTCTAAATCAACAATATAAAGTTGGTTAATATGTTAGGATTGCGTCTATATTACTTCTGAAGCTATTAATATGTTGGAAAAAAGGTCTTTGGTGGGAATCTGGCCCTCAAAATAGACATCAAAAAAACATTTGATACTATGGATTGGGATTTCTTTTTGGATGTCCTCTCTTCTTTTGGTTTTGACAGTAAGTTTTGCATGTGGATTAAAGTGATTCTCCAATCTGCAAAGCTATCCATTTCAGGGCCATTCAGTGGGTTACTTTGAATGTAAGAGAGGTGTGAGGCAAGGGGACCCTCTCTCCCCTCTTCTCTTTTGTTTGGCAGAAGATGTTTTGAGTAGAGCCATCGCTAAGCAGGTGAATGAAGGTAAGATTCTCCCTATGGCCAGTCCTAAAGGTTTTCAAACTCCAAGCCATGTTTTTTATGCAGATGACATTATGATCTTCTGCAGAGGCACAAAGAGGAATATCCTAATTTTGAAGGGTCTATTCCAATCTTATGGAGAGGCTTCAGGGCAAATTGTTAGTTTGGATAAGTGCAAATTCTTCTCTAGATCCAATCCTTCCTGGAGACTTAATAACATAGCTGACACTCTTGGTTTCTCAAAAGGTAGGCTCCCCTTTGTTTATCTTGGGGTTCCTATTTTCAAAGGGAAACCTAGGAGGAATTACTTTCTACCTATAGCAGACAAGATTAAATCCAAGCTGGCTAGTTGGAAAGGTTCCCTTTTGTCAATTATGGGTAGAGTGCAATTAGTGAAGTCTATCATCCATGGTATCTTAATATACATCTTTCACTCATATGCTTGGCCAATCTCTTTAGTGAAAATGATTGATTGTTGGATTAAGAATTTCATATGGCCGGGGGATATTAGCTCAAGGAAGCTTGTTACTGTTTCTTGGAGCAATTTGTGCAGTCCTTTTATAGAGGGTGGCTTAGGAGTGAGATCTATTAGGTCTATTAATCAGGCTGCAACTTTAAAACTTTGCTGGGACCTTATCTCATCAGACTCTCGATGGTCTAGTTTCCTCAAGGCTAGATTCCTCAAGTTCTCCAAACATGCTCCTCATTTTATTTGTTCATCTATTTGGTCTGCTCTAAAAGGTAACTTTAGCACTGTTATGGATAATGTATGCTGGAACCTTGGAGATGGGAATGAAATTAATTTCTGGAAAGATAAATGGCTTCATAGGCCAATTCTTGAGAGTCTGCAGGTCCCTCCCTCTCTTCATCGTGTTTTTGAAGTTGACACAGGCAAACACAAGAGGGGGGGGGGGGGGGTTGAATTGTGTTTGTTAATAATTTTCGAAAACAACCTTTAAAACAATTTGTGCACTCTAGGAGATTAGAAACAGAAGCAAGCACAAAGACAAAGATCCTTTTAAAAGACTTTAACAAAACAATATCAAAACCCCACAGTTAATATAAGTAAATAAAACTGAAGAGTTTAGGGATATAATATTCACGCAAGAGATCTTATCCTGGTTCATTCTCTTCCAACCAAGAGCTACGTCCAGTCCCTTCGACTTGAAGGTTTTATCCACTATTTCTCCAAATAGATTACAACCAAGTATTCAACACCTCTCCAGGCTTACAAGTATTCCTTTCTTACCAAGCCTCTCCAGGCTCTAACTCTAACAAAGATATTTAATGTTTGATCTTCTTAACTGACTATGTGTGAGGATATGACAGTTTAAGATCAGATGAATATTTTCACAATATTCAAACTAAGAAATAGTGACTCTTCCTCTCTAAAGAAATATGAGTATAAATGATTGTAGTTTTACAAAAGTTGAGCTCGTAAGGTTGTGCAATCAAGAGTTCTCGTTTCAGTATCTCAAGTCTCCTATTTATAGTGACCTTCTTCTTCACTTGTATTTTTTCAACGGTTACTTTGAATAATCCCGTTTAGAGATAACATTTAATGCATAATATCCGTTGTGACTGAGAGCTTGATTGTGGCAATGCTGAATAGTACTCTTGGTTATCGAGGTAGCATGAAATTGGAGGCTTACTGCTCCGAGCATTGTAGCTTGAGAACTTTGTTGTTCCTCCTTTGTGTATAATCCAGCTTTTTCAGTCGTAAAGTTGTCATCGTACAGATTGTTTTGCAGTATCTTATTGTACGATTCTGCTTTTTGCATTTCTTGATGGTACTATGTTTCTTTTACAACAAGGTGAAACATTAAAAGCAGATAAAACAAATGTGAAGAAAAAAATATTCTATTAAAATAAATATCAATCATTTGAAATAAATTCAAGAGATTCGAATTGGATTTAATTCATTTCAAAGATGGAGCTCGTCTAAAAAGACCTCCGTCTACTTAGTTATATGAGAGACTAAGTCTGTTCAATATTTTATTTTGCTCGTCTAATGACGTGGCATATCATCTTGTCTATCAAGTCTTTGGACTTGCTATTCCTCAATGAGTTTATAAAGATCTCCGTCTAGTGACGTTACGGTTAAAGCTCGTCTGCTAGATTACTTTATTTTTCAGTTCATTTACTTCTACTAATTACTTCCGTCTGCTTACGTGGCAAGATGAACTCGTTTATCATCAAGTTTTTGGACTTGTTGTATCTAACAAGTTATTTTGGTACATGTGTAGCAAACATTTAGAGCTTCGTCTACTTGACCAAAGTTTTTGAGCAGCCCGTCTACAAGGATGGACACGTATTTTTCAATGAAAACTTATCCCAAGTTTATTTTACTTATATTAAAGTATTCCTGCATAACTGAGAGCACATGTTAGATCTCAACTAACACTTTACCAAGCAAATTTAATCCTTTTGTTAGCATCAAAACTTAGAGATTATTAAATTCAAAACCACTTTAATTCCAACAATCTCCCCCTTTTTGATGATGACAAATCTAATTAAATTTGAAAAGCAAAGTATAAGAGAGCTTGCAGGGCTCCCCCTAAGACAAAGCATTCAAATAATTAAGCAGAAAAAGCATATGAAAAACAACTGCATATAAGCCAACAGATATGTGCAACAGCTTATCATACTTAGAGTATACATAAGGGAATAAATAAGCATAGTCAGCAGATATCAAAGCAAATAAGCAAACATAAGTATCAGAACAGTTAGCAAGTAGAAGAGAATATGCAAATGCAGACCAATATAAGCTTTTCAAAACTGACTTTTTATAAATATAAACAAATCTCTTTTATTTCATTTTCCCCTCATTTTGTCATCAGCCAAAAAGGTAAAAGGAGAGGACCGTCGTTGTCAGTATAAGAGAGAAAAAAATAAAAGGTAAAGGTTAAGCAGGAGGAGGTGGTGGAGGTGGAGGGTTCTGAGCCTGACTTTTTTTTGAAGTCCATGAGGAATTCCTGCATTTTATTCACAACCTCTAAGGTTGGAGCCATTGAAGTTTGAACTTGCTGTTGGACATCCTCCTTTGTCTTCCTAGTTATCTTCTCAACCTTCTCATCAACTATTTTGCCAACCATTTCATCAACTAATTTTCCAAGAACCTCTTCAAGATTAGATGGCAGAGCCTGTTGCCTTGAGCTTTCAGCAGACTCTTGAAATGTGCTTAGTGTTCTTGAATGATCTGATTGTGAGTGGATTCAGTTGTATCTTCTAATCCAACAGTAGTGGCAATTTGATCAGGTTCTTCAACAGCAGGTTCATCTGCAATAGGCTCTGAAGTGGGTGTAGGGATACTGAGACTTCCTTTGCCCATCTGATGGGGTAGATGAATTCCACATTTTTGCTGTTAATAGGAAGTCCCCAGAGGTCTTTATAGATCATATATCTAAAATTTGAAAGACCACACTTCCCTCTGACCTTGGGAATATCCTTCTTCTTCTTCTTGAGCGCACTGCAGGAAGATGTCTCTCTCCAGTGCGATGGATAATATGAGATTTCCGGAAATCAACAGCTCGACGTTCATTGATCAACTCAATGGATTCAGTATGCAAAAAGAAATCCAACATTGAGTAGTCGAACGTTTCTTGGTTCAGATCAAGCATTGCTGATTCAGCTTCAGGCATGACTCCTTTGAATCTTCTGTTTTTCTTGTCCTTGTCCTTATTTAGATCTAACATTGGCAGTCTTGGACAGATTTTGTAAGGCATGATTCCAACTCTGGTTGCTTCATTATGTCTCAACCAAGATGGAGGGACAAAATGCACGGCTCTATCAACTCTGAAATGACTAAATTCTCACTTCAGCATTTCATAGATGAGCTGATCCAGAAAGAAGTCAGAGACCATCCCATAGACTCTGGGATGCTCAAAACACACCCATTTTGTGTCTCTTGGCATGATCATGGGATCATGCTTTGAGGATCTTGCTCTTCACTCAGGGATGGTAGGAAGATTTTTCCTATTGGGGTCAGTCTCCCAAACAGGTATGAT
The DNA here is from genome assembly GCA_030762895.1 of Sophora flavescens. Taxonomy (NCBI): domain Eukaryota; kingdom Viridiplantae; phylum Streptophyta; class Magnoliopsida; order Fabales; family Fabaceae; genus Sophora; species Sophora flavescens. The sequence goes on along the minus strand of CM061069.1, from coordinate 87,569,729 downwards.
ATGTCTCTCAACTCCATCAGTGGGGGGGGGTAAGAAAGGAGGAGTTTTGACAAGGTTAGGGTAAATTTTTCTGGGGGGGAATTTGTTTAGGGGTAGGTGAGTGACTAACGGTCCTAAGTTGTGCATTTGAGAAGGCACATTTTTGATTAATTTACAACCAGGATGAGGTAGGTAAAGGGGTTCAACAGGTGGGCTGATTCTTCCTCATACTTAGGTAGAGGATACCATCTGGTTGGAATGTGTTCGGGTTCAAGTTGGTGAGAATGAAACAGAACTTTCCATTCCCTTTTTACCTTGGCCCAATCCTCAGATTTGCCATTATAAAGAACAGAAGTTGGGGTGAAGGGAAATAAGGTTCTCAAGGGTTTGGGGAAAGGAGCACCAGGGGAAATGCCATCATCTGGTTGATTGAACCAGGGATCATCGGTAGGGATAATAGGTTGAAATTGTGGAGTGGATATTTGTGTTGGTTGGGGTGAAAGGGGTGTAGGAATGTACATATCATCTGGAGTGGAGTTAGGCACATTATCAATCCTAGTCTCTAAACTAGACACTAAGGCATCTACTGCTATTTGAACATGATCACTAGTAGAGATGGTTACCTTAGAAGTCTTAGTTGATTTGGATTTTGTTACTGGTTGCCTTCTAGGTTTTGTTGGAACAGGCACAACGGCCTCAGCAGCAGCAACAGAGGTCTTCTGCTTCTTCAGAATTGCACGGATAGGAATGCTGTCCTCATTAGCTTCCTCAGCTTCGTTGTGAGAGAAGATAACTCTTCTTTGCTTCTTTGCAGCAGGAGCATCAAAAGGTTCTTTGATAACAATGCCACCTGCAGATCTCTTGGGGGCAGGCTTCCTTATTGCAGTGGTCTTTCGCCTAGTTACTCTTTTTACTCCTAGGACTTCAGCATTGTTTTGTTCCACCATCTCTTCTTTAGCTTTCATTAACTCCTCAGTCTTGGCCATTGCAGCAGCAGCATAGGTACCGAGGTTCATATTGGCTATGTTCATTTTACCAAAGTCTGCAGCCGACATTGGTTTTTCAGTTAATATCCTAGCTTGCTCCTCAGGAGTCTTTGCAGCAAGATTCTCATGAATTCTTTGAGCCTTGAAAATCTTGGAAAGAAGATGGCAAAAAGGAAATGCTGAGAGTCTTTTCTTATTCATCACGGCGTCTCTAAATCTTCCGTACATAATTCTTGGAAGATTGATCTTTGTTTTTGTGAGAAGATGGTAGAGGCATAATTTGTGCAGAGAGGAGAGGTTGTCTTTGGATCCAACCTTGTGAAGAACCACCTTGTTAAGAAGCTGATGAAGGATGCGAACAATGTCCTTCATTTCAACAGCTTTCCAGGTGTGAGTTCTGACTGTATCTTTTTTCATGAGATAGACTTCAATAGTCTCAGAGCCACCCAAATCCTCTTCCCATGACTCAGTAAAAACTAAACCCTCCCGAGCACAGAAAATTGCATCAGCAATAGTCTTCTCCGACACTAAAATCTTCTTTCTTAACACCGTTGAGAAAATGTCAGTATCAGTCACTTGGACGTTTCTCCAGAAATCCCTGATCAGGTTGGGAAAGACAAAGACCTTTTATGTGAAGAGTCCTCCCCACCCTGCTGCATTAACATATTTGCTTATGTCTAAGTTGTAGTCTTGCAGCACTCCAAGGTTGAAATGATGCTCTATTGCCAAGTTGAGCTTGTCCACGTTGAATGTTGAAGAATAAGCCATTTTAGGTGATCAAAGAGCTTAGGGTTTGAAAGCAGAGAGAGAGAGATAGCTCGAGAGGTTAGAGAAGTGTAAAGGTTTTCTCAGAGGGAAAATTATTACTTATAAAGGAATTTTGAATCTCAAAGTTAAAAAAAAACTTTTGACATGACATATCATTATGATAAAACGGCGTTAGTAACTTGGAACTATAAAAAGGTCTTGATGGGATTGATGGAAGTACCGACTCAGCAAAGGATAAATTTGTCTTGAGACAAAATAAATGCATTTGTTAACATAAAAAAAAAGTATGCTTTAACACAGGCAGATGTGAACTCGTTTGAAACTATACAATGGACACGATAACCAGTATCAGTGGACGCATCATATGGACGTGCAGTACAATATGCAATTGACGCACAAATTTAAATAGGTATTAGACGAGCATAGGTAATAGACACATGATTAACAAAACAAATTTTTCTCGAGGCTGGATGCCTAAATTAATCCACACATATCATATTAAGATGCTTCCTAATAAAGATAAATCTGTCCTCTGCAAGAGGTTTAGTAAAGATATCTGCCCATTGATGGTCAGTATCAACAAATTGTATATCAAATACGCCTTTTTGCACATAATCCCTAATAAAATGATGTTTAATCTCTATATGCTTAGCTCTAGAATACAAAATTGGATTCTTAGATAGATTTATTGCAGTAGTATTATCACACATAAGCGGAATACTACTTACAAATACATTGTAATCCTCCAATTGATGTTTGATCCAGAGAAGTTGTGAGCAGCAACTTGCAGCTGATATATACTCAGCTTCAGCAGTTGATAAAGTAATGGTACTTTGTCTTTTGCTTGACCAATAGACAAGATTAGCTCCAATGAAGTGACATCCTCCACTAGTGCTTTTTCTTTCAATTCTATCTCCAGCATAGTCAGCATCACAGAAACCAACTAATCTGTAATCTTCATTTTTCTTAAAGCACAAACCAAGATTAGTAGTACCTTTTAAATATCTAAAAATTCTCTTAACTGCTGATAAGTGAGATTCTCTAGGATCAAATTGAAATCGAGCACATAAACATACACTGAACATAATATTAGGCCTAGACGCAGTAAGATATAAGAGAGATCCTATCATACCTCTGTATACCTTTTGGTCTACCTTTTTCTCTTTTATCATCTTTGTTCAGTATAGAAGTGGGGTGCATAGGAGTATTCATTGGTTTACAATCATCCATCTTAAACTTCTTCAGAAGCTCTTTGGTATACTTGGTTTGGTGGATGAGCACCTCGTCCATGGTTTGTTTTACTTGAAGTCCAAGGAAGAATTTGAGTTCTCCCATCATGCTCATTTTAAACTCTTTCTGCATTAACCTAGAGAATTCTTTGCATAGAGACTCATTAGTACCACAAAAAATAATATCATCAACATATATCTGTACGACTATGAAATTAGACTTAATAGGTTTTCTAAATAAGGTTGTGTCAATCTTTCCTCTGTTGAATCCATTTTCCATAAGAAAGGAACTTAGTCTGTCATACCAAGCTCTAGGAGCTTGCTTAAGACCCTACAAAGCTTTCTTAAGCTTATATACATGTTCAGGATGAGTTTCACACTCCAAACCCGGAGGTTGCATAACATAGACTTCTTCATTAATAAAGCCATTTAGAAAAGCACTTTTAACATCCATATGAAAAAGCATAATACTATGATGTGCAACGAATGAAAGTAGAATTCTATTAGCTTCTAATCTAGCAACATATGCAAAAGTTTCAGTATAATCTATACATTCTTCTTGAGAGAAACCTTGAGCAACAAGTCTTGCTTTGTTTTTTATTACCTTACCATTTTCATTAAGTTTGTTTCTGTAAACCCACTTTGTTCCAATCACTGATTTGTCTTTGGGCAGGGGAACCAGAGTCCAAACATCACTTCTTTCAAACTGGTTGAGTTCTTCTTGCATGGCTAGAATCCAACCATCATCTAGCAGAGCCTCGTCTACTGTCTTTGGTTCCAACTCAGAGACTAGTGCATAATTGTCTTGTTCTCTGAAGGTTGGTCTGGTTCTTAGCTTGTCATTGGGGTTTCCAATGATCTGATCTTGTGGATGATAATTCTTGAAGTACCAAGATTTATGAACTGTACCATGTTGAGAAGTGGAAGTTTCTGGTTATTGAGTGGGGTCATCTTCTTGATCATCAACTTTTATCTCAGGTGAGTTTCCTGGTATGCTTAGATCTAGATCTGCAAAAGCTTCATCTATCTCCGATAATTTCTTATCAGGCTGTTTGTCATCGAACTTGACATGAATACTTTCCTCTACTATCAAAGTCCTAGAATTATAAACTCTAAAGCCTTTAGATGTTTCAGAATATCCTAATAGTATTCCATTATCTGTTTTAGCATCAAACTTACCAAGTTGATCTTTAGTATTCAGTATATAGCATTTACAAACAAAAGGATGAAAATAAGATATGTTGGGTTTTCGTCCTTTCCACAATTCATAAGGAGTCTTATTCAGGATAGGTCTAATGTATATTCTGTTCTGAATGTAGCAGACAATATTAACAGCTTCAGCCCAGAAGTGTCCAGGGACAGAGTTGTCATTGAGCATAGTCATAGCCATCTCTTGAAGAGATCTATTCTTTCTCTCTACCACACCATTTTGCTGTAGTGTTCTAGGTATTGAGAAGTTGTGAATGATACCATTTTCTTCACAGAACTTATGAAATAGCTCATTTTCAAACTCTTCCCCATGGTCACTTCTGATTGAAGTGATACACATGCCTTTTTCATTCGTACACGTTTACAGAATACAGAAAAGACCTTAAAAGACTCGTCCTTGTGAGTTAGGAACATAACCCATGTCCATCTAGTGTAATCGTCTACTATGACAAGACCGTATTTCTTACCACTGACAGAGGCAGTCCTTGTTGGACCAAAAAGATCAAGATGTAGCAACTCTAGTGGCCTATTGGTACTAATAACATTCTTAGATTCAAAAGAACCTTTGACTTGTTTTCCCTTTTGACATGCATCACAGAGAGCATCAGATTTGAACTTAAGGTTTGGTAGTCCTCTCACGAGGTTATGCTTGTTTAGCTTTGAAATTAATTTCAAGCTTGCATGACCTAGCCTTTTATGCCAAATCCATCGCTCATTTTCAATGGACACTAGACATGAGACACTTTAATTTGAGAGGTCCTCCAAGTCAATCTTATAGAGATTGTTTTACCTATTTGGCAGTGAATAAAAGTGATCCATCATCTTTCTTGACAGTACACATGTTCTTATGAAAAGACACTGCATATCCACTGTCACATAATTGACTTATGCTCAGTAGATTGTGCTTCAAGCCATTTACTAAAAGAACATTATCAATGGTGGGAAAAGGATGTTTACCAATTTTACCTATACCAATGATTTTCCCTTTCTTATTTCCTCCAAATGTGACCCAGCCACCATCTTTGGGCTTAAAGTTTTGGAACATAGACCTTTCTCCCATCATGTGTCGTGAGCAGCCACTGTCCAAGTACCAAGACATCTGTTTTCTTCATGTTGTTAAGCAGATTTGCAACATGTATTATGTTATCTTTAGGTACCCAAGCTGACTTGGGTCCTTTCTTGTTAGTTGTCACTGGTTAAGTATGCTTAGCATGTTTATTGTGTATGCATCTAGATGTAATATGCCCACTTTTTCCACACACTTTGCAAAAGGTATTGGACTAGCTAGACTTAGCTTTGATATATTTGTTTGGAACTTTTGAAGCTCTATGCTGTTTAAGTGGTTTTGACTTTTTGTGAGATGCGTCTTGCTTCTTTGTCATAACCAAGACCAGATTTATCATAAGGTGACCTAGAGTACTTTAAAATGAGACTAAGCTTATCTGAGCCACCTACAAGCTTTGACAGAGAATCAGTTAGATATGTTACATCATGTTTCAATTTTGCAACTTCACAAGAAACATCAGGTTCACACACCATTTTGTCAGCTAGACTGACATTTACTGATTTTAGTATGTCGTTTTCATTTTTGAGATTTTGTTTCTCGGTGCAGACCCAATCATATTCTCTAGACAGTTTAGAAAACTTCTTTTTGAAACTCTTATATTCTCGTGATAGTATCGACGACTCATGCAACAGTTCATCAAAAACATTTTGAAGAGTGTACGGGTCAGAGTCCATTACCTCAGCATCAGTGTATTCGCTTTCTGATGCAGTGTCTGTCATGAGACAGATATTTTCCTCTTCCTCAGCTTCATTTTCTTCATCTGATGAAGACAGAGCAAGATCCTCCCATGTAGCCATTAAGCCTTTCTTCTTTATGAAGAATTTCTTTTTATCCTTTAGCTCAGGGCAGTCAGCTTTGAAATGACCCGGTTCCTTGCATTCAAAGCACAAGGGTGGACCTTTTTCCTTGGAGTCTGACTTCTCCTTGGAAAACTTTTTGTTGAGTTCCTTCCTTCTGAAACCACCTTTCTTTCGCCACATATGTTGAATCTTTCTGGAGATAAAGGACAATTCATCCTCATCTGATCTTTCATCATTATAAGAAGATTCAGATTCATTTGATGACTCAACAGCTTTGAGAACTTTTGATGAACTTGCTTTCTTTGCCCTTAGGGCAATAGATTTTCCTTTTCTGGAGTTTTCTTCTTCATTAGGTTCAAGTTCATGAACCTTGAGAGATCCAAGAAGCTCTTCCAGAGAGAGTGTATTCAGGTTTTTGGCTTCCTGAGTAGCAGTTACTTTGGGTCTCCATTGTTTGGATAGACTTCTCAGGATTTTTCTGACATGATCTCTATTTTCATAAACTTTTCTAAGAGATCTGAGACAGTTGGTGATGTTTTGGAATCTTCCAAACATTTGGTCTATTGTTTCATGTTCACCTATCTTGAACAGCTCATACTGATGAAGCATGCTGATCTTTGATTGCTTAACTTGTGAAGAACCCTCATAAGCTAGGGCAAGAGTATCCCAGATTTGTTTAGCAATATTATAGCTGTGAACTTTGTCATGTTCAGATCTGGTTATAGCACACACGAGATAATGCTTAGCCTTCAAATTTAGCTAATGTTGGTTTTTCTGCTCTTGAGTCCATTGGGCTCTAGGAGCAGCGGCTCCAGCTTCATCTCTTGGTTCAGTGTAGCCGGTTTCAATCAGCTCCCAAATATCTACATTCTGTTCATCTAAGAAGGCCTTCATTATCTTCTTCCAGTAGTCATAATCTGTTCCATCAAAGAGAGGAGGTATGTTGATAGCTTGTCCTTCTGCATTCATGTTGTTGGATCGTACTCCCTCACTACTTGTTAGATGCTCAACCCTTTCGAGGCTGAGCTCTGATACCAACTGAAGTTGACACAGGCAAACACAAGAGGGGGGGTGAATTGTGTTTGTTAATAATTTTCGAAAACAACCTTGAAAACAATTTTTGCACTCAAGGAGATTAGAAACAGAAGCAAGCACAAAGACAAAGATCCTTTTTAAAAGACTTTAACAAAAGCAATATCAAAACCCCACAGTTAATATAAGCAAATAAAACTGAAGAGTTTAGGGATAGAATATTCACGCAAGAGATCTTATCTTGGTTCACTCTCTTCCAACCAAGAGCTACGTCCAGTCCCTTCGACTTGAAGGTTTTATCCACTATTTCTCCAAATAGATTACAACCAAGTATTCAACACCTCTCCAGGCTTACAAGTATTCCTTTCTTACCAAGTCTCTCCAGGCTCTAACTCTAACAAATAGATTTAATGTTTCATCTTCTTAACTCACTATGTGTGAAGATATGACAGTTTAAGATCAGATGAATATTTTCACAATATTCAAACTAAGAAATACTGACTCTTGCTCTCTAAAGAAATATGAGTATAAGTGATTGTAGTTTTACAAAAGTTGAGCTCGTAAGGTTGTGCAATCAAGAGTTCTTGTTTGAGTATCTCAGGTCTCCTATTTATAGTGACCTTCTTCTTCACTTGTATTTCTTCAACGGTTACTTTGTATAATCCCGTTTAGAGATAGCATTTAATGCATAATATCCGTTGTGACTGAGAGCTTGATTGTGGCAATGCTGAATAGTACTCTTGGTTATCGAGGTAGCATGAAATTGGAGGCTTACTGCTCTGAGCATTGTAACTTGAGAACTTCGTTGTTCCTCCTTTGTGTATAATCCAGCTTTTTCAGCCATAAAGTTGTCATCGTACATATTGTTTTGCAGTATCTTATTGTACGATTCTGCTTTTTTGCATTTCTTGATGGTACTATGTTTCTTTTACAACAAGGTGAAACATTAAATGCAGATAAAACAAATGTGAAGATCAAATATTCTACTGAAATAAATATCAATCATTTGAAATAAATTCAAGAGATTCGAATTGCATTTAATTCATTTCAAAGATGGAGCTCGTCTAAAAAGAACTCCGTCTACTTAGTTATATGAGAGACTAAGTCTGTTCAATATTTTATTTTGCTCGTCTAATGACGTGGCATATCCTCTTGTCTATCAAGTCTTTGGACTTACTATTCATCAATGAGTTTATAAAGATCTCCGTCTAGTGACGTGGCGGTTATAGCTCGTCTACTAGATTACTTTATTTTTTAGTTTATTTACTTCTACTAATTACTTCCGTCTGCTGTCTTTGGACTTGCTGTATTTGGTACATGTGTAGCAAACATTTAGTGCTTCGTCTACTTAAGTAAATAAAGAAGTAACTTTACCAAAGTTTTTGAGCAACCCGTCTACAAGGGTGGACGCGTATTTTTCAATAAAAACTTATCCCAAGTTTAATTTACTAATATTAAAGTATTCCTGCATAACTGAGAGCGCATGTTAGATCTCAACTAACACTTTGCCAAGCAAATTTAATCATTTTGTTAGCATCGAAACTTAGAGATTATTAAATCCAAAACCACTTTGGTTCGAATTGTTTACCAGTCTAAAGTGAGTGATTTCATTGTTGATTCGGCTTGGTCAATTCCAGAAGAATTTGTAATTAAGTTTCCCTGCATCTCTGCTGCTATCAGGAAAGTTCCAATACCTGTTGTTCCTGTCCAAGATCAGCTAGTGTGGTCCAGTTCAGTTTCGGGTAGTCTCTCTTTTAAGGAGGCTTTCTTGTTTTATAATCCAATTTCAAGTCCTCTCAACTGGTGCAAGCTGATTTGGCAACCCTTTATCCCTCATTCTAGATCTTTCCTATTGTGGAGACTGATTCTCAATAGGGTCCCTACTGATGAAAATCTGAAGGCTAGAGGCTGTAACTTGGTCTCAGTTTGTTGTCTTTGTGAAAAATTTGAGGAATCTTCACAGCATTTGTTTGTCATGCACGTTTGCCTGTGAAATTTGGAACTGGCTAGCTTCCATTTGTAAAGGATACTATCCTAGCTGCCATTGTCCATTCTTTTTGGATGATTTGGTTCTACAGGAACAGTCTAAGGTTCAATGAGAGAAGAATAAACATTAGATATGCAATAAGCTCAATCAAAGCTTCGGTCTCTCTTTCGGGCAACTCTTCCAGAGGCAATATGTTTTCTTCTGTTCAAGAGCTCTCCATCCTCAAAGCATTATCAGTTAATGTTCATCATGGCTGTGCTCCTCGGATTAAGGAAGTAATGTGGTATCCTCCCCCTTGTTACTGGATTAAAGCTAACACCGATGGTGCTTCAAGGGGTAATCCTGGTTGGTCTGCTTGTGGAGGTATTTTCCGTGATTATAGAGGAGCCACTCTTGGTTGTTTTGCTGAGAACTTAGGTGCCTCCAATTCATTCAATGCTGAAACTATTGGTGCTATGACAGCTATAGAACATGCTTTTTCAAGAGGGTGGCGGAATTTCTGGCTAGAATGTGATTCTCAGTTGGTTCTTTCTGCCTTCAAATCAAAGGGAGATGTTCCTTGGAAATTGAGAAATAGGTAGATCAATTGTATTAGAATGACTAAGCAGTTGAATTTTGTTGTCACTCATATTTTTAGAGAGGGGAATTCTTGTGCTGATAGATTGGCTTCCCATGGTCTCTCTATTCAAGGGTTGTTATGGTGGAACACCATTCCAGATTTTATTAGGGAAGAATTTTTTAGAGATATATTTAGTCTCCCCTCTTATAGATTTAGATGATTTCTATTTGCGGGTCAGGTTCATGCCCACCCCCCCCCCCCCCCCTCCCCCCCCAATTTTAATTTTGTATTCTTTTTCTTTCAAATAATAAATTAAGGTGTCCTGCAAATGATTGTTAGGGTCTAGGGTGCCAACCTAGATGTCTTTCCCTAAAGTGATGCCTTTTTGCTTAAAAAAAAAAACTTGGACAACTTAAAGCTTCACAAGGATTGATCAAGACTCACATGGATTGATGACTCATCAAAGCTATTAGTGATTGGTTGTATAGGTCTATAAATACATATATCATGTAATAGGAGATGAGGTGGACTAATCCTTAGACACATAGGTGTATGGAAAAAGAAGAGAGGGATTATGAGTTTGATGCAATTCTATCCTGAGGGAAAAATCATGGAATGATTTGTGAGAGAGATAGGACAAGGTGTATAAAAGTAGAAATATCAACATTGGGTGTAGTTCTTGGAGGCATGATATGTGATTCATGGGTGTACAAGAATAGGCAACAGTGGAGGGGAATTTCTATTGTAAAGCACACTTGTATCACTTTGATCAAGATAGGGAGAAGATCAATTGCGCTCTCCTATGGACGTAGGTCACATATGTGGACGAACCACTAAATCTCGGTGTTCATTTTATTTTACCATTTTTCTTCTTATTTTCGTTTGTTCTACGTTCAAGTTGATTTGCGTTGTTCTTGTATTTTTATTTTCATGGTGCTTGGATGTTTCGTGGCCCAACTCAATTACCCAACAGAAAGGTATAAAGCTAGACTTGTCGCCAAATGTTTCACTAAAAAGGATGACATTGATTACAAAGAGACACTCTCTCCAGTTTCAAAGAAAGACTCTTTGAGGATTGTTTTGGCTTTGGTGGCTCATTATGACTTTGAACTTCACTAAATGGATTTAAAGACCACCTTTCTGAATGGTGACTTAGAGGAAGAAGTTTATATGGACCAACCAGAAGGGTTTTTGACTACAGGAAAGGAAAATCTAGTGTGTAAATTAAAGAAGTCATTATATAGACTAGGGCAAGCTTCCAAACAATGGTATATTAAGTTCAATGATACCATTATGTCGTATGGTTTTGTAGAGAACACTATTGACCAGTGTATCTATACGAAGGTCAGTGGGAGCAAATTCATAATCTTGGTCTTATTTGATGATGATATTTTGCTTGTTGCCAATGGTGTTGCTTTTTTACACGATGATGTAAAGAAGTTTAATAACTTTGAAATGAAAGATATGGGTGAGGTATCCTATGTGTGAACACTCGATTTTGACCGGGTACCTTTTACTTTACCAAAATTTAGAAAAATCCACAAAATTAAAAAAAATATATCAAAATCATAAAAATGACATTTTTTAGTTTTATTTTTAATCCAAAATTAGAAAGAAGAAAAACACAAAAGATATTTTGATGCTTATTATCTTGCAGGTTTACTATTTTGTTTGGGCTAAAGGAAAGAAAATTAAACAAGTTCTCTACCCATTTGTTGGACCCATTTTTCTTAGCTAAAAACCCCCAACCTGGATTCAGACACATTTGGTGGACGAGAATTGCCAATGTCCTCTGGTCTATGGTATAGTAGGAATCAAGCCAAGTTCCAAGGGAAATCTGTTTCAGCTTATGCAATAGTAAGCATGGCAAAAGCTTCAATTGCTTTGGCAGGGAATTTATCAAGTGGAGTCCCTTTTTAACAATGATGTTGATAATCTGATTTTGAAGTCCTTCTCAGTGAATCCAAAGCTGAACAAAGCTCTTGTTTTTTAGAAGTCATGGAAGGCTCCAAGCATCAACTAGATAAAGTGCAACATTGATGGCTCGACTCAAGGTGCCCCAGGTATGGCTGCCTGTGGAGGAATCTTCAGAGGTAAAATTCAGCATCTCTCGGTTGTTTTGCCCTAAACATAGGTGTCTCCTTTGCTTTGGATGCTGAATTGATGGGAGTGATCTTTACCATTGAAAGTGCTTATAGCAAAGGATGGCATCATATTTGGCTAAAGTGTGATTCTACTTTAGTTCTCAAGGCTTTTTCTTCACCTTCATTTGTTCCTTGGGCTTTAAGAAATAGATGGTTGAATGTTTTGTCTTTAACTAGGAAAATACACTTTATTTACTCTCATGTATTTAGAGAGGGGAACACTTGCACAAATTTGTTGGCTAATTATGGAACAAAAATTAGTGGTTGGTCTTGGTGGAATTCTATTCCAAGTTTCATCCAAGATGAGTTCTTTAGAAATAGGTTTGGTTATCCAAACTATAGATTTAGATAGTTCCTTCATGGGTCAGGTTTATGCTCCTATGAATTTTTGGATTCTTTATTTTTTTTTCCTTTATTCAATTAATTCTGGTATGCTGCAAATGATTGATAATGATTGAGGTGCCAACATAGTTGGGATGTCTTGTATTATAGTGATGTCTTTGCATAATTTTTTTGCTTTTAAAAAAATCTCACTTTATCATGTCTATAATAAATATGCCCTTTTATGCCATTTTTGTTATAAACAGATTGATTTAGTGGATGACTATATCACCTTATCTCCTATCTTATACTATCTTGTCTTATCTTATCTTATAGGTAACTGATTAAGATTAGGAGTCTACCATTATGTTATAAATAAATAGTAGTATTTATATTGTATTCGATAGGCACTTGATAATATCAATAACAAATATGATAGCTAGTTCCAGAAGAACTAGCATCTGAATCCTAGTTCCCGAAGAACTAGCTTTTGAGTCTATATTTCTATTAACGAGGCAATATTCATAAGGTATAGTCATCCAAGGAGAAGCATTATAAACAAATTGATTTAGTGGATGACTATATCACCTTATATCCTAACTTATACTATCTTCTCTTATCTTATCTTATAGATAACTGATTAAGATTAGAAGTCTACTATTATGTTATAAATAGTAGTAGTCAGATTGTATTCGATAGACACTTGATAATATCAATAACAAATATGACAGCTAGTTCCCGAAGAACTAGAATCTGAATCTTAGTTCCTGAAGAACTAACTTTTGAGTCTATATTTCAATTTTCTCATCTCCCTATTTTCTTTTACATTTATAACGATTGTATATTTATAAGCTAGTTCAACTGCTAATTTTACCAAACACTTCAAATTCAACCAGCTAGTTTTTCAGCTATCAGTTAAAAATTAGCTTATCAGCTATAAGCTAGCTTGTTATCTATTTTTACCAAACAGAGCCTAATATGAGGATAGAGAATGTTTGACCTTAGACAAGGTTTCTGATAGAATCTGGACAACTATAAATTAAATCATAGTCTTGGTAAGATTTGGAAAGTTTGATTGAGTTGATCCATGGATGTTTCCTTCACATGCTAATCCTTTGTTTGTGATGTTCCACTACACTTGGAGAATTGTAATTGCTCTTTATGCTTCTGATTCTTGTCCTTCCACGGCTAATAGATTTGGATGCTATAACTTGGACCAAAGTATGTCATGTATTTGTTGGTAAAACTCACAACATAAATAAGGTGGCTATTGTTGTACAACCCATTAAAAGCTTTTTTTGAGAGAAGATAGGAAAGCCAGCATATTTGGTTGGCAAAACGTGTGGCAATGGGGAAACTTTTGCATCTATAAATTGAGGCCTTTGTCAGAATAAAAAAATAATCCCAACAAGAGAGAGAAAAACCAGAGAGAGACAAACAACTTAGAAATAAAAGCTTTAGTTTCTGGGTGTAATTGGGTTGTGAGTTGTGAGAGGTTATGAGTGTTTTGTAAACACTTTCTATATTTTCCTTGTTAGTAAAATATCTGCAGCAGCCCGAAGACTTAGACATAATTGGCCGAACTCCGTTATCAAATTGTGTGTTATTATTCTATATTTATTTCGCTTTTCACAAATCTGATTTAGGAAAATTGCATATTTCCCAACAATTGGTATCAAGAGCTTTGGTGATTATTTATGTCAATTTTTTGACGAAGGTATTATTCACATAAATAGTAAATTTTGTGAATAGTAAAATTTGGTCGGCGACAACAAATTATCCACGGAGGTGTTCTAAAAAACGGTGGTTCGTACAAATTGCCAGAAATGATCCTGAGAAAGTCAGATTCGAGTGGGAGTGATGACTGCAGATGAAGGAAATGTGAAAATTTAGAAGTTCGATGGTGCGGACTTTGGCTTTTGGAAAATGCAGATTGAAGATTATCTGTATCAAAAAAAGCTGTATCAACCTCTCCAATAAAAGAAACCAGAGGGCATGAAGGATGATTGGACTCTTCTTGACAGACGAGCCCTTGGAGTTATCCGATTGGCGTTATCTCACAATGTTACTTTTAACATTGCAAAAGAAAAGACCACAATGAGTTTAATGGTGGCTCTTTCCAGTATGTATGAAAAGCAGTTGGCCTAAAACAAAGTTCATTTGATGAGGCGATTGTTCAATTTAAGGATGACGGAAGGCACATCGACAACGCAACATCTCAATGAACTCAATACAGTCACAACCCAGTTGAGTTCAGTTGAATTGAGTTTGATGAGGAAGTACGAGCATTGATACTTTTGTCTTCCCTACCAGAAAGCTGGAATGCTACTGTCACGACTGTGAGTAGCTCATCGGGAAGCAACAAGTTGAAATTTAATGATGTTCGTGATCTGGTTCTCAGTGAAGAGATCTGACAGTGAGAGTCGGGTGAATCGTCAACCTCTTCAGTGTTGCACACAAAGTCGAGAGGAAGAAATTCAACCAGAGGAAATGGACATGATAAATCGAAGGATAGGAGGTCCAAGTCCAAAAATCACCGTAGTTCCAACTGCTCAAAGGCTGTCGAGTGTTGGAATTATGGAAAGACCGGACACTAAAAAAATCAGTGAAAGAGTGCACCAAAGAATCACGAGACGAAGGCAGAAGCAAATGTTACCTCCACGTCAGGAGAAGATGATGCGTTAATATGCTCTTTAGAGAGCAAGGAAGAATCTTGGGTGTTAGATTCTAGTGCATCCTTTCATGCTACTTCGCATAAAGAATTCTTCGAGTATTATGTTCCCGAAAATCTTGGTAAAGTTTACCTTGGCAATGAACAATCTTGTGATGTTGTTGGCAATGGTGTAGTGAAGAATAAGCTCAACAAGTCTGTAGTGAAGAATGAACAATCTTGTGATGCTCGGTAGGCCAGTTGGCCGGTGACGACTACACAACTGTCTTCCAGGGCTATAATTGGAAGATTTCAAAAGGTGCAATCATAATTGCTCGTGGTAGTAAGAGTGATACTCTTTACAAGACAACATAGGCAAGTCATTTGATTGCAGTTGCAGCAAACAATGAAAATCCCAATCTATGGCTCAAGAGACTTGGCCATATGAGTGAGAGAGGGATGAAGATTATACATTCGAAAGGTAAATTACTAGGTCTTCAGTCAGTGGAAATTGACATGTGTGAATACTGCATACTTGGAAAGCAGAAAAGAGTCAGCTTTCAGACAAGTAGAAGAACCCCAAAGAAGGAAAGACTTGAGCTTGTTCATTCTGATGTTTGGGGACCAACGACCGTCTCATCCATTGGTGGGAAACAATACTTTGTGACTTTTATCGATGATCAATCTAGGAATGTATGGGTCTACTTTCTGAAACATAAGTCTGAAGTATTCGAGGATTTTAAGATGTGGAAAGCCAGGGTTGAAAATGAGATAGGTTTAAAGATCAAAAAGCTCAGAACAGACAATGGTGGTGAAAATGAAGACACCAGATTCAAGAAGTTTTGCTATGAGCACAGGATCAGAATGTAAAGGAGCGTTTCGGGTACGCCTCAGCAAAATGGTGTAGCTGAGCATATGAACCGAACATTGACTGAAAGAGCCAGAAGCTTGCGTGTGTAGTCAGGCCTACCGAAGCAGTTCTGGGAAGAAGCAGTCAACACTGCAGCTTACTTCATCAACCGAGGTCCATCGGTAGCATTGGAACACAGAATACCAGAAGAAGTATGGAGCAGAAAAGAGGCCAAACTCACGCATCTTAGAGTTTTTGGTTGTGTAGCATATGTGCATATTAGTGATCAAGGTAGGAATAAACTTGATCCCAAATTGAAGAAGTTCACTTTCATCGGTTATGGTGAAGTTGAGTTTGGCTACCACCTTTGGGATGATGAAAACAAAAAGATGATCCGTAGTAGAGACGTGATCTTCAACGAAAGAGTGATGTACAAGGACAGGCATAGCACGTATACCAGCAACTCAGAACAGAGTGGGCCTATGCATGTAGAGGTGGACGATGTCCCAGAAAGTTCTATAGTTGAGGATTCTCAGTTAGAGGAATCAACTGAACAAGATAGCGAGGAACAGTCTGACACGCCAACACTTCGCACCCTAGCTCCTGTATTGAGAAAGTCTTTTCGGCCTCATGTGCCTAACAGGAGATACATGAATTATATGTTGTTGACTGATGGAGGGGAGCCTGAAAACTATGAGGAAGCATGTCAGACCGCAGATGCTATCAAGTGGGAGATTGCCATGAAAGACGAGATGAAGTCTTTGATCTCCAATCAGACATGGGAACTAGCTGAGTTACCCATGGGAAAGAAGGCACTTCACAACAAATAAATGGGTGTATCGGGTAAAGGAGGTGTTAGGACTTAATGAGATTATCCTCTTTTAAAATCAAATCTCAAGGTGGAAGAAAACCATCCCCATGGACCGCGCATTACAAAAACATGAATCACATAAGGGCTATTTGTGTTTACCTCTTGAAGCATTCTTTCACTGTGATCACAAGTGCCACGAAGGAGAAGCACCTCTACTCAGTCCACGCGAGCAAACGGGCATCGAACCTTTACGTCCTGTGCTAGCTAACGGCTATGGGAAGCGGTTAACCAGTCTTAGTTTAGAGAGAGACTAATAGTCTAATAGACTAATAGAGCAAACTCCTCTTGACCTGACTGCTCACTTATTGGGCCTTGTACGCTACAAGTCCAATAACCTTAAAATTAATTAAATCATATTTAATTAATTGACCCGCTCCGCATTTGCTCTATGCTTGTGACCCTGTAGGCTCCCACTAAGGTTGCAATAATATTAAATATTACAATAATATCAAATATTAATTATCATATTAAATATTATAAATAATGAGTAGCATCTAGCAATGCATCATTACTACCCAATTAGCAAGAGTATCGGTGATCCGATTTTAGCCTTATTGCGATCAAAATTTACCGTGCAGTAAATGTCCATTCGTCCATATGTCTTAATTGAACACAAGGTATAACAGTGTCATCCTTGTTATGTTCAATTATTTATTCCTCGATTCCCGATTAGATGTGTAATCACAAATGGGCCCAATATAACATATTGGCCCACTTTTGCGTGGCCACGTCTCACTTTATCAAGGGGCCCAAGACATTACCCCTATTATGTAGAGGGACAAATCCTGTCTACATCACTCACACTCCTCAACATGATTTATTGCAAGCCCAATAACTACCTTTATGATCCCCTGTTACACGTGACGTTTGATAGCATTAAAGACTACAACTCCTCGTGTAGGTATCGTAGTGACTTCAAGTCGAAGGACTACTTCACTATGGTCGCCATGAGAATACTTATGACACTTACATAACTATTATGAAGTATTCTCATAGTGGGTCATCCGGTATAAATATTACTCCTAATATTTATACCTGTGTGCCGACTTGATATCACATATCCATGACCCGTGAGATTTGGTTATCAGTCTACTCACACAATAGTCTATATGTATTATTGTCGTCCTAATTAACAATATTACTCGACTACGGATATTTAAGAATAGCGTTCTATTATTCAATGAGGTCTCACAATGTATCACGATTAAGTCACGTACTTAATATCTCATTGAATGAATTGCCTATTCTAAGGACTTTATTATGCTATAAACTAATAACATAATAAATGAATGCCTTATTCATATATCAAATATATGATTAAATTCATGATGCAAATGATAATCTATTCAAAATAGATTGGCCTCTGGGACTTACACCAACAGGAGGAGCATGACGGCTTTAAGAGATACAAAGCCCTACTAGTTGTCAAAGGATTCCAGCAGAAGGAAGGAGTCGACTACACTGAAATTTTTGCTCCACTTGTGAAGCTCAATACTATCAGGTCTGTGTTAAGTATTGTTGCCAGTGAAGAGCTCTACCTTGAGCAGTTGGACGTGAAGACCGCATTTCTTCACGAAGACTTAGATGAAGAGATATATATGCACCAACCAGAAGGTTTCTCAGAAAAGTGGAAGGAGAATATGGTGTGTAGATTGAAGAAGAGCTTGTATGATCTGAAACAAGCCCTAAGACACTGGTACAAGAAGTTTGACGGCTTCATGCACAAGAAAGGTTTTCAGAAGTGTAATGCCGACCACTATTGTTACTTCAAGAGATATAAGTCCTGTTATATCATTATGCTACTTTATGTCGAATGATATGTTAGTAGCTGGTTCGGATATGGACGAGATCAGAAACTTGAAGACGCAATTGTCAAAATAATTTGACATGAAGGACTTGGGTCCAGCAAAGAAGATCATTGGAATGCAAATCACGAGAGATAAGCAAAGAGGAATTTTGCAGTTGTCTTAGACAGAGTACATCAATCGTGTTTTGCAAAGATTCAACATGGACGACGCCAAGCCGGTAAGCACACCTTTGGCTAGTCACTTTCGCCTATCAAACGACCAGTCTCCTCAGATAGAGGAAGAAATAGAATTCATGGCTAAGATTCCGTACGCTTCGGCCATTAGTTTGATGTACGCGATGGTTTGTACAAGGCCAGACATTGGCCATGCAGTGGGAGTTGTTAGCAGGTTTATGTCAAATCCAGGTAAAACTCATTGGGAAGAAATTAAGTGGATTTTGAGGTATCTACGAGGCACCACAAAGAAGTGGTTGTACTTCGGTAATGGAGAGTTAAAAGTACAATGATACATAGATGCTGACTTTGGAGGTGAAGTCGATCACCGAAGAAGTACCACAGGTTACACATTTACTGTTGGACCAACGGCTGTTAGTTGGATGTCGCAAATACAAAAGATTGTTGCTTTATCCACTATAGAAGCTGAGCATGTAGCTGTAACAGAAGCCAGTAAAGAATTGATATGGCTTGAAGGATTGTTAATGGAACTGGGATTCATCCAGGATAAAAGTGTTTTGCAGTGATAGTCAGAGTGCGATACATCTAGCAAAGAATTCAGTGTTCCATTCCAGAACAAAGCACATTGGTCTTCGTTATCACTTTATCAGATCTCTACTTGTTGATAAGGTGCTAACATTGAAGAAGAATGAAGGAAGTAAGAATCCAGCAGACATGTTAAATAAGGTGGTGACCATTGACAAACTAAAGTTGTGTTCAACTTTAGTTGGCCTGCTAGAATAATGGTCGCGCTGTCGCCACGCGCCAAAAAGAACGAGCGGGTTTTAAAACTGTAGTTTAGGGCGACAACTCGGATGTCGTCTCTCAAGGACTCTTGGATGTTGTTGTTAACAGAAAAAGTTAGATTTTGGGGGGTTTTGGGTTGAGATAAAATAAAGAAAACAAAGCAATAAAAACAGAGCAGTTAAGAGATTAACAAATATGCTAAGAAATGATCAACCTACTGTTCTCGGTTTCCCACTATCATTGGTTCATATAAATCCAAGCCCTAAGCAGATTCTAATCCCCTTTCGGTTGTAGCAACAATTAACAAACGAAATCGCTACTACGAGATATATGTTCCTATTCCCGAATTAAACAAACGGGGTTAAGCCCTCATGAACTAAACGAACATGAATGAACACACGCGAATTAAACAAACACGATTAAGTATAGGAATATAACATCACCAAAATAAATCAACACAACACTATACACTCCTGAATTAAACAAACAGAAATGTATAATATGGTATTGAAAAGGGAAAAGCAATTAAAATAGGAATTACAAAACCTCAAGTGCGGTGGAACCCAATTACATTAGATTGATCAAAGGAGACTAGTTCTCCATTACAAACATAAACCTAAACCTACTTGTAGCCGCACTATGAAAAGAAAAGAAGAAGAGAAGAGAAGATGATCAGTTCTGCCCCAAAACAGATATAAATACAGATTCTGGGTTGCGGTCGCTCGCGAGGCGAAACAGGTTTCGCGAGGCGAGCCAGAGAGGTGACTGTTGCTGCTCGTGCTGGTTTTCAGTCTCGCGAGGCGAACAGACTCTCGCGAGGCGAATCCTCCAGAATTGCATTTTTCCATTGTTTCTTCATTCCTTTGGCTCTAAGTGCTTTATTTTAACCTGAAACAATAGGAAATAGCATAAGTGCTTTATTTGACTCTAAATCAACTAAATTAACCTAAAAATACTCTAGAGACTCAAAATACTGCTTAAAGACAATCAAGTCTAATTTGGGCGAAAATGATATATAATTAGCACAAAACCACGGTCATACTAGCCATAAAACTAGATGAGCCAGCGGCTGATCAATAACGAACCAGAGAAGGTTGCTGCATTGATAGAGGTGTGAAGACATATTGAAATCAGTCTTCAAGTGGGAGATTGTTGGTAAAACTCACAACGTAAATGAGGTGGCTATTGTTGTACAACCCATTAAAAGCTTTTGTTTAGAGAAGATAGGAGTGCCACCATATTTGGTTGGCAAAAAGTGTGGCAATGGGGAAACTTTTGCATCTATAAATTGAGGCCTTTGTCAGAAGAAAAAAAATCCCAACAAGAGAGAGAAAATCCAGAGAGAAAAGCATAGAAATAAAAGCTTTAGTTTCTGGGTGTAATTGGATTGTGGGTTGTGAAAGGTTATGAGTGTTTTATAAACACTTTCTATATTTATCTTTTTGGTAAAATATCTGCAGTAGCCCGGAGACGTAGGCATAATTGACTGAACTCCGCTATCAAATTGTGTTATTATTCCACACTAATTTCGCTTTTCACAAATCTGATTTAGGAAAATTGCGTATTTCCCCAACAGAAATTGACTCATCGCTATGTTTTAAAGGTTTTATCATTTTATTTTTTGAAGCAAATCTGCATGTCAAAATCGTTTACATATCAGTGCAAATTCTAACTATAATTGGTCGTACTCATAAGTCATAACTACATTGCTACTTTGTTTATCTAATTGAAAATGCCTATCCAGCATCCGCGACCATCTCTATCAGCACTAGTGCTTAAAAGAACCATTTTAATAGCACTAGAAAGACTAATGGGATTTTTCAGTTGTATGAGTGATATTACCGTGGAGTGTCCTTGGCATGGATCAAAATGAATTGGAATTTCTCATAGTGCATCTAGCAACTTGCTTGGGTATTTCAGTTGTTGCCTACTTGGGAGCTATTTGATTTTTAAGGTATTGTGAGTAGTCTTGCGTTGGAACCAGGATCTCTAAAAATGGATTTGTAAGTTAGGCTGAAATATGTTGTTATTAGAGAGCCTCTTTTCACGTTTTTTTAGTTCTTATTTTTATTTTCTTTTTTTGTTAATAAAAAATAATGAAACAATCTTCTTATAAATTATTTGCACAACTAATTTGGGTAACTATTTTTTGTAACGGGTGTATTAGGGGTGCTATGGGGTCCAATCCTCATCCTTTCCTATGTGCAATTGGATCCGAACTCATCTTGGTTCCAAAGACCAATTTTTTAAATGGTTTTCCAATTTTATCCTAATTAAATAAAATTAGTGGCGACTCTACTCTTTATTCTTAAAATATATTTTTTACATCGTCCTTGCTGCAATTTTTGGCCGCGACACTATGTAAAGGAATATAAATATTTCGTGATAGATCAAAAGGATTGTTCGGATTGTATTAGAAAGGATATATCAATAAGGTATTAGAAAGATTCATAATGAAAAAAAATGCTCTGTAGGGATTGTTCCAATTCAGAAAGGGGATAAATTTAGTGAAATGCAATGTCCTAGAAATGTTTTGGAATGAAAGCAAATGGATTCTATTCCCTATGCATTAGTGTTGGGAGTTTCATGTATGTTCAGACATGCACTGGTTCTAGGGGTGGGCAACATTTGCTGAACCGACCCGAACCCGATTTAACCGCCAAACCCATCAGCTGAACGGGCGGGTCGCATCGGGCTCACGGGTCATCGGGTCCGTAACTCGGATTCAATTGGGTGTGGTCGGGCGGGTGCGGGTTGAAAAAACTAGACCCATCAGTACCCTTACCCGACCGACCATGGTATTTCAAATTCTTGTTTTTATTATTTATACACTCCAGTGACCATGTCCTTTCAGTTCAGAGTTCAAAGTTCAGACTCTCTTTCTACTCTGCATTGCATTGGGAAGATAAAAAGGAGGGCCTACTTATCACTTAATTGAATTAATTGAGCACGTCCCTTCAGTCTCTCTTTCTTCCAGCATTGGTAAGATAAAAAGTTTTCTTTTCACAAGGCAACTAGCTGTCAAGCATTGAAACCAAATTTTGAATTACTCTCATGAAGCATTCAAGAAGAGCAAAACTCGGTTACCACTTCCCTAGAGTCCAAACTCATTGTCTCATTCTTCTCCCCAAACTCAGTCGTCTCCTCCTCTCCCTCCCCTAACCGGTAGCCGCCGCGTCTCTCCGTTTCCTTTCATCACCGTCGCAGCTTCCTCTTCGCCGCTGCGTCTTCACTCCCGCTTGCCTCGCCGCTCCTCGCCACGATGATCGAGCATTTGAGCTCCTTCCACTCATCGTCGGAGCTCGGGCTTCCCTTTGCTGCCCCTCAGATCGTCTTCTCCAGAACAGCGTCGCACGCCTCCCTCAAACATGCCACCTCACCGCCCTTCTGATCTGCCACCACGCCGCCGACACACGAAATGGAAGAAGATCTCCGACCCATTTACATATTTGCATGAGATCTGAGTTCGAAGAAGCTTCCTATGCTTCAACAGTTCAACGAAGAGGAGGTGTTTTGTTGAAAGTCTGTAACTTTTTGTTAAAAAATTGTTACTTTTGTAATTTTGTTGTTAAAAGTTTAAAACTTTATTTAGGGTTTGTTTCTAGTTCTCTTCTCTTCTTGAAGCTTCTGCCTTCTACCCCAGTTCTGTTTACTTTTACCTTTTCTTTTCCTTTTTTTTAATCAAAACCGTGGCTAACCGCCCGCCGACCCGACGAACCACCGACCCACCTAATCCGAAGGCAGAAACGGTCGGCATTGGGCCAGGTATTATCATCATCGATTTTCTTTGGGTTGGGTTTTTTTGGCCCGAAACCGATCGAACCCGCCCGGTGCTCAGCCCTAACTGGTTCGGATATCAGTTTTGCTGTTGGAATGTTAGGCCGATATCAAAGTAATCCCGGAATGGATAACTAGAAAGCTGCAAAAAAAGGTTCTTAGGTACTTATAAGGCACCAAAGATTACATGCTCACGTATAGAAGGTCATATCACCTTGAAGTGGTTTGGCTACTCGGGTTCATACTATGCTGGGTGTGTGGACTCAAGAAAATCCACATTTGGGTATATTTTTCTTTTGGCCAGAGTAATGTCATGCAAGAGTGGAAAACAGTCTATGGTTGCTACTTCTAGTATGAAGGCAGAATTTAGGGCGTGCTTTAAGGCCACAGTTCAAGCATTGTGGCTGCGGAACTTTACCTTGAGGCTTGGTATTGTCGAGAGTATAGCTAGGCCGCTGAGGTTTTATTGTGATAATTCTGTAATTGTCTTCTTCTCTAAGAATGACAGGTATTCAGGGTGCAAAGGACTTGTCAGTCAAAGAAGAAGTGCAGAAATAGAAAGTGTCAATTGAGCATATTGGTACAGATTTAATGATAGCGGATCCATTAACCAAAGGGTTGCCACACACAACATTCATCGGCCATGTTGAAAGAAGGGACGTTATCGATAAGTCCTTGCTAACATTATAGTGTGATGTATGTATATACATGTACGGTTGTAATGCTCGTATTGTATGACGTACACTTTCAATTAAAGATATGTTTCTGCTTTGTTTCTTGTCATCCATGTTATAGGGCATACTTGTATTGTTTTGGTGTGATAACATAACATGTCTTTGAAAAGATGTTAAAGACACAAATTAAAATTGTTTGAGTTGAGTTGATTTGTGATACATGGAAGGACTCAAGTTGTTGGATAACTTGTCACCGCCATGATCCAGTCATTTCAATTCAATTAAAGATGATGATTTGAGAGTTTCAATGTATGATGTAAAATTTTGGTTTATTGTTGAATCTTCAAGTTGTCACATGGGCCAAGTAGGAGATTGTTTGATTATTTTTAATAGTCTACTATTAGTGGCCCATGTAACTAATAGGCTAGCTTTAAATAAAAGATGACCCGATGTGATGGTTGTTTGGTCTAATGGTAATTAAAGTTAGTGGGGGTTAATTTTGAAATTCAAAATTAAATCCCTCCTCTCTCCCTTCATAAAAGAAACTAGTTATATACTAAATGGTAACAAAAAAGAAGTGGGTATAAGAAAAC
The DNA here is from genome assembly GCA_030762895.1 of Sophora flavescens. Taxonomy (NCBI): domain Eukaryota; kingdom Viridiplantae; phylum Streptophyta; class Magnoliopsida; order Fabales; family Fabaceae; genus Sophora; species Sophora flavescens. The sequence continues at coordinate 87,545,467 of CM061069.1, read as the reverse complement.
AAATCAGTTTTCTGACCAACCAAGGGGAGTTTGCCTCCCTTGTCTTCACCATCAAAGATACACTAACCGAAAGGAAGAGAGGGGAGGAATCTTCAAGAATCAAAGAATCAAAAGGTCTATGGATGCAAGTAATTCTATGTGACTCATCCTACTTATTTTTTCATACAGATTCCAAGGCAGCTGAGTAGTTGGCTGCTGACAGCTCCAGATCGTTCAGACAATGTTGCTCTTTTTGGTAGGACCATTTTGTTGGGGGCCCTTTGAAGTATATATTTTAAGATTCTTTACACTCTTGTAGCTATAAGAACTAGTACTAAATTCTTTTGAGTTGTATTATTGGTTCAGAATACCAAACTTGATGTATTTTGTGTGATTGGAACTTCTGGAATGATAATGTAAATATTCCAGCATGTGGTTTTTGTTTTGGAATGTTGGAATTACAAAGGAGACTCTGTCGAAATTTTAGTAAAAAGTCTAATTTTTTTGTCAAGTATGTTTTTGAATTAATAGGCTTGTCATGCTAGGAATGTAAGTCTGTGCACCGTTTACGGTTTGGGTTTTTAGGTCATGACGCTCTTATATCTGTTTGCTTCCTAAACTGATTTTGAAAAGAATTTTCAAAAAATTAAGAAATACAATTCAACACCTCTTGTGTTTCCCTTTGTCAATTTCAAATAAATTATCTTAAAATCATTTAGTCAATTATTGAAATAATCAACTTTTACTATTCATAGTTTATAATTATTGTGGCTACAATTTCTTCAATATTTTTTCTTCTTGTTCTTTTGATCACTTATTGCTTATGCTTGACTGAAACTTATGTCAACATACGAATACAATTCTATTGGCATGCAGTGAGCTTTATAATAGCTATGAAAAAGCAACCAAAAAGCCACCCTGCTTCCTGAATGTATTGTGCGAAGATGAAACAAAGCTTGTGCTAATGTCCTTATTATACAAATTACAATGTACTAATGACCACTGTTTCACCGCAATCAGGGTCGACATTGCTTGGACAGGACCTGATTCAAAGACAAATGCTGGAGAGCGCACCAACGACCTCAGAGGTTGTAACATGAAAATCTTGATAAACAATGTCAACTTCTCTCACTTTGCAATCACCTTGGAGCTCAAACGTGAGTAGCCCATTGCTAGCATCATGTGTGAATCCCACCTTTGCTTTGTCAATAACACAACAGCTCGGTTTGGTGTTGGAATACGCTCCAAAACGACCACATCCTCGTACTTGGATTTTCACAACACATTTACTTTGGTATATGTAGCTCCCAACAACAGCTTCAGTTGCTCCTCCTGAGTTGAACATGTCGATCAAACCAACTGGAGCAAATTCTAGCCTTGGACCAAAAACCTGAAAATGTAGCACACATATAATAAAATAAGAGATATATTATTCATAATTCAATACATTTGTTTATATTTTTCCTCTCATCCCATCATATCAGAAGATAAAAATAAATGGGACACCATACGATGTGACAAAATAAACTTTTTGAATGAATCACCATTTTGATTCCTGAAATTGTAGGATGATGGCAAGTTAGTCCCTCACGTTAAGAAATAGACAAAAATATCCCCAAATTTGAACAATTTGGTGACAATTTTCAATTTGGGGACCATAACTTAATGAACGTTTTTTTTTAATTTGAGGAACATTTTTGCTTATTTCTTAATGTGAAAGACCAACTTGTCACCACCCTACAATTTCAGAGACAAAAATGGTAATTTACTCAAAACTTTTTTTTTCCCCCCAAAAACTAACTAGTAAAACGAGTCCCCGGACATAATTATCGGGTACATAATACAGATATGGATATGTGATTCATTTGAGTATGTGGCTCGTCATATTTTATAGTATTATTACAAGATTCTCTATAAGGTTAATTCGGTATGCGATATGTGGTAGACAATGTTGATATAAGTGAACCCGGTAATTATGTTGACAATAGGTACCAAAATAAATGTCTCAATTCAAAACTTACCCTAATGGGAGAAATGGTGAAGACCTCCCATTTTAGAACTCCCAAGGAAACTTCAATTTTTCTCCCTTTGGTCAGTTTATAAAGTTTTCCTGCAATGGTTGAATTTGTATTATTAACTACAATACATGACAAGCTGGTTGTACATATAAGTTAGAGCCACCAATGAATTGCTGTGAGAGTTAATTAACCTGAATTGAAGGCATAAATTGTAGAGTCTCCATTCTAATCATCACCAGCAACCTCCTGAAGTGAATCAACATCTGCTGTACTAATTGAACCTGTAAGGGTTAAAGAGTCTAATAGGATCAATGTAGCACCATGTGTTGGAGGCCATTTCCCAGCTCTTTGGCAATTGAAAATGCCAATTATCCCAGATGGCTTGTTTAAGTTCCAAATTTTGAGTAGACTACAAGAACCAAAGCAAAGTACACATATAATTAGTGAGGGCAATATGTTAACAATTTTTATTTTTATGGAAGTGGTTTAAGGTCCCGTTTGAATAAATAGCTTATTTAAGTGCTTATATAGGAATGACTTATGTGAAAAGTTTTTATGACATGAGCTCCTTTCAAATTAAGTTATTTAGTGTTTGGATACAAACTCGAAAAAGCGCTTTTAGAATCTATAAAATATGCAAAACAATCATCTGTAAAAACTTTGACACAAGGTTTTTCAATTAGTCAAAAAATTGACTTATCAAAATAAGCTAAAAACAATTTTTTGAAGTCGATAAGTGTTAGGACCAAGTTAGACCGTCAAATTATAGGAGGAAGTGGCCTATAGGTTTATTATAGAAAGAGGAAAAGGTCAAAACTGAAATGAGAAGGAGTCAAAGTTGTAACAGATTAGTAGTAGGAAAGGGTCAAAGTTGTAACAGTTTAGCAGAAGGTTAGAAGAGTTAGTTAGTCAGTTAGTAGGAAAGGGTCAAAGTTCTAACAGTTTAGGAGAAGGTTGTGAGAGCTATGATGAGTATGATTTCACTGCATATTTCATGTACATTTTTGCATGCATTTTCATATAGTTTAGGCATATTTAGTTTGATTTTGTTAGTTTTTACCTTGGAACGGGTAAGGCGGTCTTGTGGTGTTGTTTCGCAGAAATTGCGGGTAAAATGCTCAAGATTGACCATGATGAAGCTTGGATGAAGATAGAGCTTGAAAAGTGAAGAAAATGAGCCAAGCAGAGCCCATCACGGCCCTGATCAAGCAAAGCTGGAAATAAAGAAGGCAAAAGTCAGAGCTGGTCACGGCCTGGCCGTGATGCCCATCACGGCCGTGACATGAACATCTGTTGTACTAATTGAACCTGTAAGGGTTAAAGAGTCTAATAGGATCAATGTAGCACCATGTGTTGGAGGCCATTTCCCAGCTCTTTGGCAATTGAAAATGCCAATTATCCCAGATGGCTTGTTTAAGTTCCAAATTTTGAGTAGACTACAAGAACCAAAGCAAAGTACACATATAATTAGTGAGGGCAATATGTTAACAATTTTTATTTTTATGGAAGTGGTTTAAGGTCCCGTTTGAATAAATAGCTTATTTAAGTGCTTATATAGGAATGACTTATGTGAGAAGCTTTTATGACATGAGCTCCTTTCAAATTAAGTTATTTAGTGTTTGGATACAAACTCGAAAAAGCGCTTTTAGAATCTATAAAATATGCAAAACAATCATCTGTAAAAACTTTGACACAAGGTTTTTCAATTAGTCAAAAAATTGACTTATCAAAATAAGCTAAAAACAATTTTTTGAAGTCGATAAGTGTTAGGACCAAGTTATACCGTCAAATTATAGGAGGAAGTGGCCTATAGGTTTATTATAGAAAGAGGAATATGTCAAAACTGAAATGAGAAGGAGTCAAAGTTGTAACAGATTAGTAGTAGGAAAGGGTCAAAGTTGTAACAGTTTAGCAGAAGGTTAGAAGAGTTAGTTAGTCAGTTAGTAGGAAAGGGTCAAAGTTGTAACAGTTTAGGAGAAGGTTGTGAGAGCTATGATGAGTGTGATTTCACTGCATATTTCATGTACATTTTTGCATGCATTTTCATATAGTTTAGGCATATTTAGTTTGATTTTGTTAGTTTTTACCTTGGAACGGGTAAGGCGGTCTTGTTGTGTTGTTTCGTAGAAATTACGGGTAAAATGCTCAAGATTGACCATGATGGAGCTTGGATGAAGATAGAGCTTGAAAATTGAAGAAAATGAGCCAAGCAGAGCCCATCACGACCCTGATCAAGCAAAGTTGGAAATAAAGAAGGCAAAAGTCAGAGCTGGTCACGGCCTGGCCGTGATGCCCATCACGGCCGTGACATGAATCCTCAACAGCCAGAACTGATCACGGCCTAACCGTGATGAGTGTCACGGCCGTGATAGACAAAAATTTGAAAGCGCGCCCAAGGCAGAACACGTCATGGCCTGGCCATCACTATTCCTAATCTATAAATACGAATCTGGGCAGAACAAAAAGAAGCTCTGGGGACTTTGATCAGACCTGGAACCCTAGGAGCACTTTTACCCTAGGAAGACTTGGAGGCTGCGGCTGGGGGAAGGATCTAACCCTAAAAAAGTGGTTTTTCTCTGCTCTTGGATTGGAAGAAGATTGGAGGATTCTTCATGGAGTTTTCTTCATCCCTTCTCTCTTTCTCTTTTGTAATTTCTATTATCATGAGTAGCTAAATTACCTTTTTGTTGGGATTAGATGTAGCCAATCTGAACCTCATCTATTTGCTTTGATTGATTAATCTATGTTTATGCCTTCGTATTAGTGTTGAATTCCTATGCTTAATGCTTTTTGTGGTTTGGCCACCCATGAATTGATTGTGAGATTTGATTTGCAATGGGGACGTTCTTATCAATTCTTAATCTGGAATTAATAACCTATTAAACCTTGAATCTAGGAATGGATTTTGGTTTATTAGTAATCGTGTAATCCCTACTCTTAATGCAAATTCACTAATTAGGCCACCTAAGGAATTAGGGTTTAATTAGGGGATTTAGGCTCTTGTTATCTATGGAATTAGGGCTTGAGTAATCATGTGGGTTGATTTTAATAATTGAAGTATAAACTGGATTGGTGGTTGTTGTGACGCCAGCAAGTGTACCGGGTCGTCGCAAGTAATAAAATAAACACGGTAAGTAATTACCGAGGTCGAACTCAGGGATTGGGCTACCAATTCTACTAATCCGCGGGAAATCAGATACGTTTGGTCAAGTTATAGAAGGTGGTTGAGAGAGAGAATAAGAGGATCGATATTCAATTAACAAATCTAATAAAATAATTAACTAAAAATCTGAAATTAAAGTATCCAAGGTCTCAATTCCACCTACCCAATCATGTATAGTACCCAAGTGATGATGAATTCCTCCCTAAGTTCAATTACAATGTCAACCGGGACCCCCAAATTCTCCTATATCCACTGTCGTGCTCAATAGGACGTATTCGACGATTGGATTAATTACTTACTAGGTCTCATAATCCTAATCTCGAATTTGATTAATTCTTGTTCCCTATAAGGTTGCACTAATCTCCTAAATCCATTGTCGTGCTCATTATTCGATTAGTGATTCCAATCCAAGTTCTAAAACGTGAATCGCCGATCGGCCTCAAACACGTTTAACTAGTTAATCACGCAACACATATGATCAACACAATCAAATCAGAATTGGAAAACATGTTATTGAGAGAAGGGGAGAAAATCATACATCACATGAACGCTATACCGCCATGGGCGGCTACATTGATCCCTCGGACGAGGGGATTAGTTCCTCATGCTCATAGACAAACAATCGGACTTAACCACCATCGTAAAATAAAAAGAAAAGAGGAGACGCAACTCCAAAGAGAAACAAGGATTCGTAACTACTGATCTAAAACAAGTGGAAAAACCTCCTCCTCAAATCTGATCTGAAGCAGCCTTTAAATAAGGATTCTGTTTCTCGCCCTCTCGCGGGGCGAGCTTACTCTCGCGACGCGAATATTACTTTAGGCACGCTTTTAAGTTTGGATTCTCGCGAGGCGAGCTTGTATTCGCGGGGCGAGTCTTCCAACTTCAATCTGTCACAGCCGTGACCTTCATCATGGCTAGGACGTGATGATCTCTGTCTTCCAGGGTCTTCAAACTCTCGCGAGGCGATCTGACCCTCGCGGGGCGAGATTCAATTCTAGGCTGTGACCTTCATCACGGCTAGGCCGTGATGGTCTCTGACTTCCAGGTCTTCATGATTCGCGAGGCGATAATCCTGTTCGCGGGGCGAACCAGAGTGATGACTTGTTCTTTGCTATCTGATGTTCAGGCTCGCGAGGCGAGCATACACTCGCGAGGCGAGTATCTCCAGAAGTGCTTTTTCCACTGCTTCTTGACCTTCCTTGACTCTCGGAGCTTCACTTATTGACCTGAAAACACCAAAAGCAACCAAAAGCATAATTCTATCCAAAATAAGCTAAAAACTACACAAAAGACACAAAACGAGTCAAAGTCCAACTTAGGAACAAAACAAGGCAAATTTGGGCGAAAACGAGAGTGAACTCGACTGATTGGCACATAAACCCTAGTTCATCTAGTCATAAAACTAGATAAGCCAGAGGCTTATCAAAACACCTCAAACTTAAACCTTGCTTGTCCCCAAGCAAGTTAAAACTCAAAAAGGACTCAAGACTTGGCAAGCCTAAAGGAATCAATCGATTTCGCACAAATTTCATGCAATCAAAACAGTTTTTCTCCAATGATCTCCCCTACATCAGCGTAATCCCCACATTCATTTACTTTAAACAATTGAGAACTTCATCATTCATGCAATCATTAATCTAAGTTGAGGATCAAAGTCACATACAAAAGGAAGATCACCAATTTCAAACAATTGCCTTCCTCACAAGGGTATGTAAAATTTCACTCATTCGCTCAAATTCGTCTCGGCTATCAACTTTTCACTCAACTTCACATTCCAAGAGCACTTCCCATGAATTTGATTTTTATCTCAAAAATGGTTCCCACAAAAATATGCATGCAACATCAGAAGGTCTTTTAAAGGTTGTAATGGGGCCTGGCTGAGGGTAGGATATTCAAGGATACCAGGCTTAAGTCCCTAGGAACTAAGAGAGCATGAGCAATTGACACATATTCAACTCAAATTCCTTTTTCCATTTTTCTTTTTGCCTCGGGTGACTACGCCTTTTCCTTGCTAATCTTTTTGTTCTGCCCCTTTTCCTTTGGCAAATATTTTTCTTTTTCTTTTTTCTTTTTCTTTTTTTTTCTTTTTTTTTTCTTTTTGCCTTGGGTTTCAACCTTTATTTTTCTTTTTCTCACCCCAAAATGACATATCTCCTTGTAGCCACCCCAAACTTAGTTTCTCACAACCATTCTCTTGCTACGCTTCCATGCTCTCCTAATCCTGAGATTGGGTTAACATGGTTTTTCAGGTTTTCGACTTGTAATATAGGGTCATCAAGAAACAATAGGTCAAATAGGCTCAATGTGGCTAACTAGGGAACATGCATTCGGGATGGTTCATTTTAGGCCAAGTAGTTATTCAAAGAAAATTGCCTAAATCATTTGATGCAACACATAAACATGCAAACCATATAGAGATTCAAGCAAATTCGGGAAAGTGCAACTTAACAGTGATTCATACAATCAAAAACAAAGTTGGAGGCTCAAATCCTCACCTGGACATTTTGCAAATTGTTTGACCGAGATACGATTCCTAGTGTGTGCACCCCCTCACCCCAAACTTATCATAAATCAAGTAATCACAACAAAATTCTCAAAGTTCAATTTTCAATTTTTCACATGGGGATCAATTTTCTATTTTCAGAACCTAGGGGGAAATCATCGATGGTCAAAATAATTCATGCAATCAATCTATGCTCAATTTAATCAAGACCCAACAAGCTTGCCAACACGACATTCATACACAAAAACTCTTGATCTTCTCAAATTATTCAAGAGCGACAAACAAAAACAAAAATAAAAACAAAAACAAAACAAAAGTTAGGAGAGGAGAGGGATACCTAGCTTGGGTTGCCTCCCAAGTAGCGCTTGTTTAACGTCCCGAGCCTGACTTATTAAGAAGCATCCACCTGGATCCCATAGCCTGTGGTACAAGGGCCAAGAGATGCTCGTCATGTGAGGTCTTCCACCCGGATCCCATGGTTTGTGAAGTGGCCCTTGCAGCAGCAATACGACTCTATTCATTATTCCACCCGGCCTATTTGTGAAAACTCCATTGACCTCTATAATTATGAACTCACTTCCTCGCGGGTCAAATGGTGTCTTCACGAGGAAGTGTGCCAGACAAGTGGGAGGGTCTAACTTACCGGTGTCCACACATGCATGCAAGCCAACATATTTATTTAACGCATCAAAATCAGGTTGCTTGGCAAGCATGGTGAAGTCCTCTACCACTTTATCTTCATTTTGATCTCTACCCCCTTGCTCCGGTGCCTTGTCACTTGTCAACTCCTCTTCATTAGGTTGCTCTTCCTCAACATGTGGTTGTTCCGGGGCCATGTCACTTGTCAATTCCTCTTCCTTAGGTAGCTCTTCCTCAACATGTGGTAGTTCTTCCTCAACTTCCTGAGAACTAGTTGCATCCCAGTCAGATTCCCACACCCTATTGCTTCTAGTTGTTATGGCTTCGCATTGGTCCTTAGGGTTGTTCTTGGTATCACCTGGGAACGTGCCTGTTAGACGCTCATTTTGTTGCTCTACGAACTGACCCAACTTCTCTACTGCCGCATTCGCCTTCTCAAATGATGTGGCCATCTTATCAATTGCCGCACTTGTCTTATCAATTGCCGCATTTGTCCTCTCAAGAGCCAACTCCCAAGGTTGTTGTTGTTGGGCCATCTTATCAATTGCCGCACTTGTCTTATCAATTGCCGCATTTATCCTCTCAAGAGCCAACTCCCAAGGTTGTGGCTGCCAATTCTGTTGAGGTTGTGGCTGCCAGGCTAGACCACCGCCATCATTACTCCAAGTGAAATCCGGATGGTCTCTACTCATATAACCCCAATACTGATTCTGACTCTGATAGTTGTCCTGGGTCACGCTGTCATAGAAATTATGGCATGAGTCCACATATTCTTGAGAGTAGTAGAAAGGACAGCTCCAAGTGTCATGGTCCCCATTACAATATTCGCAACCCGGAAGCATTCCCTCGTGTACCTCGCATACAAAACAAGGCAAGACCAAGTGGAATCAAAGAAGTAGAGAGAGATAATATCAAATAAAATAAAAATAAAAAATAAAAATGAAAAGAAAAATAACTTAACCAAATAATCAAATTCCCTAAAATTAGGAAAATTGGTTGTGCCAATCCCCGGCAACGGCGCCAAAAACTTGTTGTGACGCCGGCAAGTGTACCGGGTCGTCGCAAGTAATAAAATAAACACGGTAAGTAATTACCGAGGTCGAACTCAGGGATTGGGCTACCAATTCTACTAATCCGCGGGAAATCAGATACGTTTGGTCAAGTTATAGAAGGTGGTCGAGAGAGAGAATAAGAGGATCGATATTCAATTAACAAATCTAATAAAATAATTAACTAAAAATCTGAAATTAAAGTATCCAAGGTCTCAATTCCACCTACCCAATCATGTATAGTACCCAAGTGATGATGAATTCCTCCCTAAGTTCAATTACAATGTCAACCGGGACCCCCAAATTCTCCTATATCCACTGTCGTGCTCAATAGGACGTATTCGACGATTGGATTAATTACTTACTAGGTCTCATAATCCTAATCTCGAATTTGATTAATTCTTGTTCCCTATAAGGTTGCACTAATCTCCTAAATCCACTGTCGTGCTCATTATTCGATTAGTGATTCCAATCCAAGTTCTAAAACGTGAATCGCCGATCGGCCTCAAACACGTTTAACTAGTTAATCACGCAACACATATGATCAACACAATCAAATCAGAATTGGAAAACATGTATTGAGAGAAGGGGAGAAAATCATACATCACATGAACGCTATACCGCCATGGGCGGCTACATTGATCCCTCGGACGAGGGGATTAGTTCCTCATGCTCATAGACAAACAATCGGACTTAACCACCATCGTAAAATAAAAAGAAAAGAGGAGACGCAGCTCCAAAGAGAAACAAGGATTCGTAACTACTGATCTAAAACAAGTGGAAAAACCTCCTCCTCAAATCTGATCTGAAGCAGCCTTTAAATAAGGATTCTGTTTCTCGCCCTCTCGCGGGGCGAGCTTACTCTCGCGACGCGAATATTACTTTAGGCGTGCTTTTAAGTTTGGATTCTCGCGAGGCGAGCTTGTATTCGCGGGGCGAGTCTTCCAACTTCAATCTGTCACAGCCGTGACCTTCATCACGGCTAGGACGTGATGATCTCTGTCTTCCAGGGTCTTCAAACTCTCGCGAGGCGATCTGACCCTCGCGGGGCGAGATTCAATTCTAGGCTGTGACCTTCATCACGGCTAGGCCGTGATGGTCTCTGACTTCCAGGTCTTCATGATTCGCGAGGCGATAATCCTGTTCGCGGGGCGAATCAGAGTGATGACTGTTGCTGCTTTATCTGATGTTCAGGCTCGCGAGGCGAGCATACACTCGCAAGGCGAGTATCTCCAGAAGTGCTTTTTCCACTGCTTCTTGACCTTCCTTGACTCCCGGAGCTTCACTTATTGACCTGAAAACACCAAAAGCAACCAAAAGCATAATTCTATCCAAAATAAGCTAAAAACTACACAAAAGACACAAAATGAGTCAAAGTCCAACTTAGGAACAAAACAAGGCAAATTTGGGCGAAAACGAGAGTGAACTCGACTGATTGGCACATAAACCCTAGTTCATCTAGTCATAAAACTAGATAAGCCCGAGGCTTATCAGTGGTCTTGGTATTACATGAGACTAAGGTTTGGTGAGGTTTAATCCCAACACCTCTTTTCGCATTCCAAGTGTTTGATAAAATTCCCAAAAGACCAAAAAAATATTTTACTGCTTTATTTTATGTTTTGATTTCTCTTCATACCATAGTTTAGTCTAGATAGTTGTTTGACTTGCGAATTGGTAATTGGCAACTAATCCTCATGGGAACGATATCGGTCTCACCACCATATTACTTGTACGACTAGGTATACTTGCCTAGATTTCATCTCAACAAGTTTTTGACGCCGTTGCCGGGGACTGTGTTTCAATATTAGCATACCCATTTCGATTACTAATTTAAGCACAATTGTATTTTTCTGTTTTACTAATCTGTTTCTGTTTGATGTCATCTAGTGCTAACAGTCTTGGTCTCTAGACTTTTGTGCATGCGAGGTACTATCCCAGCTGACCAACTTCTCTACGATCCTGAAATAGAAAGAACAGCTAGGGAGAATCGGAGGCAAGCAAGACAGCAGAAGTTATTAGAGCAACAAGAAGGAAAACAAGAGACATCCACTGCATAAGTTCATCAAGAACCACTCAAGATGGCAGGTAATGGTGAGGGTGCTCCACGAAGGACACTTGGGGACTATGCCAATACAAATGTCAATCGGCATGTCACTAGCATAGTGAGGCCTCCAGTGAATTGCAACAATTTTGAAATCAAGCCGGCTTTCTTGAATATGGTTTCACAAAATCAATTTGCCGGGATGGAGAAGGAGGATCCTAATAATCATGTCTCCAACTTCCTTGAGTTATGTGATACGATGAAGATAAATGGTGCTAGCGATGATGCAATTCGCCTAAGGTTTTTTCCTTTCTCTCTAAGAGATAGAGCCAAGTCTTGGCTCCAATCTCAACCAAGGGGGAGCATCACTACATGGGATGACTTAGAGGCTAAATTTCTTGCAAGATTCTTTCCCATCTCAAGATTTGTGAAGACACGGGGTGATATCATAAGCTTTGCTCAACAAGAGGGTGAGACTCTTCATGACACATGGGAAAGGTTCAAAGACTTGCTCCGAAGATGTCCAAATCATGGGTTTGATGATCTTGTCCAAATGCGAACATTTTGAAATGGATTGAGGCCGTCAACCAAGTTTATGTTGGATGCCTCAGCTGGAGGTTCCGTGAACACAAAGACACCGGAGGAAGCATTGACTTTGATAGAAGCTATGGCATCTAATGACTATTTGATGCATCATGATCGAGGTACCCCATCAAGAAAGGGAGTGTTGGAGTTAGACTCACAAACTGCACTTTTGGCTCAGAATAAGCTTATGACACAACAACTTGAGTCCATCACCAAGCAACTAGCTCAACTCCCACAACAACTCCAAACCATTCAAGGGACAACCATGCCACCTCAACAGGTAATGAGATGTGATTTTTGTGGAGGAGATCATGACAATGGAAATTGTGAGGCCACACCTAGTTCCCATGAGGAAGCTAATTATATGGGGAACTATGGGTGGCAAGGTAACAACCAATACTCCCACAATTACAACCAAGGGTGGAGGAATCAAGCAAGTTTTGGTTGGAAACAAGATGCCAGACAAGCAAGTAAGCCTCTTCCTACACAATCGCCTCAAGACCGGACTTCAATCTTGGAAAACACCCTCAATCAATTCATGCAAATGTCCACGTCAAACCAGAAAAACACTGATGCTTCCATAAAGAACTTGGAGATTCAAGTCGGGCAAATTGCAAAGCAACTAGCGGAACAATCTAGCAACAGTTTTTCAGGTAATACTCAAACAAATCCTAAAGAGCATTGTAAGGCTATTGTTTTGAGGAGTGGTAAAAGTCTTGAGGAAGTGAGTGGTGAGCCTTTGTTGAATAATGAGAGAGTTGCTGAAAAAACAGAGTTGAGTGCTGAAAAAAGAGAGAAAAATGAGGAGAAAGGCAAAGAGGTTGTAATAGAGGAAGAAGAAAAAGATAGGAGAGAAAAGTTAGTAGATGAAAATTCAATTTTGAGGAGGAGTAAAAGCCAGATTTTGAAAGATAGACAAGCCTCAAGAGATCCCTTCTTATGTAAAGTTGCCATATCCTCACTTAAGCAAGAAGGAGGAGAAGGTAGAGCAGTTTGCCAAATTTCTTGACATTTTCAAGCGGTTACAAATCAACATACCCTTTGCTGAAGCACTAGAGCAAATGCCAACCTATGCAAAGTTCATGAACGAGTTACTGAGGAAGAAAAGAAGGTTCAAAGAAGGTGAGACTGTTGCCTTGACAGAAGAATGTAGCACGATACTTCAAAGGAAGCTACCTCCAAAGCTTAAAGATCCTGGTAATTTTACAATCCCCTGCACAATTGGGAGTGTTGCTATTGGGAAGGCCTTGTGTGACTTGGGGGCGAGCATCAATTTGATGCCGCTTTCAATCTTGAACAAGCTTGGAGGTGGTGAAGTGAAACCAACAAGGATGGCATTGCAACTAGCCGATAGATCAATTAAGCGTCCTTATGGTATTCTGGAAGATGTTCTGGTTAAAGTGGACAAGTTTATCTTCCCAGCGGATTTTGTGATATTAGACATGGAGGAGGATGCCGAAGTTCCACTTATATTGGGGAGACCTTTTCTAGCAACTGGTCGTGCTTTGATAGATGTACAAAAAGGCCAACTTCAACTAGTGCAAGATGAAGAGGTTACTTTCAACGTATTTGAAGCTATGCATCACCCGAGTGATGAAGAGAATTGTTTCCGCATGGACATTGTGAATGTAGTGGCTAAGGAGGTCTTTGCACATCAGCACCATTCCTCTACTCTTGATAAGGTAATATTGAACTCTATTGAAAATCTTGATGAGGAAGAGGAGAAGGAAATAGAAGAGTGTTTGTGTGATTTGGAAGCTCAACCCAAGCAACTTGCTGTCAATACTAAGAAAGAAGAGCTCAAAAAGGATGAAGTCCAAGAGAAGCTTAAGTTAGAGCTTAAACCTCTACCTCCCCACTTGAAATATGTATTTCTTGGTGAGAATGATGAAAATCCTGTCATAATGAGCAATGTATTGTCCAAATTGGAAGAGGAGAAGCTTGTAAGGGTGCTTCGAGAGCATAAAACAGCTATTGGATGGTCCATCTCATATTTGAAAGGTATTAGCCCTATATTTTGTATGCACAAGATCATGATGGAGGCTGAATTTAAACCGGTGGTCCAACCGCAAAGGAGGCTCAATCCTACAATGAAAGAAGTGGTAAGGAAGGAGGTGCTGAAACTCCTTGAAGCCAGAATGATCTATCTGATTTCCGATAGTGCTTGGGTGAGTCCGGTACAAGTGGTTCCCAAGAAAGGTGCCATGACCGTCATGAACAACGAGAAGAATGAGTTGATCCCAACTAGAACGGTCACCGGTTGGCGAGCGGTATAGATTACCGGAAGTTAAATCAAGCTACTAGGAAAGATCACTTCCCACTTCCATTCATGGACCAAATGTTGGAGAGGTTGGCTGGGCAAGCTTATTATTGTTTCTTGGATGGTTATTCGGGTTATAACCAAATTGCGGTTAACCCGGAAGACCAAGAGAAAACTGCCTTTACATGTCCTTTTGGAGTTTTTGCCTATCGGAAGATGCCTTTCGGTCTTTGTAATGCGCCTGCGACATTTCAAAGGTGCATGCTTTCCATTTTCTCTGATATGGTAGAAAAATGTATTGAAGTTTTTATGGATGATTTTTCTGTTTTCGGTTCCTCTTATGATAATTGTTTGTCTAACCTTGCTGCTGTGTTAAAGAGGTGCATGGACACCAATTTAGTCTTAAATTGGGAGAAGTGTCATTTTATGGTGCAGGAAGGCATTGTGCTTGGGCATAAGATTTCAGCTAAGGGGATCGAAGTAGATAAATCCAAGATTGATGTAATTGAGAAACTACCTCCACCAGTGAATGTCAAGGGTGTGAAGAGTTTTCTTGGGCATGCAGGCTTTTACCAGCGGTTCATCAAAGACTTCTCAAAGATAGCCAAGCCGTTGTGTATCCTTTTGAACAAGGACACACCATTTGTGTTTGATACTGCTTGTCTTACTTCTTTTCAGATTTTGAAAGACAAGTTGATCACCGCTCCCATTCTTGTTGCACCCAACTGGGAGTCATCATTTGAATTAATGTGTGATGCCAGTGACTACGCAGTTGCGGCAGTTTTGGGACAGCGGAGGGAAAAGTTTTTCCATGCCATTCACTATGCTAGCAAGGTTCTCAATGAGAACCAAATAAATTATGCAACAACTGAAAAAGAGTTACTAGCCATAGTGTTTGCATTGGAAAAATTTCGTTCATACTTAATTGGGTCACAAGTCACTGTTTTTACTGATCATGCTGCAATTAAATATTTGTTGACTAAGTTAGATTCAAAACCAAGACTCATAAGGTGGATTCTATTGTTGCAGGAATTTGACTTAGTCATTAAGGACAAAAAGGGCAGCGGAAATGTGGTGGCTGACCACTTATCTCGGCTGGTGAATGAAGAGGTTACTGCAAAAGAAAAGGACATTCGGGATGAGTTCCCTGATGAGACTTTATTTCTAGTGCATGAAAGACCATGGTTTGCTGACATGGCAAATTTCAAGGCAGCCAACATTGTTCCAGAGCACCTCACTTGGCAGCAAAAGAAAAAATTCTTCCGGGACGCCAACCATTTCATGTGGGATGATCCATTTCTGTTCAAGGTTGGACCGGATGGCTTATGGAGGAGGTGTGTTATTCAAGAGGAAGCGAGGAGTATTTTGTGGCATTGCCATAACTCTCCATATGGTGGACACTACAATGGGGATAGGACAGCTGCAAAGGTCCTCCAATCTGGGCTCTTTTGGCCCTCAATCTTCAAGGACTCTTACAATCATGTGAAGAGTTGTGACAAGTGCCAAAGGACCGGGAACATATCTAAAAGGGATGAGATGCCACTGGAAAACATATTGGAGGTTGAAGTATTTGATTGCTGGGGCATAGATTTTATGGGTCCACTTCCACCTTCATTCTCCAATCAATATATCTTGGTGGCGGTGGACTATGTTTCTAAATGGGTGGAGGCCATTGCAACATTGAAGAATTATGCACAAACAGTGATTAAGTTCATCAAGAAGAACATTTTTGCCCGGTTCGGTGTCCCAAGAGTCCTCATAAGTGATGGGGGATCTCACTTCTGCAACTCACAACTGAAAAATGTGTTGACCAAGTATGATGTGAGGCATAAGGTGGCATCCCCATATCATCCGCAAACAAATGGGCAAGCGGAGGTCTCTAACCGGGAGATTAAGAGAATTCTGGAAAAAACTGTGGCCGCTTCAAGAAAAGATTGGGCAAAGAAGCTTGACGATGTCTTATGGGCTTACCGGACTGCATTAAAAACCTCAGTGGGGTTATCTCCGTTTCAGATGGTCTATGGGAAGACATGTCATCTACCCGTAGAGTTGGAGCATCGAGCCTTTTGGGCATTGAAGTTCTTGAATTTTGATGCCAATTTGCAGGGTGAGAAAAGAGTCAATCAGCTGCACGAATTAGAGGAGATGCGCCTCAATGCATATGAGAATGCAGCCATTTACAAGCAGCGAGTCAAGACTTATCATGATAAGAAGATCGTGATGAAAGAATTTTAGTCGGGACAACAAGTTTTATTATTCAATTCCCGGCTGAGATTGTTTCCGGGCAAGTTGAAGTCTAAGTGGTCGGGACCGTTGATAAGCCTCTGGCTCATCTAGTTTTATAGCTAGTATGACCAGGGTTTTGTGCAAATTATATCGTATTTTCACCCAAATTAGATTAGATTGTCCTCAAGCAAGGTTTTGAGTCTCTAGAGTAGTTTTAAGTTAATTTAGCTAGTTTTAAGTCAAAATAATAAACTTATGGTTATTTCCTTACTTTCAGGTTAAGTAGAAGCTGAGAAAATAAAGATCAGGGGATTCGCCCCGCGAAGGATACGCTCGCCACGCGACCCAGAAGCCTGACTGTTCCAAGAAATTGTTAAGTCTCTGGTTCGCCTCACGAAGAAGGTCTCGCCCCGCGAGTCTTGCAAACCTGAAAAAGTCAGAGACGATCACGGCTTGCCCGTGTTGAAGGTCGTGGCCGTGGCAGTTTTGAAGCTGACGAGTCTCGCCTCGTGAGCATCCATCCGCCTCGCGAATCTGGAAGTCAGAGAGCATCACGGTTAGGCCCTGATGGCCATAACGGGCGTAAAGGGAAAACTCTTCATATCCTCGCCTCGCGAGCAAGCACTTCGCCTCGCGAGAATGCCAAAGGTTGCTGACTGTTCATGAAATTCGCCTCGCGAGCCATCTGAATTCTGAATTTGTATATAAGGCTGTTCTGAACATTTTGTAAAAACTTTTGCTTCTCCAATTTTCTGATATACATTTTTCTCTGTGATTTCGTTTTTGCCATGGAGAACTAAGTCCTAGGATTAGTCTACTGTTTGAGGATCCTATATACTTGAGGTTATGTAAATCCCTATTTTAATTGCTTTTCCCTTTTCAATACCATATTATGCAATTCTGTTTGTTATTTCAGGAGTGTGTAGTATTGTATTGATTTGTTTCAGTGATGTTATTTTCCTATACATAATCGCGTTTGTTAATTCGCGTGTGTTCATTCATGATCGTTTGATCATGAGAGCTTAATCCCGTTTGTTATTTCGGGAATAGGAATTTGCATCCATAGTAGCAATTACGTTGTTAGTTGTTACTGTAACTGAAAGGGGATTAGAATCTGTTTAGGGCTTGGGATTACATTAACCAAGGATAGTTGGGAATTCTTGACAGTAGATTAATCGTTGTTTGATAATTGATAATCTCTTTTCAACTGCCTTGTTTTTGATTGCTCTGTTTTGTTTGTTTCTTATTTGCACTCCAATCCAAACCCCCCCCCAAAACTGATTTTTGTGAAAGGTAATATTCTCAGAGTCCTTGAGAGACGACATCCGAGTTGTCGCACTATACTACACTTTTAAACTCGCTCGTCCTTTTTGGCGCGTGCGCGACAGCGTGACCAAAAATTGGCGCCGTTGCCGGGGACTCTGAGTTGTTATTTTTCGCAATTTGTTTTTATTTTATTTTCTTTTCTTTCTTTTATTTTCTGTTCTGTTTTGAATTGGTCTGGCTACTAGGTCTCATTGCCCTGAACTGTGTGATTTTGACCCGGAAATTGAAAGAACATTGCACACACTCCGTAAGGAATTTCGGGCTAGCACTAGTAGTGATCCTAATTTTAAAACTGCTTTTGAAAACATGGGAGACCAGAGGACATTAAGGCAGCTTGCTGCCCCTGATGTCAACTATAATGGATTATGTATTTCTTATCCTGGTGCTGACACTCCTTTTGAACTGAAATCTGGTTTTATTCACCTGTTGCCCAAGTTTAATGGTCTTGCAGGTGAGGATCCACACAAGCACTTGAAAGAATTCCAAGTTGTATGCTCCACAACCTCGAGAGCAGAGGGAGTCACTGAGGACAGTATCAAGCTGAAGGCTTTTCCATTTTCACTCCAGGGAGCTGCAAAGGATTGGCTATTGTACCTTGAGCCTAACTCCATCACAACTTGGAATGATTTGAAGAGGGTGTTCCTAGAAAGGTATTTTCCTGCTTCAAGAGCTGCTTCCATGAGGAAAGAGATATGTGGCATCGAGCAAGGAACGAGTCACTAGTGGAATCTTCGGGAAAGGTTCAAACATTTGGTATCTAGTTGCCCCCAAAGATCAAATTTCCGAACAACTCCTGATCCAATACTTTTATGAAGGATTGTTGCCAATGGATAGGAATCTGTTGGATGCTTGCTAGTGGGGAGCATTAGTTGATAAGACCCAGTTTCTTTGCTAAGCAACTTATTGAGAATATGTCGTTGAATTCCCAGCAGTTTTCTACAAGAAGAAATTCAGTTGAGCCAAGAGGTGTGCATGAGATTCATAGTTCATCTTCTAACCAGGCCGCTCTTGAGAATAGATTGGATGAGCTGACTTCCTTTGTAAGACAATTGGCAATAGACAAGGTTCAGCTGGCAAAGTTATGTAGCATGTGCAATGCACCTGAGCACCCATTTGATCCATGCCCGATCCAGAGAGAAGAGTTTGTCAGTGAAGTACCTCAGGCTTATGCAGTGAACCCCTATAATCAAGGAGGCGATCGAAATCGGTACAGACATTCCAGACCTCTCTACTAATAGGTACCATCCTAGCTGGAGAAATCACCCTAATCTGCGGTATGGGAACTCTTCCCAACAACAGCCGATGGCACCTCAGAATCATCCTCCAGTGACCACTTCTGTACCTTCTGGACCATCATTAGAAGACTTGGTAAAGCAAATGGCTGCATCTAGTGTACAGTTTCAGCAATGACAGATGCTAGTATTCAAGATTTGAGGACACAGATTGGACAGTTGGCCACATCCATGAATAGCATACAACAAGGTCAAGGGACAAACCAGCTGCCTGCACAGCCAGTGATAAATCCTAATGCCTCCAACCCTAATGTGAGTGTCATCTCTCTGAGATCTGGAAAGGTTGTTGAGGCCACTTCTGGAAAGGATGAAGAAACTATGAAGGCTACTCCTGAGCCTACTATTGAGGTTACTCCTGAGCCTGTGGTTGAAGTTGAAACTGAGAGAGTGTATAGACCACCCATTCCATTCCCACACAGAATTCAGAAAAATTTGAAGATGGGTGGTGAAAATAAAGAGAAAGAGATTCTTGATGTTTTCAAAAAGGTAGCAGTTAATATTCCACTGTTGGATGTGATCAAGCAAGTGCCCAGATATGCCAAATTTCTGAAGGACCTATGCACTAACAAGAGGAAGATGAAGACTAATGAGAGGGTTGACTTGGGAATGAATGTCTCAGCGCTTATTCAGTCAAAGATAGAAAGAGTTGCTTCTATAGCCCCTACTCAAGCACTATCACAGAAGTGCAAGGATCCAGGCACCTTCACTATCCCATGCACTATTGGGGACAAGAAGTTTGAGAACTGCATGCTGGACTTGGGAGCATCAATCAATGTCATGCCTACCTCCATCTTTAATAACCTTGATCTGGGGCCATTGCAGTACACAGGTCTTACCATTCAGTTGGCTAATAGGACCAGTGCCCGACCCATGGGGATGGTAGAGGATGTCCTAGTGCAAGTTGATGATTTGATATTCCCTGCAGACTTCTATATCCTAGACATGGCAGGAGAGACTCAGTCCAGTAGATCACCCATAATCTTGGGGAGACCATTCATGATGACATCCAAGACCAAGATTGATGTTTATGATGGGACTATGTCTATGGAGTTTGGTGGTATTGTGGCCAAATTCAATATTTTTGATGCTATGAAGCACCCAGTAGAGGAGCACTCTGTATTCCACTTAGAGTTGCTGTCTGAGCTCATTGAGGACACTCATGATGACCTTATTTCTGGTTTTCCTGTTATTTCTGGTTTTGATGATGTATATACTTGTACTAACTGCACTAACACTAACCCATGTTCTGTTTGTTCTGAGTTTTTGGATTCAACCTTGCAGGGTGAGGATGATAGTGAAAGTGATAGTGAGAGTGAAGCTGTTTATTCAGCAGAAGTCCTTGACCCTATGGCTACTCCCAATGCACCATCCGTTGAGCGACCACCTTCTTTGGAACTCAAACCACTTCCCGAGAACCTAAAGTATGCCTACTTGGGGAGGGATGCAACATTGCCGAGTCATCATTTCCTCCAACCTCAACTACGATCGGGAAGCCAAGCTTTTAGAAGTTACGAGGAAGAACAAGAAGGCCATTGGGTGGACATTGGCCGATATTCCAGAAATTAGCCCCTCCGGATGCATGCACATAATTTCTTTGGAGGATGGGGCTAAGCTAGTCGAGCAGGCCCAAAGGCGACTTAACCCACTTGATTACGGATGTGGTAAAGAAAGAGGTGACTAAGCTTCTACAGTGGTATTATCTATCCCATCTCCGATAGTTCTTGGGTAGGTCCGGTTCAAGTTGTACCAAAGAAGTCTGGTCTAACAGGTAGTTAGGAATGAGAATAATGAACTTGTGCCTACTAGAGTCCAGAATAGCTGGAGAGTTTGTATAGACTATAGGAAGCTAAACCAGGCCACCGAAAGGATCATTTTCCTTTGCCGTTCATAGATCGGATGCTAGATCGGCTGGCTGGTCGGTCTCATTATTGTTTTCTAGATGGCTTTTCCGGTATTTCCAGATTCATATTGCCCCCGAGGATCGGGAAAAGACCACCTTCACGTGCCCCTTGGTACGTTTGCTTATAGGAGGATGCCTTTTGGCCTCTGTAATGCTCCTGGCACCTTTCAAAGATGCATGCTTAGTATTTTCTCTGATTTTATTGAAAATTGCATAGAGGTGTTTATGGATGATTTTACTGTGTATGGCTCCTCTTTTGATGCTTGTTTGCATAGTCTAGATCTAGTTCTTCAAAGATGCATTGATACTGATTTGATTCTGAATTATGAGAAATGTCATTTCATGGTAGAACAGGGGATAGTATTGGGTCATGTAATTTCCAAAGAGGGTATTTCTGTGGATCCTGCAAAAATAAATGTGATTTCTTCATTGCCTTACCCATCTTGCGTACGCGAGATTCGTTCCTTTCTTGGACATGCATGTTTCTACAGGCGCTTTATAAAGGACTTCAGCAAGATAGCACTGCCATTGTCAAATCTGCTGAAAAATGATACCTTGTTCCAGTTTGATGAAAAGTGTAAAGAGTCATTTGACTATCTGAAGAAGGCGTTGACTTCTACCCCTGTCATCCAGCCCCCAGATTGGACACTCCCGTTTGAACTGATGTGTGATGCTTCAAATTTTGTTGTGGGGGCAGTTCTGGCACAAAGGGTGGGCAAAGTTGCCCATGTAATTCACTATGCTTCTAGGACCCTAGATGCCGCACAGGAAAATTACACAACCACTGAGAAAGAGCTGCTAGCTATTGTATTTGCACTTGACAAGTTTAGGTCTTATTTGCTAGGTTCTAGGGTAACTGTTTTTACTGACCATGCAGCTTTGAAATATCTGTTGAAGAAGCCAGAAGCTAAGCCAAGACTGATCCGGTGGATGCTCTTGCTCCAGGAATTCAATGTGGAGATAAAGGATAAAAGTGGAGCTGAAAATCTGGTAGCAGATCATTTGAGTAGGATAGCAAGGGATGAGGATATTTTTCCCATCCAAGATGATTTCCCTGATGAGAGATTGTTACATATGTATGGGGTAACCCCCTGGTTTGCTGACATTATAAATTTTCTAGTTGCTGGTGTTGTTCCTGCAGGTACAAGTAGACAAAAGTTCCATAAGCTGAAGAGCGATGCAAAGTATTATGTGTGGGATGACCCCTATATGTGGAAGTTTTGCAGTGACCAGGTCATTCGGAGGTGTGTACCCGATCATGAGACGGAGTCCATCCTACATTTCTCACATGCCTCTCCAGTTGGAGGACACTTTGGACCTCAGAGGACAGCAAGGAAAGTCCTGGATTTTGGATTTTATTGGCCCACACTTTTTAGGGATTCATATGAGGTATATAAGAGTTGTAAGGAATGTCAAATAACAGGCCCGGCAATCACTCGTAGGAGTGAGATGCCCCAACAGCCCATGCTCTTTTGTGAAGTTTTTGATGTGTGGGGGATGGACTTCATGGGTCCTTTCCCTCCTTCTTTTGGTTTTGTATATATTTTGTTGGCTGTAGATTATGTTTCAAAGTGGGTGGAAGCAATCCCCACTAGGACTAACGATGCTCAGATTGTTTCCAAATTTGTTAGGTCCAACATTTTTTGCAGGTTTGGCATACCCAAGGCAATCATCAGTGACCAGGGCACACATTTTTGCAACAGAACCTTGGAGGCCTTACTCAGAAAATATGGGGTTGTACATAGAGTGTCTACTGCTTACCATCCCCAAACCAATGGCCAAGCTGAAATATCCAACAGGGAGATTAAGCAAATTT
Organism: Sophora flavescens; assembly: GCA_030762895.1. NCBI lineage: Eukaryota > Viridiplantae > Streptophyta > Magnoliopsida > Fabales > Fabaceae > Sophora > Sophora flavescens. The sequence goes on along the minus strand of CM061069.1, from coordinate 87,522,667 downwards.
TGGAGAAGATGGTGCAGCCTAATAGAAAGGAATGGAGCCGCCGTCTGGAAGACGCACTATGGGCACAAAGGATTGCTTTCAAGACCCCTATAGGAATGTCCCCATTTCGGCTAGTTTTTGAGATTACACGTGCAGGTACACACAAGCCCTTCAAGGTTAATGGGCAGAGGTTGAAGCCATTCCATGGTGTGGATGCTGTTGTTCCTATGGATGCCAATGTTGAGGAGCTATCTTTGGATGCTCCAACCTACACTGATGCTTGATCAGGGAGTTTCTTTTCCTTTCCCTCACTCTGATTGTAAAGTCTGTTGTTGTTCATTGGGGACAATGCATGTTTTAAGTGTGGGGGAGGGAACTAGTTGTAGTTTTTCTTTTCTTTGAATAAAGTTTTCTTTTCTTTGAATAAAGCTCCTGAATAATTTGAGAAGCTCAAGAGCATTTGTGTGTTGAGTCTTTTGTTGGCAAGTTTACTAGATTTTGATTGATGTTGCACAGATTGCTTGCATGATTGATATGTAATGATTTCCCCTAGGCTGAAAAATTTTTGTTTTTGAAAAGTGATTCCCATGTGAAATTGAAAACTGAACTTTGGGATTTTGTTATGATGGCATGATGAATGATAAGTTTGGGGTGATAGGGAGCACACACTAGGGATAGTATCTCTTTCAAACAATTTGCATGAATGTCCAGGTGAGGTTTTGAGCCTCCAGCATGTTTTAAACTGTGTGAAAATCGCTTTCAAGTTGCACTTCCCTGGATTTGATTGAATCTCTTTTTGGTTTGCATGATTATATGTGTGTAGCAAATGATTTAGGCATTTTCTTTGTAAATAGCTGCTTGGCCTGAATAAACCAATTCCCAATGCATGTTCCCTAGTTAGCCCTTTTGAGCCTATTAGCCTGTTAGTTCTTGATAACCTAATGTTATAAGCCCAAAAATCTGGAAAACCATGTTAACCCGATCTTAGGATTAGGAGAGCATGTAATCTTAGAATGGGTGCAAGAAACTAAGTTTGGGGTGGCTGCAAGGTGTAATATGTTGTTGGGATTATTAAAAAAAAAAAAGAAAAAAAAAAGTTGGAGCCAAAGGCTTGTGAAAGAAAAAGTGTACAAATGTTTGTTAAAATAAATAAAATAATAAAAGTGCAAAAATGCCAAAAAGAATAAAAAGAGCTGTAGCCACCCAGAAGTGTAAAGAAAAAAATAAAGAAAGGAACTTGAGTGAATATCAAAGTGTAAATATAGTTCATGCTCTCTTAGTTCCTAGGGTCTTCAGCCTAGTTTCCTTTGTATATCCTACCCTTAGCCAGGCCCCATTACAACCCATAAAAGACCTTCTGATGTTGCTTGCATGTTTTCTGTGGGAGCCATTTTGAGATGAAAAGCAAATTTTTGGGAAGTGTACTTGAAAAGTGAAACTGAGTGCAAGTTGTTAGCCTGACATAAACTGAGTGTCTGAGTGAACAAATAATGCCCTTGTGAGGAAGGCAGTTGTTTGGATTTGGTGATCTCCCTATTGTGTGTGACTTAGATCCCCTGCTTAGATTTCTGATTGTTTTCATGATGAAACTCTCAAATGTTTAGAATAAATGAATGTGGGGATTGCTCTGTTTGAAAAGGGGGACACAATGAAGAAAAACTGTTTTTGATGTATTTCTTGAATGTGTGCAATGTTGATTGAATCTTTGAGCTTGCCAGGTCTTGAGTCTTTTTGTTTTTTTTGAGTCTTAGTTTGCTTGGGGACAAGCAAAGTTTAAGTTTGGGGTATTTTGATAAGCCTCTGGCTCATCTAGTTTTATAGCTAGTATGACCAGGGTTTTGTGCAAATTATATCGTATTTTCACCCAAATTAGATTAGATTGTCCTCAAGCAAGGTTTTGAGTCTCTAGAGTAGTTTTAAGTTAATTTAGCTAGTTTTAAGTCAAAATAATAAACTTATGGTTATTTCCTTACTTTCAGGTTAAGTAGAAGCTGAGAAAATAAAGATCAGGGGATTCGCCCCGCGAAGGATACGCTCGCCACGCGACCCGGGCTTTTTGTTCCAAGAAATTGCTAAGTCTCTGGTTCGCCTCGCGAAGAAGGTCTCGCCCCGCGAGTCTTGCAAACCTGAAAAAGTCAGAGACGATCACGGCTTGCCCGTGTTGAAGGTCATGGCCGTGGCAGTTTTGAAGCTGACGAGTCTCGCCTCGCGAGCATCCATTCGCCTCACGAATCTGGAAGTCAGAGAGCATCACGGTTAGGCCCTGATGGCCATAACGGGCGTAAAGGGAAAACTCTTCATATCCTCGCCTCACGAGCAAGCACTTCGCCTCGCGAGAATGCCAAAGGTTGCTGACTGTTCATGAAATTCGCCTCGCGAATGTGTTCTCTCCTCGCGAGCCATCTGAATTCTGAATTTGTATAAAAGGCTGTTCTGAACATTTTGTAAAAACTTTTGCTTCTCCAATTTTCTGATATACATTTTTCTGTGATTTCGTTTTTGCCATGGAGAACTAAGTCCTAGGATTAGTCTACTGTTTGAGGATCCTATATACTTGAGGCTATGTAAATCCCTATTTTAATTGCTTTTCCCTTTTCAATACCATATTATGCAATTCTGTTTGTTATTTCAGGAGTGTGTAGTATTGTATTGATTTGTTTCAGTGATGTTATTTTCCTATACATAATCGCGTTTGTTAATTCGCGTGTGTTCATTCATGATCGTTTGATCATGAGAGCTTAATCCCGTTTGTTATTTCGGGAATATGAATTTGCATCCATAGTAGCAATTACGTTGTTAGTTGTTACTGTAACTGAAAGGGGATTAGAATCTGTTTAGGGCTTGGGATTACATTAACCAAGGATAGTTGGGAATTCTTGACAGTAGATTAATCGTTGTTTGATAATTGATAATCTCTTTTCAACTGCCTTGTTTTTGATTGCTCTGTTTTGTTTGTTTCTTATTTGCACTCCAATCCAAACCCCCCCAAAACTGATTTTTGTGAAAGGTAATATTCTCAGAGTCCTTGAGAGACGACATCCGAGTTGTCGCACTATACTACACTTTTAAACCCGCTCGTCCTTTTTGGCGCGTGCGCGACAGCGTGACCAACTGTTCATTGTCAAAGAGGTCTCATCTCATGGAGCTATAGAAGTGGAGGATCCTACTTCGAAAAGGACCTTCAAAGTTAATGGCCAAAGGCTCAAGGCCTACTTGGGTGGTGACATTGAGAGATTGACCACAGCTGTGCACCTTTGTGATCCTTGAGATCACCAACCCGTCAAGCTAGTGACGTTAAAGAAGCGCTTATTGGGAGGCAACTCAAGTTTTCTTTTCCTTTTCCATTTGTTTTTGATTTTTAACTCTTGAATAATTTGAGAAGATCAAGAGGAAAAAGATCATAAATTAATAGTTTTGTTAAGTGTTTTCAGGGTAAGGAGGAAGGAGAAGCAAAAAGGGCAGGGAGAGACAAAGTCAGCAACCATCATGCCCAGGCTGTGACACTGGTCACGGCCGTGATGAGCCAGCCATGAAGATCAGAAAGGATCACGGCCCAGCCGTGATACCCATCACGGGCGTGATGAGAGGACCCTGAAGATCAGAGAGCATCACGACCTAGCCGTGATGAAGGTCACGGCCGTGACAGGCCAGCTCCTATGGACAGAATTGATCACGGCCTGCCCGTGATGAGCATCACGACCGTGACCCACTTTTCAGCCTCCCTTTGCCTAGCCATGTGAGCCAACACCCGCTACCACCTCGGTAAGTTGTTCCATTTTTCTCCTCTCTCCGACTTGGTTATTTACATTGTGGACAATGTAAGTTTTTAAGCTTGGGGTAGGGGTATTTTTGCATTTTTCATGATTGCATTCATATAGGCATAGTTTTGCATGATCACATGATTCGATTGCCCCTTGCTTAGATTATGCATCCAATTGTGAGAACTTAGTGCCAATTAAATTGAGATAGTGAATTTTAGAACCCAATTTTTTTATTCTTGTGATAAGGCTACAAATAAAAACTCTTGAGATGATCTTTGATAGTTGATAATTAGCATACGGTTCCGTAGATTTGTGTTTCTCATTGATTTTTGAACTACTAAATGTGAGATTCTTGAGCCAAAAAGGGGTACTCATTAAATCAACCCCATTCTTTGTGATAGTGTTATTCCTCTTGGATTGTATTTCTCTAGAACTTGATTGGAAACCGTTTTGAAGCTTAAAAATTTTTGAAAACATTTTTGAAAATGATTGAGGCACTAGGTATTTTTCCGGCCTTCTGAGCTTTGATTGACTAAATGCTACCCCTTAGTTGCCCAATTTTGAGCCTGAAAGAATAAAATACTTATCTTGGTACCCTGAAATATTTTGATGAATGATGCTTGATAGGAGACCTTCTAAAGTATTGCACAAAAGGGTAAAAAGGTAGTTGAAAAAGTATGGGATGAGAAAAGTAGAAAAATATTTCTCTTGAGTTGAAAAACTCCCCTTCTTCAAAAAAAAAATAAAAAATATATATATAGAGAGAATGGGATGACAAAAAGAAAGTGAGAAACAAAATAAGAAAGAAAGAAAGAAAGGTGGAAAAATGAATCAAAACCCAAAAAGGTATTTTAGAAGGTGTCATGCTTTGCAATGCTTGATATTGTGTTTAGCCCTTTTGAAATTCCCTTTTCTTGATTTCCCCACCTTACGATTAATCCCATGGCCCCGTTACAACCAAAGTAAAAGACCTCTTGATTCTTAGGAGTTTTCATTAATAAAGTAGAGATTTGGTTGATAGTCAAGCTTATGGTAGAATTCATTCCTTGAGGAAATTGAGCGAATTATCATATATCCTTAAACACTTGAGTGAGGTGAGAAAGAGTGCCCGAATCAGTGAGAATATGAGTCTAGGAAACCTAAGCTTCTAATTGGACTTGAAATTGATTGTCTCTTGGTGAATTATTTGAAAATGCCTATTACTTGGATTAGTTACTCAGGTTCTTGGTTCACTATCCATGCTCTGCTTATTTATATCTTCTGGCCTTAGTGATTGCTTGAGGACAAGCAAATGAACAAGCTTGGGGTGATTTGATGAGTGTGATTTCACCGCATATTTCATGTACATTTTTGCATGCATTTTCATATAGTTTAGGCATATTTAGTTTGATTTTGTTAGTTTTTACCTTGGAATGGGTAAGGCGGTCTTGTGGTGTTGTTTTGCAGAAATTAAGGGAAAAATGCTCAAGATTGACCATGATGGAGCTTGGATGAAGATAGAGCTTGAAAAGTGAAGAAAATGAGCCAAGCAGAGCCCATCATGGCCTGGCCGTGATGACCATCACGGCCATGATCAAGTAAAGCTGGAAAGAAAGAAGGCAAAAGTCAGAGCTGGTCACGGCCTGGCCATGATGCCCATCACGGCTGTGACATGAATCCTCAACAGTCAGAACTGATCACGACCTAGCCGTGATGAGTGTCACGGCCGTGATAGACCAAAATTTGAAAGCGCGCCCAAGGCAGAACACGTCACGACCTGGCCGTGATGGCCATCACGGCCGTGACGCACGTCTGATTTATAAAAAGGCATCAGGGGCAGAACAAAAGAACAACTTTTTGCACCAGACTTAGACCCTAATTCTCTGAGCTAGAGGCTGTTGTGGCTGCTGTGGAAAGCCTCCATGGAGTCCCTTCTCTCCTTCTTCTCTATTGTTTGTGTTTTGGCTTTCATTACCATGAGTAGCTAAATCCCTTTTTGTTGGGATTAGATGTAACTGAACCGAATATCATGTTTTTGCCTTGATATATCAATCTATGTTTATGCCTCTATTAGTGTTTAATTCCTTTGCTTAATGCTTTTTGTGGTCTGATCATCCATGAACTGATTTTGAGATTTGATTTACAATGAGGACGTTCTTATCAATTCTTGATCTGGAATTAATCACATAGTAAACCTTGCATCTAGGAATGGATTTTGGTTTATTAGTAATCGTGTAATCCTTACTCTTAATGCAAATTCACTAATTAGGCCACCTAAGGAATTAGGGTTTAATTAGGGGATTTAGGCTCTTGTCATATAAGGAATTAGGGCTTGAGTAATTTTGTGGATTGATTTTAATAATTGAAGCATAAACTGTATTGGTAGTCTTGGTATTGCATGAGGCTAAGGTTTAGTGAAGTCTAGTCCCAACATCTTTTATCTATTTGAAGAATTCATTTTTCTGCACTCCAAGTGTTCGACAAAAAACCCAAAAAGAACTTTTCCCTTTATTTTGTTTATTTTAACTCTTGGGCTTGGTAGTTAGTATAGAGCCCCCTTCAATCCAAATATTCGTTTAGATAGTAATTGATTCGGTACGTGCTAGTAATTGTCACAGTCCTCGTGGGAACGATATCGGTCTCACCACCGTATTACTTGTACGACTAGGTATACTTGCCTAGATTTCGTCTCCAACAAGCTAGTTAGTCAGTTATAGGGTCATTGTAAATCTTATAAATACTTCCTCTATCAAGTCAGGGAGGCAGACTTTGAATATTTTGTTAGACTGGACAGATTCCAGTGTAAAGGAGAAAGCTCATTTGGAGGTATACTTGTATACCTTGGTTCTTGATTGTAATCAATTTTCTTTCAGAAATAAAGAGAGGAATTTTAGAATTCTTTCCCCTGTGTGAGAAACTGTTCTTTGTTAGGCTCTATCTTTCCTACTCTAAAAAGAGGATCCTAACAAGTTTGGTCCGACCTGCCGGATCAAAAGGAGGCACGATGGAGAACCGGGTTGGAAATTTGGAGAAGGCGGTCATGGAACACAGCAAGATGGTCACTGAGCATGGCGTCAAACTTGATGAAATCAAGACAGACATTGAGTATATCAAGGACTTGTTGCTGCAAAGGGCAGGCAAGAAGACACCTTCTATCGAGGGAGACAACTCAGTAAACAAGAAAGATAAACCACTTCTATGAAGCAGAGGATGAAGGCACTGAAGAGGAGGAAGACAAACCACTTCGTCCTTGGACCAAGAAAGTAGAATTACCTACCTTTGAAGGTAATGATCCTTTGGGGTGGTTGGCATGGGCTGAAATTTTTTGTGAGGTGCAGAAAGTCAAGCCTTTGGAGAAGCTAAGATTGGCATTCATAAGCATGGAAGGTAATTCTGTCCATTGGTTCTAGTACTGTCGTCAGAAAACCAAGAATCCTTCTTGCAGAGAATTCTCAGATGCTCTCATGCGGCGGTTTGGAGGGAATGGTCGAGGATCAGTATATGAAAGATTAGCAACCTTGAGACAGACCCGAGGTGTTGAGGAGTATGTCCAAGAATTTGAACTTTTTGTCGCCCAAGCTAAACCAAGCATAGAGGACCAAGTTCTTGGATACTTCTTGGCTGGATCACGGCAAGAATTCAGAAGTTTGGTTCGTCCGCACGACCCCAAGGACCTGACACGAGTCATGGAGGTAGCCCGCGATGTTGAAGAAGCCATAAGCCAGACTCGAAGTTTCAGCAATTCACAGGGACGAGGTACGAATTCAGGTTTCATATATCAAGGCAGTAACAAAGTTATGTCACGGGTAGGAACATTTAGTGGCCCCGCTAATAGCCAACCATCCAATGGAGGGACTCAGAATCTACAAGGTGAAACCAGAGCAACTTCAATGGCTTCGGTAGCCAAACCTAATTTTACAAGGCCCCGAAACAGAGGAACAAGAACCCTTCCCTATGCTGAATATATCAAATGCAGGGACGTGGGGATTTGTTACCACTGTGGAGCAACTTTTAGGCCTGGGCATCGCTGTCCAGAGAAAAGTATGAGAGTGGTAATACTGGCCGAGGATGAACAGGCTGAGGAAGATGAGGAAATTGCAAGATTGGGGCTTGAAGATGGGAAGGAGGAAGAAGGAAAAGATGTTGACGAGGTTGCATGTAAATGGATGGTTCTTTCTGAAATAGACAACTATAAACACGAGAAGGGGGGTTGAATTGTGTTTATCAGAATTTAAACAAATTTGAAAACTTTTCGTAAACAGAAGCTTGGTTTAGACGAGTGGAAATATACAGGATAGACAGGTGACCTGTCTGATGAAATTTTAACAGTGACTTAGGCAAACTCACCACTTGATAAATGGATAAGAAAACTAAAGCAACTATAGAGTTTATAAGGAAAGAGAGATTGACACACTTATTTATCCTGGTTCACTCTTCAAAGCAAAGAGCTATGTCCAGTCCTTGGCAGCACTAAGTTTTATCCACCATAACTGATCAGGTTACAGACTTGAAGTATTTTTTCCACACCTAGCCTCTTCAGGCTCCAAGACAAGTATTCTTTGCATACCTAGCCTCTTCAGGCTCACTCAGATTTGTTTGAGAAATTTGGTTTGTAATAAATACAACTTCAGACAGACAGATCTTTCACTAACACTCAGAGAGTGGTTTAAAGGTAAAGCTTAGGAAAGCCTGCGTAATAACTTCAAATGATTGAAGAATACAAAATGAAAGAATGAAGACATTAATGCACAGAGTAATGGCTCTTTAATGCTATATGTATTCTCTATGTCTTCATCTTCAATGACTTCTGTATTTATAGTCTTCAAGCATTTAAGATCCGTTAGAGACATTCCCTCAGATGTTGGCTTCAAGCATAACTTCAATAAATGCAATAGAGTCGTTCTGGGCAGCCATTAATGCAATAGGAACATTGGTTGTACTCTAACTTGAAGGATCATGGCTTTATGCATCGTGAAACAGCCATATCAGAGTTGTGCATAGAGCTTTTTGTACTTTGCTGAGTACAATTCTCTTTTCGTGTAAGGACCAGAGGTACTAAGGAATAAAGCACGTTGGAAGCATTCTTTAACTGGTCTTTGGTTTTGATATTCGAGGTTGCTTGAGAGAGTAACTTATGACTTTTCTTGATAAGCGTGAGACTAAGTAGGAGAGAAGGCTTCAAGTCTCTTTCTGATGGGACAGCCAACAAAAGCTTGTTTGGTCCTTGGTTCTTCAACGAGTAACCTCAGACAAGTGTAGGAACTCATGGAGAGACGGGTTGAAAACGTCTCTTGAAAGAAGTCAATAATCCTAGTCAGCAGACAGGTTGACTTTCGCTTATCGAGACAAGTAGTCACCTATATGAGCAGATAGATGATTCTTACTGTTTTAATCTGCACACTAGATAGACAGGTTAGCAACCAATATGATGGTTAATTAAATCATTAACCAATGTTTAGTTCTCATCAAAACTTTAGGGAAATGCACATCAGAAATTTAGAGACTTAACAATCTCCCCCCTTTTTGATGATTACAAACATTGAGATGATTTAATGAACCTCAGAACATATCAACAAAGAAAATAGTATATATCAGACAGGTTGAAATTTTATTAAGCAGACAGGTTATGCAGATGCTTGATCAGACATTAAGATTAATCATATAATCTGGTTAACTTAGTCACACATATATTTGACTTGTTTTACTTTGAAATTATCAGAGCAATCTTACTTGCGATTTATCAGAGAAATTATAGTAACTATCAGAACATACTTTGATCAACATACTTTACTCATATCAGAACATACTCATGTCCATATATTACTTTCTCATTAAGATCATATCACATTCATTCTCCCCCTTTTGTCAACAGCAAAAAGGAGTAATCATAATAAAAAAATAAAGAATTAAGGAAAGTAAGGAAGAAATATATTTTATTCATCATGAGCTTTGATAAGTACATGGCAGTTTATAACAGAGAAACAAAACTAGCTATATTGACTAAGTAACAAATATAAAGCAACAAACCTTTTCTCTAAGAGCAACCTAGCTCGCCTTTCTTCAACCAGCTGTTTTCTTAAGTCTTCTACTTGCCCTTGAAGCAGATGAAAGTCTTGTAAGGCCACTGTCTGAGAAGTGGGGCTTCTGTAGACAGACTTGAGGAAGAGACAGACAGAGAAGAGTGCCAGGTAAGGCTAAAACTGGGGGTGCCTTAGGTAGAGATAGGGGAGAGGTGATGGAAGGGAAGAAAAGTTCATGGTGAGTTTGAAGGGCATAGAAAGGAAGAACAACGAATTTGAGGATAAGACTGATTCTGACAAGGTCAGTATCAGGTGAAGGAAACACACAGGAAAGTCTCTCGGACAGAGACAGTTTAGTGATGATTATTTGGACAGGTGGGGAAAGAGGTGTTTGAGCTGATACAGATGGAGGTATAGGTAATAAGGAATCAATATGACAAAAGAAAGAATTTGATCCAGTAACTAACATAAAGAAATACCTAGACCTACGAGGTATCATTACAACAGAAGCAGGATAGTGAGTTCCAGCTGATGTTCTAATGAAGACAACGGTAGGTGGGTAGAAGAAAAGTTCTCTACATGGGTTAAGAATATGAGGTGGAGGAGAAGGGATCAAAAAGACATATGAGATACTAGCAAACAAAAGAGATTGTAGATCAGACACAAAGAGTCTCAATGATATGCCAGTTTGTTCTTTGGGAGCAGAGTCCCTGTGAAAAACTATGTACTGAGATTCATCAGGTACAACAATGAAAGAAGATTTTTGAGTTTGAAGGAGTGGACATGTGAATGAAGAGGAGATGCAACAGAGAGAGGTTGAAAAAAAAGTGCAGATGGAGAAGAGATAGATGGGGTGATGATACCTTGATGAAAAGGGGAATAAGGAGTTATATGGTTTTCAGATAGCTTCAACTTCTTGTGAGATGGAGACACTTGGTCATCCTCGGGTACAACTGTCTGAGCTCCTCCAAACAGGTCTTCTGCAGTGTTAGCTTCTGCAGGCACTTCAGTCTTTGCATGTACTGGGCAACTAGATCTTAACTTTTTGGGAATAATTCCCAAAATGAAAGTCTTCTTTGGTTCTTCCAGGACTTGCTCTGTCTGCTCCCCCTGAGCAGATGCTTCCTCTTTGCTAGGCTCAGACTCAACTTGTCTGACGTTGGCAAAGGTCTTCACCAGCTTCCTCTTCTTGCTGGGCTGAGCTGGAACATCCACTAATTCCTCAGCTCCTCCTCCTCCTCCTCCTCCTCCTCCTCCTCCTCCTCCTCCTTCTTCTTCTTCTTCTTCTTCTTCTTCTTCTTCTTCTTCTTCTTACTGGGCAACTAGATCTTAACTTTTTGGGAATAATTCCCAAAATGAAAGTCTTCTTTGGTTCTTCCAGGACTTGCTCTGTCTGCTCCCCCTGAGCAAATGCTTCCTCTTTGCTAGGCTCAGACTCAACTTGTCTGACGTTGGCAAAGGTCTTCACCAGCTTCCTCTTCTTGCTGGGCTGAGCTGGAACATCCACTAATTCCAACAGCATGCTTCTTCCTCCTCATCCTCCTCCTCCTCCTCCTTCTCCTCCTCCTCCTCCTCCTTCTTCTCCTCCTCCTTCTTCTCCTCCTCCTTCTTCTTCTTCTCCTTCTTCTTCTTCTTCTTCTTCTTCTTCTTCTTCTTCTTCTTCTTCTTCTTCTTCTTCTTCTTCTTATTCTTATTCTTATTCTTCTTCTTCTTCTTCTCCTCCTCCTCCTCCTCCTCATCATCAGCAAGAGGGATTCCCTTGATGTCCATCATAAACAGTATCTTCCTGTCTATGGGCAGTGATATGTCCACAAAGTGAACATCACTAGGAACAAACAACTTGTTCCTGAAGACCCTTGTCAGCAACATCCCACAAGGATAGGTTTGCATGTTGCTTCTCTTGATCAGAGTCTCAAGGTACATGTAGATAAGGTCGTTGATGTCAACCTTGATTTTGTGGATCAAGTGGTACAGGGCAAATCTGTCCATCTTGGTCACACTATCTCGTGAGCCTTTCCTTGGCATCACACAATCCAACAACAATTTGTGCAGGAATCTGCACTTGACCACCATGTTGACAGGCTTAGGGTTCACAGGTTTGGGAACACCATAGATGGCAATGTTGACATTGTCAACTCCCACTTCATCTTCCCAGTTGGGTGTGAAGCCAGCTCCGATTCTCGGACATTTTGTGACAAGCTCTAAAGAGCTGATGGGGAAGAGAAGGGTTATATCCCCCATTTCAGCCTTAAAGCTCTTGGTTCCATTGAGTCGGTTGGTGACAACCACATCATTTCTCCAAAACGGTTGAACGAGCTTAGGGTGAACAAGCTCCTTGATGTCGAAGAAAGGAGTCCATTTGGAATACTCCAACTCTTCAGTGACATCCATACCTAGCTTCTTCATTTGTTGAAGATCAACAGTCTTTCCCGGAATGATCTTCTCGATCTCAGTAACTTTGAGATTGTATTTCTCAGTAATTTCTTTTGCAGAGAGACGCTTGGATGATGCCATTTTTGAGAGAAAACGATTCTAGGGTTTCGAGAGAGAAGAGGGTTTCTGAGATGAAAAGACAAAGAGATTTTGGAATTTTGAAAACGTAAAGGTTCAACCTTTCTGATCTATTGTTTTTTATTGTCATAAAGGTAGGAGAGAGAAAAATGACAATTTTAATTCAAAACGGCACGATTTGTATGGGGAACCGCAGCGCCCACTTAAGACATAATGAAAACATGGTTTCGAGATATATAAACTATCGTGCACATGATTAGCTTCAGATAAGGGAATGGCATTAATTAATTAATAACCATTTCAACAAAACTGTTAAGTTCTAGCATAGTGACTTAGCAGAGTCAGACAGGTAAGCATAGACAGGTGATAAAGCAAAGACAGGTTAACACTCAGACATGTCATTTAACAATGTAATGCATGTTTAGATTATCTCTAATAAATAAAAACCTTTTTTCTGCTTGGGGCTTAGTGAAAATATTAGTCCATTGATTTTCAGTTTTAACAAACTTAATATCAAAGATGCTTTTCTGAACATAATCCCTAATAAAATGATGTTCCTTAGAATGTTGAATTGGATTTTTAGATAAGCACATAGCACTGAAATTATCACATCATATATATATGTTATGCTCATAAATAGAGTAATCCTCAAGTTGATGTTTTAACCATAAGAGTTAAGAGCAACAACTAGCAGTATAGATGTATTCTGCTTCAGCAGTAGACAGGGCAATAGTCATCTGCCTTTTACTTGACCATGAGACTAAGCTTGCTCCAATGAAGTGACATCCTCCACTGGTGTTTTTTCTTTCTATTTTTGTCTCCAGCAAAATCTGCATCACAATATCCCACTAATCTGTATTCTTTTGATCTTAAATAAAGGAAACCAAGATTAGTAGTTCCAATCAAATATCTAAATATTCTTTTAACAGCCTTAAGATGAGATTCTCTAGGATCAAATTGGAATCTAGCACACATACAAGCATTAAATTGAATGTCAGGTCTGCTTGAAGTTAAGTACAGTAGAGAGCCAATCATACCTCTGTAGACAGTTTGATCTACCTTTTTACCTTCATTATCTTTGCTTAGTTTTGCATTGGGTTGCATAGGGGTTTTCATGAGCTTAATATTTTCCATTTTGAATTTCTTGAGTATTTCCTTGGTATAATTTTGTTGATGGATGTAAATTCCATCACTTGTCTGCTTGATTTGTAATCCAAGGAAGAACTTCAATTCTTCCATCATGCTCATCTCAAATTCAGCTTGCATTAGATTTGAAAATTCCTTGCACAACTTTTCATTAGTTGCTCCAAAAATAATATCATCAACATATATTTGAACTATAATAAAGTTCTCTTTAGAGCATTTCTTGAACAGAGTAGTGTCTACTTGTCCTCTAGTAAAACCATTATGCATGAGAAAAGAACTAAGTCTATCGTACCATGCTCTAGGTGCTTGTTTCAAACCATATAATGCCTTCTTAAGTTTAAAGACGTGATCTGGTTTATCAGTTTCCTCAAAACCAGGGGGTTGTTTAACATACACTTCTTCAATTATACCATTTAGAAAAACACTTTTTACATCCATTTGAAATAGGGTGATTTGGTGTTGTGCAGCATATGACATTAAGATGCGTATAGCTTATATTCTAGCTACAGGTGCAAAACTTTCAGTATAGTCAATACCTTCTTGTTGGGTATAGCCTTGAGCTACTAACCTTGCCTTATTTCTGACAACTTTGCCATCTTCATCCAATTTGTTTCTGAAGACCCATCTTTTTCCAATAACAGACTTGTTTTTAGGCTTAGAGACAAGAGTCTAGACATCATTTCTGGTGAATTGGTTAAGTTCTTCTTGCATAGCAAGAATCCAGCTTTCATCCTCAAGAGCTTCTTGAATGCGTTTTGGCTCCAATTCTGATATAAAAGTCATATTGCTTGATTCTCTTAGTATAGATCTGGTTCTTACTCCTTCAGAATGATTTCCATTAATAAGATCCTTAGGGTGATGAGTGTTGAACTTCCAATCCCTTTCTAGATCATCATGAAGATCTTGACTTGTCTGCTGACTCATCTGTTGACTCGTCTGCTGCCTTGTCTGCTCCACATGTCTGACATCCTCAAGCACATATTCTGTTTTGGTTAGATCGGGTTGTTGACTTTCTAGCTTGTTTATATCAAGACCTGCAAGATCATCTTCTAGATCTGAGAGTTCTTTATCAGTCTTTAATCCATCATTGAATTTAACATGAATAGATTCTTCAACAAAGCAAGTTCTTGAATTGTAAACTCTAAAAGCCTAAGACATTTCAGAATATCCTACGAAAATACCATTATCTACCTTAGAATCAAATTTTCCAAGATTATCTCTGGTATTCAGAATAAAACATTCACATCCAAAAGCATGAAAATAAGATATGTTGGGGCTTTTTCCTTTCCACAATTCATAAGGAGTCCTTTTTAGAAAAGGCCTAATAAGTATTCTGTTTTATACATAACAAGCGAAGATTTACTGCACGCCTGAGAAGTACTTAGGGAGATTATTTTCATTGAGCATAGATCTAGCCATCTCTTGCAGAGATCTGTTCTTTGTCTCAACCACTCCATTTTGCTGTGAAGTTCTAGGTGCAGAGAAATTGTGAGAGATCCCATTCTCCTCACAGAACTGTCTGAACTGCTCATTTCCAAATTCTCCCCCATGATCACTTATAAGGATAGAAATACAGAAACCCTGCTCATTTTGTACTCTTTTGCAGAATACTGAGAAAGCTTTAAAAGACTCATCCTTGTGGGTTAAGAAGAGTACCCATGTGAATCTAGAATAGTCATCAACTATGACAAATCCATATTTTCTTCCTGCGAGGCTGGCAACACTAACTGGTCCAAACAGATTCAAGTGTAACAACTGAAGAGGTCTAGAGGTTTATACTTGGTTTTTAGGTTTGAAACTTGATTTTATCTGTTTACCACTCTGACATGCATCACACAAGATATCTTTCTTAAAACTAATAATCGACAATCCTCTCATAAGGCTATTCCTTTTTAATTTATAAATTAGTTTCATACTAGCATGTCCTAGTTTCTTATGCCATAACCATCTTTCATCCTCTATAGACATCAGACAGGTTACACTTTGATCTGAGATATCAGACAGTTCAATCTTATAAAGATTTTGTTGCCTTTTAGCTGAAACGAGGGTTTTGCCACAACAGTCTTTGACTATGCATACATCCTTGGTAAAGGAAACATCAAATACACTATCACATAATTGACTTATGCTAAGTAAATTGTGTCTTAATCCTTTAACCATAAGAACATTAGATATAGAGGGAAGAGGGGGTTCACCACCAATAGTACCAATTCCTATAACTTTCCCTTTCTGATTGCCTCCAAAGGCAACGTGTACTCCTTTCTTAAGTTGGAGGTCTAGGAACATAGACCTTTCTCCTGTCATATGACGCGAGCAACCACTATCCAGGTACCAGCAGTGGTGTTTTCGTTGTCCTGTTGAGGACATCTGCAACAAAATTTATTTGATCTTTAGGTACCCATATTTTTCTGGGTCCTTTTCTGTTAGTTCTAGGAGTCTGTGAAGACTTCTTTCTCTTCTTATGGATACACTTAGACATAACATGTCCAGTTTTTCCACAGAAGTTATAGACAGGTGTAGAATTGGTTACAGTTGACTTAACAGATACTGTAGAAGCTTTAGTTGATACTTTATGATGTGTCTGATGGACAAATCCAATACCTTCTTTGTTAAGAGAGTGCCTCTAACAGTCAAGTAGCTTAGTCAGATTGTCTATGCCATTAACAAATTTGGCAAGATTAGAAGTGAGCTCTTCCACTTTCTGTTGAAGTTTTTCAACTTCTTCAGATGGTGATGTTTCACTTGAGATCTTAGCTTCATTTGACTTCTCACTGGTGAGTTTTACATATTCTCTCTTGAGAGATTTGAAGGCCTTAGATAAGCAGTTGGATTCCTCCAGCAACTCCTTATAGGCATCAAGTAATTCCTCATAGTCAGGATGTACCTCATCGTCTGAGTCTGAGTCAGTGTTGGCCATCAAACAGAGATTGGCTTCTTCCTCGGTTTCTTCATCAGAAGATGTTGACTCCAGATCCTCCCAAGTAGCCATCATTTCTTTCTTCTTCTTCTTGAAGAATTTCTTTAAAGGGGCCTTCTTGAGTTGAGGACATTTAGCCTTGATGTGACCAGGCTTCTTGCACTCATAGCAGACAATTGGACTTTTGTCTGTTGGAGTGAATTCTTTGAAGTTCTTGTCCTTGTTGAACCTTTTGAATGGCTTATCTCTCTTGAACTTCTTTTTCTGTAGGAGAAGCTTTATCTTCCTGGTCAGGTGAGACAATTCTTCATCACTCTCAGAATCCTCGTGTTCAGACAAGTCAGCATCACTGGATGACTCGTCTGTCTTTAGAGCCTTGGAAGCTTTTCTTGACTTTTGATCAGCTTTCAGAGCAATTGACTTACCCTTCTTTGGTGCAACTTCATCTCCAAGTTCTTGCTCATGAACAGTGAGTGTTCCAAGAAGTTCATCCATAGTCAAGGTAGTGAGATCCTTGGCTTGAGAGATAGCAGTGACCAAAGGTCTCCACTGTTTAGGTAGACTTCTCAGAATCTTTCCAACCTTCTCAGCATTGGTGTAGACTTTGCCAAGAGATTTTAAACTGTTGAATATAGTTTGAAATCTTCCTATCATTTGAGCAACAGATTCTCCTTCCTCCATGACAAACAGTTCATACTTTCTGACAAGTATGGTAATCTTTGACTCTTTGACTTTGGCTGTTCCTTCATTTGTGACAGCTAAAGTGTCCCATATCTCTTTGGCAGAGTCACAAGCACATACCTTCTCAAACTCCTCAGGACTGAGAGCACAAATGATGTTATATCTAGCTTTGTGGTTCAGCTCCCATTTTGTCTTTTCTGCAGTAGTCCACTGAGCTTTTGGCTTGTCAGTGTCATCATCATTCTTGGGAATGAATGGACCATCTGTAATAACATCCCAGAGATCAAAGTTTGTAGATAGAATGAACCACTGAAATCTATCTTTCCAATAGTTATAGTTTTCTCCATTGAAGTAAGGAGGTCTGGTTAGGGAAGCTCCTTCAGTCTGGTGACTTCCACTTGAACTAGCTCCAGTAGTCATGTCTATTTTTCAGGACCTTTTACCTCTACACTGTTAGATGCTCAACCCAGAGGCTGAGCTCTGATACCAACTGAAATAGACAACTATAAACACGAGAAGGGGGGAGGGGGGCTTGAATTGTGTTTATCAGAATTTAAACAAAGTTGAAAATTTTTTGCAAACAGAAGCTTGGTTCAGACGAGTGGAAAGTTACAGGACACACAGGTGACCTGGCTGATGAAATTTTAACAGTGACTTAGGCAAACTCACCACTTGATAAACGGATAAGAAAACTAAAGCAACTAAAAAGTTTATAAGGAAAGAGAGATTGGCATAGTTATTTATCCTGGTTCACTCTTCAAAGAGCTACGTCCAATCCTTGGCAGCACCAAGTTTTATCCACCATAACTAATAGGTTACAGACTCCAAGTATTGTTTGCACACCTAGCCTCTTCAGGCTCCAAGACAAGTATTCTTTGCACATCTAGCCTCTTCAGGCAAACTCAGATTTGTTTGAGAAATTTGGTTTGTAATAAATACAACTTCAGACAGACAGATCTTTCACTAACACTCAGAGAGTGGTTTAAATGCAAAGTTTAGGAAAGTCTGTATAATAACTTCAAATGATTGAAGAATATAGAATGAAAGAATGAAGATATTAATGCACAGAGTAATGGCTCTTTAATGCTATATGTATTCTCTATGTCTTCATCTTCAATGACTTCTGTATTTATAGTCTTCAAGCATTTAAGATCCGTTAGAGACATTCCCTCAGATGTTGGCTTCAAGTAGAACTTCATTAAATGCAATAGAGTCGTTCTGGGCAGCCATTAATGCAATAGGAACGTTGGTTGTACTCTAACTTGAAGGATCATGGCTTTATGCATCGTGAAACAACCATATCAGAGTTGTGCATAGAGCTTTTTGTACTTTGCTGAGTACAATTCTCTTTTCGTGTAAGGACCAGAGGTACTAGGGAATAAAGCACGTTGGAAGAATTCTTTAATTGGTCTTTGGTTCTGATATTTGAGGTTGCTTGAGAGAGTAACTTCTGACTTTTCTTGATAAGCGTGAGACTAAGTATGAGAGAAGGCTTCAAGTCTCTTTCTGATGGGATAGCCAACAAAAGCTTGTTTGGTCCTTGGTTCTTCAACGAGTAACCTCAGACGAGTGTAGGAACACGTGGAGAGACAGGTTGAAAACTTCTCTTGAAAAAAGTCAATAATCCTAGTCAGCAGACAAGTTGACTTTCGCTTATCCAGACAGGTAGTCACCTATATGAGCAGACAGATGATTCTTACTGTTTTAATCTGCACACTAGATAGACATGTTAGCAACCAATATGACGGTTAATTAAATCATTAACAAATGTTTAGTTCTCATCAAAACTTTAGGGAAATACAATCAGACATTTTAGAGACTTAACACTTTGTGTGTTCAGCAGGCGGGTTAACCCAACCTTAAACTATGAAGTTGAAAGGCCAATTACAGGGACAAGAGGTATTAATCTTGATTGATAGTGGGGCAAGCCACAATTTTGTATCCAGTACATTGGTACAAAAATTAGGACTCAAGGTTGATGTCACCAGACCCTATAATGTGAGACTTGGAGATGGAAACCGAAAGTCTACTCAAGGATGCTGCAAAAATTTGAAATTACAGCTGGGAGCTTATGCTATGAAAGGTAACTTTTATTTGTTTGAATTAGGGGAGTAGACTTGATACTAGGAGTTGCATGGCTGGTAACCTTGGGGGATATTATGGTAAATTGGAGAACTTTAAACATGTCTTTTATCCATCAAGAGCAGAATGTTGTAATACAGGGGGACCCTAGTTTGTCTAAAGCAGTAGTTACTTCAAATGCTATACAGAAGTTAGCAAAAAAAGAGGTGGAAATAATGTCCATGCTATGGGTCATTGAAAAGGACTATGTAGAAACAAATAAATTGACAATGGACCAGGAGCAATACTTACAGAAGGTGCTAACTGAGTTTGCATCAGTTTTTCAAGAACCAAAAGGATTACCTCCATCTAGAGAGGTGGATCACAGGATTCCAATTAAGGCAGGGGTAGATCCAATCAATTTGAGACCTTACCGTTACCCCCACATGCAAAAGAATGAGATTGAAACTCAAGTTGCTGAGATGTTATCATCGGGAATCATTAGACCTAGCAATAGTCCTTACTCCATCCCAGTGATCTTGGTCAAAAAAAAAGACGGGAGTTGGAGGTTTTGTGTAGACTACAGAGCTTTAAATAAGGCCACAGTCCTAGATAAATTCCCAATTCCTGCCATAGAAGAGTTGCTGGATGAATTAAATGGGGCCACATACTTCTCTATAATAGACTTAAAGGCTGGATATCATCAAATCAGGATGCATGAAGCAGAAATTCCCAAAACTGCTTTCAGAACTCATCAAGGACACTATGAATCTTTAGTAATGCCATTTGGATTAACAAATGCCCCAGCCACTTTTCAATGTTCAATGAATGCCACACTTAAACCATTCCTTCGCAGGTATGTCTTAGTGTTTTATTATGACATTTTAATCTATAGTAAATCATAGGGGGACCATTTGGATTACTTAAGAAAAGTATTGGCTAGGTTACTCGAACATTCTTTCTTTGCAAATCTGAAACAATGTAGCTTTGGTAAAACTAAAGTTGGGTATTTAGGGCACATAATCTCCAAAGAAGGGGTTTCCATGGACCCCCAAAAGGTTGAGGCCATTTTACAGTGGCCAATGCCTAAAACCCTTAAAGCTTTAAGAGGATTCTTAGGACTTACGGGATATTATAGGAGATTCATTTGCAATTATGGAAAAATAGCCCGTCCCTTGACTGATTTGTTAAAGAAAGGGAACTTTAGGTGGAATAAGGATAGTACTAAGGCCTTCACTCAGTTACATCAAGCTGTAACTACAGCTCCTGTTTTATCTATGCTCGATTTTTCAAAACCATTCTCCATAGAATGTGATGCATCAGGAAAAGGAGTAGGAGTTGTATTAACACAAGATAAAAATCCAATTGCTTATTTCAGCAAGGCTTTGGCCGATTCAACTCTTTCTAAATATGTATATGAAAAAGAATTAATGGCTCTTGTTCTAGCCACACAACATCGGAGGCCTTATCTCTTAGGACATAAATTCACTGTGTACATTGACCAAAAAAGCTTAAGATACCTAATTGAACAGAGAATTACAACTCAAAACCAACAAAATTGGTTGACAAAATTGTTAGGATATGAGTTTGAAATTATATATAAGGTAGGGGCCTCAAATAAGGTAGCTGATGCACTATCTAGAAGAGATGAAGACAAGGAGCTACAGGGCATATCCAGACCTTTTTGGCAAGACATAGCAGAAATTGATAAGGAAGTCCAGCAGGATCCAGTTCTAAATAAAATTCGAGAAGAGCTAAAAGAGAATCCAGATTCACATCCTCAATACACTCTTGAGCAGGACAGGTTATACTATAAAGGGAGGCTGATTTTGTCAACTTATTCTATATGGATCCCAAAATTACTTTAGGAATTTCATACCTCTCTCATGGGAGGACACTCAGGAATTTACAGGACCTATCGAAGAATAGCTCAATCCTTTTTCTGGATTGGAATGAAAGGTACAATTATTAACTTTGTGGCAGCTTGTCATATTTGCCAGAGAAGCAAATATCAAGCATCCTCTCCAGCAGGGTTATTACAACCTTTGCCAATCCCAAATGCTATTTGTTAAGAACTTAGTATGGACTTTATTGTAGGTTTGCCTAGATCAAAAGGGTATGATGATATTTTAGTTGCTATAGATAGGCTAAGCAAGTATGGGCATTTTATTTTAATTAAACATCCATACTCAGCTAGATCTATTACTAAAATTTTTATAAAGGAAATAGTTCGATTGCATGAGGTTTCTATCTCTATTGTTAGTGATAGAGACCCTACTTTTATGAGTAATTTTTGGCAGGAACTATTTAAGTTGCAGGGTACTACTTTGAAGATGAGCACAAACTATCACCCAAAGTCAGATGGTCAGACAGAAGTCCTCAACAGAACCTTGGAAACCTATCTTAGATGCTTCAGTTCATAACAGCCAAAGACTTGGGCAAATTTCATTCCTTCAGCGGGATACTGGTACAATACCAGTTTCCAGAGTGCTACACATTGCTCCCCCTCTGAAGTAGTCTATGGTGGACCTCCACCTTTATTAGCTAAGTTCGTACCAGGAGAGACGCTTGTGGAGGCAGTTGCACAAGATTTAATGGACAGAGATGAAGCCTTGAAGCGGTTAAAGTTCCATCTGCAGAAAGCACAGAACCAAATGGTTCATCATGCTAACAAGCAAAGGAAAGATTTTCAGATTCAACCAGGAGATTAGGTTTATCTAAAAATCAGACCTCACAAACAAACATCTATGCCTACTAAGATACATCCGAAGCTCTCACCAAGATACTATGGCCCATACTTAGTGTTGCAACAAATTGGAGCTGTGGCTTTCAAATTATAGCTTCTAGAACAAGCACGCATACACCCAATTTTCCATATTTCTCAGCTCAAGAAAGCTGCAAGCAACCATCCAATAGAAACTGAGCTTCCAGCAGCATTGCAAGGTTCCGCAGAGGTTTATCAACCTTCCAACATTCTGGGCAAGGGCACAATCACTCAGTATGGCATGGACATTCCTCAAGTACTAGTTCATTGGCAAGGAAAACTTCCAGAAGAAGCAACCTGGGAAGATATTTCTCTCATCAGGAATCAGTTTCCAGATTTCAACCTTGAGGACAAGGTTGTTTCGGAGGGAGGAGGTATTGTTAGGACCAAGTCAGACCAACAAATTATAGGAGGAAGTGGTCTACAGGTTTATTATAGAAAGAGGAAAGGGTCAAAACTGAAATGAGAAGGAGTCAAAGTTGTAACAGATTAGTTGTAGGAAAGGGTCAAAGTTGTAACAGTTTAGCAGAAGGTTAGGAGAGCTAGTTAGTCAGTTATAGGGTCATTGTAACTCTTATAAATACTTCCTCTATCAAGTCAGGGAGGCAGACTTTGAATATTTTGTTAGACTGGACAGATTCCAGTGTAAAGGAGAAAGCTCCTTTGGAGGTATACTTGTATACCTTGGTTCTTGATTGTAATCAGTTTTCTTTCAGTAATAAAGAGGAATTTCAGAATTCTTTCCCGTGTGAGAAACTGTTATTTGTTAGGCTCTATCTTTCCTACTCTAAAAAGAGGATCCTAACAATAAGTTATTTATTTAAGATTATTCGAATACTGTTTTTTTCTACATAAAAGCACTTACATGAACATAAAAGCTCTAATAAGTTGTAAGCTGTGCTATCTAAACGAGGCCTAAATATATAGTGTGACATACCTCTTGCCATCCATAACTCGATCATCAAATAAACAGTCACGAGTTGGAAGACCAGCATGTTTAGCTCATAGAATGGACCCATCTGGCAGTACAAGCTTTCTAATGATATTCACATCATGTTGACCAGGCTTGTCACTACAAATGAAAAGGGTAAATGGTGATTGTTGTTGTCCATTTATCTTAGACTTAAAACAATAGCTATGATACTGACCTGACATATACTGGACAACCACCCAGTGCTTTTGCTGCTGCATGAAACTCTGCTGTGTAATGGGTGCTCTATAATGAAGAAAAATGGTTACTTATTGAGGGGCAATAACTTATCTTGATAAATAAAGCAGCATTAATGGATAAAAACCTCAAGTTATGTGCATAAATGCATGTGTAATGAAAAAAGTTGTATCTAATATTTAAAAAGCATGTCAATCATTCTGTCAAAAATTGAGTTAAAAAAATTTCAACTTTGTTGCAATTATCTAACTGCCTATGTTAGAAGAGAAAGAGAGAATAATATTACATAAAACATGTCCCAATCAGGAACAACTATCTCCCCTAGCAAAAGGCTGTTGAAAGTTACAGCAGCAACATGCAGGGTCTGAAATGTTGCTTCATTAGGCATAAAATCCTCAGAAGCTCTAGCAGAAGCACTTCTCTTAGACCTGAAATTGCCAAAACTCAATCACTAAGATATTGGATTATCATATTCCCTCTTATTGAACAAGAGATCTTAATTAACAAACCTGAATATGTATTCATTGTTAGTACTCATTGAGCTGATAAGGTTACTGCCTCCAAAGTTCTTCACAACTGATTCTTCAAGAGCTTCTTGAAAACGTCTAGTCAGTGAGACCCTCCCTCCATAACCAGAACCAAGGGTTTCCAATATGCACTGAACATCTACCTTCACTCCATCAACATCACAACTTGCAAGGTATCCATGGAGATCATTATAAAACTCATCAATTTTCAAGGGATCAATTAATCCCACTCCCACTTTTTCCAAGTGTTTAATAATCACACATACATCATGGCTTAGGTTTCCAGGGGACTGAACTATGGATGTAATCTAGGGGTTGTATTTTCTCAGTTCATCAGATAAGGGATCTAGTCCTCCCCAGTAGCCATTTAATGCATGCCAAGCATATACATATCTGCATTGCAACTTGCATCAATCAATCTTACAACTCACAATAAGGTTAATTGCTTATTTGCTTAAAATCAGTGCTTGAAATAAAACTTCACTTTAGCCCATATTTCTGTTTGATGGTTCTGATAAACTGATGCAGATCAACATATCCGTTTCCTATATCTCTGAACTTGGCATTTTCCTTTAGATTTTGTAGTCTGGCTTGGAACCTGCATATTAGCAATTGGGATGAGAGGTGATTGCACTGGCCTTTGGAATTGAAGCGTTAGACAGTAGAAATAAATTACTACAAGGCAGAAATTTAATATTTAGACCTCGTTTGGATAAACAACTTATTTAAATGCTTATATAAGAAGCCCTTATATGAAAAGCTTTTATGTATAAGTTCCTTTTTTAATTAAGTTATTTAGTGTCAAGCACATATTCGAATAAGCACTTTTAAATGTACAAAACAACTTCCTGACTATACTGAATGAGTTTTTGGCACAAGACTTTTCTAAGAAGTTTCAAAATTGACTTCACAAAATAACCTATAAATAGCTTTTGGGATTAGTAAGTTACCCAAACACTAGCTTTTGAGATTAATAAGCTGTAAGCTATGTTATCCAAACAGGTCACTTACTTTGCTTCCTCAGGTGGTACTTCACCATTTTCTAGTGTTGTGTTTTGCCATCCATCATCAATGCATATCCATTTTGGGAGGCAGCCTCCTTCAGAGAACCTGCATTAAAAAAAATTAAGAACCAGCTATCTATAATCGGTTTCAAGGGATCAAATTATGGAGTTTTTCCTTTATTTTTGTTGCACCTTTTAAGGCCTTCATCAATTCCTTGTGCACTGACATTGGCATAAAATGCATCCCAGGTGTCCCATCCAAACCAGTCTACATGTGCTGGCAACTGTTATATAGATTTGAAATCATCATTACACATTTAGAAGACATCAATATATCCTGTATGGAATAAGACTGATTCCCTATCTCCTTGTTATCTGTGTTTAAAAGTTCCTTTGTGCTTCTCCAGTATCCTATAAGAATGAACAGTTTAACAGGTAAGTTATCTATTTTAGCTCTAGGTATAACTAAATGAATACCAATATTCAATGTAGTTTCAAATGCCAAATTAAGAAGATGACAATATGTTCTACCAAAAATTCTGAAGCTTTTGTGACTTATAACTTGATGGAATTTTTTATGAGCTTAAATGGGTTGTCCCCTGAATTTACATAAACTGCTTCTGTTACCTGTAGTTTGGACATCAGGATCACCTAAGGAAATCAAATGGTCATAAAATAGCTATCATTAAACAAAACCTGAAGTAAAGCATCCAGTAAATATATACGGGAAAAGAAAATGCAATATTTATATATTAGTATTTGATTTGTTTTCTATTTTTATTTTCAGTTAATATATTTTCATTCATAATTATAAAAGACTACTTTATTCTCACTTGATGTTCTGTTCTCAAATTTTTACATCAAAATAGCAAAAATGTGACATTTTTATAATTATAATCAAAACAAAAAACAAGGCAAACACCCTTCTATTTCTAGCTAACCGCTTTCAATGCAGAACCCAAGCTCATCAATGATTGTCCCTTGCAAACTAGTCCTGAACTGTCCATCCAAGACAGGCAACACAAGAACATAGAAAATTTCCTCAGTTGGTGGCTCCGGGTGTGTTTGGATTGATGGAATAGGATGGAATTGAATGGAATAAAAAGGAATGGAAAGATGTTCCATTGTTTGGATAACATAAAAGTGAGTGGAATATAATGGAATGGAATGAAACCCATTCCATCCAATTCCATTGTTTTGCTTCATTTCTCTTCCCTCCCAAATTGGAGGGAATGGGATGGAATCACTAAATGATGTTTTAAAAATTTACAAAATTACTATTTTATCCTCGTCAACCCTAATTTATCTTACACATCTCATTTAATTAACATGGTCACAGCTTCCTCTTTCTCCGGGAAAAAGGTCCAGCAACAAAAATAGTCATTTCAATGAGCACTGTAAGTGCAGTAATGCAACACACTTCGTAAAGATGGTCATTTCGATGAGCATAGTTGAAGAAGAAAACTCAGATAGGGTCATAGAAAAGGACAAAAAGTGTAGCTGGGTACCAAGAAGTGAATTGAAACACCAATTGTATCATGCGGGCAATAGCTTTTCTATGAAAATAAAAGGGCAAATTCTTAACTAAATCTCATCTAAGGCCACAAAAAATAGATCAAAAGGAGGAATAATGCTTGTTGATTTATTTTTATTTTATTCAAGACATAATAAATAAATATTAATGTTTAAAGTATGGAAGGATAATATAGGAATAAAAACAACTATAACTCATTCATTCCACTTCTCAAAAGATGGAGTATCCAAACGATATTGTGGTATTTTTATTCCGTTTCATTCTTCCATCATGTTCCATTGTGTTCCATTCCATCATCTTTCATTAATCCAAACATAGCCTCAGAGAATTGATCATGGATGATTGTTCCATCTCTTTGCTTCCACTAGAAGCATTTGAGTCTCCGTTGGCACGTCACGGCCTGATTTTCCATAACCTGGTATCATCCACCAGACTTTGAATCTGAAGATACATGTTAACCTAAACCCCTGCAACAAAGTTACCATCTTGAAAATCATTTAGCACCGATATTTATCATAAGTTTTAATAGCTTCCGCAACCGTAATCACAACCGCAATTTAAAACTTTCATCATGACTAGTGAAAAACAAAGTAGCAGCTTAGTCTCTACTCCCTAATTTCATCCATGTAACTAAGTGAATGAACATTAAATGTACGGGGCAATCATATTCATACATGTTATGAAATTATAAGTGTACTGGCCGAGGTTATTAACCTGGCCACCGAGCTCAAGTACCCGGTCCAGTCCGGAGATTAAGAGATAAATCAGATCTCTAAGAGATAGGGGAATCCTATTATAAAAGGAGGAGCACCCCTCATAAGAAGAGGACTTTTCACTGAACACCGAGGACTCTCCCTTAAGCGTGTTAGAGGAACTAGCGTCGACCAAGAGACTATCAAACAGTCCTTGCTCCCTAGTACTCGTCCGATACAAAATTAAGGGATCGAGATCACCGCCCCGCCAAGGGATGAACCTAGAACTACGTCTGGCTTTCATTCCCACTGGGATACGTAGGACCGGAATCACTGAATTCTGTCAAGCCCAAATCATAAAATAACCCCCTTGGTTTCACGTTCTATGGCGAGATTCTGACAAAACGGATCTTGGAAGGAACATTTGGCGCCGACTGTGGCCGAAGTATAAGCTCGGTTTAATACTTGTCAGCTCTTTCGCTTATTTAAGCTCAGAGCTTGGGGGGCTTGTGTACTGGCCGAGGTTATTAACCCGGCCACCAAGCTCAAGTGCCGCCCGATCCAGGAGATTAAGAGATAAATCAGATCTCTAAGAGATAGGGGAATCCTATTATAAAAGGAGGAGCACCCCTCATAAGAAGAGGACTTTTCACTGAACACCGAGGACTCTCCCTTAAGCGTGTTAGAGGAACTAGCGTCGACCAAGAGACTATCAAACAGTCCTTGCTCCCTAGTACTCGTCCGATACAAAATTAAGGGATCGAGATCACCGCCCCGCCAAGGGATGAACCTAGAACTACGTCTGGCTTTGATTCCCACTGGGATACGTAGGACCGGAATCACTGAATTCTGTCAAGCCCAAATCATAAAATAACCCCCTTGGTTTCACGTTCTATGGCGAGATTCTGACAAAACGGATCTTGGCAGGAACATTTGGCGCCGTCTGTGGCCGAAGTATAAGCTCGGTTTAATACTTGTCAGCTCTTTCGCTTATTTAAGCTCAGAGCTTGGGGGGCTTGTGTACTGGCCGAGGTTATTAACCCGGCCACCGAGCTCAAGTACCCGGCCCAGTCCGGAGATTAAGAGATAAATCAGATCTCTAAGAGATAGGGGAATCCTATTATAAAAGGAGGAGCACCCCTCATAAGAAGAGGACTTTTCACTGAACACCGAGGACTCTCCCTTAAGCGTGTTAGAGGAACTAGCGTCGACCAAGAGACTATCAAACAGTCCTTGCTCCCTAGTACTCGTCCGATACAAAATTAAGGGATCGAGATCACCGCCTCGCCAAGGGATGAACCTAGAACTACGTCTGGCTTTGATTCCCACTGGGATACGTAGGACCGGAATCACTGAATTCTGTCAAGCCCAAATCATAAAATAACCCCCTTGGTTTCACGTTCTATGGCGAGATTCTGACAAAACGGATCTTGGCAGGAACAATAAGTTAGTGGCAAGTTGGTCTGGTCACATTAGGAAATAGGTAAAAACGTTCCTAAAATTGAGAAATTGAGAAATTGAGAAACGTTCGTTAATGTATGATACCCTAAATTTAAAAAGTCCCTAAATTAGACTAATGTGATGAAGTTTCTCTGATACGTTTTTGCCTATTTTTTAAGATGAGAGACCAACTTGCCACTGTCCTACAATTTTATGATCAAAATGATGATTCATTGTATAATCTTTATTTGCACACCCAAATTTTCACACTATTATTATCATTAATTAGTTAACAAAGTGAATAATAATCTGTGTCCATCTCGTATGTATCATATTACTAACTTAATAATCAATCTATGCATCATTGTTAACTAATAGTTGTATTAGCGTTTGTTATCTGCAATGTTTTATTCCAAGACAAGTTATATTCCGGAGAATATGATTCTCGGGGATAAAGTTTTCCCACCTTCATACATGGGAATAAAGTTTTCCCAAGTTTATAACTATCATTTACTAATTTTATTCCCGGGAATCTTTTATGCCTGTTAATAACTTTTTAAAACTTATATCAAACACGAGAAACTTTTATTCTCGTACCTACATTGATCCCGATAATATTTTTATAAAACTTACAACAAACTACCTCAGAGACTGGTTACTCACTTGAGAATTCCAAGGGAGAAGTTATGACGAGAGCTAGAAGTTTGTGAAGTTGCACCAATAAAAGCTCATGTTGGTGGGTGTAAGGATAACGTTGCTTGGTACATAGTCAAAATAGCCTTGCCACGCACCATGAGGCACTCGTCTCTAATGCTAGGGACAGAAGTGATGGTCATTGTAGTGCTAATCACTAATTCTTAGTGAAGTTTGAAGTGTATATCTGTCTATGCCACCTGATGAATGATAAGCCTAGCTATATGCTTATATATAAGGTACCCGAGTTCTGGTCTACATCTGGGGAAATAAGTGCAATTCAATGAACCGCACCGAACCGAGCTATCAAAGTAAACTTATTATACTTTGCCTCTAGCTTTAAAGATTGATGACGGTTGTCCACATGAGGTGTCAAAGCATATACATATATATATATATATATATATATATATATATATATATATATATATATATATATATATATTTTGAGAAAATAAATGTTTGGAAGAGTGTGATATTTATCATACTAATGTTATTTTTAAGGGATTATATACATCTGAAATCTGAAATAGATATTTGGCGACATGTGATTAAATGACATTCAAAATGATAATTAATAATATATTGGATTTAGTTAATAAGTATACCGTATACTAAGACAAGTAACTCTTTAATTATCTAATTAACGAGTTTCATTAATCAAGATTTTATATATTATTGATCAAGTTGTCGATTAATGAGTTATCATTTACTATATATGTACGCATTAATCAAATCTAATATGTTTTTTTTTTTACAAAAGAAAAGTTAAGTAATTTCATTAATAATGGAGAACTCAATACATCCGGTAACATCATCACAAATTTGGAGAATAATAATATATGTAGCCACCCCTAACGAAGAGTGAACAACTACATGAACTTTCCTCCTATCAAACTCTATCGAAGAGTTGTTAACAAAATATGATAAAAGACTCCTACAATTTGAAATAATAGTCATATAATTAGCTTGGTCTTCTTGAAGGAGACATAGGACTTCCTCTTTTTGTATCTGGAGTCTGGGAGAGTAACTATAACATTTAGCTTTGAAGAAATATCCTCTCTCATCACCTAAATTGTGATCGAAGTCGATGCTTCGAGCTACCTGCAAGAAAGGCTCGATGCACAGCCAATTATCCCCAACTTTATTTGCATAAACTAAAAATTCCAAAAGTAAAAATAAAAAACAATAAAATGCATCTGGCCAATAACATCGAACAAGGTATTTGTGGGCAGGAACTGCATGCAGGTTATCCAGACCTCTACAGTTCCAACTGGGGATACTCATTGTTTCTGACAGGCTTGGGAACCAGAACCCGCCATTAAAAAATGTTGATTATTCATGTCTGCCTCAGAAATTGCGTTTGTCTCCTCACTGGTAGGGCCCTCTCCAACGTTTTGGCTTGCAAGTGCTGATCCTGGGCGCAAAATATGGCCTGACTTCAAACTAATAACTACCTCATTATTAGAAGATATATTATCATTTAAACCAGATTGAAAAACTCCTTATTTTCTTCAGCATTTGAAACTGAATCAGCAGAATCTTTTTCTTGATTTTGTGGGATATTTTGTTTCCTTTCCCAGTCAACATCGCCTCCCTCCCGCAACCATCTGCTTCCTCCACTCCTCCCTGCACCGTCACACCGAGGTTCAATTTTCAAATAACTACCCCATCCTCTTTCTCCAGAAGCAACTCCAGGTGTGAACCTATAAACACAAAATTGTTCAGCATGTCCAATAAGCCCACACAGGTAGCAAAAAACACCAAGGCATTCATACATAAAAAACACCACCTCAGGGAATGCCTACTCCAGAGTAGCATTCATTGTAAACCCATCATCCTCCTCAATCAAAGATAAACCCTCTATGCCCACCTCCATAGTCTCGTGTAATCACCTAAGAAACAAAGGAATTTTTTTTGAAGAAGCACTCCCAGAAACTAGAGAAGAACCCAACCATTTCAATAATTAAACACTTATTATTCTTTTGTTCTTCCGACGGCACTTATTATACATCTTACCGCACAGTATTCTTGAAGTCAAAATATCCATCGTCGCGTGAGAGGGTGCAAAAGGATAAGGAAGAAAAGAGAAAATGATTCATGCGCATTATATTTTCACACTTTTTAATGATACTTCTTTATTAGGATGAAAAAAAAATTTACTAACGAATATTTTAAGTACATTAGTTAAGATATCAATAAAAAAAAATATATTAAAAAATTAAATATAATATTTTTTAGTATATTAAATATATCGTTTTCATATATAAAATATCATTTCTTAATTTTTTAAATAATATGTTAAGAACACTTGTTAACATTCATTTAAAAAAGATAGAATGTATTTTTTTTTTAAATGTTTATATTGTTTTATTATTAAAAAAAAAAATAGTGTAAGAATGAATATCGTGAAGAAAATACTTACAAAAAGCATCACTAAGTAAGTAATAAGAAAAGTTGAACATTTAGCGGCCAATGCAATTCAAAAGGTTGACTGAAATATTGTCGGAAAATTGCTTCTGGATTCAATGACAGAGGGCATCTCATTCATTCGGTGGGTTTGTAATTTGTGGTATCTACTTTTTGTATTCCCAACCATTTTGAGTTTAGATAATGTTCAGGATTCAAGCATGTTAGAATTTGGGTGGCCTACTGAAAGAACATGATATCATGGAAGTTTAAATGTTTGAATTTTATTATAGGATAAAACAACATGATATGAGTAGGATATGATATGAACATGATAAGCTGTTATCATATTCGATGTTTGGTGTCCATCAGATAACCAACTGGATAGTATTAGGACTTAGGAGTGATAAGGTGGCTTGGTGGTTTGGAGAAGGGACATAAGGTTTGGAGTGATAAGGAGGTTGTGGGTTCAACTCCTCCAACTAACATAATAAATACTAACAATCTAACGTTTGCCTATAAAAATAAAAATAAAAACCAATTGGGCAGCATTGTAATTTTAGTATGAATTTTAAAATTTTCATTTTTGTTTTAAATGTTTTCATATTTTATTAGATTTTATTTTTTTATAATTTTCATTTTTTAAGATTATATAAAAAGACAAAATTATCCTTGTGATAAAATTACATATAATATTTTAAAATTTTAAAATATTGTTTAACTTAAATTAATTTTTTTATAATTTTAAATATTCATTTTTAGTTTTTACTTTTAGAATATTTTTTATTTATTTTTCAGTTTTTTAAAATAATATAAAGTAACAAAATTAGCCTTGTGACAAAATAAATTTAATTTTTAAAATTAATTATTAATATTTTTATTAATTTATGTTTTATTATACATTTTTTTGGTAATCATATTATATTTTATTTTACTTTAATTATTTTATATATAAAATATTTTTATATTTTATTATACTTTAAATCACATTATCCAGTTGAGTTTTAACCCAGCTCTCCCTCATGATAGAATTTTAACTAGATGGACAAGATAGGATAAGTGATGGGATTGGTTTATCCTATATTGCTGGCTGATCAAACAGATATGATAGCTTATCATATCATGTCTTTCTTACCAAATGAGAAACAGAGTAAAAAACTTTACACCGATAGTGTATATAAATTAAAATATAAGGTAAATTTCTTTTATTGATACAATAATTTTTAAAAAAAAATTTTTTGAAAAAAAAATCTATCTTTAATTTTTTAACTTATGCCCTTTAAGGAGAGGCGGATCTTCTTGATGACAGGGAAAGCCCGAAGTTTTTTTTTTCTCTTTGTTGATT
Organism: Sophora flavescens; assembly: GCA_030762895.1. Lineage (NCBI taxonomy): Eukaryota > Viridiplantae > Streptophyta > Magnoliopsida > Fabales > Fabaceae > Sophora > Sophora flavescens. The sequence continues at coordinate 87,490,036 of CM061069.1, read as the reverse complement.
TATATACATATTGCAGCAGCAATGTTAGATTATATACATATGTCTTGCAACATTACATTACAAACGTCCAGATAGGCAGATAGCACAGCGGCAAGGTTTATCCGGCACTATTAGGTTCACGGTTTGAATCCCAGTGTTGAGGTATACATTTTACGGGAAAAAAAAAATACAAAAAATGGACCAAGCAAGATTCGAACTCATTAACTTAATATATATATATATCAGAAGATCCGGTCAAACTCCGCCACTGCCTTTTAAGTGACCCCCTTTTCAAAATGCTTGCTTGGGTTTCAATTTAATACTCATATTTAAGACTTGGGCATGCTGAAAGGTATCTTTTTTATGCTTGCACAACTGTATTTTGGAGTGTATTAGCCACAATATATTTATGAGATGTTAAATTTTGCGCCAATTTAACTTCTGATTTTTTTTCCCCTGCTTTTTAATTTTTGTGTGCAAACTTTGTAAATTTAGTTGGTATTGCATGTGAGGAAGGTGTCACGTCAATGTTTCCAATACTATACATCAAAATAGCATAATTTCTTTATATGCTAACTTTCGGAGTTAGGTAATTATAAAACTTTTGAACACAACCAGAATGGGATTAGATTCACTTTGATACAACAGAGCTACCTCAGTAAACAACTTCAATGTCCCATGAATTGCCTTCACCATCAAGTTTAATTGTCAATAATCCATCTTCAGGGCTGTAGGAGAGCTCCTCCTTCTTCATGTCCACTACACAACGTTTTGGTCTAACATTTGAGTATGCTCCAAAACGGCCACATCCTCTAACTTTGGTTTTTATTATGCACTCTGCAACATACATGGTGCAGTCCAGGGCTTCTACTGCTCCTCCTGAATTGTATATGTCAAGTAATCCTATTGGTGCAAATTGGACATCATGACCAAACACCTGTTCACACAACACATGTTTAACATTTTTGCATGCAAGATTTGGCAAAGATTATTTTTCTGACTGCAATGCAAGGGATACTGACCCTGATTGGAGATACAGTATATATTTCACATTGGAGAGTCTCTAGTGGCACTTCTAGTTTTCCTCTGTAAGGCAGCTTGGAAAGCAAGCCTGCAGTGAATTAGAGAGGTAAAATGTTGGAATTATAGAGAAATGGATATGTGCGATATAAATCCTCTAAAGTAAATTTGAGTGTAAAATGACAAAGTAAGGGTATATCCACCTTTGACTTTGATTAGTTAAGGTGAGTTGATATCTCAATGTACTTTTAAGTAATCAAGGGTGAATATACCGTTACTTGTTTACTTTACACCCAAACTCATTTTAGTGGAGCCTAATTCGGATATGTGTTAGGCTCTAAAAGACTTGCACAGAAATAAATGTAAAATTTGAACCTGCATTGAAGGCATATACTGCACAATCTCCACTCCAATTTTCACCAGCAACCTCTTCAAGAAATTCAACATCAAGGGGTCCCACATTCCCTGATATGGTTTTGCAGGTAGGCGTCTCTTCCACTGATTTCAGTGGCCAGATTCCTGCTCCTTGGCAATTAAAGATTCCTACCACCCCAGTCAGCTTATTCAAGTTCCAAATTTTCAGCAGACTGAAAAGAATCAATAGCAATATGGTTTTTTAATGAAGAATGGAAACTAATAAGAAAATTTTGGTCATTATTAGAGACAGATAGTAACATTTTAACTTACCTTTTACCATCCATAATGGGATCTTCAAATAAACAGTCTCGAGTAGGACGACCTGCATATCTTGCTTTCAAGACTGATCCATCAGGCAGTACTAGCTTCTTGAGGATTTTAAAATCATGATTGCCAGGTTTATCACTGTAATGTATCAAATTTGTTAAGATGTTTTCATTTTTTTAAGCATAAGAAAATAATTTTTAAAGGGAAGCTAGTGAGGTGAGACAAGGAATTCTATCATTTTTGGTGCCTTACCTTACATATATAGCACAACCACATATTGCTCTTGCTGAAGCATGGAACTCGGCAGTCTGGTGCTTGCTCTGAAATAGAAACATTTCAGAATCATATCATGTGACTCATTAATATTTGTAGGCATTATAAAGGTATTGAAAAGTAATGACTCATGAGACAGAAATATGATATTACATGGAACATATCCCAGTCTGGCACAAAAATCTCCCCCAGTAGAAGACTATTAAAAGCTACGGAGGCAATATGTAAGGTTTGAAATGTTGGTTCTCTTGGCATGAATCCTCAGATGCTCTTGCTACTGCACTCATCTTTGAACTGTTCACAATTAAAAATGAAAATGAAAAAAAATAAATATATATTCTCAGTATGCAAACCTGTAAATTGAATCTGATTTGAGAGACATGCAACAAATGAGGTTATTGTCCTTAAGTTATCACTCATGCTAACTTTTAAAACATTTTCAATGTAACATTTATGTTTTTATGTTATTCTTATGCTAGCTTTATATTATATACCATAGTCGATCGCAGGGGTGGCAAAATGATCCATTTATCCACCATCCATCCAGTCCATCCATGAGAAAATCTATCCAATCCATCCATTTATAAAAAAAATAATATAAATGGATTGGATGGATTGGATTATTTTCTTAGTGGATGGTTTATGATCCATCCAATATTTTTAAAAATCCATTGGACCAATAATCATAAATATAATGGTTCAACTTTTATCCATTCCAAAACCAATTTATTTTTTTCATATTATTTTTCACCAAATAAAAAACCTCCATTTGTAACCAAAAAAAAAAACACTCCATCCAATTTTCTCTTCCGTTCCCTATTATTTTTTCTTCACTATTTTTTATTTTATTTATAATCTGCTTTTTTTTTTCTTTTTTTATTATATTAAGTATTAACTAATTAATTGTTCTCAAGCACCAGTAGTAGTCCACGTTATCACGTAGTTTTATTTTTTCGTTGCCTTTTTTTTTTGCTGAAAAACTTCAAAAAAAAAGTATTAACTAATTAAAAGCACAGAAAGTCGTAACAAGTTTCGTAAAACAATGTCATGAAACGTTGAGGTAAAATAACCTCGGTAGATGCACATAATCAATAACTCCCATATAATAATATAAAAATGGTCGTGATACAAATGGTCGTGAGATAGAATGGAGAGAGAGTAGGAAAAAAAGGAAGAGAGAGAAAGGGTAGAGAGAGGAAGAAAGATGAGAGGGAGGGTGAGATAGAGATAATGTTTTAAATTTTTTTACAAATTATTTTATTTTTAAAAATATTTTATGGATGGATAAAAGAGATATAAAAATATTTAATTTCTTAAAATAAACTTTAGTGGATTGATTGGATATCCATCCATAAAAAAGTTGTTAATGAATGGATCGGATAGATTTTATTTAATGGATCATTAATGGATGGGATTTTTTTAATGAATTTTTAATGGATTATAATGGATTAATGGATTGTTTTTAATCCATCCGTTAAGATCCGAATAAAAATTAATCCGATCCATCCATTTGCCACCCTTACATTGCATAGACTTATGGGGCGGAAATCTTTCATACAAACCACCACATCCTTCTTAGGAATCAAATTAATAAGCGTCTCATTTATAGCCTTCACTTGAGTGGGATTTTCGAAAATCTTGATAACCAAATCACAGAAGTCATTGCTAATTACTTGCCATTGGTTCTGATAAAAAATAGCTTGGAAACCATGAGGACCCAGAGCTTTAAAACTCCTCATTTGCTTCACTATTTGGACGATTTCTGCTCTAGAAACCCTTCTCCCCGAATCAAGTAACTCTCCCTCATTAATGGTTGGAAAAGCACCCGATAAGCCAAGAGGAGAAAATTGCTCATCACCCCAAAACAAATTTCTGTAATAACTTGTAACCAACTGTTCCAACTATCTTGTTTCTTTGATCCAGGTCACGTAATCATCTTTCAACATATCATACTGTTTTTTCTACGTCAACAGTTACCCCATGAAAATATCTAGTGTTTCGATCACCATATTGCAGCCAGCGAGTCCTTAACTTTTGAAACCACATTATCTCTTCTTGAGCTAAAACAGTTTCATATTGTCTCCAAGTCACTTTGTACTCCTCTTCCAGTCTTCTATTCAAGTGATTTTTTTAAGGTTTAATTGAGATATTAATTATTATGTACCAAATTGAAAATCACCGACTGAAACATAATTTTATTCTATCAACGTTTGTTAGTCTAAGTGACAAGAAGTTTGATTCCCTTAAATAAGATCTTATGTTCGAGTCTTGTGTATGATATGAGAGAGCTTTATCCCCTTAATTAAAAGGGTTTTTTAGGCTCAATTTGAATTAGTCGAAGTCCAATGTCATTTTCGGATACTGAGGATCTCTGGAAAAATAAAATTTGTCTAAAAAAAAATATAAAACTACACATCAATGCCAAACAACGAAATAACCACTAAGCTAAAACTGCAAAATCCAGTGTGCTGGTTAGCACCAAAAGGAAATAGCAGAAAAATAAAAATAAAAGTGATGTGTCAATATTTGTCCATATATCCATAAAGATTAAACAATTAAATTGGCTATATCTAGCTTGAAAGTTATTAAATTCAACATAAAACCAAAAAGGCTTTAGGGGCAAACAAGGCATAGAAAGATAAATCATTGGGATGGGTTAGGAATAACCCCATTGTTCTCAATAAGAAGCTTGTGACCAATCTTATAAGAGGCATATGCATAAATACATGCATATTCAACTTGCTTCAGTCAACTCCTTTGATCTCCATTCACTAGTACACACATCCTTTGATTTCTTCATATTAAGACCCACCAACTCTTTTGCCAAAAACTTTAGCCCTCTAGAAGAGAAACGACCAGGCCATAGTTTCAGTGCCAAGGTAGATACATTTATGCCCTTTGTGCACTCTAATCCATACTCATTCTTAAGCTTATTAATATCAAGTTGAACACATACCCCAACAAAATTGAAGTTAGAGTCCTTCATAAAGGTCCTTAGAGACTGAGGAATCTCATCCATATAGCAGAGTTGAAAGATCAAACACTTGTCCTCAACACATAGTTGTAGAATTGCAACTTTCATCTTCTTGTTTTTGTCACTCATCATCCATTCAGTATCTAACCCAACAACTTGGTTTCCACCATATGTTGATGTAACTAGTTCAACCCATTCTTCTACTATTTTGGCTTTGTGGGTAACTGTTGTTTCTATGACTAATTCATCACAAAGCACTGAGTATCTTGAGGTGGAGGAGTTCAAGGTCACGATGGGGTTAACGTTGGTGTCACTTGCAGCCATGACTATTTTCCAATTGAAACCTTTTGTAAAGAAAACATGTATACAAGTTAATTTGGTTAAGGGGAAATGAATTAATAAAGTGAATATCATGTTGAAACTTTATACGAGCAAAAGGTCATATATCCTTTCTTATCATTGTAAAGCTAGGGAATTAAGAAAATGGCTTTCACGTAATACTATTCTATGAGTGACAATCTTAATATTTTTTTGCTAAGTAAACAAAAATATATAGATTGGAAGCGCACCATACACATAAAATTAGTTTCATCGTTGCATAGGCTCATCAAGGAAACAACTAAAAATTAGTGGCTAACACGTACACGGAATAAATTAATAGCCAGTTGTTAACATGGTTAATTTAGATTCTTTCTCAACAATGAAAAATAAAGCAACATGACAACAAGCTTGATCGACTGGTAAGCATCTCAACCCCGTAAGGAGAAGAACGTAAGTTTGAATCCTAGATTTCTAGTGATCGATACTCTAGTTGGGAGGTTTGTGAAAATCAAGGGTTAATTCCCCACTCTAAGTAGCCGATCAAGGATTAGTCTCATAACTAGTCTAAAGGGCCGAAACCCATGGGATATCACCAAGGAGCCAAAATTCCTAATTTCGGGGGTTTATAAAAAAAAACTAGAGCATTGTGAGAGACAGAAAAGGATAAAATGAGATAGATAGCTATGTGCATGGTAGATGGAGGAAAAGTGCAGATAGAAAGTTACAAAAGGAGTAGATACGCGCGTTCTTGTTGGGATGGCCTCCAGTTACCATCATCCTCGGAGAATTAGTTTCAAAGAAAGAAGGATAGTAAATCAAAGATGAGAGAGGTCGTGAGTTCGAATCTTGCTGTCAGGATCTCGTTGGTAGGTAATTATCTCTGTAAGCGTTCTTTGAGCCTTGAGATCTGTCTTGACTCGGGTGAGCCCCGGGACCCAAATCACCCAAACTTTTATTTATATAAAAAAAATGATGAGAGAGAGCACGGTTTAAATAGAGAGAAGAGATAGGGGATATGAACCCAAAGTGAGAGACTCAGAAAAACAAAATTAGTTGAAAGAAAATGACTTTAACTATTATTTATTTATTTTTTGGTGAAGACTTTAACAAATTTTTTATTTTATTTCTTTAGACAGAGACTCAAAAACTCTATTTATCCACATAAACAAAAAAAAAACTATTTTATCGTTTTCGATATACTTTTAATGGGACTAGGATATCTAAGGCTAAAAATTGAAATTATTATTATGCTAGGGACTAAAGATCACCTACAATGATTATCATATCAGAATTCAGATCAATACATACCTCTTGAAGTCGTATGAAGAATGTATAATAGGATCTTCCCCGCTTGCTTTCTGGAGAGACCAACAACCTTTGAAGAGAGAGTAAGTAAGCCATTATGAATAATAATTAAGGCCGGGGAGAAAATTTTGAAAAACATAACAAAAGAAGAACCAAATATAGTTAAATATGATTGGTAAAGAAAATTTTGATTACAAGTTATAATGGGTTTATCATTACTTGCAATTATGGTCATACTAGAAATAGATCACTGGAATTGTTCGTCGAGAAACAAAGAACATCTCGACGAGAGAGGATTCTGTTAGGAGAGTAGCGGATACAACCTTAAATTATAGTAAAATTTGCATTGGCAAAACCTTTATACCAAACAATTATATTATATTATAATACTAATCTTGAAAAGAATCTTTTCAATTTATTATAACATGTTGCTCTAGTTAACACTCGCGGCGTGCCCCTTGTTACGAAGTCCTGCATAGAGCAGGCACATAGTTTGGGACTTGGGCTTAAAACACCATGAATAATCACTCCTAAACCATAATATGTTTTTTTAGTCAAAAAACCATAATATGTTGATCACTTAAAAACAAGGTTTTAAATTGCGGTTGCGGATCCTAAGGAGGTGATTACTGGGGCAGTAAATAACGTAAAAATCAAGGAGAAAATTTTGGTTTCAGTTGTTGACATATTTAGAAACCCAAATATTCTCTTTCCTAAAATTAAGGATAAAGTTATTGGAGAGAGAGGAATGGATACGGAAATGAAAGAAGGCAACCATGAGGGAAATTATGAGGACAATCATAAGATTATTAGCCAGTAGTTAACATGGTTAATTTAGATTCTTTCTCAACAATGAAAAATAAAGCAACATGACAACAAGCTTGATCGACTGGTAAGCATCTCAACCCCATAAGGAGAAGAACGTAAGTTTGAATCCTAGATTCCTAGTGGTCGATACTCTAGTTGGGAGGTTTGTGAAAATCAAGGGTTAATTCCCCGCTCTAAGTAGCCGATCAAGGATTAGTCTCATAACTAGTCTAAAGGGCCGAAACCCGTGGGATATCACTAAGGTGCCAAAATTCCTAATTTCGGTGGTTTATAAAAAAAAAAAGTAGAGCATTGTGAGAGATAGAAAAGGATAAAATGAGATAGATAGCTATGTGCATGGTAGATGGAGGAAAAGTGCAAATAGAAAGTTGCAAAAGGAGTAGATACGTGCGTTCTTGTTGAGATGGCCTCCAGTTACCATCATCCTCGGAGAATTAGTTTCAAAGAAAGAAGGATAGTAAATCAAAGATGAGAGAGGTCGTGAGTTCGAATCTTACTGTCAGGATCTCGTTGGTAGGTAATTATCTCTGTAAGCGTTCTTTGAGCCTTGAGATCTGCCTTGACCCTGGTGAGCCTCGGGACCCAACTCACCCAAACTTTCCTTTATATAAAAAAAAAGATGAGAGAGAGTACGGTTTAAATGGAGAGAAGAGATAGGGATATGAACCCAAAGAGAGAGTCTCGGAAAAACAAAATTAGTTGAAAGAAAATGAGATAGAAAAGGATAAAATGAGATATATGGCTATGTGCATGGTAGATGGAGGAGAAGTGCAAATAGAAAGTTACAAAATGAGTAGATACGTGCGTTCTTGTTGGGATGGCCTCCAATTACCATCATCCTCGGAGAATTAGTTTCAAAGAAAGAAGGATAGTAAATCAATGATGAGAGAGGTCGTGAGTTCGAATCTTACTGTCAGGATCTCGTTGGTAGGTAATTATCTCTGTAAGCGTTCTTTGAGCCTTGAGATCTGCCTTGACCCTGGTGAGCCCTGGGACCCAACTCACCCAAACTTTTGTATATATATAAAAAAATAGATGAGAGAGAGTACGGTTTAAATGGAGAGAAGAGATAGGGGATATGAACCCAAAGTGAGAGACTCAGAAAAACAAAATTAGTTGAAAGAAAATGACTTTAACTATTTTTTATTTATTTTTTGGTGAAGACTTTAACAAATTTTTTATTTTATTTCTTTATACAGAGACACAAAAGCTCTATTTATCCACATAAACAAAAAAAAAACTATTTTACAGTTTTCGATATACTTTTAATGGGACTAGGATATCTAAGGCTAAAAATTGAAATTATTATGCTAGGGACTAAAGATCACCTACAATGATTATCATATCAGAATTCAGATCAATACATACCTCTTGAAGTCGTACGAAGAATGTCTAATAGGATCTTCCCCGCTTGCTTTCTAGAGAGACCACAACCTTTGAAGAGAGAGTAAGCCTTTATAAATAATTATTGAGGCCGGGGAGAAAATTTTGAAAAACAGAACAAAAGAAGAACCAAATATAGTTAAATATGATTGGTAAAGGAAATTTTGAATACAAGTTATAATGGGTTTATCATTACTTGCAGTTATGGTCATACTAGAAATAGATCACAGGAATTGTTCTCCGAGAAACAAAGAACATCTCGATGAGAGAGGATTCTGTGAGGAGAGTAGTGGATACAACCTCAAATTATAGTAAAATTTTCATTGCCAAAACCTTTATACCAAACAATTATTTTATATTATTATACTAATCTTGAAAAGAATCTTTTCAATTTATTATAACATGTTGCTCTAGTTAACACTCACGGCGTGCCCCATGTTACGAAGTCCTGCATAGAGCAGGCACATAGTTTGGGACTTGGTCTTAAAACACCATGAATAATGACTCCCAAACCATAATATGTTTTTTTAGGCGAAAAACCATAATATGTTGATCACTTAAAAACAACGTTTTAAATTGCGGTTGCGGATCCTAAGGAGGTGATTACTGGGGCAGTAAATGACGTAAAAATAAAGGAGAAAATTTTGGTTTCACTTGTTGACATATTTAGAAACCCAAATATCCTCTTTCCAAAAATTAAGGATAAAGTTATTGGACAGAGAGAGGAATGGATACGGAAATGAAAGAAGGCAATCATGAGGGCAATTATGAGGACAATCACACGATTATTAGCCAGTAGTTAACATGGTTAATTTAGATTCTTTATCAACAATGAAAAATAAAGCAACATGACAACAAGCTTGATCGACTGGTAAGCATCTCAACCCCATAAGGAGAAGAATATAAGTTTGAATCCTAGATTCCTAGTGGCCGATACTCTAGTTGGGAGGTTTGTGAAAATCAAGGGTTAATTCCCCACTCTAAGTAGCGATCAAGGATTAGTCTCATAACTAGTCTAAAGGGCCGAAACCCGTGGGATATCGCTAAGGAGCCAAAATTCCTAATTTCGGTGGTTTATAAATAAATAAAAAAATTAGAGCATTGTGAGAGACAGAAAGGGATAAAATGAGATAGATAGCTATGTGCATGGTAGATGGAGGAAAAGTGCAAATAGAAAGTTGCAAAAGGAGTAGATACGTGCGTTCTTGTTGGGACGGCCTTCAGTTACCATCATCCTCGGAGAATTAGTTTCAAAGAAAGAAGGATAGTAAATCAAAGATGAGAGAGGTCGTGAGTTCGAATCTTACTGTCAGGATCTCGTTGGTAGGTAATTATCTCTGTAAGCGTTCTTTGAGCCTTGAGATCTGCCTTGACTCTGTTGAGCCCCGGGACCCAACTCACCCAAACTTTTGTTTATATAAAAAAAAAAGATGAGAGAGAGTACGGTTTAAATGGACAGAAGAGATAGGGGATATGAACCCAAAGTGAGAGACTCAAAAACAAAATTAGTTGAAAGAAAATGAGATACAAAAAGATAAAATGAGATAGATAGCTATGTACATGGTAGATGAAGGAAAAGTGCAAATAGAAAGTTGCAAAAGGATTAGATACGTGGGTTCTTGTTGGGATGGCCTCCAGTTACCATCATCCTCAGATAATTAGTTTCAAAGAAAGAAGGATAGTAAATCAAAGATGAGAGAGGTCGTGAGTTCGAATCTTACTGTCAAGGTCTCGTTGGTAGGTAATTATCTCTGTAAGCGTTCTTTGAGCCTTGAGATCTGCCTTGACCCTGGTGAGCCCCGGGATCCAACTCACCCAAACTTTTGTTTATATAAAAAAAAGATGAGAGAGAGTACGGTTTAAATGGAGAGAAGAGATAAGGGGTATGAACCCAAAGTGAGAGACCCAGAAAAACAAAATTAGTTGAAAGAAAATGACTTTAACTATTTTTTATTTATTTTTTTGTGATGACTTTAACAAATTTTTTATTTTATTTCTGTAGATAGAGACTCAAACGCTCTATTTATCCACATAAACAAAAAAAAAAGAATTTTATCGTTTTTGATATACTTTTAATGGGACTAGGATATCTCAGGCTAAAAATTGCAATTATTATTATGCTAGGGACTAAAGATCACCTACAATGATTATCATATCAGAATTCAGATCAATACATACCTCTTGAAGTCGTACGAAGAATGTTTAATAGGATCTTCCCCGCTTGCTTTCTGGAGAGACCAACAACCTTTGAAGAGAGAGTAAGTAAGCCATTATGAATAATAATTGAGGCCGGGGAGAAAATTTTGAAAAACATAACAAAAGAAGAACCAAATATAGTTAAATATGATTGGTAAAGAAAATTTTGATTACAAGTTATAATGGGTTTATCATTACTTGCAATTATGGTCATACTAGAAATAGATCACTGGAATTGTTCTTCAAGAAACAAAGATCATCTTGATGAGAGAGGATTCTGTCAGGAAAGTAGTGGATACAACCTCAAATTATAGTAAAATTTGCATTGCCAAAACCTTTATACCAAACAATTATTTTATATTATAATACTAATCTTGAAAAGAATCATCTCAATTTATTATAACATGTTGCTCTAGTTAACACTCGCGGTGTGCCCCATGTTACGAAGTCCTGCATAGAGCAGGCACATAGTTTGGGACTTGGGCTTAAAACACCATGAATAATGACTCCCACACCATAATATGTTTTTTTAGGCAAAAAACCATGATATGTTGATCACTTAAAAACAAGGTTTTAAATTGCGGTTGCGGATCCTAAGGAGGTGATTACTGGGGCAGTAAATGACGTAAAAATAAAAAAGAAAATTTTGGTTTCAGTTGTTGACATATTTAGATACCCAAATATTCTCTTTCCTAAAATTAAGGATAAAGTTATTGGAGAGAGAGGAATGGATACGGAAATGAAAGAATGCAATCATGAGGGCAATTATGAGGACAATCATGAGATTATTAGCCAGTAGTTAACATGGTTAATTTAGATTCTTTCTCAACAATGAAAAATAAAGTAACATGACAACAAGCTTGATCGACTGGTAAGCATCTCAATCCCATAATGAGAAGAACGTAAGTTTGAATCCTAGATTCCTAGTGGCCGATACTTTAGTTGGGAGGATTGTGAAAATCAAGGGTTAATTCCCCACTCTAAGTAGCCGATCAAGGATTAGTCTCATAACTAGTCTAAAGGGCCGAAACCCGTGGGATATCACTAAGGAGCCAAAATTCCTAATTTCGGTGGTTTATAAATAAAAAAAAATTAGAGCATTGTGAGAGACAGAAAAGGATAAAATGAGATAGATAGCTATGTGCATGGTAGATGGAGGAAAAGTGCAAATAGAAAGTTGCAAAAGGAGTAGATACGTGCGTTCTTGTTGGGATGGCCTCCAGTTACCATCATCCTCGGAGAATTAGTTTCAAATAAAGAAGGATAGTAAATCAAAGATGAGAGAGGTCGTGAGTTCGAATCTTACTGCCAGGATCTCGTTGGTAGGTAATTATTTCTGTAAGCATTCTTTGAGCCTTGAGATCTGCCTTGACCCTGGTGAGTCTCGGGACCCAACTCACCCAAACTTTTGTTTATATAAAAAAAATATGAGAGAGAGTACGGTTTAAATGGAGAGAACAAATAAGGGATATGAACCCAAAGTGAGAGACTCAAAAACAAAATTAGTTGAAAGAAAATGAGATAGAAAAAAGTTAAAATGAGATAGATAGCTATGTGCATGGTAGATGGAGGAAAAGTGCAAATAGAAAGTTGCAAAAGGAGTAGATACGTGTGTTCTTGTTGGGATGACCTCCAGTTACCATCATCCTCGGAGAATTAGTTTCAAAGAAAGAAGGATATTAAATCAACGATGAGAGAGGTCGTGAGTTCGAATCTTACTGTAAGGATCTCGTTGGTAGGTAATTATCTCTTTAAGCGTTCTTTGAGCCTTGAGATCTGCCTTGACCCTGATGAGCCCCGGGACCCAACTCACCCAAACTTTTGTTTATATAAAAAAAAGATGAGAGAGAGTACGGTTTAAATGAAGAGAAGAGATAGGGGATATGAACCCAAAGTGAGAGACTCAAAAACAAAATTAGTTGAAAGAAAATGACTTTAACTATTTTTTATTTATTTTTTGGTGAAGACTTTAACAAAATTTTTATTTTATTTCTTTAGACAGTGACTCAAAAGCTCTATATATCCACATAAACAAAAAAAAGTATTTTATAGTTTTCGATATACTTTTAATGGGACTAGGATATCTAAGGCTAAAACTTGCAATTATTATTATGCTAGGGAGTAAAGATCACCTACAATGATTATCATATCAGAATTCAGAACCAACAACCTTTGAAGAGAGAGTAAGTAAGCCTTTATGAATAATTATGGAGGTCGGAGAGAAAATTTTGAAAAACAGAACAAAAGAAGAACCAAATATAGTTAAATATGATTGGTAAAGGAAATTTTGAATACAAGTTACAATGGGTTTATCATTACTTGCAGTTATGGTCATACTAGAAATAGATCACAGGAATTGTTCTCCGAGAAACAAAGAACATCTCGATGATAGAGGATTCTGTCAGGAGAGTAGTGGATACAACCTCAAATTATAGTAAAATTTGCATTGCCAAAACCTTTATACCAAACAATTATTTTATATTATAATACTAATCTTGAAAAGAATCTTTTCAATTTATTATAACATGTTGCTCTAGTTAACACTCGCGGCGTGCCCCATGTTACGAAGTCCTGCATAGAGCAGGCACAAAGTTTGGGACCTGGGCTTAAAACACCATGAATAATGACTCCTAAACCATAATATGTTTTTTTTACGCAAAAAACCATAATATTGGTCATCCCAACATAAATGACGTAAAAATCAACGAGAAAATTTTGGTTTTAGTTGTTGACATATTTAGCAACACAAATATTCTCTGTCCTAAAATTAAGGATAAAGTTATTGGAGAGAGGGGAATGGATACGGAAATGAAAGAAGGCAATCATGAGGGCAATTATGAGGACAATCATGAGATTAATAGCCAGTAGTTAACATGGTTAATTTAGATTCTTTCTCAACAATAAAAAATAAAGCAACATGACAACAAGCTTGATCGACTGGTAAGCATCTCAACCCCATAAGGAGAAGAACGTAAGTTTGAATCCTAGATTCCTAGTGGCCGATACGCTAGTTGGGAGGTTTGTGAAAATCAAGGGTCAATTCCCCACTCCAAGTAGCCGATCAAGGATTAGTCTCATAACTAGTCTAAAGGGCCGAAACCCGTGGGATATCACTAAGGAGCCAAAATTCCTAATTTTTGTGGTTTATAAAATAAAAAAAAAATTAGAGCATTGTGAGAGACATAAAAGGATAAAATGAGATAGATATCTATGTGCATGGTTGATGGAGGAAAAGTACAACTAGAAAGTTGCAAAAGGAGTAGATACGCGCGTTCTTGTTGGGATGGCCTCCAGTTACCATCATCCTCGGAGAATTAGTTTCAAAGAAAGAAGGATAGTAAATCAAAGATGAGAGAGGTCGTGAGTTCGATTCTTACTGTCAGGATCTCGTTGGTAGGTAATTATCTCTGTAAGCGTTCTTTGAGCCTTGAGATCTGCCTTGACCTTGGTGAGCCCCGGGATCAAACTCTCCCAAAATTTTGTTTATATAAAAAAAAAAAGACGAGAGAGAGTACGGTTTAAATGGAGAGAAGAGATAGGGGATATGAACCCAAAGTGAGAGACTCAGAAGAACAAAATTAGTTGAAAGAAAATGACTTTAACTATTTTTTATTTATTTTTTGGTGAAGTCTTTAGCAAATTTTTTATTTTATTTCTTTAGACAGAGACTCAAAAGCTCTATTTATCCACATAAACAAAAAAAAACTATTTTATCGTTTTCGATATACTTTTAATGGGACTAGGATATCTAAGGCTAAAAATTGCAATTATTATTATGCTAGGGACTAAAGATCACCTACAATGATTATCATATCAGAATTCAGATCAATACATACCTCTTGAAGTCGTACGAAGAATGTCTAATAGGATCTTCCCCTTTGCTTTCTGGAGAGACCAACAACCTTTGAAGAGAGAGTAAGTAAGCCATTATGAATAATAATTGAGGCCGGGGAGAAAATTTTGAAAAACAGAACAAAAGAAGAACCAAATATAGTTAAATATGATTGGTAAAGAAAATTTTGATTACAAGTTATAATGGGTTTATCATTACTTGCAAACATCTCGATGAGAGAGGATTCTGTCAGGAGAGTAGTGGATACAACCTCAAATTATAGTAAAATTTGCATTGCCAAAACCTTTATACCAAACAATTATTTTATATTATAATACTAATCTTGAAAAGAATCTTTTCAATTTATTATAACATGTTGCTCTAGTTAACACTCGCGGCGTGTCCCATGTTACGAAGTCCTGCATAGAGCAGGCACATAGTTTGGGACTTGGGCTTAAAACACCATGAATAATGACTCCTAAACCATAATATGTTTTTTTAGGCAAAAAACCATAATATGTTGATCACTTAAAAACAAGGTTTTAAATTGCGGTTGTGGATCCTAAGGAGGTGATTACTGGGCAGTAAATGATGTAAAAATCAAGGAGAAAATTTTGGTTTCAGTTGTTGACATATTTAGAAACCCAAATATTCTCTTTCCTAAAATTAAGGATAAAGTTATTGGAGAGAGAGGAATGGATACGGAAATGAAAGAAGGCAATCATGAGGGCAATAATGAGGACAATTATGAGGAGAGAGAGTTGGAGTGGGATAAGAAAAGAAAGTTTACAGAGTTGGTGGGGGAAGGAGATCACGTGCAGGGGGAGTCAAAGAACGTGGACTACATGGAAATTGGTTCTGATAGTGTGATTCCAAAAAAAAAATTTTAGCGGCAGACCCTGGCAGCCAGGGTTGCCGGGGACTATTAGTATACTAAGTTGGAACTGCCGAGGCCTGGGCAACCTGCGTGCAGTTTCTTCACCGAGGAGCCTCGTTCGGGACCACATACCGGACGTTATTTTTCTTTTTGAAACTTTATGTCACTCAAATAAAATAGAGGAAATTCGTGTAAAGTTAGGATTTGATTTTTCTTTTGCTGTTGATAGCGAGGGACGTAGTGGAGGTATTGCAATTATTTGGAAACAATCTGTTAAATGTCACATTATCACCTGCTCAATGAATTTTATTAATGTGGAGGTGTCTGATAATGATAGAGGTTTATGGAGGTTGACTGGGTTCTATGGCTATCCTGAGAGGACCAGAAGACGTGATTCCTGGAATTTATTAAGAAACTTAGCTACAATGTAATTTGCTTCCTTGGTGCGTTATTGGGGACTTCAATGACTTGTTAATGACTGAGGACAAGAGGGGAAGAGTCGATCATCCGAACTGGCTAATAAATAGTTTCCGTGACACTGTTCGAGAGTGTAATCTAATTGATCTTCCTCTTAATGGGTATCAGTTTACCTGGGTAAATCGTCGTGATTATGACAGTGTAGTGGAAGAACGTCTTGATAGAGCTTTGGCTTCTGAGGTGTGGTTGAATTTATTTTCGAATGCACAATTATCAAATCTTTTAGCTCCTGTCTCGGATCATTCACCACTCCTACTTTGTATTGGTCAGCGCCCTGCGCAGAAGAACCAAAGAAAGTTTCGCTTTTAGAATCGTTGGCTTGAAGAATCCGAGGTGGGTGATATGGTGCGGTCTAGCTGAGAGAATGGGATACATGATGATGTTCTTTCTAAACTAAAGCAGTGTAGTAAGGACCTAGAGGTTTGGAGTAAGAAACTTAATGGGAATTTCCGCAAAGAAGCAAATCAGTGTAAAAGGCTTTTGGAGGCTACTAGAATTTCTCATGATCCAGAGGATGCCTCGATTTATGATAGACATCGAGAAAGGCTTGCATCAATTTTGGCTCAAGAGGAGATCTATTGGAAGAAAAGAGCCAAGGCCTTTTGGCTTAGAGATGGAGATGCAAATACAAATTTTTTTCACTTGACTGCTACTGCCAGGAAGAGAAGGAAAATTATTGACAAGCTAAAAAATGATAATAATGAATGGGTAGGTGGTCAACTGAGTCTTTGTGAGCTTGCAAAGGACTATTTTGGAAACCTGTTTCTAGAACAACAGAGCATTTATTCTCCGGTTATTGAGGTAGTGTCTCCTATTGTCTCGATGGAAGATAATCAAGGGTTGGAACTTCCCTTCACTGGAGAGGAATTCAGAGCAGCTATTTTCTAGATGCACCCAGATAAGTCTCCGGGGCCGAATGGTTTAAATCCTGTTTTTTACCAGCATTTTTGGGATATTTGTGGCAAGGATATTTTCACGGCTTGTTGCTACTGGTTGGAGACTAGTAACTTTCTATCAACTCTTAATGATACAAATATTGTTTTAATTCCTAAAGTTGATAGCCCTTCTTCTATGAGAGACTTGAGACCTATATCCATGTGTAATATTATATATAAAATAGTGGCAGAAGTCTTAGCTAACAGGTTGAAAAAATTATTGCCAAAGTGTATCTCAGAAGAGCAGTCTGCTTTTGTAGAAGGACTTTGAAAATAGATATCAGCAAAGCTTATGATAGAGTGGACTGGGGTTTTCACCGTGCTATGATGGAAAAGATGGGTTTCTGTGATAGATGGGTCAGATGGATTATGCTGTGTGTTTCCTCTGTTAGCTACTCGATTTTGGTTAATGATGATTCTGTTGGACCAATTGTTCCAGGCAGAGGCTTAAGGCAAGGTGACCCTCTCTCCCCTTATCTCTTTCTTATCTGTGCTCAGGGCCTTACTTGCCTAATCAAAAGAGCGGAAAGGGGGGGAGGGGGGTGACATTCATGGTATTCAGATTTGTCGGGGTGCTCCTTCTGTTAGTCACCTTCTTTTTGCAGATGATAGCTTTCTGTTCTTTAGAGCTAGTGAGCATGAATGTAATGTGATGAAGTCAATTCTTGCTACTTTTGAAGCAGCATCTGGTCAAGCAGTTAATTTCAGTAAATCTGAGATTTTTTATCGTAAGAATGTGGATGATGGTACTCGATTGGCTTTATCTAATATCTTTGGGAGTCCAGACCGGTCTTGGGTCAGGAAAATATTTGGGGCTTCCCTCATTAATTGGTAGAAAAAATAAAGCTACATTTAATTATTTGAAAGACAGGGTGTGGAAGAAAATTAATTCTTGGAGTGGCAGACATCTTTCCAAGGCTGGCAGGGAGGTTCTGGTGAAGTCTGTGCTCCAAGTGATTCCAACTTATTGCATGAGTGTCTTCTTACTACCTCCTTCGTTGGCAGAATAGATTGAAAGGATGATGAACTCTTTTTGGTGGGGATCCAAGAAGGGTGATTCGCGTGGAATTAATTGGTTGAAATGGGATAAGCTATCTATGAGGAAGGAATTTGGTGGCCTCGGCTTCAGAAATCTGGGTGCTTTTAATTTGGCAATGCGAGGGAAGCAAGGTTGGAAATTTGTTTCTAACCTAGAAGCTATGGTCTCAAGGATTTTCAAAACTAAATACTATCCTAGATGTCAATTCTTGGATCCGATTCTTGGTCATAATCCAAGTTTTATTTGGCGTAGCATCTGGAATTCCAGGGTCTTGTTGAATGAGGGCTCTAGATGGAGAATTGGCAATGGACACAATATTCCAATCCTAAATGAGCCTTGGATTGCAAATGGTCAAAGTCTGAATCACCATTTTAACTTAACCCAAATGACTCATAATTGGGTGGTCAGTGATTTTATTATGCCGGGTACCAGAAGATGGAATGAAGATTTTGTGCGTCAGTTTTTTACTCCTTGTGATGCTGCTACTATACTAGCCACGCCCTTAGTTGATGAAGTAGGGGAGGCCATGCGCGTATGGAAAATATAGTAAGGACGACTTTTATATAGTTCGTTCATCTTATAGACTATGTATCGAATCCTTATTGAACACGGCTCATCTAAAACAAGATGGAAATTGGCGAAGTATTTGGAACTTCGAAGTGCCCCCCAAAGTGAAGTCCTAGATTTGGCGCGCATGCAGGGAGGTTCTTCCCACTAGAATAAACCTGCAGAGGCGTGGGGTGGCTTGTACAAGTTTGTGTGTGAGATGCGAAACTGGTCTTGAATCTCAGTGTCATGCATTACTGCAGTGTGACAAGAGTAGAGATATTTAGATTCAAGCTGGGTATTGGCACATCATTGATCCTTTTCTTAACAAGGTGAACTCTTTATGAGTTATATTTCTTGGTCAGTGGTGTTATTGACTCAAATAAAAGGGCGGATTTTGTGATGATATTGTGGTGCAAATGGAAGGCCAGGAACCAAAAATTGTGGAACAATGAGGGTATGACTGGAACTCAAGTCATCAGGTGTTCAAAAGAGATGTTGTCCAGTTGGATTTTAGCTAGGAAAAGGAAACCCCCTTGGGTGGCTGTTGGTCCTGCCATTACCCAAGCTAGATGGTCACCTCCTCCTTTTGAGTCTTTGAAATGCAATGTTGACGCAGCTTTCTTTGAGGCCATATATTTATCCGGGTTTGGCATGTGCATCCGTGATCATGAGGGTAAGTTTGTTCAAGCTAAAACAATGTGGGTAGAATCAAAGTTGGAAGTGAAGGTGGGGGAAGCAATGGGTCTCTTGTTTGCCATCAAATGGTGCATTGAGCTGGGTTTCACCAACGTCCACTTTGAAGTTGATAGTAAAGGGGTGGTGGATGAGTTATCTTCATCAAAGGAAAATATTACTGAGTTTGGTATCATTGTCAATTGTTGCAAGGGTCTTACTTCTTACTTTACTAACTTTTCAACAAAGTTTATTAGGAGGCAAGCAAACAAAGTGGCTCACTCTTTGGCTAGGGTGTCTTTGTTGTTTGCTAGCTCCTATTGTTTTTACATTGCTCCTAGTTGTATTACTGGCACTATTATGAATAAATTGCCATAATTTGGCTTTTATCAACAAAAAAAAATTGCGGTTGCGATCACGTTGCAGTCACGGTTCCGTTGCGGTTGTTGCGGTCTGATACGGTCATATGGCGGTCAATGCGGTCCGCAATCAATGTTCGATGTGGGTTTCAGTGGCCACTGCAACCGAGATGTTGGGACTAGATCACATGATGCGGTCCACAATTTAAAACCCTGCTTAAAAATAATAACACCAATTTTAAATATAACTACGCTGCTTACCAATATATATATATATATAACTACGCTATAATTCATTCCATTTGTTGAAGTGACTTAAAATCAGTTTTTAAGTAAAGCTACCAACGAGGTCAAGCACAATTCGTAAACAGTTAGGTTCCTTAAGCTTGTTGTCAGGTGTTCGATTCTTGTCATGAATATGGAAAATGCTTTGTTATAAAAGGAAAGACTCCTCACTTTGGTGATCTACGCCTCAGAAGAGGATTAACCTCTAACTATCGACTAAGAGATATCCTTGGTACACACCTAAAAAAAAATTAAGCTAGGGATTTTCCAACCTGCAAACAACAAATTAGGCATTGTCCAGGTTGTTTCGTACTCTCCATTATAATGTTTATGTTGTTTCTTTTATATATCGGATCATACGTGTTTAGACACTCCCTCTTCAGTGGTAGTAGCGGCAGTGCCACCTTCTCTTTTATGGTCGTAGCGATCGTGCCCTCCTCTGCTACAGTGCTACTCACAACAATGGCTCAGCATTCATAGAGGCATAGACTATATTGTTTTTAATTCCGATTTTGTTCAACTAAAAAGGAAAGAATAAAGTGTTTGTATAGAAGGAAATTTATAGATGACTCCCCTTAGAAGAGATCATAATTCATCTTCGTTGTCTTCGAATTCCTCTCCTTCTTCAAAACCCGAAACCTCATGTGCCTATGTCTGATGACTTAGCCATGTCAGATTTGAAGATGAGGGTTTGAAGGCGACGCTCAAGGAAGTTCTCAAACCAATACATAATTGAGTTTGCGACCATCGATTTGCTTATAAACAGTCTTACCTTAATTAAAGATGGTGAAGTGCGGAATCGGAAAATGGTTTGCGCCTGGTGTGAAGATGGTGAGGTTGGTGTGGTGTGAATGTGAAGGCAGTAGGATTTGAGCTTCTTTTTTTTAGAGAGTAGGTAGTATTCAGCGCAAAGAAATGTTTTTTGAACACCCATTTGGGATACCTCCAACGACATCTTGGTTAATCATATATAAATATTTGGTTAATTCAATTCATTAAATATTTGGTTAATTCATGATGACCCATTAATCATATAAAGAACTGAATTAACCAAATATCTGCATGTGATTAACCAAATATTTACATGGTTAGGGAATATAAACTTCAGATGACCCATTAACCATATAATGAACTGAATAAACCAAATATTTGTACGTGATTAACCAAGGTGTCCAAACCGGATGTTCCATCCGAGTGTGCAAATAACATATCTGTAAGGTATATCTACAAGAATGGTTTTTCGGGTTGTAAGTTATAAATTTTGAAACAACGTTTTATAAAATCGTTCTCAAATCTTACAAGAACAGTTTTTATACATAGATAATTGTACTAACAAAATAAAAAAATATAGTTCCAAATAAATTTTGTCTATTCTTTTCAAGAAATTTTTTTTATCGTTGTATATTATAAATGTAAAAAAAATTAATTAAGACAACAGTATTAAAAATTCTTATAATTTGGGTTTTGAGCCTAACTCAACCCAGAAGCTAGCTCATGGGGTAAGGATTGCCCCTCCCACTTATAACCACTATTTAGGCCATATCACTATCCAATAGTGGACTCTAACACCCCTCTCACGCCGATACCATCTTAGAATTTGGGTTTGGACCTAATTCACCTCCAAAACCTAGCCCATGAGGTGAGGATTGCCCTCCACTTATAACCACTATTCGAGTCATATCACTATTCAATGTGGGACTCCAACACCCCCTCACGCCCAGGACTACTAGACATCTAAAACTTGAAGTTTGACGGACTGAACATCTGCGGGTGACCCAACGAACCTAGAATAGGCTCTAATACCATCTTAGAATTTTGGTTGCCTCCCACTGATAACAACTATTTAGGCAATATCACTATCCAATGTGGGAGTCCAACAAAAATAATTGTCTATTGTACTTTTAGACAACAATTTTTAAGTCGTTCAAGAGTGAGGCGTTACTATAAACCAAAAGTGGTCTGGTGTAAGTTAGTTACAAAATTACTGGATTAGTATTTGTTAGTTACTAAGCCATAAACTAACTTGAACGAGTGGTGGCTGATCTAACGGTTGGTGTCTCATCCGACGAGTGGTAACTCAGATGGCTAATGGTGAGTAATAAGAACGGGTTAAGATTGTAAGACTAGGAGTGATGTTATGAATGGAATAGCAGACACCAGGTGTGTCAAACATTAATTCTATACCAATTTCTATTCGTTGATTTTAATTTGATCTAACGACTTAAGTTTACCATTTTTATTAGGGAAAAGAGCATACAAACTTCTTAAACTGTAGCTCATTTATAAATAAGCACCATCAACTATTAATTTTTCACAATTAATCATCAAACTATAAGAATCGGTCAAATTAGTCCTTTTGTTGACATTAAGTTAAATTACTAATGATAATTGAATCTGACCATTCATTTTTTCTAATCTCAACCATTGATTATTTTTATTATTTTTATTTGTTAATGTTCAAAACAAAATAACAGCATCGATTTCACCCTTTGGAAAATGATAAAAATGGATGGTTAGATTAAAGTATCATTAGTAATTAACTTAGAGTCAACAAAACGACCAATTTCACCGATTCTTATATTTTGAGGATTAAATGGGAAGAATTAATTGTTGAGGGTGTTTATTTACAAATGAGTTACAGTTTAAGGAGGTTGTATGTCTTTTTCAGTTTTTATTAAGGAGATAATAATTAAGATTAACTTTGATATGGAAAGGAAAAAATTAAATATATTTATTGATAAAAAAATTAAATATATTTAATGGCGAGGGATATTAAGTCTTAACTTTTTTTTATCATAACATTTATTTATTAAATATATAAAATATTTAATGAAGGAAAAGTTATAGTAAATGGCGAGGGTACGGCGAAGGATATAATAAGAATGTGATTGGAAAAGCTGGAAAAAATAGATTAGGCTGATGATCGATTTTTGTATAATCGATTATTGTAGTAATTGATGATAATCAGAATCTGTTTTTGTTTAGGTATGTTTGCTGAAAAACGATTTTAAAATAATCTATTTTGTTTGGGTGATGCAAAAAAAAAATCACTTTTACATAGTAAATTACGAAAAAGGGAGTAAAGTTATTTGTTTATAATATTTGATAGAAAAGGGAATAATAATTGTTTTTTTAAGTTTAGTTTTTTTTTTATATATTGTCATCAATATTTTTTCTATTTATAAAAAATTGAATAAAATAAAATTTTTCCTTGATTATGGAAAACATGTGAAAATATATTATTTTTTACAAAAGTTAAATAAAAACGATATATATTTCAATTTAATAATAAAGAGAACTTGAGAGGTAAGTTCTAAACAAAAATAAAAATATGCATGATATTGATATACAATATAAATATCAATCACAAGTTAAAGCAATAAAAAATAAAAAGAGAAGTTCCTAAATAATTTTTCTTAAATAGTCAATATTGTGCCCATGCTGTGGATTTGAAAAGGCAAATTATAAAACCAATTTGATATTGTGAGGCCTTGGTTTAAGGACGGGATGATATTTCATAATCCATGCACGTTAGTGATATGCTTTCACCATCACCTCATCTCTATATAAAGTTTTGATATTGTCTTTTGTTTTTACTCAAAGTATATTGTCTAACGTACTTAATTGCTAAAGTCATGCACGTGAGTGACGCAGAGCCGTTGGGAGGGGTTATTATGGGAAGGCTTTATGTCTCTACAGAATAATCGAAAAGATTTCATCTTCCAATCCTATCTATCAGCTGAAACGGGTGTTAAAAAGATTTTTTTAAGATTTAATCTTTTTACCCAAACATAATAATTATTTTTAAAAATAGCTTAATAATCTAAAAACAATTGAATGGAAAAGAATTGATCTTTCCCATACAAGTTCTAAATGGGGAGGGATATTACTATCTTTCTCCACTATTTCCTTCGTTCTTCCCTTTCATTTTATCCTCGATTTTATGTATTTCTTCTTCTCCTTAGTGATGTGCAGTAAAAATGGAGGAACCTAAAGTTTTGGTTTTGTGAATTTACTATGTTCAGCTTCCATGTTTAAAGCTACAAAAAGGGCATTTCTTTGTTTTTGATTCAAAGGAGAGGAGGGAAATGATTTTAATTAGATATTATGTTTGGTTGAGGTGAGAGGAGGCCGGGTGGATTTTTATGGAAGGGGGAGATAACACACTTTCAGTTTGGTTTTCAGATGAGAGAGATTATGAAACTCATTTACTTTAATACCCTTATAATTTTAGATTTCAATATATAAGTAAGGATATTTTAGTCAATGTCTTCAAAATATTTTAAATTCTCTCCCCTTCAAATCCCCTAATATTGGAGGGGAACCAAAATTGAGTGAGGAGAGATTTTGTTTCGTTAATTGATTTCCCTCCCCTCTTATCCAAATGGCATGTTAAGGTTACATAAAAGCTTCATTAACCTAGAGAGCCCCAAATTTGCAGACTACAAATGCATGTCAAACTAATTTGATCGACTTTTGATATTCTTGAGGATTAAATTGGTATTTTTTTATTTTTTAGGGACCAAATATGTTTATGTGTTTTTTGTTCGTGACCGGTTTGAATCTTTACTCAACAATTTATTTGCTGTTGGCTTGTCTTTGAGCTCTCATTCCTTCTTGGCCTGGATTTGGCTCTAATACCAACGTGTAAGGTTAGTCATGCGTTTTTGTTCTTACTTTAGATTTTTATAGGAAAAGTGAAGGAAACAAACAAGAAGGAGACAATAGTCGAAAGTATTTTTAGGTGAAACAATCGGAATATATAGAACATCTAAATCAATATACAAGCAATCCCGGCCCAAAGATTGTAATTGATATTAAGAAAGGAAACAAGGAGAGTAACTGCCAAAATCAAATTTCCACATACATTAACCTAGGGAGCCTCAAATTTGCATAGCATAAATGCCAAAACCAAATTTTCAAGGTATCTCGGAATAAAAAAGCAAATTTAAAAGTAACTAAGAGCATTTTCAAAGGGAGAGTTAAAAAGATACTTATGATCCAACACTAGCATAATGGATAGTGGTGGAGTTGTTAAATTAATAGAACAGCGAAATTAAACTAATTAAGAGGGCTTAAAAATCGTGTGGTTGTTTTTTACTTTTGCAAACAAATCCCTAGGATCTTAAAAAAAATTATAGAGAGCATTAAAATTTTTAGTTTTGCAAGAAGGTTCCTTTGAGTCTAAACTTTAAAGTAAGAGCTCGCTGGTACGAAACAAACGTTAGCAGAGTGGCTTAAAAATTTAAAAAGTAAATAAAAAAATGAAGTTAAGGCACTAACAAATAAAACGCAACCGAAGCGTTGGTTCCTACGTCATATTACGGATATTCACTCGTATCAAAGAGCATTACTCTTAAAGTAAAAAAAGGTTTAAAAATAAAAAAACCTTTTGTTTCTGCAGCTAATTTGACATATATCCACAAAAAAAAAATTAACGTAACATCTTCTGGCAAGTAAGGAGGGTATACGGAAACCCTCATTTTCTTGATATCCTAGACTTCACCAAAACAATATCAACCATAATCAACATTTTAAATCTGGGTTCGAAATTGAAATTTGAATTGCAATGTGTTGCTTTTGACAGTCGCCGAAATCATATCGTGACCACAATGACAGTCTCATTAACCCCATTTTCCTACAATTGTCCGTAACGCGGTCGTGACGAAACCACGGCAGTAATTTAAAACATTGACCATAATAAGTCATAACTCCACTTTATTCCATTCAGACTTTCGTACCCAAACATTTAATTAGTACTCACAATTCACAAACTGCAAACCCCAGTATTGAACAGTTGACCTAAAAAAAGATGTATTGAACAAAGAGTGAAAGACAAACAAGCCTCCTAGCCATGTGAAAACTGAATCCACTTAGACATGCTTGGAAATCCACCATTCACCACAGTGAGCAAATAATAACCAGCTGGTGCAACATGAGATGATGATGGAGCTTCTAACACTGCAGACACCCACCCACCACCATCACTTTTCATCTTGCTCTTGCACCTCAACTTCAGCATCCTCTGATTCATTGCAAAGCCATGAGTAGTAAAAGGAGGTGCATAAGCACTGAACTCCACCTCATCATTATTATCATTCCTCCCCAACTTCCCCACCAAAAACCTAACCACAAACTCTGTCCCATACCTAATAATTCCATGGCTTTCACCTTCATATAACTCTATGCTCAAGTTACCTGGCCTGTAGTTATGGTACCTCTTGTCCATGTAGTGTGGAACAAATGCTTGAAGTCTTAGCTCTGTTGGGTATGCCACATTGTGAAAGGAGTACCTTCCATGAGGGTTACCACCCCCAACTAAGACCCTTCCATCAGGAAGAAGTGTTGCTGATGAGTGGTACATTCTGGCTATCTTGGTGGATTTAAGGATTGTGAACCTTGTTCCTAGTCTTTTCTTTGGGTTGTAAAGATATGGTTCTAGAGAAGCGTTTCTTGCATTGTCATATCCTGCACAACCATGTTTGGCACCGTTGATGATGAGGATGTGACCAGTTGGGAGAATTAGCATGTCATGTAGAAGACGTGGTTGGGGCATGTACTCCATATCCCACTTGTGCTTGTTGCCTGTGCACCAATGATACTTACACGTTAAAAACTCTACATCATTCTTACATCAGTTGAATAATGATGATGCAGTGTCCAGGATGATTCTAATTTTATAATATGTCTAAATCTCATATGCATAAAGTGTGGAAGAATAGAAAACTTACTCCGAAAGAGAGCTGAGCAGTATAACGTCCAATTTAGGTGTGTATGGTCATAAATTTATTTAGCATAAATTTATTTAGCATGAGTTTTGATTTATACGTTCCCACGATTTTGTTCCTTTGTTTTTTGTTTTTCTTTTTTATTTTAATTCCTTTTATCAATAAATTATGGTGTATGTTTTTTAATGTCATTTTGCCTTTAAAGAAAAACTTTGCAAGTTGTCAATAAAAAAGACATTTTAATTTATTTTACACACTTTTCTCAATCTTTATTTTCTCAAACAAGTATGAAAATGATTTAAGATTTTGATATTTAATCCTCTTGAGTCAACCTAGTTACTTAAGCCATAGTAATATGAATTGTGGGTGCACGTGTT
Source organism: Sophora flavescens (assembly GCA_030762895.1). Classification (NCBI taxonomy): domain Eukaryota; kingdom Viridiplantae; phylum Streptophyta; class Magnoliopsida; order Fabales; family Fabaceae; genus Sophora; species Sophora flavescens. The sequence goes on along the minus strand of CM061069.1, from coordinate 87,462,943 downwards.
CGAATTGTTGCAATTCGCTCATTCCTTTCTCATTCCCTTATTCCCTTTCCCTCATACCCTCACATAAGACCTGCAATGAGTTTTCCCTTGGACCAAAAAATTTTGATGTGTAAATATAATTTTTGTCCACCGACATTGATATTTGCACATCAACAAATCTATATCATTCTTAGATCACCTTCCTTTGATATTTAAATTAAAAATATATATACATTTAACCCACACTCTTTCTACCTTAATGAAGAATTTTTAGGTGCAAGTATTATTTTTATTACCTGTGATCACCATTCTCCCACAAGATCTTAACCCTTCAATGAACTTGCCCTTACTAGCAGCTCTGAGTGCCCCAGTTGCTGCACCTCCACATACCATAACTTCCACCTTCTGGAAGTTATCTCTGTGGTCTAATGGCAGTAACACAGATGAGCCAGAACTTGGGTAGTTTCTTGATCCATCTCCTGGAATCCTAGGAAAGTTCTTGATCACTTTGTTTAGCCTCAAATTGAGCAAAATGGAATCACGGTTTGCAAAAATGAACAAATTACCATCTGATGAAAGGTGAAGGAAGGGATAGAGGTTGTTCCCTCCAGCATCCCTATCATTGGTTTGGTGCAAAAAAGGAAGATCAAATGATTTTTCTCTAGGACTAATTTTTGGTACAAATTCATATGTGAAAACCCTTCTTCCACCAACAACAACTACCCTATCATGTTCTGATAGTATCTGAGTAGAAGCATACCATCTTTCATCAGATAAGTACTTCTTTGATTGTCTCCAATCACATTGGTGATTATTCCCACAGGGTCTATAGAACCTTACCCTTTTGGCACCTTTGCCAAATCCACCTGTTTGTAAGAGTGTTCCATTGCTTAGAAAAGAACCAGAGGAACACCAAGGATCAGTGTCAAGCCTCAAAGGTCTCACCCTATTAGTACTTATGTCATACTCTACAGAATGAGCATAGCATGTTGAGTCCACCACATCTTTATGGTTTCTGGTGCACGCGCTTCCGTTGAAGCGTTTGCGGAGTTTGTAACTAGATTCGCCGGCTCCGGTTTGATCAAACATTATGATAGTGTTTTGGTAGGTTAATGCCATGTGCATGCTAACCACACCAGTGTTGTTAAGGAGGAGTTGCCACTGCCCTTTTTTTGTTCCTGCTGAGGATCTTCCATTATTGGCACCATAACTAAATCCAAAACAAAGGAAGAAGAATAGGATAGTGATTATGATTTTAGTGCAAGACAGGAAGAACATGTTTTCATAAGCCATGTGATGTGATAGCAAGAGGGTGATGAATGATGATTATAAGATAAGAAGGGAGGGGAGGTTTTATAGCACTGTGTTTTGCATGGAGCCCACTTACTAGTAGTCATGCACTTGAAAAGGGGGCAATCAATTTGGCTAAATTTCAGTCTGATTATTCTTAACTAATGTGTTATAAAACCGTCCAAGGAGTCCATGAGGAAAGTTCGTAGATTATATAATAACATTTTAGGGTTTGGTGAGTTCCGATTGAGTCGGGCTCATGCAAGAATGGATTCAGTTTGCAAGAAAAATGCATTATTATATTTCGGTGTCAGAAAAAGCAAGAAATATACAAGACTAATTTTATTAGGAGTCAAGGAATGGGAGTAGTGCTACTTTTATGGTATGAGTAAGGAAAATTATTTTCTGTACTTGTGGCTGGAATACCCGGTATAAATAACATACAAGAAAGGATTATCCAGATATCTTGTATTTCCCTTTGACGAAGATTCTTAAGTTAGAAAGAAAAAGATCTTGAACTACATCATTCAATGTACACTAACTCAATTAAGACATATTGAATGTTATAGAGAAAGATTTTTTGGATCTAGAAGCACCTAAGTTCATGTTACAACACTAATTATGATATCGTTTTGATATTCTCCGAAGCTGCATCACAACCACTATTGAGGCCACACTGACCATATTTTTCCGCAGTTGTACGTAACAGTGGAAAACGCAAGGTGCGATTTAAAACCTTGATAGTATGTTTCAAAAAACATCTGTTTCGAACCAATGCAAACAAACAGGAGATATATGAGTATATGACCCCAAGCTCACTGATCAAGAAACTAACCAAAATCAAGAGGCATTGAACATTATATTGATAAATCGCCACAATTAATTTAAATGCAATACAACGCAGAACCAAACTCTAATATAAATACGTTTAAACCAAGAAATACCAAAAATATTTACAATGTGACAAGAAACCTGCAGAAAACTTGGTTTCATACCTCAACATGAAAAGCCAAGTTTTCAAACATATCATCTAATAAAGTTTTATTCTAGTGTCAATGGTACTCCTGCAAATGGGGCATAGCTCAAGATCTTGTCCGCACTCACAGCATGTCTGCAAATTAATGAAGATGACTTACATGATAGGCATTCAATCATCTAAAATGAATGTGAAAAAACATTGATGTGCCTGGCTTCCTTACCTGATGCCCGCAACCAAAGGCCATATCCTTGGGACTGGTGAGGCAAATGGGACAAAACTGCAAGGATTACATAACAGAATCAACAATATTTTTTGTACACCCAGATTTGACACTAAATGGGACACCATACATTTATATGAGTGGGATTGGATACTGTCATATACTGTAAAATGGATGTACTGTATACATATGGGAGTGAGGTGTCGTATTTTAGGTGTTGTATCCTGGGGGTTCAAATAATGAAACTCGAACATAGTCCAGGTTTTGAATTCAACAATGTTTTTTGAACACAAAATGGGGACACCATATGGTGTTCCCTTTGATTTTTTATGTATTTTGGAAATGCGTGTATACAAAGATGATAAAAAGTGAAAGATAGAAATAAACATATACGGTGTCACATACGATATCTATACTTGTGTATTCAAATATCACAACTCTTTTGAATTTGAATGAAATCATGTATATCAGATCCTCTCTCATGTGTTTTTCACATGACAAAGTCATGTAAAGAGAGAGATAGACACGAGCACCTTAAAGAGGGAACCACAAATTTTGAAAGGGTCTCACTAATGGGGTCATCTTTAAAGCCTTTGTGCTTAACTCTCACTTCTTATGTGAAAAATACATGAGAAGAACCATTAGCAAACTAAAGAAAGAAAAACCAAAAACAAAAGTAGGCAAAGAGTTGAAGTACCTGATTATCAGAAGCAGAACTTGCAGGACGATCCATGCCAACATTTTTCTGAGTCTGCGATGGCGCGCTAGGACGAAAACTGCTTTGACGAGAAGGTTTTGGGGAGTTGAAAGATGCTGCACCATATAGAGGTGGTGGTAGAGGAATCCTGTCTATATCTTTTCCTCTGCGAGCACTGCTTGAAAAATAATATGACTTAAATGGCTTCATAAATAGATGCTATTTCAAAAGCCTACGAAAAAAATCCACATCGTTACCCCAATACATTAAGTTCTAGAGTTGCCTTGTACTGAGAGGGTATTTCCATCAAGGCAGCAAGTGCAAACTCTGCTTCCTTTCTGGATCGGTCGATGTTCTTTGACATTATTTCTGTGAAATTCACAAACTACAAAAGGGAAAATAAAAATCAAGTTTATGATACGTGCTCACAGAAACGGCAAAACTAACAACTTTTAAACAGGTGATACATGCCTGGAAATTATCAAATGCTCGGGAAGGGATGTTATCATCAAATTCTCTCATCATGTCCCATGGCCCATCTCCAACTCCAACCAATATAATTGACAGGGGATATTCGCTGGCAATAAATATATTTCAGAAATATATTTTTTATGTATTTTGCTAACGAGTGCCCTTAGGGTACTGGTTAAGGATTCTAATAAAAGCAAGTGTTTCTTGAAAAACTAAATAGAACACACATTCAAAGGTTGAATGCAACACTTTCCAATGATAAATTTCTTCTTTTGGTTCCTTAATCAATGCCCTAAGGTGATGTTTGATATCTGGAATGTTTTATTACCGGGCAAACTACATTCCTGGGAATGTATGTGATTCCTGGGAATAAAGTTTTCCCACCTTCACACGTGGGAATATATTTTTCCCAAGTTTATAACTATCATTCACTAATTTTATGATAGAAACCGGTATTTGATTACAAGATATTACTAAGGAAATAGGGATGATCCCTTGATTACAGTACAATATAGCAGAACTTCGAGGGTCTGCACCTCCCCAAATGCCCTAAGGCCCCAATTCCTATTCAATTCACTCCCTACCCTCTATCAATCTCTCCTCTTATTTATAGGTAAACTAAGTAACTAACTCTAACTGCTACTAACTGCTCTATTATTTAACTGCTACTAACTGCTCTATTATTTAACTGCTACCAACTGCCATATTACTAACAAGGCCTAATAAAGACACATTAATCTAACAATACTCCCCCCTAAACATTCACCTTGTCCCCAAGGTGAAGGGCAAGTCTCTAAGGAATAATTTTCCGGGGTCCCACTACTTGAAGCACGATGATCCTCGGGCCGTTGTCGTATGAAGTCGTCCCATCCGGGTCCCATAAATCTGCGCAAATCCATAAGGTAAAAGAACATGTGAATCCCATTATCCTGGGTCTGATCTCCCCCACGATCATTTTGTCAAACACCCACAGTGCATAGTTCCAGTCTCCCATGGTTGCTTCTGTTGGGTACTCGTCCATGCAACTCTCAATAATGATTTGGGTGTTGGCAACCAACCTGAGCCATGACCAGGTTTCCTTCCTGGTTACATCAGTGAGGCTAATCCTCATTTTAGGAGTCTCATATTCTCTTTGGATCCAGAACCCATCGTTGCCAACGTTCCCTCCCCATTCTTTGTCCTCACTACATTGGACCTGGCCCAATACTTCAAAACCCAGACCCAATTTCAGAAACTTCAGTGTTACTCCAACCCCCCTTGCCTCCCTCTGTGCGTTAAGACCATCCTCAACCTCAAGGGTTCCTTCGAACTGTTGATTCTTCATGTGGATAATAGCAACCTGACTTGCTGGGAACAATACAAAAGGGTCCATTAAGCCCCATTTCTTTCCCTCACTACTCTGGGCTTCATCCATTAAGACAAACCCGTGACCCAATTTTAGAGAAACTGATTTTGCCCTAATCCCCTTTGGTGTTCCATTTGCGCTGCCACCCCTCTCTTCGACCCCCACCGCACGACGATCACAGCCCGACTTTTCCGGCGATGGCGGCGGCCTGATCGTTGTTTATCCTCATCGGCCGCTTCTCTCTTCGATGGACGCCACTATTAAATGGGCTCGCCTTGCGATCGTGACCAATTTTCCCTCGTGTTGTCGATCTATGCACCGTCGACCACCGTAGGAGGATTGAGCACACATCTCCCACCATTTAAACCACCATAACGCCTCTCCTTCCATGGCTGTCTTGGCGGTTTGAATCTTTCTTGGTCGGTTATTCCCTTCAAATCGAAGCACTTCTCGACTCGACTAACCCACCCGCATGCCTCCTCACCCGAAAACAATGGAATTTCAAGTTTCCTCCATTTGTCTCCTCTCGTGACTCGTCTCCTTTCCAACCACCGTGTCGTCGCTCGCCACCGGTATTGCTTCCACCATTATGATGATTGTGATGACCACTATTTTGTGGATTCCGATTCTGAAATTTCCCGTATCTCCGTGGAACTGTCTTTGATTTTCTCGCCGATATTCCTTTCAAAAGTTCTCCGATTCTTGAACCAAACTAAGAGACTCGATTCTTGCTTCCATTCTTCGCCTATGAACTCGAAACACTCCCGCAACCGAGTGCTCGATACAGTTGATAGAAACCGGTATTTGATTACAAGATATTACTAAGGAAATAGGGATGATCCCTTGATTACAGATACAATATTGCGTAACTTGAGGGTCTCGCACCTCCCCAAATGCCCTAAGGCCCCAATTCCTATTCAATTCACTCCCTACCCTCTCTATCAATCTCTCCTCTTATTTATAGGTAAACTAAGTAACTAACTCTAACTGCTACTAACTGCTCTATTATTTAACTGCTACTAACTGTTCTATTATTTAACTGCTACCAACTGCCATATTACTAACAAGGCCTAATAAAGACACATTAATCTAACAATTTATTCCCGGGAATCTTTTATGTCTGGGAATAACTTTTTAAAACTTGTACCAAACATGGGAAACTTTTATTCCCATGCCTATATTCCCGGGAATAATTTTATAAAACTTGTACCAAACGCTACCTTAGGGTACTGGTTAGCATTCTCCATTTTTTATAGAACATTTCAGAAATATGATAACTAAGGGAAAGAATAAAGCAATACAAACATATAATTACCTAGCTTTCACAATAGCTTCTACAGTTTTCTTTTCTTGTGCACTGAACTGCCCATGTGCAGTATCAACACTTCTTGTCACCTGCGACAAGTTGACAATCCTCAACATCAATTTTCTGATCACACTGAGTCTACGATTGCTAATTGATGGTCAATGGCAAACATGATCACACCATGCCAATATGGTGCTAAGCTAATATCATGTCTAAGTTTCTTAATAGTTCCATACTAAAACTATAGCTAATTCTTAATTTGATTTCAATGTCAATTAGCTTCAGAGAGAATATGAAACGATGCTTTCCCCATAAAAAATTCATTTTTAATAAAAAAATCAGTGATAAAAAGAATCCGGTTGCTAACAATTGTTGCATTCACTTGGTTAAAAATGGACAAGTTCTAAGATTGTAGTATTTAAGGAAGGTCATATTTTCATAATCAACAACCTCAACTGCCCCCATACCATAAAATAAATCCACAAATAAAAAAAAACCCTGTGCATAGTATTTGGTGTAAATCACTTTGAATATTTTATCTCAAAGTACACTAATTTAAATAATAATTAAAAAATATTTTTACTATCAGTTGAGAAAATGCTCTACCTGTCCATCTGCTATGATCAATAAGACATGGTATTGGCCTCCACTTTGCTCAACTATGGTGATTCCCATCTCAATGATTGGGGCAAATGATGTTGGTCCTGCCATGAGTTAGGGGGCAAAAATAGCATTAGTAAAGGACTGATTAAGAATTAAGAAGAAAAGGAAATTACGTTTGATCAATGTTCCAATACCTGCAAGCCTTAATTGAGGGACCAATTCCCTATACCGTGTCAGTACTTCTTCAAATCCATGACAAAATCTCTCATCAGGATAGAAACTAAAAACTTCCTGGTCATGTGTTGATGCTGCCAATATGTAAACCCAACAAATGTAAACTCGCCAGGACATTAGATTCAAAGGTATAAATGTAATTCCTAACAATGTTTCTCAAATTACCATCTCCAAATCCAAAACAGGGAATTTGGTTATCCTCATCAAAGGAAGACAATGTTTTCCCAATGATAGATATAGCTTGTTCATATGGATTTTGGTCATGACCAATGTGATGCAGGCATCTCCTTTGAAATGACCTTCCACCTAATACAAAAGCAAGTTATGCATGTTAACACATTTACACAAGGGAGACAATTAAGAAGGAGAGAAGCCGAAGGAAGCAAAACCTGTCCACTCATTGCTCTTTGTAAAATCAATACCAACAATGAGATTGGAAGACTCTAGGCCAGCACCTGCCAAAGCCTCAGTTACCTACCAATATGGAAAATTACTTCAGAGTGTCACAAAAACATGAGTTTAAATAACAATTACTGGTCTTGTGGGAACACTCAACACATTAATCTGAAATTTCATCCCCTAAATGTAGTGATGACATGAAACTAGTAGCTAGGCATGAACATTTGCTCAAAATGATGGTCCATGTGTCAAGAGACGTGTATATAAAACTTGCAGCAAATAGACAACAATAGGAAATTATTTCTTTTAGCAAATTCATCACTGTCTTTATAATGACAATGTCGAAAACTCAAGATAACAATTAAAAAAATTAGTTACAAAGATCTGAAAAAGAAAATGTTCCCCTCAGCTTCTCAAATTCATACTGTCTTTGATAAAAGTTTTGAGCAATTCATAGCAATAACAATTGTGTATTATTAAACATGAAGCACAAAATTATTCCAAATGATTCCAAACATGAACTGAAATACAGAAATACACTCTTGTTTCTCAAACTTCAGAGCTTAAACTCAAAATGCAGGGACAGCACCCCAACATTTATGTCATTTCATACATTAAGAATCAGGAAGAAGAGAAAAGTTACCTGCTCCAAACTATTATAGTTATCATCTATCCTTGAATACTTCCTCTCTGACCTCTTTCCTTGCTCTGGAGCACCACCACCACCATAGCTTTGAGATGAATTCCCATGATGCCCCTGAGGCACATGATCTTGACCTTGTGGCAAATAAGGTGATTGGTATTGAGGATACCAGGAACTTGAGCTGAACCTTGAGGATGAACTTTGCCTGGAGCTCCTCCGTTTAGAAATTGATCCACCCATCAATTATTTATTCTAGAGAAACCCCATAGAAGCATTAAAAATCAAATCTACTTTAAGAATGTTCAAGTCACATTCTTGCTGGGAAATAAAATCTCGCTGACAAAATTCCAATTTTTTTTTCTTCTTAAAATTCATGAAAAGTACAATTAAATTATACAAAAGCTCCACCAATTTGCATTATAATACACTCACATTGGTCTCAACCCTGATACTTTTTAACCATTGTTCTACCTTGGTTTTATTTTTATTTAACTGTGATTAATCTATAAGACCAAAAAAGGAAAAAACCTCATTTTCAAAGTTATAAGCACTCCACATTAGAAAATGATGTTGTAGACATATAAAGCAAAGTAAAAATGGAAAAAGATGTGAAATGAAAATGATACCTAGAAGGGGTATGAGGGGTTGAGAGAGAATGAAGTAGTGGAAGTGGAAGAGCATTAGAAAGTGGGTGTGTCAGTATCAATGGTAATGGATATGTTTTGATAGATAGATGGATGATGTTGGTGAACCGTAAATAAAGGTTGTTTCCTCGAAGTTTCTCTTTCTCTGTCTGCACTTCACTCACTTTTGTTAATGTTGGTTGGCTTCCATAATGCTGGTTTTATTTTGATGATAACTTAATGTTGGTTTATTTTATTTTAAAAAAAATTGAGTATATAAGATATATGAATTTAATTTTGATATTCTTTTAATATAAAGTCTTTTATTATTATAAAAAAATATAAATTCTTTTACATTATTAATTAATTACGAATCATCATATTATGATTTTTAAGATGAATAATTATAATACAAATTAAATATTTTAATAGTATAATAATTTTTAAATAATTGACAATATAAAACTTTTTACAGTCATCATAAATATTAATTAAATCCTAAATAAATTCACTTTGAATAAGCATTTTAAATTTTCTGTCTACCTGTCAAACAACGTAACTCCATTTCGTAGTTATTGGATGTTTGCCACAAATATATTTTAAGGGTTTTTTTTTTTTTTTCCTTTATCTATCGGTAAAAATTCGTTTTGTTTCTTTATCTTTTAAAATATTTGTTATAATTCTTTATTTTTCAAACCTTACTCAAAATAATCCTTCTATCAGATCTATTACCGTATTTCATTAATGACTACTGGAGATCCGCTCGAATCCTGGACATTTCTTCTCAAAACTCTTTTCCTTTCATCTCATCTATAAATATTCTAAGACAAAATCCATGGATAGAAAGTATTGACACATGTCATCTTTAGAATAATTATAAAATTTAAATTATTTTGAGATTTGACAAAATATTTCACTTTTAGAAATTTTATTTATAGTGATTTTTTTCTTCAAAACAACTAATGACCAATCATAATTCTTCTCTCAACGTTTAATCCTTATACATATTTTCAAAACAATTAAAGCATTTCAAGATAATTAATAATTATTTTCAAATTATCATGGTAATCATAATTCATATTGACTATTATAACCCTCAATTGTTTCACTTTCCAATATTACTCATAAAAAAAATAACACATTAATTAGGTTCACTTTCCCAAAAATACTTAGATATGAAATTGTTTTATAATTTATTCAAATATTAATAATTACAAATATACGTTTCTCAATAACTAAATGCATATTAGATAGATAGATAATCTTTAAAAAAAATGCATATTAGATAAAATTTTGAGAATTTTACTAATACAATTTTTCCAATCAAAATTTGATTCAATATTAAAAACAATGCACAGTCACATTTTCGGATCATTTTCTAAAAACTTCACTTCAATCTATTAATATTTTCGGAAAAGTTATTACAATCTTTTGGTTAAGAGCTTTTTTAATATAACTTTTTAATAAAAACGGTTTGAACCTCTAAAAACAATGCATAATTTCCTTTTATTTTCTTACCTAAAAAATATCCAACATATAAATATTTTTTCAAAGGAATTAAAGCATTTTTTAATATAATAAATCATTTCTCAATTACCTTAGTGATTGTATGAAATCATCTTAAAAAGTTGATGTTCTTATTGGTTGATCTATATGGATTGGGAACTGTTGAATTTCATGGTTTCAGAGTGAAGAGAAGAGAGAGTATTGAAAGATTGGGAAAATTGTGTATTGATAAAATGGAAAAGTAAAAATTACAATGAGTGATCTTGGCTTATATACCCAACTAATCCAAGTAATCTAACTAACATCTATAACTAACTATAACAAATTTAACTATCTTAACAGCCCCCCGCAAGCTGGAAGGTGTACATAACACTTCCAGCTTGGAATGATCAATACAAATTCATATCCAAAAAAAATACAATGAAAATGCCAAGAACATGTTGGCAAATACAAAAGGAACGCATGCCAACAAAACCAACCTATGCTTAACCACCGTAAAAGACGGAAGCTCCAAGTGCTTAACCACCATACAAGGCAGAAGCTAAACTCATCAAAGCCAACTAAGGCACAGGCTTAACCATCTTGAGCGTGAAGCTAAATATGCGGCTTAACCACTCAAGACAGTAGTAAAAACATATAATGGTCTCAATGCTTAACCACCATACAAGGCGTAAGCATAAACCACTAAAGCCAACAAAAAGGCAAAAGCTTAACCATTAAGCGTAAGTCACAACTCAAGACTTAACCACTTAACAAGCACATTTGCTTAACCACCCATAAAAAGGCGTAAGCTAGCAACAAAGAATCAATGCTTAACCATCCAAGGTAAAAGCTCATATCAAATGCTTAATCACCGTGGACAGAAGCTTACATCAATGAAGCCAATAGGCTAAACAAAAAAATCAGAATCACTGAACTAGAAACACAAACACTTGGTGTGCATGAAAACTGACAGTTAGAGGAGCTCTTCATAAAACATTAGCTACAAGACAAAGTTGTATCCAAAGGGATCAACAACAAACGCTTGTGAGTCACCAAATAACCAAAGTCGGCACTGTAAAACACCACTAATCCATAACCAAGTTTTCATCAACAACGAACGTAGATCTGGTGAAGTCTATGCATAACAGGAGAATTGCATTAATAATGAAAGGAGCTTCGGCACATATACCATCCCATGCTCACTACCAAGATATACATGTAACTCTATTTCATCATTATCACTTGAGGCACTAGCAATAAAACCATGATTATCCAAGAACCCTAAATTCTTGAAAGAGGTATGTTTATGTCACCACCAACAAGAAAGCAAAACCAAGAATAACCGAACTCCGAGAATGGCGGCAACAAATCGGAACCAAAGATTGAAGACCGTAGTTGGACGCTCCGTGTGATCAAAGAAGGGGTTACACTCTCCAAAGTGACAACGCCATGATGCATATAGGAACGTTGCAAATCACAACCAGATTCGCACAAGAAGACACAACCTCGCCGAGCCATTAAACGCCACCATGGGAACTCACAGAGTCCTCTCGTAAATATCATCAAACATCTAGCGTGCACTTTGGATCAAAGACAAGATCTGGCAGGGAGAAGAACCGGATCAAAAACAAGATCGGAGGGGAGAAGATAAAAAAGGCCATATCTAAAAAGATCGCAAGCAAACACAGATCTATGACGAGCTTTGCAAGAAGCACCAAATCTTGCACGAGTTATGGAAACGAAGATGGCAAGATCACTAAATCGCAGATCTCAAACCGAATCGTTGATTCTCCAAAGACCGATCTCCGAGAAACGATCCGAAGCACAAAGACGACGGCGCACCAACAATCGGAATCGACATGAACAGATCAACAAGCAAATCCCAAAAAACAATATTTCCTACCACAAGGAACACCGACAATAAAAACCAGATTGAGAACAAACTATTGAGCTAAGAAATGGTGGATAGGACGTTGAAGTAGCAAAGAGAGGATAAAGGTGTAGAAGATGGGTTTTCTCGGGAAAAGAAAGGAAAATAAAATAAGAAAAACGAAAAACAAAAGAGAATGCAGCGGAAAGGAGGTTCAAGGAGGATGAAATGGCTTTGATACCATGTTGAATTTCATGGTTTCAGAGTGAAGAGAAGAGAGAGTATTGAAAGATTGGGAAAACTGTGTATTGATAAAATGGAAAAGTAAAAATTACAATGAGTGATCTTGGCTTATATAGCCAACTAATCCAAGTAATCTAACTAACATCTATAACTAACTATAACAAATTTAACTATCTTAACAGGAACAATTGAATGATGAATGTTACAATTTCCAAATTATTCTACATGTAATAATAATTTCTAAAAAGTATTTTAAAAAAGGTTTGATGTAATAATAATTTATTAAAGTATTATTATCAAAATTTATTAAAATCAAATATGTAGACAAATAGTATTTACTTATGAAAGTGATAAAAAATATACAATTGCTAGAACTATTTTTCGAGTAAGATATTAATATAACTTCGATAAAATAAATTCTTTTACAGTCATTTTTTAATATCTATTTATTATGAATATTTATAGATAGCTATGTTTTCAAGGCAATATGCATATACTCCCTCTTGTCCATGTTATAAGCAAAAAATAATCGAAAACACATATTAAGGTGGTTAATTAATCTCATTGAATCTTATAAAAAATTAGGTTTGTTACCTAGATTATCTTTCATCTAAAACTTCAATCTTCATTAAATGAGTCATTGAAGTTTGTATTAAATGAATGATATTTTGAGAATAATGTCATTAAATGAGTCATTAGAAAACAAAATTTACTTATATATTGGTACAAAAACCTTGAGACTTTTTTGCTTATATATTGGGCCGGAGGGAGTACGTGTGTGTATCAAACTAATACAAATTTATATAACCTGGGTACTTGACCCATTCATTTAATATCCAACCATTCATTTACATCACATCCAAAAAAATTCATTTACATAATCAATTGTGCCCATTTTTTCTTCATTATCTTTTTTATTATTATAATTGTGCTAATCATTTTGCATTTATCTTGCTGAAATAATATTATTTGTATGATTTTTCGGATAACATATATATGCTACTTTGTTAAAGCAACTACTTCTACAAATATTTTTTAATATCTATTTATCAAAATTATTTATAGATAATTATTTATAGATAGATATGTTTTCAAGGGAATAAATCATTTTCAGATGACAAATTATTGTTATAAACAATTTTAAACCATGTTTTAGTGATTTCTCATCTCTCGAGAAATAAGACCATGTATACTCTGAAACCTTATACAACTCTCCCACTTTCTCTAATTAATATTTGATAGGTGAGAAACAGAACGCGGTAAGAATCCAAACACTCAAACAATATGCTTCTACCTGGTAACAATTTTGCAAATAATTTCCACGTCCTTCATTTCAACTATTGACAAAAATGATAATTTTTAAAATAACTTTTAGTTACTTTTAACTGAAACAAATAAATAAGAAAATATATGGCCCATTTTGTTGTTATTCATTTTTTCATTGTGTTATTTCTTTATTTTAATTAGCAACATGATGAAATGTAAATGATGCTATTATATCATGATTAAAATAGAATTTGTAATTGCTCATAAAAAAAAACCATAGAATTTGTAACTTCCAATCTGGCCTTAAATGATTGAAAGCGTGATAATAGTTAGAAAAGGAATAACACATATTTGTTATACTTCATTTTTTCTAATTACATCCACGGAACTCATTTTCATTGGCTTATTAAACCTAACAAAGTTTGAATCCTCTTGATTTTCTCAAGTCTTTTAAAATTAATTTATCTTTTTTATTTATTTATTTGCAGGATACAAAGTTTAAAGCAAGTCGTGCAAGATTGAAGATTTATTTTTGTAAGTTTTATCACATTAATATTAAGTATTTGTTTCGAATGGCAATGAAATTGCAATTTAAATTGTAAAAAAATAATTTATATCAACTATTTATTTTAAAAAATTTATACGTTCTTGTACGATGCGATCTTGACCGACTAGTTTATTTTAAAATCAAATTACACACTCATTCTTCTCAAAACCCCTTCCCCTTCCCCTTCCAGGTGTGATCGTATTCTTTCATATGACAATGTAATGAGATTGCTGAATTAAAGATCAGTACTAAGCTCAAACATTCAGATCACGGAAGTGTGAGTGCCATATATATGGCTAAGGTTGAGGTGTTCTCTCCAAGGAGGCTACAGCAAGCCCTAACTTTCACCGATGCACAGATTGAAAATGAAGAGATCATTACAAATTTAAATACTTGAAATTTAGCCCCATAACCTGAACAGGTGAATCACGCTTCACGAATAAGCATATTTTGCTTGCCTTGGATTTAAATGAAACTATTCTTGTCCAATTAAGTTGTCACCATCAGATTGTAACAATTGTTACTGTTCTTGTCCACACTTCATGGTTATCAACTTGAATTGTTGTACATATATGAGTGTTTTTTTTGTATTATAAAGGGGAATGAGTTTTGAGAAGAATAAGTATGTGTAATTTGATTTAATTTAGAAGAAACGAGAAGAAGGGAAGGGGTTTTGAGAAGAATTGTCCTGACGGATCTCCAACGGGTCATTAACGGAATCTAGTAATAGATACGACGGAATGACTATTTTGAGTAATGTTTGAAAGATAAATGACCAAAATGAATCTTTTAAAAGATAAAGGACAAAAATAAATTTTCACAAATAGTTAAAGGACAAACAGGTATTTTAGCCTTTTTTTTTTATAAAAAAATATATATTTTAAGTTGAATTTTTAATTAAATGTAAAATCACATTTTTTATCCTATTACAATCTATCACCCTCGCGTTTAAATTGTTTAGGGCTTTAGGCACTTATTAAAGAATTTAAAATAACATTACTTTATATTAACAAATTTAAAAGATAAAAGCCTTTATTTTTATTTTAAGATAATTTTTTTTTGAATTACTTTTAAAATACTTAATAGCAGAACTCTTATTTAAAATATATAAATCAAACATTTTTTCAAAAGTAACCACTTAACCATCATTGTCTCCTCCTAAAATGCGATACACTTTTGGTTTGTTTGGATTGACTTATAGACAGCTTATTCAGACTTATTTACTGACATAAACACTTCTTAGAGTGTTTGAGAGAGCTTATAGAAACAACTTATGATGATATGTCCATAAGCTGTTTTCAACTTATTTTGACAAGCTCTTCAAGACAGATTTTGAAAACAGCTTATAGCTTATATGAAAACAGTTTGACTAATTTTCTCTTTGATTATAGAAATAACTTATACATCAATATTTATATGATAAGCACTTATTCTATAAACATTTAATTAAGCTGTTTTCTCAAAAAGCGGTTTGTCTTGTGTCAGACTTAAATATGATAGATAAATACAAGCACTTAGGAGCTCAGTTACTTTACGTTATCGCGTCTTGGATTAAATTCAAGCACTCACGGACTTATTTCTTTGCTTAATATTAATAATAGTATGGCACCTACCCAGAACCAACCTTTCCTACCATTGCGGCATTATGCTAGGTTTCAACATATGATTTTTTATTTTATTTTTTGAAGAGAACATATGATTGGCTATCGTGCTAGTTTAAGTGTATAAATTATTTGACTTGATTGTCATATACAATACACAAATTGCTAACTTGACTATAGATGAGAAAGTTGTAATTACATCGTGAACTTTATTTATGAAAAATAACTTTTTAAATATAATAACCGTATAAAATATTATTTCAATATAACTGTTATTGAACTGAAAAGTATTGTATATCATATTTGGACTGGCGTAAAACATATCTTATGGAGCCGATGGTTGGCCTAGTTCAGAAAGATATTTACTCATAATTCAACCGATGGTTGGTTCAATTGATAAAGATACGACTCATAACTCATAAGGTTGTGAATTCGAATCTTATTTGTAATCGCTTCTTTGAACCATAAGGCATGACGATCGACCCTAGTGAGTCCCTGAGACCAAACTCACCTAAATTTTTGTATACCTAAAAAAAAACATACCATATGGACGGGATAACTCGACTCTCGAATTGGATTAGGTGTGTGGAATGGAGTTGTACTTACAAAGATGAGAGGTCAAAATTAAATATACATAATATAAAATATTAAACAAAACTCAACTAACATATCAAAATAAATTATATGAAACAATTTTAATGTATAATTAACAATTTAATATAATATAAATTACTCAAACCATATAGAATAATCCGTTAACCTATATTTTTTTAAAAAGCATATTGTTGTAAAATAAAAAAAAAACTAAAAATATTATTAATATATTATTCAAATAAAATACATTGAAGCAAATGCATCATTCAAATAATAATAATAATAAAAGTCATACCATCAGTCAAACCCTAAACCCTAAAGTCCAAATAAATAAGCCTTATCCAAATTCACAAAACAAGAAATAAGCCAAGCTATACATAAAAGGTTGTAAAGTGGGTTTTTTTTCCCTGTTTGTCTATGCTAATTGAACTTATGTTTGGCGTCATGTTGGATAGTTGGGCTTCTAGCTTCGGTCATATTAGCTCTAAAAAGATAATCTATAGGTATGCAAAACAATAAAATGAAAACGTGGGCCAACATAGGCCTCCTGATGTGATCAAGACATAGATCACTAACATTTTAAGATTATTCTTTGATTTCAATTGCTAAGAATTCAAGATCAAACACAAACAAGACCAATTGATATGAAGCTTGATCTTCAAGTGAAAAATCAAGAGAAACAAAAGGAGTAGAAGAGAATAACAATTGATATATGAACTAGAAAGTAAATTGCAAGAAGTATATGACAAGAATTAAAGAGCAAGAATTAAAGAACAAAATAGAAAATGAAAGTGGTAGAGAAGAGGAGGGAAGGCGCCACAAAGTCATTCTTCTTGGAGAAGAAGATTGAATTTGATAAGCCAAAGGAAGATTCACCACTTGAATATGAAAATTCAAGATAAGAATCAATGATTCAACTCATGAACCAAGAAGATGAGACTCTCAACTCTCTCTAGCAATCTCAAGTGTAAGAAAACTCAATTGTATTCCAAACTTGTAAAATGATTTACATGAAGCCTATTTATAGGCTCATCCTACTTAAGGTGCAAGCTAGTCTAACTTGAAGTACAAGTTACTCTTACTTAAGGTGCAAATTAGTCGAACTTAAAGTGCACCTCTCCAAGTCCTAATGGGCTTGGAAAACTCTTAAGCCTAATTACAAGCCTAACTAAATCAAAACCCGTACAGAATTTCGTTCTAAACTTGTAGCCCAATTTTAGTCATGATAGACACCGGATCAACTCTTGAGTCAAAAATAAGATTTGTAGATAATCTTCTAAGCTTTACAACTCATCCAAGGTCACTTCAAGCAGACATCTACAACTCAAAAAACAGCCAAAATAGTGAAGCATGTTTGATTTGAATTTGCTTCAAAGTTGATTTTCCCCCATTGACTCATTAAGGTTGTGCTTCCTATGATCACATCACCTCCCCCTCCCCCCGCCCCTGCCCCTGCTACAAAGACACTCTAACACTCAAGTAAGTCTCACTTATAGATAAGTGTTTAGGCACGGGTCCATACCTAACAACCACGGTAATATTTGTAGGAGCTCTATTGAGCCATTACAACCGCATCCGAGATTCTATCTTTGGAAGAGACCCCGAGAGTAAGGTGACATAGTCTTGGGTACTCGCCTCTATCTTCCGCCTATGCAATGATCCTGACTTTATGGCCAAACAGGTCGTTCAGTATTTTGGTTCACTCGGTTTTGTCCTAAACAATAACTATAGTTAAAATCATTTATTTATTATATTAAAAAAAGGTTTAATGAACATTATATTTCATGTGAAGTGGACGAGTTTTGGTTATGATCCCTATATTTTTTTCTCGTTGATTTTGGTCCCTGCAAGTTTCAAAACTATGATTTTAGTCTCTATCGTTAGTGCTCCTCCGTTAAATGCTAACATGACTAATAGTGTGCGACATAAGCTAATTTAATAATTTTTTAATGCCAAGTAAGATTGATAATTTATTTTATATTTTTTAACTTTATAATTATTAATATTATTAGGTTTATGAACTTTTTAGTCCCTACAAAGTGGGCAAGTTTTGGTTTTGGATGTCCCTACAAGTTCCATAATTTTGGTTTTAGTCGTTGTCGTTAGTGCTCATCCGTTAATTTCTAACGTTGTTAATGACACACCATGTCAGCACTATCACGTTTGGAGATGATCATTTTGAAAAGATATTTTTTCTTACCTTCCAATTAGGGCAAGTCCAAAATTGTTTTTCGAGATTCTTCTTGCTCTTGGATGTCATCGCCTTCAACCTATCTCCACTACTGCAAACCCTATTTTGGGTATTGGAATTTGAAGCAAATGACTGCTCTTTTGTTCATTAAGTTGACTCATCGTGGCGATCTTAGTGACAGGAAGAGGAAGAACAAGCAAAACAAAGAAGAAGTAGGACAAACAAAACGTGAGGAAGGAGCTTCTTCCTGAGCACGCGAAGGAGGTTGATAGAGGTGGAAACGAGAAGAAGAACACGAGTGAGTTTCTATTTACTAAATTATAAACTAAAAGAAAAGAACACTAAGATTAAAAGAAAAAATAAAATATTTAAATAACTAAAAAATAACAATAATTATAAATTAGAAAATAAAAAATAATGATTTTCCTATGTGGCACCTGCGTGGCTTTAAAATATGAAAGATAATGCCCATGACAGTGCTGACACAACACGCCATTAGTCACGTCAACACTTAACAGATTAGCACTGACGATAAGGACTACAATCAAATTTCTGGAATTTTTAGGGACCTAAACCAACGAAAAAAAAGGGTAGGGACCATAATCAAAATTCACTCACTTTACCGGACTAAAAGATTCATTAAACAAAAAACAAATTATTAATCCAACATGGCATTAAAAATTAGTAAATTAGCCTATCTGACAGTGCTAAAGGAACAAGCAGTTAATCACGTCTGCACTTATTGGATGAGCACTAATGGCAGGGATTAAAACCAAATTCTGAAATTTACAAGGATCACAATAAAAAAAAAGAATTGTAGAAATCAATCAAAACTTGTTCACTTTATAAGGATTATAAAGTTCATTAAACCTATATGTGAACACCCCATTTTGACCGGGTCTCTTAGTCTTCACTAAAAAAAATTCAAAAAAAATAAAAATAAAAATAAAAAAATAAAAATTTGAAAAGAAAATAAAAACTCATCTCATCCTCCTCCCTAACAACCACTTTATTTTGAATTTGAATTTAATTTTCAAATCAAAGATAGAAATGTTAACCTGGGCATATTTTTAGGATCAGGATCAGATAGCAATCTGAATCTTGGCGGGATTTTAGGATCAAGATCAGAGGAATTGGAATTATAAAAAAGTCACAATCAATACCAAATAGGAGGGGGCGAAAAAAATCAGAGAGAAGGAAAAACTCTTCATTTTCTTCCTGGTTACAGAAAAATCACGTTCTTCCCCATTCTTTGATTATTCTTTCTTGGCTTTCATTTTTTTCCTGTCAGACACATCTTCTTCCTCTCATCTCCCTCAAAACACCTTCCTCTCATCTCCCTCAAGACTTCATTCCCTTCATCTCTCTCAAAACACCATCCCTCTCATCCCTCTCAAAACACCATCCCTCTCATCCCTCTCCTTCTTCCTCTCATCTCTCTCAAAACTCCATTCCTTTTTTTTTCCACCTTACCGAATCATCACGCCAGCCACAACCGCTGCACCACCTCTCATTTTCCAAGCTCCGCCTTCGCACCAGCCGCTGTCCGCACGCAACGCCGCTGCGTCTGTCAAGCCACCGCGAGTCGCCATTCACGGCCAGTCAAGACTCGCTCGCGAACCGATCCTCCGTTGTTCCGATCGCATATCGCCGCCACTAGAGGAACTCGCCTCACCACCTCCGTCTTGCCCAGCTCCGATCTGGATCTGCCGCTGTACGGTCAGCTTCCTCCTTTCCCTGCATTCTCGCCTGCACTGTGAAGAGAAATGGTTCTCGCTACTAACGTTTCTGATGATGATATGTGTTTTAGATTTTTAATGTTTATTCCATTTTGCTTTTGTGTTTTTTTATTTTATTATTATTTTATATTGTTTTGTTCTTATTGCTATATAAATTAAATTTGAGGGGATCATTGGATCAGTAGGTTAGATGGTTGGCCCAATGGAGATACTAAACTGAAAGGGACTAATCTGGAAAATGAAACACTTGCTTTGTGAAATATTTATTTATTTTTTAAAAAAAAACAAATAAATAAAATGATTTTAAAAAGGGGAATTACCAAAAAAAAAACAAATTTGGGATTTGCTTTGTGAGAGGTTTCATACTCAATTCCTTAGATGCGGGATAGCTCTGTGGATGTATATGCCATGTTCTATCTCATTTTGGAGTTTTCAATAAAAAAAATATAAAACAAACGAAATATATCAAAAACCCTTTTTTAAAAAAATAAAATAAAATCATTTTTAAATAAATATTATTGTTATTATTATTATTATTTTTTCTTCCATAAATTAAAATTAACCAACAAATAAAATATTTTCTACAAAAACTACGTGGCTTTGAGTTTCTCATCGAAGCAGGGAATACGTAGGAGCGGGATAAATCATCTCGTCGAGCCAAAATTAAATTTTCCTTTATTTTTGTTCTTTTTTTAATTTATTTAATGTGGATAATTAATTAATCATTTATTTAATGTTTTTTTTGGGTTGCTCTATGACAAGAGTCATGCTCAATCCCCTAGCTTTGAGGTTGCCCTATGTGCTTACGTGCCATGTTCAACCTCATTTAGGATTTATCAATGATATTTTTCTTTCTAAAAAATAAATTAAAAAATGCAAAAAACCAATAAAGAAATATAAAAATAAAGAAAATATTAATAAATAAATCCTTCCTTGTGAATATTTTTTGGGGTAAAAAATGAATAATTTTGTGCGATTAATTCAAGGTACCATTCGTAGGATGGGTGATGTAGGGTGCTTAACACCTTCCCTACTCATAACCGACTCCCGAACTCAACTTGGTTTCAAAGACCATTTTTTTTAAAGGTTTTCCAATTTTTTCCTCAATTAAATAAAATTGGTGACGACTCTACTTTTCATAAAAAAAAAATTTTATCGCCGTCCCCGTCGTAAATTTTGGTTGAGACACTATAAAAAATAATTGTTATTTTTTAACAATAAACTACTACTAGTGGTTATGTAATTGTGCTTAGTCCTCCATGTTGAGTTAATGAGTTTGAAGGACCTTAGACTTGTCCCACACGCAAGTTGTGGAAGTCACAAGGCAATTAAGGTGATTGCCTTAGGCCTCGCATTCAATTAGCTATTGACCATTTATAATTTTATATATTATATAAAAGTCCAAGAATCTAACATGTAATAAATACATTAAAATATGACAAATATTTATGCCCCAACAATCTTAACACTTTTTTTAAAAAAAAGGGGACAGTCTTAATATTTATGAGTGTATAGGAATGAAATTCCGGGAAAATAAAAATTGATTTCAATTGAGATTGTTTGTTCCTTTCCTCGAAGAATGAGTGTTGATAACGTTGCAGAAAAATCAGTTGATCATGTGATTTTATTAATAACAATGAATTGAAAATAATAAAGTAGTGATTTTTTTATATATACAAGGAAATTTGAGTTAGGAATCAAATCATATCTCATGCGTTCAAGTAGTAAAACGTTTTCTGTTTATTGGTTTGGTTGGAAACCATGGGCGCTGTTTGTTTCTGTTCTGTCTGTCGTCTATCATTGGAATTATGATTGAGATTGGTGACACCGATAGAATGGTTCTAATGTTCATGAAGACTTGGAACAGCTCACGCGTTAGGATATTTTTGTCCTATAGTTGTAGTGGCTAAAAACGCCAACTTGACCTATATATCATTGTGATCAAATTATGTTGGTTTTTAATCCCTCTCTTTTATATTTTTAGTGCCCTTTTAACTCTCTCAATCATGGTTAACTTTATTTTCATATTATTAAATTCATTCTCAATATTTTTCTGTCCACAAAATCATTAATATTCTTGGAGATTCTATATGTCTTTTTCTTTAAGAAGTTGCCTATAAAAATTGAATTTATTACAACATAAAATCTCTATTTGTTATGAAATTGAGAAAGTTACCATATTGTACCATGAAATTTTTTTCTTGCCATACGATACTGGCTCTCTTTCTTGTTTCTCTTTGTCTTTGTTAAGCATAGATGAGAATGATATGATTTAGTGTTCGTTTGTTTTAGATTTTGATAGAATTTAATTTGAAAAAATTGATTTTGAAAAAATTAAGGTTAAAAAAATTGATTTGTGTTTAATAATAATATTTTGAAAGTGAGTTTAGAAGAATTGATTTTGTTTGGAGGATAAAATAAAATCACTTTTGGGGTGTAAATATATAGACTTTTATGGGTCCTACATTTGGAATCAATTATTCTCAACGAAAAAACTAGAAATTCTTGCTTCTACTAAAATCAATTATAATCACTAGGAATCAATTATTTTAAACTGAATTTTGCACCCAAACACTATCGTTACTGTAGCAACTGTCCAAACTCCCGTTACAAACGTTAACCAAACAGACACTTATATGATTCGATTACTTTGTCGTCTATCACTATCCCTCTAAGACTCAGACCATTGGATGAGTGATTTATATGATTCAATTACTCCGAGAGTCCATGGACTATTTGAAAAATCTTTAAATGTGTCTCTGTACTTTGTAAATTTTAATTGGATTCCTAAATTAATATATAATTTGCAATTCGATCCCAAGTTTGTAATCGGTTCCCCGAACTTGTAAATAATTTTTAATTATGTCCTTGAGGTAGGATTTTTATCCGTGAAGTCTGCTAATAGAACCCCATCTTAGGGACTTAATTACACATTACACATTATTTACAAACCCATGAACCCAATTACAAATGTGAGACCCAATTACAATTTATTACAAGTTTAGGGACCCAATTACAAAATTTTAAAATATAGGAACCTATTTAGAAATTTTCAGATAATTCACGAACCTAGAGTAATTAAATTCTTAATTTTTTTTTATCTAATAGTTCATTACTAAAATACTAATTAAATTCTTAAATTTAATTTTATTGCGTGTGTTTCATTTGGTATCTAGAAATTAACAAAGAAATATTTTTTTAATCAAAATAGCAAGAGACATCCCAACTATGTTGGCACCCCTCAAAGCTACTAATCATCTGCAGCACACCATAAATTTATTTATAAAGGAAAAAGAATACCCAAAAAAAAAACGGGAGGGGTGAGGTGGGGGGACATAAACCAAAACCCTTGCAAAGACATTATTTAAACCTATAATTAGGGAGACCTACCCTATTACGATAAAAATCATCCCTAATAAAATTAGGAATGACATTCCACCAGAAAAATTCAGGAGATTTTAAACCATGTGAGGCTAATCTATCTGCACAATTATTACCCTCACGAAAAATGTGAGATAAAACAAAATTCATCCTAGAAGACAACTCTAAGCAGTTTCTCCACCTGTTTCTTAGCTTCCAAGGAACAATATAGTTTGATTTGAAAGCAAGAATGACAAGACTAGAGTCACATTCCAGCTAGAGATTATGCCAACCATTTTTATATGCCAATTCTATAGCCAACATAGCACCAGTAAGCTCTGCATTACGAGCAAAATTAATTCCTAAATTGGCAGCAAAATAGCCCTAAAGTGGCTGCACTTTGATCCCTAAAGATACCACCACAAGCTGCCAATTCTGGAGAATGTAATATTCCTGACTGCTTTATGGATTGATGACTGTCCCCACAAACCAACACAAGTTTTTTCAGTGTGCGTTGTCCTCACTCACATGCTTCCTGGGGAAAACTTCCCAAAGATGCTTAATTGTGGAGTTCTAAAGTGATGGGCTCCCAAAAAGAAGGTGCATCTTGTCGGTATATTTAGTACCAATCAATTCATATAAGTCATCCTCAACTATATATATACTCCCATACCTACACACTCTCAGGATCCCTCTCATTACGATGTATAATCGGTTCATTCATGTCCTCCCGCCGCCCGTCTGGGAGCGCTCCTTGTCCGTGCCTTCTTGCACCGGCGACCACTCCCTCCCTCGTCGGCCCTGGTGTAACAGAGAACCTCTTGCCGCACCATCAATATTGTACTTAATCCAATTGTTAGAAGGAAGTCACAACAAACTTCTGGATCAAAGGGGTATTTCGGGCTTGCCATCGAAAAAAGGTTTAAGGATAACAAACTCATGTATTGAAGAGAACATCGAACCATTCTCAAGAAGCCTCGATAGGGAAACACTAGCTACTATGTTATTAAGTATTAACAAAGAACCTGGAAGGGAATTCTTTTATTATCATATCTGAGTTTTGTACTGGTCGAAGATATAAGGTCGATGATTGTCAGTACGACCGAGCTCATTCTTGTAAGTGGGCCGTGACCCGAATTCCTACAAGGCCGAAGACCTATTAATGCACTTGACACCCGAGGATAACTACTCGGGCCTATTCCACAGCAGGCCACGGATGAAGGTATCTCGGCCCTGCTATCCAATCACAACCGATCGGGCCGAATATCTCGCTGGTCATAATATCCCTCCGCATAACTTGGAGCCTTATCCTTATCTTTATCTAGTTGAGATAACAACCCGATCCTAACAAATAGGATCTTAATAACAGTCTTACCCAAACTGTTACACCGAAACATCTCTATAAATAGGGGTCCAACCCCCTCACTTAGAACTATGTTTGCTTTGATTCCCATTTGGATACGTAGGAGCGGAATTCTGATTCTGTCAAGCTAATTCCAAAACACTCCCACAAGAGCTTCTCCGGACGAGTATCTCTCACTTGAGATATTTGGACGGAACATTTGGCGCCATCTGTGGGAATCGAAGCAAAATTTTCCCATACCACAAACAATGGTGAGAACAAGGAGCGGAAACTGCAGGAGAGAGGAGCCAGAGAATGCCAACAATGGGGACAATGGGGAACGGTCCATAAACCCAGCTATGACGACCGACAATCTCATTATTCAAGAACTCCTCGCACAAGTGGCAATGCTGAGAAGGGAGAATGAGGATATTCGGCGGCAGAACAGTCGTCGTGAACGAGAACAAAGTAGAGAAAGGTCCGCCTCTTCTCCTCATGAGAGAGAGCGTCGGACAGCCGAGAATGAAGGATCCAGAAACACGTGCAGAGAAGGAGGCCCACAACCCCGTGTTTCTCATCATGTTGACCGAGCAGGCGAGGAGGAATTTCCTAGGCAGGCCCCTGAGCTTTCACTTCAGGCAAATAGGCCTAATGAAAGGACCGGCGTGCGGAGACCGAGACATCCCTTCACCGACGCCATCATGGAGGTTCCTCTTCCAGCCAACTACAAACCAATAAACATTGACAGGTATGATGGCACCTCGGACCTGGAGCGTCATTTAGATGCTTTCAATACTCAAATGCATCTCTTCACCGACGATGATGCTGTCATGTGTAAAGTCTTTCCTACTACTCTAAAAGATGCTGCATTAAGCTGGTATACCCAGCTACCGCCAGCATCGGTTGACTCCTTCGACACGTTCATGACTAAGTTCAATGCTCAGTTTGCCACGAGCCGAGCTCATCAAAAAACCTCGACCTCGTTGGTAAACTTTAAGCAAGAAAAAAATGAGTCTCTGCGTGATTTTATGGCCAGGTTCAGCAAAGAGACTGTTCTCATCCATCCTCGATCTCAGTGCCGATGTTGCACTACATACTATCTTGACTGGGTTACGGCCTGGCCCTTTCGCCAGACACCTAGCTTGGAAGCCTCCAACCAGTATGGATGAGTTGAGGAGAAAAGCTGCTGGATTCATTAATATGGAGGAGATTGAGGAGTCTAAGAAAAGAGAAAGAACTGATGATTCTGACAGACGAGAAGGGAGAGAGAAGAGGAGGGCTGGAGGTGACAAGCAGAAATTTAAAAGTACACCCGAGCATTTACACAGGGGACCGAAGTATGAGCACTATACCCCCTCAACACCAACCGAGCTCGGGTATTTGAGGAAGCTTACAACGCAGAACTTTTACAGCTCCCAAACCGTGGCCACACTCCCGCTCCCGACGATGTCAGCGAAGCATTGTCGAGACCATCGTAACTACGGGCATATCACCGAGGAGTGCTGGGTCCTGCGTGACAAGATTGAGGAGTTAGTACAGGCTGGTCATCTGAACAATTTCGTTCGGAGAAATCACAACAATGGTGAGGGGTGTGGCAGAAGTAGAAGAAGAGGAGGTGGCCAAAGCCCGAGAAGGGGCGACGGTCGGCAAAATAACGAAAGAACAGAAACCAGGGAAAATCAGAATGAAAGGCGAGAGGAGGATAATACTGTCCGAGGTGTGATAAACACTATTTCAGGTGGATTTGCGGGAGGAGGCACGACGAGTTCAGCTCGGAGAAAACACCTACGGGCTATTCGGCCGGTCCAACTCTTTAGAGTGGGGCAAACCCCGAGGATTTCCCCACCGATTATCTTTTCCGACGAAGACTTCTTGGGTGTGGATCCTAATCAGGACGACCCTATGGTAATCACAGTTCAGTTGGCCAACTTCTCGGTCAAAAGAACTCTCGTCGACCAGGGGAGCTTGGCTGATATCCTATACTATTCAACATTCCAGAAGCTCGGGATCCCATAAAAGTCTATTCAGCCGATTTAACGAAGAAACTCGTTGGCTTTGCTGGGGAGCAGGTGGATACCCGAGGATACATTGACCTCCTAACTACTTTTGGGGATGGCAAAACATCCAAAACTATCTTGGTCAGGTACGTATTGGTTAATGCAGTGACATCGTACAATATCTTGATCGGAAGACCATCTTTAAACGAGTTGGGGGCTGTGGTCTCTACTCCCCACCTCACAATGAAGTTCCCTTCCAACTCGGGAGACATAGTTGCTATCCGGGCCGATCATAAAATGGCCAGACAGTGCTATGCTGATAGTTTGCGTGTAATCAAACTCAAACCTACTCCTGTAGAAACACTAGACAGAGGAAAAGACAAGTCTGTAAATTCAGTTAGCTCTGTTGAACTAGACCCGAGGATGGACACGCAGGAACAACGGCCACAACCCATTGAGGAATTAGAGAAGTTCCACCTGGATCACAGCCCGTCAAGGTGTACCAAGCTCGGCCAACTCGAGCTGAATTTAAAAAAAAGAAAATAAAGGAAGTGCTCAGCAAGAACGCCGATTTGTTCGCCTGGACCACATCGGACATGTCGGGATAGACCCCGATTTCTTATGCCACAACCGGCAATCTGTCTCGAGGCAAAACCGGTAGCTCAAAGGAAAAGGAGACTTGGTGAGGAAAGAAGAAAAGTGGTGGAAGAAGAAACAGCGAAGTTGGTTAAGGCCAACTTTATTCGAGAGGTAGAATACACAACTTGGCTGGCCAACGTGGTTCTGGTCAAAAAAGTAAATGGCAAGTGGCGCATGTGCACTGATTACACAGACTTAAATAAAGCTTGTCCAAAGGATTCTTATCCTTTACCGAGTATTGATAGGTTGGTGGATGGTGCCTCCGGGTACAGAATTTTGAGCTTTCTGGATGCATACTCGGGGTACAATCAGATCCGAATGTATCCCCCAGATGAGGAGAAAACAGCTTTCATAACTGAAGGATCGAACTATTGTTACCGGGTAATGCCATTCGGATTGAAAAATGCTGGAGCTACCTACCAAAGGCTCATGGACAGGGTGTTAGAAAAACAGATCGGAAGGACTATGGAGGTTTATGTGGATGATATGGTCGTAAAATCTGATGACCACAACAACCACCCAAAAGATTTGGAGGAAATTTTTCAGGAGTTGAGAAAATATAATACGAGAATGAATCCAGAGAAGTGTGTTTTTGGTGTTCAGGGTGGAAAATTCCTCGGATTTATGTTGACACACCGAGGAATCGAGGCCAATCCTGATAAATGCCGAGCTGTGATTGAGATGCGAAGCCCACAAAATATTAAAGAAGTGCAGCGACTTGCAGGGCGGCTGGCATCATTATCATGGTTTCTCCCCAAGTCTGCAGAGAAAGCTCGAGCTTTCTTTAGATTATTGAAGAGGCCCCAAACCTTCGCGTGGACCGAGGAATGCGAGAAGGCCTTCGTCGATTTCAAGGCCTTTTTGTCTTCACCACCAATATTAACTCGACCTATCCCAGGGAAAGAGTTATACTTATACCTGTCAGCCACTGAGTACGCCATCAGTGCGGTCATTGTGCAAGAAGTAGAGAAAGCTCAAATGCCGGTGTATTTCATCAGCAGGGTCCTTCATGATGCCGAAACCCGGTATCAAGTCATAGAAAAGCTGGTTTTGGCCCTGGTAACTGCAGCTCGGCGATTGCGTCCGTACTTCCAGAGTCACCAGGTGATTGTCAAAACCGATCACCCGATTAAGCAGATTCTCAAAAAGCCCGAGTTGGCAGGCCGTATGATTGCTTGGTCGGTGCAGTTATCCGAGTTCGGCCTGAAATACGAGTTGAGGGGTCCTCTGAAAGCTCAATGTATCTCCGACTTCGTAGCCAAGCTCAATCCGCTGCCGATAACCGAGGATTTATGGTGGAATTTGTATGTGGATGGATCCTCGAACGTCAGAGGCAGTGGAGCGGGGGTAATACTGGAAGGTCCGGGAGAGCTGATCCTGGAACAGTCATTAAAATTTGAGTTCAAAACCTCAAACAACCAAGCCGAATACGAAGCCTTGATAGCAGGGTTAATGCTGGCTAAGGAAATGGGAGCAAAGGCTGTTAGATGCCGAAGTGATTCACAGCTAGTCACAGGACAAATCTCTGGGGGGTACCAAACAAAAGAGCCTCAGCTTACCAAGTATTTATGTAAAGTCAATCAGTTAATTTCCAGCTTTGAGAAATTTGCTATTGAACACATTCCCAGAGAAGAAAATACTCGGGCCGATCTACTGTCCAAATTGGCCAGTACGAAGAAACCGGGCCAGCACAGAACAGTTATTCAAGAAACTCTCAATGAACCGAGTATCACGTTTGGAGAGGTTATGGCCAACGAGCCGGTTGACCGAGAGTGGATGACACCCATATGGGAGTATTTATCCTCAGAAACTCTGCCCCCAGATCACGCCGAGGCCAGAAAGATCAGGCTCAGAGCAAGCCACTTTGCTATCGTTTCCGGAGAGTTGTATAAACGGGGATTCTCGGTACCGATGTTAAAGTGTCTGACAAAGGCACAGTCAAAATATGTACTGGAAGAGGTTCACAGAGGAATCTGTGGTTTTCACTGTGGGGGCAGATCAATGGCCTCCAAGGTAGTCCGAGCAGGGTACTATTGGCCTACCATCCGAGCAGATTGCATCGAGTGGACGAGACAATGCGATGAGTGTCAAAGATTTGCCAATGTAAGTCGTACCCCACCCGAAGAACTTCACACATTAAAATCACCTTGGCCCTTTGCTATGTGGGGGATGGATATACTTGGACCATTCCCCATAGCCAAAGGTCAAGTCAAATTTCTCTTGGTAGCAGTGGACTACTTCACAAAATGGATTGAAGCAAAGCCTTTGGCGAAAATTACCGCTGAGAAGGTACAAAAGTTTGTGTGGAAAAACCTCATCTGTAGGCACAGAATTCCCTTTGCAATCGTCACTGATAACGGAAGGCAGTTTATAGATAAGACATTGCGAGAATTCTATGTCAATCTCGGTGTTAAACACCACGTCACATCGGTAGAACATCCCCAAACCAATGGGCAAGCCGAGGCGGCCAACAAAGTCATTCTCGGAGAACTGAAGAAGAGAGTGGGAAAAGCCAAAGGAGCTTGGGCAAAAGAGTTGCCGATTATTCTTTGGGCCTACCACTGTACGCCCCAATCCACTACTCAAGAAACACCCTTCAGGTTGACATATGGAACAGACGCCATGATCCCAGTTGAGGTTGGAGAGCCGTCTTTCCGGCGTATGCAACATGAGCAGAATGAGAATGAAAGCAACTTAAGGGTCGAACTTGACTTGGTGGAGGAAATCAGAGAGGAGGCTAAAATCAGGGAGGAAGCCTGCAAACGAAGAGCTACTCGGAGATATAATTCAAAGCTGAAACCGAGGAGTTTCGTGAGCGGAGACTTGGTGCTAAGGATGAAAGGAGAAGCGAGAAGGGAAGGGGTTGAAGTCTTCGCCCCAGAGAGACGAGGTCCCTGCTTTTAGAGAAGTGTTATACCATTTCACCTCAGTAGAAGGAGGAAGTTGTTCTTCTCGCCCCGTAGTTCCCGTCTCATGAGTGGTAGGGTGTGGGGGACTTGAGCGAGGAGGGGAAGAATCTTCGGTGTCAACCACCACCTCTACCCTCTTTCTTTTGTGAGGGACGGATGATGAAGCCCCCTTGGCAGCAGCCTTAGCAGTGGCCGGAGGAAGTCCTTTCTTTTTCTTCTCGGTCGTGGAGGGACCCTCTTTTGCGGTAGATTTCAAAAGCTTGGAGAAGTCAAATTTCCCCATGATGACTGCCAAAAAGAAAAGTTGTTAGTACAAGAACACATACAGAAAAGAGCTAAAAACTAAAAAGCCGAACACTTACTTGTCGGCTCTCGGAGTGGATGAGAAAGGGAGTTTCAGAAGACGTCCACAATGGAGAGGCTGAGGAAGTTTTTCTAATATATCTATATCCCGTCTATCCTCGGCAGGAAGGGATTGGTATTCGAAACCAACGAATTTGGTAGGGGAGGATTGCCAGTATAAAGGAAACCTGGCGCATCCATTCTCATCAAAAAAATGGGAGGAGTGAGAGCCCGAGAGGCGAACTCGGAAGAAGCCGACTTTGAAGTCCTTATACGATGATGTGTATAGACTAAGCAGTCCTCTCCGGTTCAGCCCATTGAGGGAAATCCATCCCGTTTTCTTACCAAACCTTGTTTGGTAAAAGTACAAAAATTTGGGAGTAGTGGGCTCCATCCCGATGTATTTACACAGAATTTGAAAGGCCTTCATAAAAGCCCAACTGTTGGAATGAAGCTGAGTAGGTGCGACGTTCATGGTTCTAGAACGTCACACTCAAACTCAGTGAAAGGAAGAGACACGCGCAGCTGAGCAAATAATGTTTTATACATATATGTAAAAGGGGGGCTCAGAAGGATGAGCCCTGAGGAAGACATACTCGGTACCCGAGCATGGGGAACAAATAAACTCGGATTCGTCTCCGGACACCGAGATATTAATCTGGGACCGAAGACGAGCGATTGAATCTGAAGTCTGAAAGTCAGAAAAATAAGCCCCAACTTCGCCCTTAACCCAGGTATACCCAGGAAGGGTAATATCGTGAACAGGGTCTTTTGGAACCCTTTGGCGTTGTTTGCGGCGTGGTTTGGAAACTTGGGGGATGGAGAACCGGACCTAGAAGAGTCGGACCCGGAAGAATCGACTCGAGGAAGACGACCTGGAGGAGGACGGTCCCACTGACCGATGTTTAGTTCCCCGTGAAGGAAACAAGAAGTGGAAGGAGAGCCCCCAATGGGGAAACCTCGCGCTCAACCGGAGGCGAGGTGTTCGACTCAAGACTCGACGAACTCATATCCCGGAAACAGAAAATAAACTTAGAAGCACGAAAGTGGGAAGAAGATCAGGCGTGCACTCAAGAGTGAAAAGAGGGAAAGTGATGGCGAAAACTTGAAAGACACAGATGAAGGATGAAGGAAGGTAGGCGAGGGGGGAGGAGGTGAAACAGGAAAAGATATTTATAGCTACCACGGTTGATGATGAGATACGATCAACGGTCCATGATTCTTGAAATAAAAAGGCGCGACTTTTAATTTTCCCCTCATTAAATGGGCGCGAAACTCTAGGGTTACTCACCTGGAGCGTGCCGCAGAAGGGTTAAGGGAAATGATTGCCTCCTCTGACAGGTGGAAAAGTCAGTTGAAACGACGGCTTGAAGTGACGGTTTAAAACACGGAAGGAAGAAAGTCCAGCAGCCGAAGCATAAGCTCGGATTGATACTCGTCAGCCCTTTCGCTTATTTAAGCTCAGAGCTTGGGGGGCTTGTGTACTGGCCGAAGATATAAGGCCGAGGATTGTTAGTACGACCGAGCTCATTCTTGTAAGTAGGCCGTGACCCGAATTCCTACAAGGTCGAAGACCTATTAATGCACTTGACACCCGAGGATAACTACTCAGGCCTATTCCACAGCAGGCCACGGATGAAGATATCTCGGCCCCTGGCTATCCAGTCACAACTGACTGGGCCGAATATCTCGCTGGTCCTAATATCCCTCCGCATAACTTGGAGCCTTATCCTTATCTTTATCTAGTTAAGATAACAACCCGATCCTAACAAATAGGATCTTAATAACAGTCCTACCCAAACTGTTACACCGAAACATCTCTATAAATAGGGGTCTAACCCCCTCACTTAGAACTACGTTTGCTTTGATTCCCATTTGGATACGTAGGAGCAGAATTCTGATTCTGTCAAGCTAATTCCAAAACACTCCCACAAGAGCTTCTCTAAAACGACGAGTATCTCTCACTTGCGATATTTGGACGGAACAAGTTTATTTCTGCAACTCCACACTGCCGAGAATACATTAATAATTCCAGCCACAATAGAATACCAAGCTATTTCATAGATAGACAAGATGATATGAATAGAGGAAGTGTTAATATTGAGATTCAAAATCGATCCCAACCAAAACCACAACCTTTTAGCAAAGCTACAATAAAAAAATAGGTGTTGAGTTGATTCCACTGCTGCTTCACATAGAAACTTTGTCACAAACCCTTTTCCATAAACTTTCATCTGTTGACAAACGTTTATGAACAATTCTCCAAACCAAAAGGGACTTTGAGGAAGGGACAACTTTATTCCATATCAGTTTACACCAGTGATAGGCCTGCCCAAAAGGCTTATGGAATAAATAAGCTTCCTTGAAGGATAACTCACCAAACACTGAGTTTTTCCATATCATTTTATCTTCACAGTTAACAATAAGAATAACAACCTGCTGCAGAGCAGGAAGTAACTGAGGAAATGTCCGAGTCAAACTGCTAGGAAGGATCCAACTACCATCATTAATGAAATCCTCAACCTTAGCATTTAGCTTCTTATGCAAAATTTCTGGAATACCAAGCATATTAACTAGAGGTTCATTAAGCCAAGGATCTGTCCAAAATTGATTCCTGCTACCTGAACCAAGCTGCCAAAGCATATTATCCATCACAGTAGACATGTGACTCTTCAAACCTGCCCAAATTGAAGATTATAATTTATTTTATGCTTAAAATTCATGTAATTTGAAACTTGGCTCACACCCAATATAAAAAATTCCATTAATAAAAGGAGGAAGATATAACAATATAAGGCTTAAGGTATGATGATAATACGTGCTTCTGTAGGTTTATAGAATTTTTATAAAGTTTATCAAGATATTCAACTACTACCAATTGATCATTAATTATCATCTTGTAGATCAGTCTCAACATGCTCACAAGCAGCCAATATGATGGGGTGTATTTTTAGAAATATAATTAAAGGCAAGTGCACCTCGTCGCAATCAAGTAATACGGTGGTGAGACCGGTTATCGTATCCACAGGGATTGGATGTCAATTACCAATTCGCAAATTCAACAACTATTTAGACTTAACTAAAGTGTGAGGGATTAAACAGAAAACAAAATGTTTTTGGTCTTTTAGAATTTTTAACAAACACTTGGTATGCAAACAGGGATGTGGCTAGAATTGTCAGGGTTAGACTACACTAATCCTCCCTTAGTTGCAATGAAATGGCTTCTAACACAAGTCCTAATTCAATTATGCCAATCAAGCCTTTTCTAAATTACTCAAGCCTAATGTCTTAGGTGCATTGAGCCTAAAACCCCAAATTAAACCCTAATGTCTTAGGTGGAATAACCTGAGATTTTGCATTAAGTTAAGACTTATAAGATTGCAAGCAGCCAACACCTATGTCTAGATTCTTGACCTACTTGGCATATGATTCATGAGCATGCCTTAATACCAACCTTCCAGTCATCTATCAAAGCAACAAATCATTCCTATGGGTAGCTAATCCAAGGAAAGCATTAAACACAGAATCACATACTCATACGAAATAGAAACTTGTATTAAAATACCAAATCAATTACACAAGTTCAGACAAGTTCATCTAACCCCAACAAT
The DNA here is from genome assembly GCA_030762895.1 of Sophora flavescens. Classification (NCBI taxonomy): domain Eukaryota; kingdom Viridiplantae; phylum Streptophyta; class Magnoliopsida; order Fabales; family Fabaceae; genus Sophora; species Sophora flavescens. The sequence continues at coordinate 87,428,415 of CM061069.1, read as the reverse complement.
GGGGATTTAACTACTCATGATAAGGAAATACAAAAAGGAAAAAGAGAAGGGATGAAGAACACTCATAGACAAGCTTCCTCCAATCTTCTCTCCATCCAAGAGCAGAGAAAATGCCCCCCTTTTTGGGTAGAAACCCTCTCCAGCCACCAGCCTCAGCCTGCCTCCAAGTGCAGCTTATTTTAGGTCAAAAGTTCGTCCCCTTTTCTGTTCAGTGCAGGTTCATTTATAGGTCCGTCGCCCGTCACGGCCGTGACAGCCATCACGGCCAGGCCGTGATGGTCTCTGACTTGGGCGCCTCTTCATTCACTTATTCATCACGGCCGTGATGGTCATCACGGCCAGGCCGTGATCGCTTCGACTTTTCCAACTAGCGAGGTCATGGTCGTGATAGCCATCACGGCCAGGCGATGACAGCTTTCTGACTTTTGGCTCAATCTTTCTTCACTCTCGCTCCCTCACTAGTGAGGGGCCATCACGGCTAGGCCGTGATACTCTCTGTTTGGCTCATAACCTTCACTTTTCAAGCTCTTTTTCAGCCAAGCTCTACCAAGGCTGATTTCTGGGCATTTTTCCATTAAATCCTGCAAAACAACACACAGAAACCACCTCATCCGTTCTAAAGGAAAAACTATACAAAATCAACACTAAATTGGCCTAACTATATGCAAATGCATGCAGAATTGTACATGAAAAATGAGGTAAAATCACACTCATCACAATACGAAAATAGAACTGTCAAATAGGGTTGTGGCCCAAGGGACTAATCCTTCAGCCCTTCATGTGGGCTGTAATTTTTAGTAGCCCAACAAGAAAAGGGCTTTGACTGTCTCTAACCCAAAAACTCCCAAAATTTTAAGGGTCGGGATTGGGCTATCCCCCTCCCTCCCTTTTCCAAACGTAACAAGCCGTATGGGAAGATTTTCTTGTTTGATGGAAGGTCCATGTTGCAGAACGCATTTCTTGACAACCCATAGTTTGGCTGCATAATCTGATGAGCTGCAAGGATACCCGAATCCTCTGCAAGGTAAGATTTTCACGGCAAGGTTGTGATTGTATTCAACCCTGTACTCAAATTAATTATAAAATGCACTTCATTCACTTGTATTTAATGGGAAGGCAGCTCAATCAATGATAACTTATAGCCAACATGCTAATTTATTTTTATTTTTTGTGAATTTTGTGAAATTATTTTAAATGGTTTTGTGTTCTGATGTAGCCTTGATAAAGTGTTGTTTTCATTCATTGAAAAGTAGGCATGATATCCTCTGCTTTGGTTCTGTGCTCACCAGTTATTTGATGAAATGTCGGTATTGTTAATCATACGTGTAAGAGCTGATTCTTTGTGCCAAGAAAATTGAATGAAGTATGTTTTGCTTTTGATATTCTATCATGGTTAAAACTTTGATGCGCTTAACTGATTGCAAGTTGAGTCATATATGATTCTACCTCATTGTTAATTTGTGTACCAAACACAAATTAGATTCGATTTAAGTAAATTTGTTGATCATATGGGACAAAATTGGTTAGGCTATGCTGCCATGGCCTAAATTAAAATTAGGATATAGTTACAAAGTCTAAGATTATTTAACAGCAATTATTCAAGATTACAGCTGTAAATCTAACCTCAAACAGAGAGACAGCATTGCCAAATATGAAATCAACAAAGCCTTCAATATAGCAATCCTTGTAGTAATGCCTCCCCACATGATCATAGAGTGTGTCCTGTGCTCCCAAGAATTTGCAGCCTAGGAATACTGCTGTATCTGCTGAAATTCTTAATGCCACTGCTTGCTTTCCAACTGCTCTTGGTTTTGGAACTGGGGTAGTGTTCTGCATGCACAGTATTTTTACTTGTAAAAAACACAGGTGGAGCAAAATTTAGATAGAAAAAAGAGGAAGGGGCTTGTTACTTACTTTGAATGTGATGTTCTTGGCAATGAAATAAGGTGAATTCACTGCAAAGGTTGCAGAACCATAGGTCCCTAGTGGCTGGCCTTTTGGCCCTGGTGTTTGAGCTGTGTCACCCCATTGAACAATAGTTTTATCTGCTCCTACTCCTTGTATGGTTATGAAGGATTTAAAAGGAGGAATGTTAACCTTCTCCCTGTACATAAAAAATGTAAAAGCACAAAGGCAAGGAGCAAATTAGCGATTTTCAGCCAAATGCAATTCACAATTAGTTACATGAATAAGAATTAAAAAAAAATACTAACCATTCAGAACTTTTTTGGCAGAATAATTTGATAACATTGTATTTCATTTAATAACCACTCTTTAATTTGACTAAATTCTGTCCAAATCCTAACATTTTTTTGCTGTGTACAATTAAGAAGAAAATTTGCAAAATGTGAAATGAAGATAAAAATAATAACAGAGAGGACACAGCTATGAAAGGACAGTTCACTAGCTGCAAAGTATTCTTTAGTCAAAGATCAATTCTGAGAGCATTTGAATGAGAAGGAAAAAGACATGAAATTATTATCAGTATCCTATATCACTGAAAACAGAAACAACAAAACAAATAGCATAAATAGTGAATGTAGACAACACAAACACCAAAATCCATGTTTTAAAAGAACAAAGATCCAAGGCCATACATAAACTATTTGGCACAAAGCAAAAGGAGCAGAATGTGGCATCATTCATTCAAGTGGAATTAATTAAAGAAATATAATACTAGTACTTACGTGTAAACCCCTGTATGGACCTTAATGACCACTCTAACTAAATTGATGAATGGAAGGGAATCAATGGCTGCTTGAATTGAAGAAAAATCTCCTTTAGATGGATTCTTAGAAACTTGCAAAGTGAATGAAGGAAAAAGCTTATTTTTGGCTGCCCCAAAGACACTATGTTTGAGACCACCTACAAACCTCACCCATTTCATGAACTGCTGTTCTGAAAATTGGACCCTGGTCATATTGGTGGTTAGTCCACTCCCTGCTGAACGCCCCGGTCTAATTCCCTTGGTATGGCATTGTATTGCACTTGGATTTTGCAGAAGAAGAAGAAGGAGAGGTACTAAAACATAGAAAATAGAATGCAAATTTGGCATTCTCAAATTTCACTTTTGTATCTCTCTTACAGCATGAAAGAAAATATGAAAGGATTTTTTTTATAGCAAAAATGCTATACAGAAGCATCACTATAAAATCTAACATCCCAACTAGATCGACACCTTAGATTTAAAATAACATAAGCATCTTCTGGTTGTCGATAGCGTTTAAAACTTGAGAATAGGTGCAAGCATTAAGTATTGATTAATTATGTTGGGACTGAATGTCTAATTGTTTCTTAATTGGTTGTGAATTAGTTCTTTTGTCTTGTCTATGCTCCCAGCTGGCACAGTATAATCACAATGTTGATTGTCTTGTTTTTATCTTTGTAATAGTGACTTGTGAATTAGTTCCTTATGTGTTATTGTACTGAACTATATAGGAACATAAAATATTATATTATGGAGTCTGCAAATCAAAGTATGAATGTAGAAGATGAAGGTTTTTGTGAAACTACTGCTGTTTTTTCTGAAAATACTGCATCAACAAGAAAAGAAATTTCAACTGTTTGGAAGTTTTTTACCAAAACTGGTAAAAACAAGGATGGTATTGAAAAGGCTTGTTGCAACTATTGTGGACGTACCTATTCAATAGGTAAAAATCCTAAGACCAAAACAAGTTATGAGACTTCACATTTAAGTCGCCATATTTTGGCATGTAAAGAGATTTTGAACACAAATCTGAATGTGGATGGTTTGTTGTTGTCCGACCAGAAATCTAGTGCTAGAAAGATTAACCAAAAGACTCATCGTGACTTACTTGCAAAAGCCATTATTCAACACGATCTTCCTTTTAATTTCGTTGAATATGAGAGGATTAGAAAATGGGCAAGTTATTTGAATCCGTGGTTGTGATGAACTCTAGGAACAATGTTGTATCAGATATTAAAAAAATTTATACTAGGGAGAAGGACAAACTTAAGGAATTTATGTCCAAAATCCCTAATAGAGTGTGTTTAACTTCTGATGTGTGGACGGCCTCTACTACGGAGGAGTATATTTGTTTAACTGCACACTTTGTTGATGAAAATTGGAAATTAGTTAGTAAAATTCTTAATTTCTGTCGGATGAAGCCTCCCCACACCGGATCTGAATTAGAAACTGTTGTATTTGATTGCTTGGAACATTGGGGAATTGATAACAAATTGTTTTCCATTACTTTGGATAATGCTTCCGCTAACAAAAGTATGCAAGACATTCTAAAAACTCATCTTCGTTTGCGAAGTACTTTGTTGTGTGATGGTGAATTCTTTCATGTGCGTTGTGCCGCTCACATACTTAATTTGATTGTTCAAGAGGGTTTGAAAGTGGCTAGTGAAGCACTTAATAAAATCAGAGAGAGTGTTAAGTATGTGAAAGGGTCGGATGGGAGGATGATTAAATTCAAGGGTTGTGTGCAACAAGAAAACATTGACACAAGTGTTGGTTTAAGATTGGATGTGTCAACAAGGTGGAATTCAACATATTTGATGCTTGAAAGTGCAATCAAAATGAAAAAGCATTTTACATTTTGAAGGTGACAGCTACAAATTTTACTAATTGTCCATCGGATGAAGAATGGAGAAGGGGGGAGAAAATATGTGAATTTTTAGAACCATTTTATGAGACTACAAACATTATATCTGGTTCATCTTACCCGACCTCTAACTTGTACTTTTTTCAAGTTTGGAAGATTGAATGCATGTTAAATGAAAACTTGCTAAATGATGACAAGGTAATAAAGGAAATGTCTGCAAGGATGAAAAATAAATTTGATAAATATTGGAAGGAGTATAGTGTGGTCCTTGCTTTTGGAGCTATTCTTGACCCGAGGATGAAACTTGATTTTGTACTCTATTGTTACAAGCTTCTTGATAGGTCAACCGCTGAAGAGAAGGGTAAAAATGTGAGGGAAAAGTTTGAGAAGCTTTATGGAGAATATGTAAGTAATTTCAACACACCAAATGCTTCTCAATCTCAACCAAATAGGTGAATCTTGCATGTTAAATAAGCCAAGTGGAGAAGGAAGTAGGTCCAAGAGAGCAAAAGTATTCAGGGTATGATTTTCAATGCTAACTTAGTCATTATTTATTTCTTACTTCCATTCTTGTAGTTTTAGATACTTAATATACACTACAAGAAAGTCACGATTTAGCGTCGAACTATTAGCGTAGGCCACGACTCCGATGCTATAGCATCGGCCAAGTAACGCAAATGGAAGCAATCACATTACCGATTTTTTTTTTTACTTTGGATTCAATTTTGCGTGGGCCAAGCCGACGCTATTTTAAGACATTTTGCATCGGTTTTGGCCGACACTACGTTGATCAGTGTATTAGCGTCGGACACTCGGCCGACGCTATAGTGGGCTGAGCTAATATTCTCCCTATTTTGTTTCCCCGCATACTTTCACTCTCCCATCCCAACAGATTACACCTGGTAACAGTCCACAACCTTTGAAAACGCATCTCACTTGGCCAACCATCCACAACACCTGGTCCCTTTACGCACTCTGCCGCCGTTCCCTCATTCCAATCGACCACCAACTGACCAGCGCCCGCCTCCTTCGTCCAGATCCGAAGCAAAACTGCGCGAACCACCGTAGCTTAGCTCGAGTCCCTTCATGCGCTCTGTCCATCAAACCCCAACCCAGTTTTGAAACTACAATGTCAAGTTCTCCCTTGTTGCATCACAGATCTGAAACTGTAAGTTCTCCCTTGTTGCATCACAGATCTGAAACGCATCTCTTCTTTAGTGATGAAGAATTTTTGTATTTTGTATTTTCGATTTTTTATGTTTTATTTTCGTTAGGAATTTTCCTTCGAATATGGTGGAATCTAGATTTGTTGTTGCTGTATTTCATTTCTGTAAATGTAAAGGTAGATTTGTTGTTGAATGAATTTTTCTTTTCTGCATTTTTATAGAATGGTAGAACTTTTTTATTTGCACTCAAGCTGATTGACGATATGCTTACACCTATTCTTCTTTATGGGTTTCATATTCAGATCTGTTTTGTTATTGCCATACTAAAAAAAGGGAAATGTTTGATGTTATGGTTTTTTTTTTTTAGTTCATTTGGGAAATATAGAAAAATAATCTAAATAAAAAAAAGGAATAGATAACATTTCTTTGAAAAAACGCAATCTATGCCTCACTTTTGATAACGTTTTTAAAAGCGCTATTTTTTTTTTTCACTTTCAATAGCGGGTGAATAGATAATGCTTATAAGCACTACTGAAGGCAAAAAAAAGCGCTATTAAAGCCCTTTTCTGTAGTAGTGGAAAGGTGAAATCATTGATGTTTTATTTCTTTAACAACGTGAAAAGAAAATTCAAATGATGAAAGTGCTGAGATAGGCAAAAGTCTAGGAATAGAAAGAAGATGGAAAATTGTAAAGAGTCTACGAAAAATGTTTTGAGAAAATAAAGATTTTAAAAATGGAGACATCCTTTGAAAAACCAAAGATTTTACTTTCAAGTATTACATAAAGTGTTTTCTTTTTCAAAAGTGGAAAGTTATAGACAAAAGTAATCTATCTGGTATGTTTGTTTGTGGTTTATTGTTATTGTGAATGGTGCTGGTGAGAACAATCGTGGGTGTTGTGATGCTGCTGAAAGTGGTGATGATAATGATTTGGGTGCCAAAAGGAGGGTCGAGTGTAAACAAGATAAGAATTCTACTAGGGACATCTCAGATTGGGAATTTGCTTGTGGTAAATAATATGGTCAAACTAATTTACACTGGCAAATACACTTTCCCATTGCTATTTCTTTGAGTATTTGTTCTCACGCCTAGGTGTTTTCTTTGCCTGAATGCATTATTGGATAGGAAACATGAATAAGGATGTAATTGGATTTATATTGTGGCTCTCTCTTCACTACTCATTCTCATAGTTTTTGTGTATTGATGGTTGGGTACAAGTACATCTTTACTGCAATGCAATCTTTGTGAAGTTAAAAAAATGCAATCCATGTTTAATGGATCACTAACTTGGAGCTGAAAAAGAATGACTGTCACATGCTGTTGTTTCTTTATATGCGTGTAAATAAACCATTTTATGAGGAAGTTTTGCACATCAACCAGCTTTGTGTAGAGGAAACTGTTGACCCCATTTTGCTTTCTTCTGTTTGTGAAGCCAATCTATCATATTTGTTTGGTTTTGGTACTCACTACTCACTTTACTCTGCTCTTTATTTCTAGCTAGTGGATTTCCATTAACCTGTTGCTTACCGAAGAATACAAGCAAAAATCAAACCTGTTACTCCTTTAGATCCCACGAAATCCTGCTCTTGAAGGTCAGTGTTTTATTTGTTTCTAACTGGAACTTGATGTTTCCCTATGATGGTTTTTTTTTACCATGCCATATAGTTTTGATTGGTTTTGTGAAACAGTTGCTAATTGCTATTGCATATCCCTTCCCCTAAATTAATCCATTATCATGCATCTGCATAGCATTTGACACACTTCTTACCTTACTGGTTTGAGGTTAAATTTGATTATCACATATTTAGATCTTTATTGTGTATCTAAATACTAAACATACATAAACATGCACCTAGTGATTTATATGCATATAGTCAAGTAGCTTCATCCCATCATTATGAATCTGAGTAATTTTGTTTGATACCCCATGTATTTCATGTAATCTGCTTATGTTTAGTTTTCTCTGTGTGTGATGAACCCTTTGAGATGCCTTTTTTAAATTCATGAACAGTTATTGAAATACGATCATGTTGTGTGCTATAAATTCATTTCCTATGATCTAATATCTCTTCTGTACTAATGTACAAGTCTTCCATCCCCCTCCTCTTAGATTAGGATTTTAGATGGACAATGAATTTGAGGATATATGTAGTGGAGAGCAGAGCTCAATAGGTGTGAACTTGTTTGAGATGCATGATGCTGGACTAGGTGCTATACATTGCTATTTTCACAAAAAATTTCCGAAGTTTTTCTGGTACCCCTAGTGGCTGATAATTGTATGTTTACCACGTAGAAAATGGATCGTAGTTGGATGTATGATAGGGTCAATCCTGATAGGCGAGGCTTGAAAGATGAGTTTGTTAGTGGAGTTGATGAGTTTGTCAACCATGCTAAGGAACAACCCTACTTTTTGTCCGAAGGAGGGATCATATGTCCTTGTGCAAAGTGTAAGTGCATGAAGCTATTGGCTGCAAGCGAGGTAAAGGTTCACTTGTACAAGTTCGGGTTTAAGACAAACTATTTGATCTGGACTGAACATGGAGAAGTGGAGCCAGATATGGACCTAGGGGGTCATTCAAACAGTACTTGTCATGTGGATAATGATGATGAATTTATGTCAATGAATCATATGGTGTATGATGCTTTAAGGCCATTTGCCGATGCCTCCCATGTCAATGCTAACATGGGGAACGAGACACTTAATGAAGACGAGATGCCCAATCCCGAAGCTCAACGGTTTTACGATACATTAATCTCTGCAAACCAGCCCATTTGTGAAGGAGCTACCGAATCTAGGTTATCAATATCTGTTAAGCTTTTGGCAGGTAGATCTAACTGGCATGTTCCTCAAAAGGGAATAGATTATTTTGCACAAATGCTTGCCAAAGTAGCTAAAGAGCTAGGATCAAAACAAATATTTACCCGAGAACCATTACCAAGCAACAAAGTTGGTGTCTAAGTTAGGGTTAAAGGCTGAGAAGATTGATTGTTGTGTAAATGGTTGCATGTTATATTACAAACTGGATAGAAACTTATCTTAGTGCAAATTTTGTCAAGCTGCAAGGTATGTTCCTCCAAGGAAAGGGATGGGAAAACACAAAAATGTTCCGGTGAAGAGAATGTTTTATTTGCCAATCATTCCCAGGTTACAAAGATTGTATGCATCAATAGAATCTGGGGCTCAAATGAGGTGGCATCATGAAAATAAGGCGAGTTCGAACGTTCTACGCCATCCGTCCGATGGGAAGGCATGCAAACACTTTGATGATGTTTATCCAGATTTTGCCAGTGAGCCAAGAAATGTAAGATTGGGCCTATGTGCTGATGGGTTTACACCTTACATCCAAGCGTCGACTTCTCCATACTCATGTTGGCCGGTCATAGTTACGCCTTACAATCTTCCCCCAGAAATGTGCATGACCAAACCATACATGTTCTTGACTTGTCTCATTCCTGGACAATCTAACCCAAAATCAAAGATAGATGTTGACTTGCAGCCCTTGATTGATGATTTGCAACAGTTGTGGAGATTTGGTGTTTTGACTTACGATATCTCGATGAAACAAAACTTTCTCATGAGAGCATGCTTAATGTGGACAATTAATGATTTTCCAGCCTATGGCATGTTATCTAGATGGGGTACACAGGATAAATTGGCATGTCCTTATTGTATGGAAGACACAAAAGCTTTCACCTTGAAATATGGTGGAAAAAATTCTTGGTTCGATTGTCATCGTCGATTCCTGCCAGAAAATCATTCTTTCAGAAGAAGTAAAAGGGGTTTTACAAGAAACAAGGATGAGAAAGATGGCCCACCTTACATGTTAACAGGGCAACAAATCTGGGAATTAGTTCGTGATTTCCCAAAAGTGACAGAGGTTGGTTGGGGCAGATTGCAAGGGTATGGCCTGTATCATAATTGGACCAAACAAAGTATATTTTGGGATCTTCCATACTGGAAGGACAACTTGTTAAGGCACAATCTTGATATGATGCACATAGAGAAGAATTTCTTTGATAATGTGCTAAACACTGTCATGAATGTCAAGGGTAAAACAAAGGACAATGAAAAGGCGAGAATGGATATATCTGTGTTCTGTGCACGCAGGGACTTGGAGATGCAACCCTTACCTAATGGAAAGATGGGAAAGCCAAAGGCAAGCTACACTTTGTCACCAGAAGATGCAAAGTTGGTGTGTAAATGGATTAGCGAACTGAAAATGCCAGATGGCTACGCTTCAAACCTTGCTAGGTGTGCCGATGTCTCCAAGGGTAAGATGCATGGGATGAAAAGCCATGATTGTCATATATTCATGGAGTGCTTACTCCCAATTGCCTTTCGTTCGGTTGCGAATGTGTATGGAAAGCACTAACTGAATTAAGTCGATTCTTCAAAGATCTATGTTGTAATACATTGAGGATGGACGACTTGGTTAGATTGGAGCAAAATATTCCCATCATCATATGCAAGTTGGAAAGGATTTTTCCACCGAGATTTTTTGATTCAGTGGAGCATCTTCCAATTCACCTACCCAATGAAGCAATCCTTGGTGGTCCGGTTCAATATCGGTGGATGTATCCATTTGAAAGGTAATTAAATTAATTTTTTAAGTATTTAAATCTTGATTTCTTTCGAATTCAAAGATGTATGGTCATTTTACATGTAGATTCATGGGCGACGCAAAGCGGGCGGTGAAAAATAAGGCTAGAGTGGAAGGTTCCATATGTGCTTTCTACTTACAACGTGAGACAACCTATTTCCGCTCTCACTATTTCAAGACCTTTAGCTTGTTGCCTAGCACAAGTTTTAGGAACGATCCTCGATCGGGACATGAAGGCGTCCACCCAACGCTATCACTCTTGAACAAATCTGGTCGTCCTAGCGGGAAGTGTCAAACCCATTGGCTTACAGATGATGAATGGAAATCTGCTCGTGTGCATGTGCTGATCAATTGCCATGAGGTTAAATCATATCTTGAGTAAGTAAAATTTGTATCCCTTCAATTGTGTGCTTGACGCATTGAGTATTGTAGAGTTACTTATCAAAATTGTGCTTGATGTCAGTGCATTCTTGCAAAATCACTCCATCAATGATCAAGATGCTTCTGGTCGTATACATGCAGAATTTCCCACGTGGTTGAAGGAATATGTAAGTGTAATGTACAGAAATGATGAAATTATTAGCAATCACACCCTCTAAGCATATGTGTCTCTTCTATGTAGGTTTATGATGAGAGGAATAGGGTGATCAACACAAACATAAAGGCATTAGCTTGGGGTCCTATAACAAAAGCAACATCATGGCACATGTACTTTGTAAATGGGTACAGGTTTCACACTAAGGATTGGAGTGATGGTAAAAAAACCATAAATTGTGGGGTGCATGTAAAAGGTGTTACTGAAGGAGGAGAAGATGATTTTTATGGCATTATCCAACGTATCTTTGAATTGGAATATCATGGTTTGAGTAATAAGATTGCTATATTTTACTGTGAATGGTTTGATCCAACAAGGAATAGAGGCACAAGGGTCCATCCACATTATAATATTGTCGATATTAAGATGAATAGACGGTATGGTCGATATGATCCGTTCATTCTTGCAGAAAAAGCAAGACAAGTATATTATGTCCCTTATCCAGAAACGTGTAAAGACCTACGTGGTTGGTCTGCGGTAATCACCACAAAACCAAGGGGTCATGTGGAAGTCGAGGACATAGAGGATGAAGAGCCTTATCAGGCTGATGAGATGTCACCCGTTGTACCAATTACAGAAGTTGAACCATTACAAGGCTTACTTGATGAAAACATAAATGGGTTCGAACAAATAGTTGACCGTAATAACGATTCAATGGATCACGATGGTCAATCAGAAGATGAAGGTGTTTCGATAGAATGTAGTGATAAAGATGAGGAGAAGGGGGAGGACGAGGATGAGGATGAAGACGATTATGAGGATAGTGACGAGGATTATATTAGATTATATGTTAAGAATATGCATTGTACTATTTTAATATGTATCCTAATGTGTCTTAACATGCACAAGTCAACTTTACATATATGTTTAGAATATGTATCTAACTATTTTAATGTGTATCTTATTATTTACAAGTTCAACTTTATATGCATGATTAGATCATATGTATATCTATATGTTATATTTTGCACTACAGTAGATGTCAGGACGAGGTCGAAGGAAGATGCCTACCAATAGAGGTCGAGGGAGGCTTCTACGACCTGGCGATCTTGCTGCAGAGACACACCGCAAAATCCGTCAGAGACAGACTACAGAACCACCTTTTGAGCCTATAGCACCGCCGGTCCTTCCTTCCCAGCCGGTCGTCACACCACCACCTTCCGAGCCTACCCCAGACGTAGTCACTATGATCCCTACTCCGGGATACATGCCCCCTAGGCAATTTGAGTGTGGTTCATCTTCATACCGCATGCCACAGGAGCCTGTGTTGCAGCAGCCTCCCCACGAGGAGGTAAACCAACATGAGGAGGTGCAGGAGGGGGATGAGGAGCATGAGGAGCAGGAAGGGGGGGAGGAGGAAGAGGAGGGGCATGACGAGCACGCCCCTCGTCAGCGTCGACCGAGGCAGTACCAGAAGGATGCTGACGGGAAGATCATTATATGTCCTATTGGGAAAGGGTAAGTTTGAACTTTCTTTATTTCTTTATATATTTATTAAGCACTTGGTTTTATATATGCATTTGATTTGACATTTGACATTGAGTTTGGATTTTTGGTAGGTGGACTCCAGCAGAAGTTGCTGCTGATGCGATTAAGTTTGCCATCACCTCACAATTTCGGGGTGTTCACCATTGCTGGACTGTGACCCTTGATGAAGTGAGGAACTTTTGGTGGGCCAGATTTAGGGTAAGTTCTATATTGCTTTTTATTATTAGTCAGTGTAAGGGAGTATTTTAGTAGATTTCTTTTCATTCAAGTTGTTTATCTTTAAGCCTACGTTTGTTTAATTAACACAAGTTCACAGTTTTATTCAAGTTAACACATGTGAAGAGCTTATATATATATATACTTATTTATCTGATTAACTATTTTGATTAATTCTTCTTGCAGGATAGAGTTTCTTGGGATCCTCGTCATTACGACACCATCTTTAAGGTCTTTCAAAGAAATGTGCAAAGCGTCTTTTCCGACATCCTCGGCAAGAAGAGGAAGAAGGGGACGCAACCTAAATGGATGGGGGACGAGGCATGGATTGGTCTTCTTGAATATTGGCAAAGTGATGCCTTCCTAAAGATATCAACACAAAATAAGACCAATCGGGCTTCAGAAAAGGGTGGTGCAGTTCACACGACAGGTCGCAGATCTCACCTTGAGGTGGCACTAGACATGGTATGTATTTACTTAATATTCATCGTTTAGTCCATTATCATATACTGATTTTCTTTGTAAGTGAACATGTGTTGGCTTTTTGGGTAGGTCCAAACAAGTCAAGGGCCTGTGGATCCTGCTGAGTTTTTTAGAGCCACCCACCAGAAGAGTTCTGGCGAATGGGTTGATAGCCGCTCAAAAAGAACATATGTAAGTTGGTCTTATACATCATTTTTATATAACTTTGTTATCAATGTATGTACCTTAATAAGATTTGTTTGTGTTCTTTACTAGGAAGAGTATCGCGAGCGTTTGATTCGAGATACGAGACACGAGTTAATGACGCCTCCACAGATGGGATGCAGGAAGTGGATGGGGCGAGGAAGCTTCAATTGTGGCAGGATGTTGTTGGGGGTAGGACCCGGGGACGATGTTACGGAACTGCAGACATGTCTTTGAACGTCCGTCGTGGTATGTCTTCATTAACTCAAGAGTCTCATGTGTCTTCTAGCCATGGTAATGGGTTTGAGACTGAGGAGGTCGTTGCACTTCGTGAGGAGGCTACCAGAGCTAGGGAGGAGGCAGCCAAAGCTAGGGAGGAGGCTGCATTAGCTAGGGAACAGACTGTCAATTTGGAGGCCCAATTTCACGCTATGATGGAGCGAATGGCAGCTTTAGAGCGTAATAGTAGTCGGGGTCGTCCGCATCCTGATTATGATGACGATCTTAACGACCATTCGTTAGATTGGGCATCATGTCATGGTCCCTCGCAGATGTTGATTTCCTTTACTTTAGACATTTCGCATTTACTTTTCAAGTACTTTGAAGTTTGTGTTCATTTACTTTGTTATGTACTGTGTGGATTATCATGGGCAGTTTTGGTTCATCAACAATTATACAAGCTGTTCTTGAGACAGAAGTATTATAATGGTTTGAGTTGTAAGTGGAGAAAGAGTTGGTTCTATTATGTTTTTTTTTGTTGGGTGATATTTCAAGTTTTATGCTTTATTTGACTCTGTTAGACTTGTTAAAAGGTTGGAGTACCGCAAGTGCTAAAGCAGGGCTATTATTGTTTATTAAGGATATCGGTGCTAAAGCAGGGCTATTATTGTTTATTAAGGATATTTTTTATTTTATATTTCCAGGTTTGTAATAATATAGCTACTTAATAAAAAAAATTTAAAAAAAAATTTATTTGCGTAGGCTTGGCCGACGCTAAAGCCTAGGCTATAACAAAGAAAATTAGTGAAGGCTGGGCCGACGCTATTTTTAGCAAAGGCCAAGCTGACGCTAAAATGATCTGAAATAGCGTGGGCTTAGGCCGACGCTAATTTTAGCGAAGGCCAGGGCCGACGCTAAACTGCCGACGCTGAGTTTAGCGTCGGTTATTCCCTATTGTCTTTGCTGCCACTTAGCGTCGGCCATCATTTGCGAGGCTAAACGTTGCGTCGAGGCTTTTAGCGTCGACCACGACACCGATGCAAAGCCGACGCTAAAGTGGCCGTTAGCGTCGGCTTTTGCCTTGTAGCGTGGGCTTTTGGCCTACGCTAAAAGCTGATTTTCTTGTAGTGATATTATATATTCCAGGATTTTAAAGTGTATCAGAGTGAAACTAAGCCTAAGACTGGAAAGAGTGCATTAGAACTTTATTTGGAAGAAAAAGCTCTTGATTATGATGACAACGAGGATTTGGATGTGCTTAATTATTGGAAGACTAATGAAAAAAGATTTCTCACACTTGCTTCCATGGCACGAGATGTGTCAACTATCCCAATTACTACAGTAGCATCAGAATCCGCTTTTAGTATCGGTGGACGTGTTCTTACCAAATATAGAAGTTTCATCCTTCCTGAAAAGGTTCATATGCTTATTTGCACTAAAAATTGGTTGCATGGTTTTGCTTTGAATCCTAATGGTAATAATTTATATTATCTCTTTATAATCATATTTACTATTAATTAATTATGTTGGGATTGAATATCTAATTGTTTCTTAATTGGTTGTGAGTTTTAGATGAAGATGATGGTCAACCTATTTGTCAAGTGACTATAGGAGCGGAGTTGAATGTGCATCAAGAAGATGAAATTGAAGACTTATGTGTTTGAATAGCTGTTCAGAAAACTCATTACATTAGTAACTTATCGTTGTATTGTGTGTTTTTGTTAATTGTTAGAATTCATCGTTGTATTGGGTGTTCATTTACAGTACACCAGTGTAATGCAATATATTCTTTGTATAAATATGTGCTTTTTATTGAGTTTGAGTTTGAAATCATTTTTTTTACTGTATAGAAAATTTGGCCCAAGGGCTGACCCTAGCCCCACTTGGCCCTATGGGCTTTTTGGCCCTATGGACTTTATGTATTTTGGGCCCTGTGACCCTATGGGTCTTTTGGCCCTAACCCATGCAGGGCTGGACTAAATGGACTAGACCTACCGTTTCACAACCATCTACTTCCACTTTCTTCTTCAATTCTTTTTTATTTTTCTGCCGTTGCAAGGCCATTCACAGTCATTGTCCATATCTGAGCAGGTTACGTTCAAAGGGTAGATGTGGAAGAATGAAAAAAAAAATGACTTCGCTCAATTGGAAAGAAATAAACACTGCATCCGACAGCAATTTAATCTCTCCTCCCTACTTCTCTTCCCTTCCAAAGAGCTGAAAATGAGTTTTCTCCCTTCACTTCTCTCCTCCCTACTTCCTTTTTTCATAGTTTCATCCAACCAAACAGAGTGCAAATATTGTACCCACGAGAGTGTATGTATGACTCAATTATACTGAAATAAATGTATAAAAAAGTGACTCAATGGTTCAGATAATATAACTCTAATTTTAAAGGGATACTAAATATACTTAGCCCATTTTTCAGGCGTTTCACTGTACGTGAATGATGGGGTCAAAGAAAATAGCAGGGGTGAAATGTTTCTCTTATATGAACATTATATTTAAAGAATTAGGAAAACATAAAATTGTATTAAATTTTCAAATTTTACTTCTCAATACATTGATTATATCATTTATTTATTCCATAAAAACTTTTAATAACATTTTTTTTACATCTCTCATTTACTCTTTTTTTTTTAAAATTTAATTGTTTTTTTTTTTACAAAAGAAAAGTTAAGCAATTTCATTAATAATGGAGAATACAATACATCTGGTAACATCATCAAGAATTTGGAAAATAGTAATATATGTAGCCACCCCTAACAAAGAGTGAGCAACTACATGAACTTTCCTCCTATCAAACTCTATCAAAGAGTTGTTAACACAAGATGATAAAAGACTCATACAATTTGAAATAACAGCCCTATAATTAGCTTGGTCCTCTTGAAGGAGACCTAGGACTGCCTCTTTTTGCATATGGAGTCTGGGAGAGTAACTACAAAATTTAGCTTTACAGAAATATCCTCCCTCTTCAAGTAAATTATGATCGAAGTCGATGCTTTGAGCTACCTGCAAGAAAGGCTCAATGCACTGCCAATTGTCTTCGACTTTATTTGCATAAACTAAAAAAAAACCAAAATTAAAAAGAGAAAATGATAAAACGCGTCTGGCTAATAACACCAAACTAGGTATTTGTGGATAGAAACTGCACAAAGGTTACCCATGCCTCGACAGTTCCAACTAAGGATACTTATAGCTTCTGGTAGGCCTGGGAACCAGAACCTGCCAATAAAAAATGGTTAACCTCATCACTGTCAACAGTGCATATATAGAATGCTTTTGTGTTATCAACAACATTAGGGAATCCCAGATTTGACGCAATCTCATCATTCATGTGACACCCGGGGCTGACGAGGGCAGGGAGTGGTCGCCGGTGCAAGAAGGCACGGACAAGGAGTGGCTCCTGACAGACTTTTAGGCGGAGGGCCACATGAATGAACCGATAACACACTAGAATGAGAGGGATCCTGAGACTGTGTAGGTATGGGACTATACAGTTAAGGATGACTTATATGAATTGATTGATACTACCTATACTAACAAGATGCATCCTCTTTTCTGTAGCACATCACTTAAGAACTCCACAGTTAAGCGTGCTTGACTTGGAGCAATTCTGGGATGGGTAACCTCCTGAGAAGTTTTCCCAGGAAGCGTGTGAGTGAGAGGACAAAGCATATGCTGAAAAGACCCGTGTTGGTTTGTGGGGACAGTCGTCAATGCATAAAACAGCTACATTACAATTCACTCCCAGATTTGAATATTGGGAGTTAACAGAATCCCCATTCAACGGACCTCCTTCATTCTCGGTGCTTCCTGATCCGTTACCAACAACGCTAGGGTTGTCATCACGCAGCCACTTGCATCCACCACCCATCACTTGGCGGCAATGATCCACCCAGAGTTCCAAACCCCGGCCTTTTCCACCATTGACAATTTGTCACAGTGTTTGTCCGTGTGATCCAGAGTGCCAGGTTCCGCTTCTCTAATTGATACCTCACGACTAGGTCTCCACACCGTAGACCCTTATGGCTCTGTCAAATAAGAATCTCCCCAGTAAACTGAGTCATATGTCACCATTCACCTCTTGATTATTTTCAACATCAAAACACAATTCCTTCATCTTCTTCATCCAACAACGATAGGCTCTCACAAATGGAGAAAAAAACATAGCTCTCACAAGAGGAGAGAAAAAACATAATACTCCGGAAAAGCATAACTCTCACAAACACAAAGAAAAACATGACGACGCTTATCATTCCTTCAACCACCATTAATAAATTAGAGATATGATTTGTTTATCTCATAAAAACTCTAAATTTAATTGCTATATATTGTCATTGTGAATTTTTTTTAGGTTTAATTATCGAGTATGTCCCTGAACTATTTGAGAATTTTCAAATAGGTCTATATACTAAAAAATTTTGTAATTGAGTCCTCAAACTTTTATAAAGTTTTCAATTGGATCCCTGAACTAAAAAAGATTTTAATCGCGTCCCTGAACTTATATAAAATTTTCAATTGGGTGCCTAAATTATAAAATTCGTTAGTGATATGTTGAATTGGACGAAATATAACTGATTTCATCCAAGCTGGATAACCATATCAACCATTTATGAGTAGTTCGGGTGGAAGATGAACCTTGAGACATTGTCACAACAAAATGCAGCAAGATGTAACAAGATGAAGTGAGATGTAGTAAGTTGCAAGTGAGAGAACTATTTTGGATAAATCATTTTAAGGAAGGGATATACAACCGTAAAACATAAATCAGGGAAGGAATGAAATATTTGTTCAGATGGAGGAGAAGCAGTCGCAGGTCACGTTTACGTTTTGGTTTTCTGGCTCAACACTTTGATCTTTTGCAATCCTAAATACAAATTTGGGGTTTGGGGGGGGGGGGATTCTAGGTCACGTCATATCAGCAAACTTAAAGACCTCTTCATGGAACCCTACCCCATGGACTCCATTGAAAATTTTATATAAGTTCAGGGACCCAATTAGAAACGTTTTTAGTATAGGGACCCAATTGAAAACTCTATAAAAGTTCAAGTACCCAATTACAAATTTTTTTAGTATATGGACCTATTTGAAAATTCCCAAATAGTTGAGGAACCTACTCAATAGTTAAACCATTTTTTTATACCGTTAACTAATCATAAATTTATTGATATTAGAGATGTCGTGTAACATCCTAAAATTCTAACATAATTAATTTGAAAAAAAATAAATAAAATAATGATAATAATATTAAGTTATTAAAAAGTATAGTGCAAATAAAATATAAATGAGAGATTTAGTGTAAAGAAGTGATAGTATAAGGATTTATTGAAATTTTTTAACTATTATAAAGAATGCAAAATTATATATATATATATATATATATATATATATATATTATAAAACAAGGGCGTTAAGCCCAAGGCAATCCCTAATTTTAACAAAAAAAGAAGAATTATAAAACCTAAACATCCTATGTGTCAGTTGACTTGACTAATGTTATGCATATATATAAGTTCGGTCACTGTGCATGTGGGCTAGTAGCACCGCAACACAGCGAGTGTAGAAAGGAAGAGGTTTACGCGTTTCCTTCTTGGGCAGTACAAGCACAGTAGCAGGCAGGTCAATTAACGTCAGCAGTGATAAGAAATATTTTTAACGAAGCTGTAGGTTTTATCATATATAAATTTTGGGAGTTTTTGGAGGTCTTCGAGAGGTGAGTAACAGTACTTTTGCGAACACTTTCCATGGTATAATTGTTTGTATGTGTGTGGAAGGGTTTACCTTATAATTTTTTTTTGGAATTTGGTTTGAATATATGATTGATATCACCAATCTACATTTTAAAATCGGGGGTTTTCAATTAAAACAAAAATCTGTTAAATTGAGTATTTACTATTGTTATTGATGGCATGAAATACATGATTGATATTTGTACTAGTTGAATGATATGCTTGATGCCATATGTTATGTCTGATGCTCGTGATTGTCATAGTGTAGTTATAAAATTACTTGGAGACATGATATGAGTCTATTTGGTATACATGATAGGATTAAATATTTAATTTATGGTAAATGAATTGTTACATGTATGAGACATGAAATTCATGCCTTATGATGAGTTGTATGATGTTTGCCGCAATACCACCTATGATAGGGGTATCGAAGAGAAATACCGCCTTAATGGGGTATCGAAAGTAACATCGCCATGTGGTTGGGATGTCGAAAATGAGTAATACTACCTAAAAAGGAGTATCGAAAGGAACACCGCCACAGGTTGGGGTGTCGAAAAAGGAGAAATACCACCATGTGCACATGGGAGGTATCGAAATGGAAATGTCCCTGACATGAGGGTGACATCGAAACACTCCTCGTGAGTAGGGGTGGGCAATGGGACGCCATTGTCATGTGATGTGTGAATTTATGGTATGCCGGCAAGAGACCAATTTAATTAGGAGGTCTTCGGGCCGCTTGGATTAATCTAGAATTTATTTGGTATATGGAATGTGATGTATTGAGATTATTGTTGATATTAAAAGTATTTTCTTTTATATATATTATTTTGGAAGATTAACGGGTGCCATGGACAGTTTTTCCGGTTACCGCGCCGGCTGAGAACAATACTATTTTCGAAAATATTTTATAAAACTGTATTGTTGATCACTGAGATTTTATATCTCATTATAAGTATTGTTTTCAGAGACCGAGGACATCGCTGTTGAGGACCCAGAGACCTGAGGAGTCATCTTCTTATCACCTAGTTGGTTAGTAATGTAGTATGGTTGAGGGTGCTGACGACGTTTTTTTTTGGTTTACTTATTATTTTTCTCGGATTGTAATTAGACGCACGATTTTGAGGCTTTTGGTTTTTATTTATATTTATATTCATTACATGGATATTTTATTACTATATTATTTAATATGAGGTATTTTCAGACTTTAAATATTTTTTAAAATTTTTCTTTATGAGAAATATGTTTTAATTAAATGTTTTAAATGATTTTTATTGATTTTATCTTGGGATTACTAATGTAACAAAGGGCGTTACATTTATGGTATCAGAGCAGTTCGATTCTAAATCGGACTGTGGTAGTGGGGCTTTTTCAAAAACAAAACTTGGGCGCATAGGATGCTTGATAGAGTTATAATTCTACATTCTATTCTTTTGGATATTGGACTTGATCAACCCACTGTTTGATTGGTGGTATGTAGATTATGGCAGTGAACAGGCGAGGGAGAAATGATGCACTTGCAGCAACTTTGGCTCGAATGGCCAGAGTTATGTAGGAGCAGACGGAGACTCTCCGTCAGATGAGGGATAATGGGGACGTGCTTAACGTGGTACCCCAGCATGCCTCCGGATCCACAATGACGGGTCTGCCGAGTTCAAGAATAATAATCCGCCAGCTTTTCGAGGGACCACTGATCGTATTGAGGCAGAGGAATGGTTACTGAAATTAGAGAAGATCTTCCGGGCCATGGGGTGCTCTGATGCTCAGAAGGTGGATTTTGCCACCTATATGTTAGAGTCGGATGCAGAGCACTGGTGGAACTATGCCAGGGACGGGTTGCTTGCTTCGGGCGCCCCTATCACGTGGGACAGATTCAAGGAGGTATTTCTGGAGAAGTACTTTCCGCACAGTGTCCGGATACAGAAAGGGATGGAGTTTCTACATCTTCGTCAGGGGAGTATGACGGTAGCGAAATATGTGGCCAAGTTTGAGAGGCTTGCAAGGTTCTCTACACAGGTGAGGGATAATCCTGATGGCCTATGGAAAGCAATTAAGTTCGAGCAGGGTTTGAAGCCAGAGCTGTAGAGCCTTATTGGGCTCCTAGAGATTCGAGACTACCCCACTTTAGTGAACAAGTGTAGGGTGGCGGAGCAGAATATGCAAGTTGTGCTAGCTGAGAGGTCGAAGGAGAGGAGCTTCAGTGATGGCAAGAGGTTCCATGGGAAATGGGGTAATTTCCAGAAGAGCCTACGACCTGTGCCTACAGTCATGAAGGGTAAGCAGGTTCAAGGTGCTCAAGGTGAAAGGGGGACTCCATGTTACAAGTGTGGGTGGCAGCATGGAGATCGTGTTTGCCCCGCGGCACAAACCGCTTGCCACAAGTGCGGGAAGGTGGGACACTTTGCTAGGATTTGCAAGTCAGGAGGACAATCTCAAGCCAGATCATTGAACCACGGAAGGGTCTTTACCATCCAAGGAGAGGAGGTGAAGGAGTCCGACGGTTTGATCCAAGGTAAGGGCTTTATTAAAGGTCATGATGTTATCATATTGTTCGATTCGGGAGCAACACATTCATTCATTTCATTTAAATGTGCTCAATTCTTAGAGTTACCTGTTACTAAATTGTCATATGATTTGTGTGTTTCTACTTATGCTAAGGATATATTGATTACTTCTTTTGTCTGCCTGCAATGTCCTTTATTGTGTCAAGACCTGACTTATATTATTGATCTGATATGTTTACCTATGTCTGGTCTGGATGTTCTTTTTGGGCATGGACTGGTTGTCCCGTAATAATGCTATTATTTATTGTGCTAGCCGAACTATTTCTTTCATTCCACAGTCCATGTCTGTTAACTCTCCTAGGACAGAACATCTTATCTCTGCTGCCTCATGTCGTAAGTGCTTAGTTGAGGGAGCTCAGGGATATATACTTCTCTTTTCTGCTAAGATAGAGACTGAAAGTGATATAGTGGCGTTGCCTATTGTGTGTGAGTTCCCAGATGTGTTTCCTAAGGATGTCTCTAATTTACCTCCAGATAGAGAGATTGAGTTCACCATAGATCTAGTACCCGGGAGTGGACCTGTATCAGTAGCACCCTATAGGATGGCACCTCTAGAGTTGAGCAAGCTCAAGAAATAGATAGAGGATATGTTACAAAAAGGGGTTTATTAGGCCTAGTGTGTCACCTTGGGGGAGCACCAAAGTGCTTCTAGTGAAGAAAAATGATGGGAGTATGAGGTTGTGTGTTGATTATAGGCAACCGAATAAGGTAACCATCAAGAACAAATACCCCTTGCCTAGGATAGATGACCTCTTAGATCGAGTTAAGGGGAGCGTCGATATTTTCCAAAATAGATCTAAGATCGGGATACCATCAAATTAGAGTTAGAGGCGAGGACATCCCTAAGACAGCCTTGGGAACAAGGTATGGGCACTATGAGTACGTAGTGATGCCCTTTGGTGTGACCAACGCCCCAGCCGTTTCATGGACTACATGAATCGGATCTTTAGGACCTTTTTGGACAGGTTTGTGGTGGTGTTCATAGATGATATTTTAATATACTCTAGGACCCCAGAAGAACATGGAGAACACTTAAGGTTGGTGTTGCAGATCTTGAGGACGAGCGTCTTTATGTTAAACCTGAGAAGTGTGAGTTTTGGCTAGACGAGGTGAAGTTTTTAGGACACACCATCTCAAAGGATGGTGTAGCGGTTGATTCCTCTAAAGTTGATGCGGTGTTGGGATGGGAACAACCTAAGACAGTAACCGAAGTGAGAAGTTTCTTAGGCTTAGCTAGCTACTATAGGAAGTTCATAGAGGGGTTCTCTAGACTAGCCTTACCTTTGACCCAGTTGACTAGGAAAGGGGAAACCTTTTGTGGGACCAGGGGAGTGTGAGGACGGGTTCCAAGAGCTTAAGAAGAGATTGGTGTCATCACCAGTCTTAACTATACCGGATCCCTTTAGTGAGTTTTGTGGTATACTGCGACACATCCAAGAATGGCTTGGGATGTGTCTTAATGCAGGAGGGCAAGGTGGTAGCATATGCCTCTAGGCAGCTTAAGCCACATGAGGGGAATTACCCTACCCATGACCTAGATCTAGCAGCTGTGGTTTTTGCCCTTAAGATTTGGAGGCATTACCTTTATGGGACAACGTTTGAAGTTTTTAGTAACCATAAAAGCCTTAAATATCTGTTCGACCAGAAGGAGTTGAACATGAGACAACGAAGGTGGATGGAGTTCCTTAAGGACTATGACTTCGAGTTGAAATACCATCCGGGAAACCCAATGTGGTGGCAGATACTTTGAGTAGGAAGTCCCTACACGTGTCAAGCTTGATGGTGCAAGAGCTGAACCTCATGGAAGAGTTTAGGGACATGAATCTGGAGGTGTTGGATGTGTCCTTAAATGCCTTAAGTTTGAAGCTGAATAGGTTGTAAATTAATAGTGACCTTAGAGATGAGGTTAGGTGGGAACAACTTTTAGACCAAGAGTTGCAGTCTCGGTTGGGACAAGAGGGTTATGAGTTGTCTGTTGATGGGCTAGTGAAGTTTAAGAATAGGATCGTTGTTCCTAAGGAGGGGAGCCTTAGAGAGAAGATATTAGAGGAAGCTCATAAGGGAAAGTTTACCATACATCCTGGAATAACTAAGATGCACCAAGACCTTAAGAGGATGTATTGGTGGCCAGGAATGAAAAAGGATGTGGCTAGCTTCGTAACTAGGTGTTTAGAGTGCCAAAAGGTTAAGATAGATCATCAGAAGCCTTCAGGGTTGTTGCAGTCCTTGGAGATTCCAGAATGGAAGTGGGAGAGAATTTCTATGGACTTTGTAATGGGGTTACCTAGGACGCGTTTGGGCTTAGACGCTATTTGGGTGATAGTGGATAAGCTGACCAAGTCCGCCCACTTCTTGCCAATTAAGGCAACCTATAGCTTAGACTAGTTGGCATACCTCTATATCAAGGAAATAGTCAAGCTTCATGGGATACCCACATCCATAGTGTCGGATAGAGACCCGAGGTTTACCTCTAGATTTTGGAGAGCTTTTCAGCAAGCCTTTGGGACTAAGTTGAACCTTAGCACGACCTATCATCCCCAAACGGATGATCAGTCAGAGCTGACCATTCAGACCCTTGAGGACATGCTTAGAGCGTGTGTCTTGGATAAAGAAGGGAGTTGGGATAGGTTCCTACCTCTAATTGAGTTTGCGTATAACAATAGTTATCACGCTAGTATAGGCATGGCACCCTATGAGGCCCTATATGGGAGGAAGTGTAGGTCCCCTTTATGTTGGTGTGAGGTAGGTGAGAAAACCTTGATAGGACCTGAATTGGTCCAGGAAACCTCCGAGAGAATCAAAATGATTAGGGAGAGGATGCGCACGACGCAAAGTAGACAAAAGAGCTATGCCGACAAAAGGAGAAAGCCTCTAGAATTCCAGGAAAGTGAGCATGTATTTTTGAGAGTCACTCCTAAGACGGGGGTAGGGAGGTCGATGAAAGTCCGCAAGCTAAATCCTCGTTTCATGGGACCTTTCCAAATCCCTAAAAGAGTCGGGCCTGTTGCTTATCAACTGGCTCTTCCGCCACAGTTGGCAAACCTTCATGATGTTTTCCATGTGTCGCAACTCAAAAAATATGTGCATGATGAATCTCATGTGATAGCTCCTGAATCTGTACAATTGAAGAATAATTTGATCTATAAGCCAAAGCCTAGTCAAATCATGGACAAGAGCACTAAGACCCCGAGGAACAAGACGATTCCATTGGTGAAAGTGTTATGGGAAGGATTGACTCCTGAGGAAGCCACTTGGGAGATGGAGGAGGACATCGTTTGTCAATACCCATATTTTATTATCTAAGGTATGGTAACCTTTTAGTTTTGAATATGACATATGTTACAATAGGTGCGTGTGTATGAGATGAATTTCGGGGACGAAATTCTTTAAGGAGGGGAGAAAATGTAACATCCTAAAATTCAAACATAATTAATTTGAAAAAAATAAAAATAAAATAATGATAATAATATTAAGTTATTAAAAAGTATAGTGCAAATAAAATATAAATGAGAGATTTAGTGTAAAGAAGTGATAGTATAAGGATTTATTGAAATTTATTAACTATTATAAAGAATGCAAAATTATATATATATATATATATATATATATATATATATAAATTATAAAACAAGGGCGTTAAGCCCGAGGCAATCCCTAATTTGAACAAAAAAAAAAAGAATTATAAAACCTAAACATCCTATGCGTCAGTTGACTTGCCTAATGTTATGCATATATATAAGTTCGGCCACTGTGCATGTGGGCTAGTACCGCCGCAACACAGCGAGCGTAGAAAGGAAGAGGTTTACGCGTTTCCTTCTTGGGCAGTACAAGCACAATAGCAGGCAGGTCAATTAACGTCAGCATTGATAAGAAATATTTTTAACGAAGCTGTAGGTTTTATCATATATAAATTTTGGGAGTTTTTGGAGGCCTTCGAGAGGTGAGTAACAGTACTTTTTGCGATCACTTTCCATGGTATAATTGTTTGTATGTGTGTGGAAGGGTTTACCTTATAGTTTTTTTTTTGGAATTTGGTTTGAATATATGATTGATATCATCAATCTACATTTTAAAATCGGGGTTTTTCAATTAAAACAAAAATCTGTTAAATTGAATATTTACTCTTGTTATTGATGGCATGAAATACATGATTGATATTTGTACTAGTTGAATGATATGCTTGATGCCATATGTTATGTCTTGATGCTCGTGATTATCATAGTGTAGTTATAAAATTACTTGGAGACATGATATGAGTCTATTTGGTATGCATGATAGGATTAAATATTTAATTTATGGTAAATGAAGTGTTACATGTATGAGACATGAAATTCATGCCTTATGATGAGTTGTATGATGTTTGTCGCAATACCACCTATGATAGGGGTATCGAAGAGAAATACTGCCTTAATGGGGTATCGAAAGTAACATCGCCATGTGGTTGAGATGTCGAAAATGAGTAATACTACCTAAAAAGGAGTATCGAAAGTAACACCGCCACAGGTTGGGGTGTCGAAAAAGGAGAAATACCACCATGTGCACATGGGAGGTATCGAAATTGAAATGTCCCCGACAGGAGGGTGACATCGAAACACTCCTCGTGAGTAGGGGTGGGCAATGGGACACCATTGTCATGTGATATGTGAATTTATGGCATGCCGGCAAGAGACCAATTTAATTAGGAGGTCTTCGGGCCGCTTGGATTAATCTAGAATTTATTTGGTATATGGAATGTGATGTATTGAGATTATTGTTGATATTAAAAGTATTTTCTTTTATATATATTATTTTGGAAAATTAGCGGGTGCCATGGACAGTTTTTCCTTCTATCATGCAGTTTACTGAGAACAATACTATTTTCGAAAATATTTTATAAAACTGTATTGTTGATCACTAGGATTTAATATCTCATTATAAGTATTGTTTTCAGAGACCGAGGATATCGCTGTTGAGGACCCAGAGACCTGAGGAGTCATCTTCTTATCACCTAGTTGGTTAGTAACGTAGTATGGTTGAGGGTGTTGACGACATTTTTTTTTGGTTTACGTATTATTTTTCTAGGATTGTAATTACACGCCCGATTTTGAGGCTTTTGATTTTTATTTATATTTATATTCATTAAATGAATATTTTATTTCTATATTACTTAATATGAGGTATTTTCAGACTTTAAATATTTTTTTTAATTTTTCTTTATGAGAAGTATGTTTTAATTAAATGTTTTTAAGGATTTTTATTGGTTTTATCTTGAGATTACTAACGTAACAAAGACTTAAATGTAGACTCTTATATAATTAACTACGTGTGATAATTTGTGTGGATTCTTATATGGAAAATTAAAAAAACTTTATATTTAAAATAAAATTCCATATGCTGTTCATGTCAAAAAAAAAAAAAAATTTCCATGTGCTGTCCTTTCTTAATCTTTTAAAAACATCATCATTGTAAACAAAGTGATGGATAGGGCGGAGGATAGGACTAAGAAGTAAGAACCCGGCTTGTTTCTTCATTCTGAGGATTGCAACGAATGAACTTTAGTAGTAATGGGAGCACTATCCTTTCCCATAAACAGTCTTACCAATTCCAGTGCCAACCCCATTTCTCTAAGTGCCGCTTCTAATTATGCTTCACTCTCTTCCTTACAACTCACCCCTTCTTGCACAACCAGAACCCTCACTTTGGTATTCATTCTTTCCCTCTCTCTTTCTTTTTATTATTATTATTAAAAGGAAATATGAATATTTAGAAAATGATAATTGAATTTCCTTTCCAGAAGAGTGTTGTTGTTCGCGTGCAAGCCGAGAATGAAGATTATGAATTGAAGCAAATGAGGGACATGGCTGCTGCCAGAAAGAGATGGGAAGCTCTGGTATATGCTTTAATTATTATTTATTAATTCCTATTAAACAGTTACTAGTTGAATTGAATTTTCAGTTTTCTCATAAGAGTTTAATTGTTGTACATTGTTAGTGTAGAGTTTTTTATACTGTCAATCAAGCAGAGATCATGGTTTGAATGACTTTTAAGGTGGTTAGGATAAGAGTCAAAGATTTTTAATGATTTATCAATTTCTGATTGGTTGACAGTGTAAAAAACCTTTACACTGTCGGTGTATATCAATTAAACCATTTTGGTAATGTTGTATCCTTCTTTCTAGTGAGTTGAGCTATTTATTAGTGGTATACATTGTTTAGGATTTCTCAACAGCAATAATTTGTATAATCAAATCCATGTTATTGGAAGGTGCCCTCTTTTCTAATTTTAATAACATGTGGACTCAGGATTTTCATATGGTTTGCTTGCTTTTTGTAGATTAGGGATGGAAAAATCAAAGTTCTTACCCCAAGGGAAGCTGGGTATGCAGTTCAGCTTTCGAACAAGCCCCTTCTTGATGTTCGTCCCTCAAATGAACACAACAAGGTTTCTCCTTTGATGCAGCTTATATACTTTTTTTTTTATAACTTGGCCAATTTATTTGACACATAATTTAGTTATTTACCTGTAGTAGGAGGGGAAAAGGAAAAGAATTTGACATGTTATGAAGCTAATTATCATGATGTAATTGATCTTGGTAGCTGTGACCTGTTGAAACTTGAAAGCTTCAGATTGGCATTGCCCTATACATTTAATCTTGTTCAATTTTTGTAATACTAGTTCTTGTTGCAAATAAGTAATCTGACTCCTTTGCTTTTACTTTCTCTTCTTGTAAACAGTCTGCACAGTGTAATATTCATTGTTGTGTTAATTGCTTTATCATCCTCTTTTGCATGTTTTGAAGGCATGGGTGAGAGCTTCAACCTGGATTCCTATATTTGATGTTGATAATACACTAGATGCTGGAACCATTCCCAGAAAAATCACTAATTTCGTTATGGGTATTAAAAGATCTGTGCTGCCTCTTCATTGTTTTTCACATCCATTCAGTTGCTAGACTTTTCTAAGTGTGTGTTTGGATGAGCGTTTGACAAACGTGATTTTGGATGGAATTGATTTTGTAGAATCGATTTCAATACAATTGAGTTTGAAGTAAAGTGATTCATGTTTGGATGTTTTTACTTTGAAAGCAAGTTTGATGTAAAACTTAGTATAATTTTTCAATCCAAAAGCAGAAGCTACTCTAAGTTGCTTCTGGTAGAATCAATTCTGGATGCAAAATTGCTTCTACAAACATGTTCCTAAACACCTCTTTTTTTACAAGAATCACGTTTGACAGGTGCAGAAGTACTTCTGGTGCCTCCAAAAGTGAAACCAAACACACTAAATTTATGTTATAGATCTCGACATTTCATTAGAAATTAGAAATTTATTACCCTTGACTTCATGTTGTGTTCACAGGAGGTTGGTGGAGTGGCATGCCTACACTGTCTTATGATAGGTATCATACTCTATCGTTGTTCTACTGATTCATTCTCTGTGTACATGAATCATTTCTTTCCTTTCTTCAACAGCCAGTTCTTAGCCAAAGTTCAGGAGAAGTTCTCCAACGATACAGAACTAATTGTTGCATGCCAGAAGGGACTGAGGTGAGCTTTATATGTTCAGTTGATTGCACACTCAATTTAGTTGTCTCTTGACCAAATTGCTATTGTTGCTGATACTACTTTTCTGTTTCCTCACCATGCATTTGGTACTTCCCCTACCCTTTTGAATCCTGTTTCCGTTTTTTTAATCATTTGGACCTGTCAAATTTGTTCTGGTGGATGCAAGATGTTATCTGACCATTTCTCTTGTCAAATAAACAACTAAGTTCTTCTGAACCTCATTTTCTGGCCAGATCATTAGCTGCTTGTGAACTACTCTATAATGCTGGCTACCAAAATCTTTTTTGGGTTCAAGGCGGCTTAGAGGCTGCTGAAGAAGAGGCATGTTTTCCAATCTCAGTTTTCTGGAATTTCTATTGTGCTTTATTTTCGTCAAATGTGGGAAAAGAAAATTAGCTTATCCAGTGAACTTATTGGTTTTTGGCCCTTATTACTACTACGGAGCAGGATCTCGCTGTAGAGGGTCCTGTGCCCCTTAAATTTGCTGGAATTGGCGGCGTTTCAGAATTCCTTGGGTGACTATTTAATCTCACCTTTTACTCTTCTAATGCATGCAATATAATATTGTTGACAAAGTCTACTGTTGGATAAAATATAAATTATTTTATACTTTTTGCATTGTTTATATTATTTTTTCAAGCCACATTAAAACGTTTTACTTCTTACACGGTCATGATTGGTTGGGAACACTAGTACAAAACCTTTGTTCAAAATCATCCTATCATGGTTTGCTGTATGACTTGGTTGGAATTGCATTTTATATGATGCACCATTTTTTTTTAATTTCAATGCTACAAGAATTTTTATTTATATGTTAACAAATTATCTGGTGATTTCATATAGTAATAAGTGCAGTTAATAACTATAATCTTCAGAATTGACTTATGTTGTTATAGGTGGATTGACCGTCTATTGGCATTGGTTTTTATCTCATCTCATCCTGGCAAAAGATAAAATTACCTACCAATTTACAAATCTTTTGCAAATTGGGTGTGATTATAGGTATGCAAGTAATTAAACTGCACAATTATTGTTGCAAAGACAAAGAGGTCTGGAAGATTTCATTAAGAGATGATACAGAAACCTTGTTTTATGAATTTCCAGATTGCCAAGAATTCATGATGGTCAATCCAGTCAGTGCTTGATGAGATAACAGAAAATTGTATAGCCTAATTCCCCGGTTGCATCACATAACAAAATGTTTATTATTATTATTATTATTATTATTATTTTTATTTTTTTATTTTTACAGTAAATAACTTCATTCAATAGAAGAAACAACGGACATTACAAATTGATTGAAGCAAATTTGTTGGGGCATTCCCCATCTACATATTAGAGTAAAATCTAAGACTTAAGCCAACAGAGACAAGAGCATCACTACATAAAGGTTGATGAGAAACCAAAGGAGCATGACCAAATCAACATCTAAATCCTAGCTTCCAGTCTATCAACATCATCCGCACCCAGTCAAACACGACCGAGAAGTGAGAATCCACGGTCTTTTTTTCTATCCAGTTACAGATCAAATTTTTAGCTTCTGCAGGCACATTTCGACTACGAGTAGCTTGGGATTGTTCATATTGAACCCTCAAAAGACGATTGGCAACCGGAGAGGAGATAGACATTGTTATCAGCCACACATGTTCCTGCACACCTCATGCCTTTCCAAAAAACCTTTCTCTGTTGGGACTTTCCATCAAATACCAGGAGAGCATCCTTTCCCCTACAGATTTGAAAGCCCATCCTGAACAAAAAAGGACCCAAATAGGCACCATTAACAGCAACTCTAACAAGATATGATTTTTTACCTGCATCTGGAGGCTTTCGTGGGGGGCGTTTGGGACCTAGATCTGATGGAAGTGGAGCATCTGCAGATTTCTTCAGATCGGAAGTTTGTAGGAGCTCATGAGGCGGTGGCTCAGGTGGGGGGTGCTCCACCGAGGCAGGAACCGGAGCGGTTGTGGGAGAGAGTTCATGGGGGTAGGGCAATGGTTTGGAGGCTGTGGGGGGGAGGCGGCGATAAGGTGGCAGGTTGAGTGAATCTCCAGTTAAGGAGCTAGTCCTCCATGGGTGGCTGAGCTAGAGACGATTAGGAGGTGGAGGTGGTTGTTGGTGGAGGCACGGTGGCGGCCTTCTCGCGAGTGAGGAAGGAAGAGCAGCAATGGACGAACCCCAACCGGTGGGGGGAGGAAGCCTCCATGAAGGAGGGAGTATGACTCCAAACTAGTGGAGGAAATGACCCTAATAGGTGGCAACCCATAGGGAGGAAGAAGAGAGAAGGCAGAGCTTCTCTCTCTAGGGTTTCACGACTTAGTAACGCTTAACAAAATGTTTATTATTAAGTGAATAACATACAGAACTGAGTTATGGTCCATCATCTAGTTGATATCAACTTTCGTACATGAAGCAGAATGTCCCTAGCTTGTTGGACATAATCAATTATGTGGACATAATTGCATGATACTTTATTTGATATTGATTCCAATCTGAAGCCTTCAATGGAGATTTTGTATAACCTATAAATCCGGGACATTGTTTAAATATGGTTTTTCATTATATTATTACTGGAAAATGCAAATTTATGACTTATGATTGTTTCCAGGTTGACTGATCAACAAAGAGCGGCTGCAGCCAAGGAAGGTTGGGGTTATAGATTAGTGTTTTCTGCACGCCTGGTAATTTTTGTATTGTATGTTGTTGATTGAAACTCGTATTTCGCAATCTTGACGTTCACAAGTATTGTTATTTCTGGCATAGATTGGACTTTTTCTTGTTGCCGATGCATTATATATTGGTGCTCAGCAAATTGGGCGCTATCTTGATGATATCAGGACCCATTGAGGTACTATAACTGCCTTGAAGTTATTGATTAATCTTCTTGAAGACAATGCTCCCTCTTATGAATGAGCATATAGAGACAAAGGGCTAAGGAACTCAACTTTAAAGGCTAACCCTTGGCAGAGCCTTCCCATTCTTCAGTAATATGATCTACCAGCTGGTGCTTTTTGAGATTTATGTGGTAATTTGCCTCATCTTATTTATAGTCACTAGTGGATTGTGAATGCAAGTTTAGTTCGGCAGTCATTGTAATTTAGGTTTTTTCCATGCTGCCATTTACTAATACATTTTTTTGGCTGCATTCTTGTATTTTCTTCTAGAAATTTCCACAAGGAAAAAAAATCAATTTTGTCATGTGCTCCATTGATGTTATTGTTTTGGTACATGTGTTTGTATTGTAGCTGGTAGTGGTTGATATACTTAAATGAACCCTGATAATATTGTTGCAGAAGCCGCCTTTCATGGCTATGATTGTTTGAAGTATTAATGCATCTGTATCCATTTTGCATTGCAAGTAACCTACATTTATTTTACGGTGGCTTCTAAGGTGAGGGAGCAAGTAAGTCTCTCATCAGTGAACCACCTTTTTTGACCCTTAGATATATTAATAAATTAATTGGATGGTTATGATTGAAACTTGATAATGGTTAAACAAGTCACCCAAGAGAAACAAAATGACATTTTTATCCCTATCCCTTCCATCTCCATCGGAAGCCAACTTCATTCCTGAATCTTCCAAAATGACCCTCAGCCATCCCTATCCTTCGTTTTTGAATCTTCCACCCAGTACCATTACTGGATGTGAAGCTTCCACCTAATAAAGCATTTTGCGAGGACTTGGATTTGGAGCTTCAACAGCGTAAGTCTGGTACTCGTGCACACTTGGCTCTGGTACTCAACGACACCATTTCGGGGCATGTGGCACGGGCGACGGCAGTAGATTGTTGGACGGCGGAGAGGAACAGTGAACGGGTGTGCACGGTCCTAGTTTGCAACTGAGGTGCTGTATTGTGTGTGTGAGAGATCAGAGATGAGAGAGGTCGACGGTGGGTTGGCGGACGAACAGTGGTGAGAGATAGAGATCAGTTATGAGATATCAACAATCGGTGTAAGTCTTCAACTTGCGAAAATGGCGGACGAATGATGATGAGTTGGCCCACGAACGACGGACAGTCGGCAGTGGTTGTGAAAGAAGAAGCTAGAGGCCGAGGTCGGATCTCGCAAATTGGAAACACGTCCAGAACAGCTGGACATGCGTTTTGGACATGAAAGCTACTTTGAGTAGCTTTTGGCCTAGAGAAATGTTACCAATACTTTATTCAACGCTCTAACACACTTTTTGTTATTGGATGAATTTCATGTGGGGTCATGAATTTCAAATGGATTAGCTCAAAATCTTGCCCTCTATGAAATTCACCCAATAATCAAGAGTGTGTTAGAGTGTTAAAAAGTTAAAAAGAGTGTGTTGCATCATTTCTCTTTGACATAACGCGATTCTGCTTTTATTATAGCTGGTTCCAAACACATATTAAGTATATCCAAACCCCAAATCATTCAATCCACTAGTGACTCATTTGGTTTTCTTAGTTCTATTTATACACTGCTAACTAACGGCTTAAAACTAATAATAGCTGACTTCTATAACTCAACGATTACAATTCACATGTCCTTTGCACTTGCTGTACCATGAGTCTTCATAGAAAGTGCGGTTTAGCAACAACATGAAGACTTTCTCTTCTGTGCATTGAGATGCCAAATACATCAGTGAGGTCCAAGTCTTTGGCTGTAATACCAGGAGGAAGCTCCCAATCGAAACTGTAGAGGAGTTGAGCTAGAGCAAGCTCAATAACTGCAATAGCAAATGTAATAGCAGGACAACCTCTTCTACCTGCTCCGAATGGTATTAGCTCAAAATCTTGTCCTCTATAGTCAATATTACTCCCCAAGAACCTCTCTGGTTTGAATGCATTGGGATCTTCCCAACTTTCTGGGTTCCTACCTACTGCCCAAGCATTGACAAAAACTCTTGTTTTAGCTGGAATTTTATACCCTTCAAGGATAACATCTTCCATGGATTCTCTTGGGACTAATAGGGGAACAGGAGGATGCAACCGAAATATCTCTTTTATAACAGCTCTCATATACTGCAGTTGATGCAGATCACTTTCTGCAACAACTCTTCTTTCTCCCAGGATGCTCCGCACTTCCTTTTGTGCTTTTTCCATAACCTGGGGGTTCATTAGCAGCTCTGTCATTCCCCAATCGAGGGTAATGAAGGTTGTATCAGTCCCTGCAGCAAACATGTCCTGCAGTAATGCAAAAGAGTTGTCATTTGTCAATTAAGCATAGTGAAAACTGTATTCATTTTTTCAACTAATGTGTGTTTCTATTCAAAATAGCTCTTCATCAAAAGCAATTATTTTGTAAAATTTAAGCTTTCCAAACATGCACTCAAAATATGATTATGAAGGCTTCACTAACCAAGATGATTGCCTTGACATTATCAGTGGTGAGAGGTATCTCATCCGAGTCGTTCTTCTGCACCTCAAGAAGAACATCAACAAGGTCCTTATTCTCCTCTATTTTATCAGAAGCCAAATGGTCATTGAGTATCTGATCAAAGAGTTGATCAAATCTGCGAAAAGTGGCCTGGAGTCTTGATTTCATGCCAGTCAAGCTGTGTATAAACTCCAAGGAAGGAAAGAAGTCACCAACACTGAATCCTCCAAGGAGTTCCTGGTACTCATCTAGCATCTTTTGGAACCCATGTCTTTGATACTCTCCTCCTTCTGAAAAGTTCCTTCCAAATACTGCACGGCAAAGGACATCATTTGCATACAGTCCCATCATCTTAGACAAATTGGTAGTTCCTGGATAAGACCCTTCAACCCTATGAACTAGACGAGCAACTTCTTCTTCTCTAACAGAACTGAATGACTGTACCCTTTTGGCACTTAGAAGCTCAAGTATGCAAATTTTCCTGATATGCCTCCAGTAAGCACCATAAGGAGAGAAAGACAACATCTGTGCAGTTGTAGAAGAGGTGTTTAGCTGAAAAGATTTGTGGGCGGCTTGAAAGTGGAAGATCATGAGTTTTCAGCACTTCTTTTGCCAGTCTTGCTGATGAAACAACAACTGTTGGGATTTCACCTAGTTGTAGATGAATTATGGGTCCATACTTCTCTGCAAGGTTTTGCAGTGATAGGTGGGGCATGGTGCCAAGCTGGTGCAGGTTGCCAATGATGGGTATTGTAGGAGGACATGGAGGGAGATTGGATCTTCTCTTGCTTGACTTGTCTATTAGGAGAAACTTGATCAATATAACTACAAAAATGAATGCAAAGAGGAAGAATGTTACAAAGCTTTCCTTCAGGGATTGTAGCAGCGCCATTTGATAAACTGAGGGAAGTGCAGTTCTCAAAGTGCAAGATATATATGCTCCTAGTGTTTTAAGTTTTTACCATATTAGACCCTTCTGCTGCATTCTTCTTATCTTCTTATATATAACAATTTGGACCATCACTATGGTTACTGAAAAAGCAGATTTTTCTACATCTTCCTCTTAGAAAATGGCTTTCTTTCTTTCATGATAGCTTGTCTTATACCCCTCCTAGGCCACATGCTTCCTGAGGAGTGAGGACATCAAAATTTCTGTGTAGTAAATTTCCTCTCTTTGCGTGAAAGACTTGTCAGTAGGTGGGACTGACGCATCACTTATCATCAGTATCAATGTATAAGCCAGAACATGTTACTGTGACACAATATAAACAACATACGATGATAACATACGGAAGCGTTACTGCAGTGTATTTTTTTAAAAAAACAGAAAAATT
Source organism: Sophora flavescens (assembly GCA_030762895.1). NCBI lineage: Eukaryota > Viridiplantae > Streptophyta > Magnoliopsida > Fabales > Fabaceae > Sophora > Sophora flavescens. The sequence goes on along the minus strand of CM061069.1, from coordinate 87,392,382 downwards.
TAGCTTTTTTTAATACTAATATTTTTGTTAATTATGTGTAAATATTTGGTTAATCCAATACAAGTATCTGGTTAATTTAGTTTATTATATGATTAATGGGTCATCCTGAAGCATACAATCATTTTTCACAACTATGTAAATATTTGGTTAATCCCGTGCAAATATCTGGTTAATTTAGTTTATTATATGGTTAATGGGTTATCCTGAAGTTTACAATCATTTTCCACAACCACGTAAATATTTGGTTAATCATGTGCAAATATCTGGTTAATTCATTTCATTATATGGTTAATTTGTGTAGAAAGTTATTTTAAGCTTCAGGATGACTCATTAACCATATAATGAACTGGATTAACCAAATATTTGCACGTGATTAACCAAATATTTACATGGTTGTGGAAAATGATTGTAAGTTTCAGGATGACCCATTAACCATATAATAAACTGAATTAACCAAATATTTGCATGTGATTAACCAAATATTTACATGGTTATGAAAAATGATTGTAAGTTTCAGGATGATTTATTAATTATATAATTATCTGCATTAACCAAATATTTTCACCTAATTAATCAGTTTTTTCACCTAATTAATCAAAAAATCTAAATATTAAAAAAACGAATTGTTAAAAAAAATAAGAAGCCAAAATACTGTTTATTTATACACGTTGTCTTGTATTATTGTCAAAAGAGCCGTGCTAAATGAACATGGTTTTTTGACAACATACGCAACACTGCTAGAGTTGCACTACTGTAGCAGCACCTTTTTTTTTAAAATTTTTTTTTTTTGACGTTTTTAAAAAAATACAAATTTTATTTCTAAAAAACCCCATTCACCAGATAATGAACTGAATTTATCAGATATTTGTACATGATTCACCAGAAATTTGCACATACTTAACCAAAAAAATTATTTCTCAAAAAAACCTATTCACCAGATAATGAACTGAATTCACCACATATTTATTCTTGATTCACCAGATATTTGCACTTACTTAACCAAAATAATTATTTTTCAAAAAACCCATTTACCAGATAATGAACTGAATTCACTAGATATTTGTACCCGATTCACCAGATATTTACACACACTTAACCAAAATATTTATTTCTCAAAAAAACTCATTCACCAGATATTTACACATACTTAACCAAAAAAATTGTTTATAAAAAAAAACACATTCACCAGATAATGAAATGAACTCACCAGATATTTATATTTGATTCACCATATATTTGCACATACTTAACCAAAAAATTTATTTCTCAAAAAAACTTATTCACCAGATAATGAATGAATTCACCATATATTTATACCGGATTCACCACATATTTGCACATACTTAATCAAAAAAATTGTTTCTAAAAAAAACCCATTCACCAGATAATGAACTGAATTCACCAGATATTTGTACCCGATTCACAGGATATTTACACATACTTAATCAAAAAAATTATTTATAAAAAAAATTAATTTTTTTTAAAAAAGGACTCACTATAGTACCGCACAATGCAGCTACAGTGTTGCACAGTGCACTGTTTCATACGGTGTAACCGTATGGTGTCCAAGAATCCTTGTTCAATTAGCAAAATTCTTGTCAAAAATGTGTGTAAGAATATCATTTCTGAGCTGTGCTAATTGAACACAACTTTTCGACAAAAATATGATGCTTGCTACAGTAGTGCCAATTTTTTTTATAAATTTTGACTTTTTAAAAAAAATAAAAATTTTATTTCTAAAAAAACTCATTCACCAGATAATGAACTGAATTCACCAGATATTTGTACATGATTCACCAGATATTTGCACATACTTAACCAAAAAATATATATTTATCAAAAAAACCCATTCACCAGATATTTACACATACTTAACCAAAAAATTTATTTATAAGAAAAAAACACATTCACCAAATAATGAACTGAATTCACAAGATATTTATACCTGATTCACCATATATTTGCACATACTTAACCAAAAAATTTATTTCTCAAAAAAACCTATTCACCAGTTAATAAACTGAATTCACCAGATATTTATACCTGATTCACCAGATATTTGCACATACTTAACCAGAAAAATTATTTCTCAAAAAAACCCATTCACCAGATAATGAACTGAATTCACCAGATATTTGTACATGATTCACCAGATATTTGTACATACTTAACCAAAAAATTTATTTATCAAAAAAACCCATTCATCAGATATTTACACATACTTAACCAAAAAATTTATTTATAAAAAAAAACACATTCACCAAATAATGAACTGAATTCACCAGATATTTATACTTGATTCACCATATATTTGCACATACTTAACCAAAAAATTTATTTCTCAAAAAAAAACCTATTCACCAGATAATGAACTGAATTCACCAGATATTTATACCTGATTCACCAGATATTTGCACATACTTAACTAAAAAAATTATTTCTCAAAAAAACTCATTCACCAGATAATGAACTGAATTCACCAGATATTTGTAACCGATTTACCAGATATTTATACATACTTAATCAAAAAAATTATATATAAAAAAAATTAAATTTTTTTAAAAAAAAGGACCCGCTACAATACTACACAGTACAACTACAGTGTAACATTGTATACTGTGTGTCAAAAAACTCTGTCAAAATAACGTTTCTGATCATTTCTGCTCGGGATTTGATCCTCAATAGTGGCCGTTGTCTTTTTGTCTTATTGAGAAATCGTGAATGCCTCATCCTTAGCTAGTTGGGTTCCACTTTGTGCTAGAACTAGAATTTATGGACCAGTCAGGTTCCACTTTCAATTGATGCGAGTTTTTTAATTTTTTTTTCCAACACTCTTCCTAAAAAATTCAACTGATTTGGCCCAAATGTTTTTTTTATAATAAAAAATATATTAGATAAAATATAAGAGGTATCCTAAATTATATACAAGAGGTACCCTAAATCATATATGCTCCTAGTGTTTTAAGTTTTTACCATATTAGACCCTTCTACTGCATTCTTCTTATCTTCTTATATATAACAATTTGGACCATCACTATGGTTACTTAAAAAGCAGATTTTTCTACATCTTCCTCTTAGAAAATGGCTTTCTTTCTTTCATGATAGCTTGTCTTATACTCCTCCTAGGCCACATGCTTCCTGAGGAGTGAGGACATCAAAATTTCCGTGTGGTTAGTTTCCTCTCTTTCCGTGAAAGACTTGTCAGTAGATATCAGTATCAATGTATAAGTCTGAACATGTTACAGTCACACCATATAAACAATATACGATGACAACATACGGAAGCGTTACTGTAGTGTATTTTTTTAAAAAAACATAAAAATTTAGCTTTTTTTAATACTAATATTTTTATTAATTACGTGTAAATATTTGGTTAATTCAGTATAAGTATCTGGTTAATTTAGTTTATTATATGGTTAATGGGTCATCATGAAAAATATAATCATTTTTCATAACTATGTAAATATTTGGTTAATCTCGTGCAAATATCTGGTTAATTCAGTTCATTATATGGTTAATGGGTCATCCTGAAGCTTACAATCATTTTCCACAACCATGTAAATATTTGGTTAATCATGTGCAAATATCTGGTTAATTCATTTCATTATATGGTTAATTTGTGCAGAAAATTATTGTAAGCTTGAGGATGACTCATTAACCATATAATGAACTAGATTAACCAAATATTTGCACGTGATTAACCAAATATTTACATGGTTGTGAAAAATGATTGTAAGTTTCAGGATATGACCAATTAACCATATAATGAATTGAATTAACCAAATATTTGCACGTGATTAACCAAATATTTACATGGTTGTGAAAAATGATTGTAAGTTTCAGGATGACCCATTAACCATATAATAAACTGAATTAACCAGATATTTGCATGTGATTGACCAAATATTTACATGGTTGTGAAAAATGATTGTAAGTTTCAGGATGATTCATTAATTATATAATAAACTGCATTAACCAAATATTTTTACCTAATTAATCATTATTTTCATCTAATTAACGAAAAAATCTAAATATTAAAAACATGAATTGCCAAAAAAAAGAGAGGCCAAAATACTGATTATTTATACACGTTGTCCCATATTATTGTCAAAGAGTGCTGCTAATTTGACACACTTTTTACGACACAAATACGACATCGTCTACAATATCGCACTTTAATTAGCGCTACTGTAGCAGCACTTTTTTTTAAAAATTTTGACTTTTTTAAAAAAATAAAAATTTTATTTCTAAAAAAACCCATTCACTAGATAATGAACTGAATTCACCAGATATTTGTACCCGATTCACCAGATATTTGAACATACTTAATCAAAAAATTTATTTCTCAAAAAAACCTATTCACCAGATAATGAACTGAATTCACCAGATATTTATACCTGATTCACCAGATATTTGCACATACTTAACCAAAAAAATTATTTCTCAAAAAAACTATTTACCAGATAATGAACTGAATTCACCAGATATTTGTACATGATTCACCAAATATTTACACATACTTAACCAAAAAAAATATTTCTCAAAAAAACCATTCACCAGATAATGAACTGAATTCACCAGATATTTGTACCCGATTCACCAGATATTTACACATACTTAACCAAAAAACTTTATTTCTCAAAAAAACCCATTCACCAGATATTTACACATACTTAACCAAAAAATTTATTTATAAAAAAAAAACACATTCAACAGATAATGAACTGAATTCACCAGATATTTATACCTAATTCGCCATATATTTGCACATACTTAACCAAAAAATTTATTTCTCAAAAAAACTTATTCACCAGATAATGAACTGAATTCACCAGATATTTATACCGGATTCACCATATATTTGCACATACTTAATCAAAAAAATTATTTCTCAAAAAAACCCATTCACCAGATAATGAACTGAATTCATCAGATATTTGTACCCGATTCACCAGATATTTACACATACTTAATCAAAAAATTATTTATAAAAAAAAATATTTTTTTTTAAAAAAAAGCACCATTCTGATCATGACAAGACACTCTGATCTGCTCACGAGCAGCTGTTTCACACGGTGTAACCGTAAGTGTCGCAAAAATCGTGTCCGTTTAGCATTTCTGATTGTCAAAATACGTGTAAGAGTATCATTTCTGTATGGACAAAGCTCAGGATTTGATCCTCAATAGTGGTCGTTGTGTTTTTGTCTTATTGAGAAGAGCTGTTTTAATTTGACACATAATTCCGACATCATACGCGACATCATGCTATAGTAGCGCTACTGTAGCACCACTTTTTTTTTTTTAAAAATTTTGGCTTTTTTAAAAAAATAAAATTTTATTTCTAAAAAAACTCATTCACCAGATAATGAACTGAATTCACCAGATATTTGTACATGATTCACGAGATATTTGCATATACATAACCAAAAAATTAATTTATCAAAAAAACCCATTCACCAGATATTTACACATACTTAACCAAAAAATTTATTTATAAAAAAAAAAACACATTCCCCAGATAATGAATTGAATTCACCAGATGTTTATACCTGATTCGCCATATATTTGTACATACTTAACCAAAAAATTTATTTCTCAAAAAAACCTATTCACTCGATAATGAACTGAATTTACCAGATATTTATATCCGATTTACCAGATATTTGCACATACTTAACCAAAAAAATTATTTCTCAAAAAAACCCATTCATCAGATAATAAACTGAATTCACCAGATATTTACACATACTTAACCAAAAAAATTATTTATAAAAATAATTATTATTATTTTTTTAAAAAAACTCGCTAAGCACAATACGACACATACACTATAGCTATACGATATCAATGTAGATCTCTGAAAAATTGTGTCAATTTAACATTTCTGTATTGAGAAATCGTGAATGCCTCATCCTTAGCTAGTTGGGTTCCACTTTAATTTGTGCTAGAACTAGAATTTATCGACCAGTCAGGTTCCACTTTCAATTTATGCGAGTTTTTTAATTTTTTTTCCAACACTCTTCCTAAAAAATTCAACTGATTTGGCCCAAATGTTTTTTTTTATAATAAAAAATATATTAGATAAAATATAAGAGATATCCTAAATCATATATGCTCATAGTGTTTTAAGTTTTTACCATATTAGACCCTTCTGCTGCAATCTTCTCATCTTCTTATCTCCTCCTAGGCCACATGCTTCATGAGGAGAGAGGACATCAAAATTTCTGTGTGGTTAGTTTCCTCTCTTTCCGTGAAAGACTTGTCAGCAGGTATCAGTATCAATGTATAAGACAGAACATGTTACAGTGACACACAATATAGACAATATACTATGATAACATGCGATAGCACTACTACATTGAATTTTTAAAAAAAAATATAAAAATTTAGTTTTTTTTAATACTAACATTTTTGTTAATTACATGTAAATATTTAGTTAATCCAATATAAATATCTGGTTAATTCAATTCATTATATGGTTAATGGGTCATCCTGAAGCATACAATCATTTTTCACAACTATGTAAATATTTGGTTAATCCCGTGCAAATATCTGGTTAATTCAGTTCATTATATCGTTAATGGGTCATCCTGAAGCTTACAATCATTTTCCACAACCATGTAATTATTTGGTTAATCATGTGCAAATATCTGGTTAATTCATTTCATTATATGGTTAATTTGTGCAGAAAATTATTGTAAGCTTCAGGATGACTCATTAACCATATAATGGACTGGATTAACCAAATATTTGCAAATGATTAACCAAATATTTACATGGTTGTGAAAAATGATTGTAAGTTTCAGGATGACCCATTAACCATATAATGAATTGAATTAACCAAATATTTGCACGTGATTAACCAAATATTTACATGGTTGTGAAAAATTATTGTAAGTTTCAGGATGACCCATTAACCATATAATAAACTGAATTAACCAAATATTTGCATGTGATTAACCAAATATTTATATGATTGTGAAAAATGATTGTAAGTTTCAGGATGATTCATTAATTATATAATAAACTGTATTAACCAAATATTTTCACCTAATTAACCAGTTTTTTCATCTAATTAACCAAAAAATCTAAATATTAAAAAAATGAATTGCCAAAAAAGAGAGAGGCCAAAATACTATTTATTTATACACGTTGTCCCATATTATTGTCAAAATACGTGTAAGAGTATCATTTCTGAATGGACAAAGCTCGGGATTTGATCCTCAATAGTGGCCGTTGTGTTTTTGTCTTATTGAGAAGAGCTGTGCTAATTTGACACAGAATTCCGCCATTATATGCGACATCTTGCTACAGTAACATACTGTAGCGCTACTGTAGCACCATTTTTTTTTATTTTAAATTTTGACTTTTTAAAAAAAAATAAAAATTATTTCTAAAAAAACCCATTCACCAGATAATGAACGGAATTCACCAGATATTTGTACACGATTCACCAGATATTTATATATATTTAATCAAAAAATTTATTTATCAAAAAAACCTATTCACCAGATATTTACACATACTTAACAAAAAAATTTATTTATAAAAAAAAGACACATTCACCAGATGTTTATACCTGATTCGCCACATATTTAAGCAAAAAATTTATTTCTCAAAAAAACCTATTCACCAGATAATGAACTGAATTCACCAGATATTTATACTTGATTCACTAGATATTTGCATATACTTAACCAAAAAAGTTATTTCTCAAAAAAACTCATTCACCAAATAATAAACTGAATTCACCAGATATTTGTACTCGATTCACCAGATACTTACACATACTTAACCAAAAAAATTATTTATAAAAAAATAATTTTTTTTTAAAAAAAAGACTCGCTACAGTATCGCCCAGTGCAGCTACAGTGCCGCACAATACGGCACATACACTGTAGCTATACGATGTCAACGTAGATGTCTGAAAAATTGTGTCAATTTTGCATTTCTGTATTGAGAAATCCTGAATGCCTCATCCTTTGCTAGTTGGGTTCCACTTTGTGCTAGAACTAGAATTTATGGACCAGTCAGGTTCCACTTTCAATTGATGCGAATTTTTTAATTTTTTTTCCAACACTCTTCCTAAAAAATTCAACTGATTTGGCCCAAATGTTTTTTTTTTATAATAAAAAATATATTAGATAAAATACAAGAGGTATCCTAAATCATATACAAGATAACAAAGTGACAATACCACAAAAATCAAATCAACAATTAAAGATATTACTTCAACCTAAAGCATATAAAAGTTAAGAGGTTGAAAAATAGCTAAAGTTCCCCCGTTTAACAGCTAAAATCTTCACCCGATTCCTACCCCCTGAACCGTTAATAAGCAATACAGGGAGAAGTCAGTTGAACAGTAGCAAAAAAAAAAAAAAAAGGACAAGACAGTGTCTACCTCCCAAAAAATGAAGCATAGACACATGGCAAAATCACACCACATGCGTAGAGTACTAGACAAACGAAAATTACTGAGCTTTCCAATAAAACCAGATCAACTCAGTGAACATACTTCAGATCAACTGATTTGTTCCAAACGTGAGTTGCCTTTTTTCCAAGTTGTGATTTTCGGCTTTGTCTTCTATCCTTCATGCCAAAGTCGGAGGATCCATCCTCTTTGATTTTTTACCGTTGATATAATAATATAAAAAATGAAGGGACAAGATTAAAACTCCGGAAAAGTGTTGTAGCCGGCTGAACATTAAATGTGGAAAATGGGAAACCGGACAAAAGGGTTTAAGTTTTAAACAATTATCAAGGTGCAATGAGAGAGAGTATGAGCTCGTCTATTGTCGTTCACCTACTGCCATTTCTGTCAAACACGTCGTTCTGGGTATGAATACCTGGTGGTATGCATATTGGGATTATCTAGAATGCTTTTGTTGATTAGTCTGTTTTTTTTTAGTTGCAATGATAATTGAGGTTCAATGGTTAAACATTTAAATTATTGAATGATACATGATTGATGTCATTTCTGTTGGATGAATAATCAAAAATGTAAAATGCAATTGACAGGAACAATGTAAATTTTAATTTTAGAGGAAGCTATTGTTGGTGTAAGTCCTAGAGGTCAATGATTTTGTTTCTTTGGACTTATATTTGTATCTTGCTACTATTTATGATACGAGGCATTTCAGTTTATTATGTTGTTTGTTTAAACGTAATAAAGTCCTTAGAATAGAAAGTTCTGTTTAATAGAATATCAAGTATACGACTTGATATTAAGACGCTATTAAGCAATAGAACTCTATTCTTAAATATCCATAGTTAAGTATTATTATTAATAAGGACAATAGTAATACATCGAGACTATTATGTGTGTGGACCGATGACCACTTCTCATGGGTCATGGATATGAGATATCAAGTCACAGACATAGGTACACATTAGAGTAATGATTTGCTGGATTGACCCGCCATGAGAACACTACATGGAACGTTTGAGTGTCATAAGTAGTTCTCATAGTGACAATGGTGTATGCAATTCTTCGACATGAAATCACTACGATCCCTACATGAGGAGTTGTGTGCTTTAATACCGTCAAACATTATTTATAACAGGATGAATATAAAGTCGGTCATTGGGCACACCGCGAGTCATGTGGAGGAATGTCAGTGACCTAGATGGGATTTTTCCCTCATACATAACAGGAGTAATATCTGTGAAGCCCTTGATAGAGTGAGACTGTAAAATGCATGGCCGTGCTGAAATGAGTCAATATGAGATATTGACCTCATTTATTATTAAGTCTACTCGGGTATCAAGGAACGTGATATTGAACTATACAAGGGTGACACATTCTATGACTTGTGTTCAATATATAAGGACAAATGGATAATAATACACATGAACACTGGTCACAGAAAGGTTATGTCAAATCACTGACTTTCTCATTACTTGGTTAGCAATGATGTGTTGTTAGATACCGCTCATTGTTTATAATATTAAATATGATTTAATATTATTGCCAACGTTATGGGAACCTATAGAGTCACACACTTAGAGCAGATTAATCGGAACTAAAAGAAATTGGGTTAAACTCAAATTTCTATTGGGCCATGCTTATGATAGATGAGCCCATGAGGGTTATTAGGTCAAACCCTTTTTCTCCCTAGTGGTGCACCTACCTATATATGGTAGTGTAAGAGTTCTGAGCCGCACAACACTCTCTCTGGTCACACTCTGCACTCAGTTTGCGTGAAAAAGGAAAATACCGCTGCGTCTCATCTTGCACCTAGCAGTGCTTAGAGGTGCATTCCGAGGACAAACACATTTTTCCCGAAGAAGACATAGACGATAACGAATCTTAAGAGGACTTGGAAGAGGAAGAGGAAGAAGAAGACGACGGCGAACGAACCTTCTCCTTCAACCCCCTCCACCCTGTCACCATCGTTGTTCTCGGTTTTGCCATCTCAAACTACGACAAGCCTCCGATCAAAACACGAGGTTCATCAACACGTGGAGAACCGGAATCATGGGAGCTGTTCCGATGCTTCGGGTTTTTTTTTTTTACTTTAGCTCAGATTTGCAGCTCACCCACAGGTACCGACATGCCGATAATCTCAGATGAACTCTATAACCTCACAGAAACAGTGTTGTATAAGCTCACCGGCGAGGCTTCCTCTCACCGGAGTCTTTTATTGCCACCATTTGTGCTTGATGCTTCCATGGTTGCCAAGTTCGGACAAAAGGCTCACTACTATTATTGGTTCTCTCCCAAGCTTGGACAACAAAATGTGAAGGGAACAAACGAACAAAAATATTTTATTTTTTATTGCATTTTGTCAACCTACAATGACAGGGAGTAACCAGACGTTAAACAAAAAAAAATTCATTTTAAATAACCGGTAACCTGCTTGGTCCATGCAAAATGAATGGAGGGTCCATACACAACTCCAACTATGGAGTATTGTAGAATTGGCCGTGATTTTCCTTTTAGTTTTCAGCCTCAGCATTGTACTTCAAGTTTTGAGCCTCAGAGCCACAATCCCATCTTCATTATATCGCTTGGACTCGTGTTCCTTTTCTAGACTTGATAAGTCTATGCACTTCTTTTTTAAATTTGATTTGGAATTTGGATCGTCAATGGGCTCTAATAAAATGTTTAAATTAATGAATGGGCCCTATCCAAGCCTTGCAGTGTGAGGTGAATGAGTTGTTCTTCATGAGGTCTTTATGCTTTTGAGAGTTGCTACTCTGTCCAAAATAACTAAGACATTTTGGACTTATGCACTCCAAACTTTATATTCACTTCCGGGGATGGATGCAGACCTAGATGATTGGGAGGGTCAACAATAAAAATTAAAATTCATTTAACAAACATATACGCATCAAATTTTGTGTAAAATATTTATAATTATATCTTCTAAAATGTTAATTACATTAGTAATATATCAAAACACAGAACACATCTCTTGCATGTCATAAAAATCATCTATAATTGAATCCACACTAAATTTTTCAAGAATTTTCTTTTCAATGTACAATACTGAAAAATTAAAATGAACGAAGGGCAAAATCCGTTGTTAAATTAATTAGTGACGAAATTAGAGACGAGAAAAAATCCATCGAAAAGTGGCATCACTAAATTTAGTGGCAAAATTTATTTGTCGTCGATGTCAGCAATGAGAAAATAGTCGTTGCTAACAATTAAACATTCATCGCCAAAAATGTTGGAAGACATAACTTTAAATTTTGTAATTTCGTCGTTGTTTATGACAGATTGGGATCCATCGTTATTTATGACGGATTAGGATCCATCTCTGTTTATGATGGATGGGTAGCCGTCACTGTTTATGATGGATCGCTACCTGCTACAAAAATTAAATTATTCGTAGTAATCAACAAAGATTTAACAACAAATATAAGATTCATCGAATTTTACAACTAAGATAGGTGTTTTGTGAAGGGTTTAACGACAACAAAAGAACTCATCACTAATTTTTACAACATTTTATTACATATTTTACGTAAATATCAACCACACCCTAATAAGTCATATAACCAACAGATCTCAATATTAAAAGCACACCAAATAGATTCGAATATCAATATTAGGTATACACAAAAAGGACTTAATATCAATTATAGATATCTAATGATATAAAAGTTTGTCATACTGATTTAACTAAATCCAAGCAGAACCAATATATCAAGAAAAAGTTAAATACATCAACAATACTACTCAAACCCATCATCAGATCCATCTCCCTCATTTTACTGATTGTCCAGGTAAGTAGATGAAGGTAACACATGGTTTTTTTTTTCATGACAAATCTAACTCATGGTAAATATGCATTTACATACTTTCTTCATCTTGCTTATAAAAAAAAATAAAAAAAATCTTCATCTTGATATCTTGTTGTTTCCTCTATTTTAATTACAAAATTTATTGAATAAGTGTTTGATATCGTTTATTACAAAATTTATTTGGGTAACAACATATATAAAATAATGAAATGTTCATGTAGGTCCAAACAGTGATGCAACAGTGGGTTACAGGTATAAATACCATGTTTCGACCCAGAAACGAGAAGAACGAAATTAGGGTTCAGAAAACGTGTTTTAGAGAGAGAAAGGAGGGCGAAAATGAAGGGAAAAGCCTTAGAAATGAAGGAAATCCAAGAAATCAAGGAGATTACAAGGCATGAAGGAAGATTAAGCTAAGGTTGAAGAACATGAAGGTTGAGGAAGAGAAGAAGAAGATGAGGCTCTTCTGCAAAAAAAATAATATTAATTTTAGGGCCCTCCAACAAAACGTTGTGTTTTAACTGAAACTTCGACCCTTTATTGTTTCTTCTCTCCTCGTGTATTACGCCGCTTCCCTCTCCCTCTTTTGTTTTGTCTCGAAGATCAAATCCCTAAATGCATGTTCTTCATCTCTTATCCCCTTCTCAAATTCTCCTTATGTAGCTCGCGGCGGATCTGCTGAGTGTGTGGGTTGTGCAGCGTTCATCGGAGAGCGGCGGTTCACAAGGATGAAAGGCTGGACGGCGGGATAGTGGCGCAGACCATGAGGACAACGAAAGAAGACTTCTTCATCAATTCTGAGCTCTTTCCCCGTGTTTCTCTTCAAACTTGCATTGAATTGACTGAAAGGCTTAAAAATAGACATCAACACGAAAAAGACGAACACGTGCAGCCGCTTCAACGTTGTTTTGGATGACTCAGATCACCACTTTGGTGGTGCAGGGTGCTTCAGCAACCTTCCGTGTCAGTGGGTTTATTTTATTTTGAAGGCGGCTTGTCTCCTTAAAATTTAATTTCCGTTCAGGCATGATAACATATACCCTTTTTTCTGAAAAATCATATTAATGTAATCTGTTATTGAATATAAAAAAAAAATTTAGGTGCCACACTAATTTTTCAAGTGTAAAAAGTAAAAACCGAGCCTTTACAAGCCAATTAGATACAACTGTGGTATAATTATAATCAGAAGTCATAAACATAACGAAGTCACGGTTCAGAAATAATGGGTTGTGTTCAAGTTTGCTCCATCTATGAAACTTGCCCCAGCCTGATTCGTAATGGCCTTTTGAAGGCCTCCAGTAGAACGGGGCTTGAGAGAAGGGTACGGGACTTGAGAAAAGGGAATGACACAGAATGAATTTCGTAAATTTAAAAGTTTCAGGATTTGAAAATAATAAAAATTTTGCTATAAAGGCCCTGCTCACGGTGGGAGACATGTTAAAGTCTCCCACCCTAGACTTCACCATAGTAGTAATTGGGCATTGTGTTAAAGATAGTAACAAGTTGGTTAGGATATTAGTTATCTTGTTAGTATTAGTTAATTTGGTTATGATTAGTATATAAGGTATATCCTACATTCATTGTAATACCTTTTCTCATTCTATCAATTCTACACAATCAATTTTTTTCTCAATTTATTTTTTCTCTTTTTATTAGATTGGTCCATGTTTTTCAACATGGTATCAAAGCTCTCATTGTAACACCATATTTTAATTAAGACTAATTAATTAAATAAAATAAGAATTTATTGGAAATTTTTTGAAATAAACTCTTTGAAAATGGAGTTTTGGATGAGGTCAAAATTAAACCTGATCAACATTTGATAAATTTCAAAAGATGTACAACTCCAAGCCTTAACTCACTAGTCTTACATCAATTGCCAGGAGTGGAAAAGTTTAAAGACGTCATACAAGAACAAAATTTAAAATAATTAAGTACAATAATCCCAAAATGATTTTCATAAGTACGTGGAATAAACATGTACATACACCAACTACAGAGATCTGTCTAGACAGACTGATCTAGAAAACATAAAAAGAAAAAGAGGTTTCCCTTAGCGACTATATATACTCCTACAAAAAGTATCGTACGACCGTCTTCCGCACTCGGTGAACCCTCCATTATCATCAGGCACTGGGTTGTTTTGGTCCCGTCACGAATCCGATCGTCGTAGTCAGCTACTCACATACACATAGCTAAAAGAAGAAACAACATATGAAGGTAAGATTCTACGTTAGGCTAGCAATGTAGATATGGGCATGCAAGTAAACAAACAATCATTCAAGTTGATATATATATATATATACCGATATAATACATTTACAAAATAAATATATATTCAGAAAGGACTATGACTCAAATGCATAATAGGACTAGATCTGCAGCAATTCACTCTTTAAGCTTTCATCTTCTTCATTTTCCTGTTTCTCTTTTAGGAGAGTTTTCTCAATTGAATCTACAAGATCATCAATAACAGAATCATTTCCCAACCTTTTGGGGTTAAACTCATCAAATGTCACATGCACAGATTCCTCAATTGTTCGTGTTCTCTTATTATATATTCTAAATGCTTTACTAGATAGAGAGTAACTTAGGAAAATTCCTTCATCAGCCTTTGCATCAAATTTTCCAAGATTATTCTTTCTATTGTTAAGAACAAAGCATTTGCAACCAAAAACATGAAAATGTGCTATATTTGGTTTTCTTCCTTTGTAAAGCTCATAAGGGGTTTTCTTTAAGATTGGTCTTATCAAGACTCTATTTAGCACATATCAGGCTGTATTGACAGCATCTGCCCAAAAAAGTTTTGGAAAGCTAGAGTCGTTCAACATAGTTCTTGCTATCTCCTCTAATGATCTATTCTTTCTTTCCACTACTCCATTTTGTTGTGGAGTTCTTGGAGCAGAAAAATTATGTTGAATGCCATGCTCATAACAAAAGTTTTCAAACACTTCATTTTGAAATTCTCCCCCATGATCACTTTTTATAGAAACAATTTTCGTGTCCTTTTCATTTTGCACAAATTTTGCCATTTCTTAAATGCAGCAAATGAATCACTCTTATGAGATAGAAAATATGTCCATGTATATCTAGAGTAATCATCTACTATTACCAATGCATACAAGTTACCACCAAAGCTTTTGGTTCTGGACGGACCAAATAAATCCATGTGTAATAGTTGCAATGGTCTAGTTGTTGAAACAATGTTCTTTGGTTTAAAAGAGACCTTAACCTGCTTTCATTTTTGACATGCATCACATAGTCAATCTTTCACAAATTTCAGTTTAGGGAAGCCAACTACAAGATCTTTACGAATCAGTTTATTCAAGTGGTTCATGTGAATGTGTGCAATTCTTCTATGCCAAAGCCAATTCTCTTCTTCTTTTGAAATAAGACAGCATGCAGTATTTGAAGAGATATTTTCTAAATCAAGCATATAGATGTTATCTATCCTATGTCCAATTAATTTCAAATTTTCATCATGCTGATTTTCCATTAAGCAACTATTGGAATTGAATTTTACCTTGAAGCCTTTGTCACATAGTTGACCGATACTTAATAGGTTGTGTTTCAGTCCCTCAACATATAGTACATCCTCAATGATTGTTGTTGAGTCACTTCCAATGTTGCCAATGCCAAGTATTCTCCCTTTATTATTGTCTCCGTAGGTAACACTACCACTTGACTTAGGGGTAAAGGAGATGAACTTGGTTTTGTCTCTAGTCATGTGCTTGGAACAGCCACTGTCAAGATACCATTTCACATTCTTGGCTTTCCAACACACCTACAAAACATAATCATGTTTGTGTTTTAGGTACCCAAATTTGTTTGGGTCCTTTTGAGTTAGTTGAAGCAATAGTTCCTTTAGGAACCCATATATACTTATATTTATTATATGCTGATTTTCTCTATTGGCATGTAGAAGCCGTGTGACCTTTTCTAGCACAAAAATTGCATTTAACAAATGGTGTGTTTGATGTCTTAGGTGCAGCAAAAAATTTCTTGAAAGATTTCTAATGTATCTTAGGTTTATAGCCTATTCTAGCCTTATCATAAACACATTTTTGCTGTCCTAATAAAGCATTCAAGTTATCTCTACCATTTGTGAATTTGGCCAAGTCATTTTTCAGTTTTTCAACTTCTTTAGTCAATGTACAACACTTAGAACAATTAAAGCATATAGGTGGTTCCAAAATAGTAGCCAATCTTTCTTTTACAGTACAATTTTCTGTTTTTAATTCATCTAGCTCTTTGTTTAAAACAGAATTTTTCTCTTCTAGGCATGTGATGGTTTTCTTAGACTTAGTTAGCAATCTAGCAAGTCTAATGGGTTCTTTATGAAGTTCTTCAAAAGAATTTTGAAATTCATCATAAGAAGGTTGATAATCAGAACTTACTTCACTTTCTGAATCACTATGATTGCTGGCCATCAAACACAGGTTTGCCTCCTCAGATTCAGATTCTTCAGTGGAATTTACATCATTATCATCCCAAGCAATGTAGGCCTTTCTTGGCTTTTCCCACTTCTTGTCCTTTGAGTCAAACTTTTCTGTTTTGTCCTTCTTTTGCAGCTTTAGACAGTCAAGCTTCATGTGGCCAAACTTTCCACATTCATAGCTTGTGATGTTGTTGGAAGAGTTGTCACCTTTGCTGAAATTTCTCCTTTGAAAAGTGGATGGCTTTCTTTTGAGGTTTCCTTTCTTCTTTAGGAACTTCTTGAAATTTCTAACTAGCATTCCCATCTCTTCTTTAGATTCAGCCTCTTATTCTGTATTATCATCATCACTGTCTTCTATTTCTCTGACTTGTGATTTCAGAGCCAATCCCTTCTTTCTTTTATCAGTTCCTTCACTCCCATTTAGTCTGTTCAACTCCAATTCATGCTCTTGAAGTTTTCCAAACAATGTGGCAATGGTCATTGATGAGAGGTCTCTAGATTCTGAGATTGCAGTGACTTTAGGTTGCCATTCTCTGCTCAAGCATCTCATGACTTTGTTAACTTGATCTTCATTGGAGATTTGCTTTCCAAGTGCAGCCAATTGATTCACAATGTGTGAGAATCATATTTGCATAACCTCCATTGGTTCTCCTCGATTCATGCGAAATAACTCATATTCATGTGTGAGGGTGTTTATTCTTGTTGTTTTGACATCTGCGGTTCCTTCATGTGTTACTTGCAATGTATCCCACATCTCCTTTGCTGATTTGCAATTTGAAACCCTGAAAAACTCATCACGGCTTAAAGCAGATGTTATAATATTCTTACCACGTGCATTATATTGAACTATTTTCTTATCATCCTCATTCCATTCAGTTTTAGGCTTATTTCTTGGAGCACCATTAGCATCTATAGTAGAGGGGACAAATGGTCCATTTTCTACTGCATCCCAAATGTCTACGCCTGCTACCTCAAGAAAGATTACCATTCTTTCCTTCCAATAGATATACTCAGATCCATTGAAGGCAGGAGGGCATGCAAGGGAAGCCCCTTCATTTAAACAGTCATTGTAAGCCATACTCTTATAGCTGTTAAGCCAAACTTAAGAGTTTAGCTCTGATGCCAATTGTTGTTTTGGCTTCAACGACTCAAGAGAGGGGGTGAATTGAGTTTTCTTAAAATCTTTCCCTCTTAAAAACTTTTCACAAAACTTTACTTTTCAAATTAGAGTTACGAATTTGTGGCCTCAGGATCTTTTACAAAATCAATGAAGGGTTTGTATAAAATCTTGAATAGAAGGTGATGAGGATAAGAAAGATTAATTCAGAATAGGTTCAGGTTCAAAACTCAATAATAACAAGATACATAAACTGATTAAGCCTTTAAATATTAAGAACAAGTTATGCAAGTTTCAGATACAGTGATTAACAATCAAGAACAAACTTGTAGGTTTTAGTTTCAGCTATAGTTCAGTTTCAGCAATCAAGAATGGTTTTGATCAACTCAGTTTTGAACGCAGATAACACAGCCTTGATTACAATCAAACTCAGGTTTCAATACAGTTTATACAGATCAAGAACAGAAATTATATTGAACTTTAAACATCAAAATCACAGGTTCTTGATCATAAACAGAAAGTAAAGGAGTTTGAGTTTAGAAATACCACACAACCAGATTTATCCTGGTTCAGTCACCTCCACCGTGACCTACGTCCAGTCCTCACTCCACTTGTGGGATTTCACACACTAACACACAAGCTTTACCAGGTAGCTTGAAAAACCTCTACACCACAGAGCACTCCTTCACCTCGAGATACCACACTCTTATGAAGAGCCTCAATGTTCTTCCTTAGGGATACCTCACCCTAATCACTCAGAGAGACCCCCTCTCTCTTTACAATCAAAAAGTAAAACAAAAATTGATTCCTAACTCTCAATAGTCAGATAGACAAATTGAAGCACTTATGAGTATTGAAACACTCTTTTTCACAATAAGCTTAAGAAAGATGATGAATGATATGTGTATTGTATTCGATATGTTATTCGTATATGTTATTCGTAAAAAGTGTTCCTTTGATCCCTCTTTATATAGAAAACAAGTTATAGTCGTTGGGATCAATCAAAACAGATTTGGATCTGATAACAGAATCTGTTTTCTTGATTCTTGGTTCTTGAAATAAGATTCTGATAGTTCTTATAGAATTCGTGTCCATCTTGAAAATAACCGCGTCAATCTAGACATTAAGATTTTACATTCGGACGGGCTAGTAGGCGAGCTCCATATGCCACGTCATTAGACGGATCATCTCATTAAGATCTTAGCAAGTCCAAAGACTTGTGTGGACGAGCGCTTCTATCACTTTAGTGGACGAGCGCTTCTGTCACTTCAGTGGACGAGCGCTTCTGTCACTTCAGTGGACGAGCGCTTCTTTCACTTAAGTGGACGAGCGCTTCTATAACTTCAGTGTTGGATGAGCGCCTTGGACGAGCACTTCTTATTTCCAAAAAATCATTTTCATTAACGAAATCTTATTCCTTTTAATGCAGATTATGAAAATTGATTTTCTTCATGCATCTTTTTAATTGAGCTTCTTTGGGATTAAGAGATTTCTTTCTCTTACAAATCATCTAAGACTTAAATCTAATTTCTCCCTTAAGCTCTTGTCTTGATGATTCCTTGATCTTTGTCTTTGCTCTTTGATTCCTCCATGTAGCTATCTTGATTTCTTCAAGTTCTTCCTTGAATATTCTCCTTTAATTGCTCACTGAACTTGTTGATCACTGCTTGATACCTGTCTTTGCAATTTGGCACTAAAACACTTGCATACACATTAAATTGTATTTGTCATATATCAAAATCTCTAAGTCATTGAGTCTAACAATCTCCCCCTTTTTGATTATGACATGTTTTAAAAAATTATAAGATCAAAGTATAAGTGTAGCAAAAGCTAAGTGTTTTTTACAGATTTATATCAAGGTAGCAGAGCAGTCAGAGCAGAAGTATATCATAGCAAAAAAAATATTATCATAGCAGAATTTGATTTACTCCCCATTAATCATGGAAGCTTATGTTTACTCCCCCTTAATTATGTAAGCTTATAAGCTCCCCCTCAACATATGCATGTATAATTTGTACTTATTCCCTTTCTCTATATCATACTTTTTCCTCCCCCTTTTGGCATTATAAAAAAGGTAAAGAAAAGAAACATTCAAAGCAATAGAGAAGGTAAGCATTTAAACATTCAAACATAGCATATAAAATTGTTCATGATAGAGGGATAAAGATTAGATATAGGATTGATCAATTATGCCTAGTTCTCTTCTAATGAAAAAGAAGCTTTCCTTGTTCAAGGGCTTGTAAAAATATCAGCAAGTTGTTTAGTTGTATCAACATATTAAATCTCAATTTCTCTACTTTGAATATGGTCTCTAATGAAATGATGTCTGATTTCTATGTGTTTAGTTCTAGAGTGCATTATGGGATTCTTAGTTAGGTTAATTGCACTTGTATTGTCATATCTAATAGGAACTTGGTTTAGTTGCACACCTTAATCAACTAATTGTTGTTTCATCCATAAAACCTGTGCACAACAGCTACCAATTGCAACATATTCAGCCTCTGTAGTGGATAAAGCCACACTAGATTGTTTCTTACTAAACCATGATACTAATGAGTTTCCTAGTAAATGGCAAGTTCCACTAGTACTCTTTCTATCTAGTTTACAACCAGCAAAATCAGACTCTGAATAGCTAATTAAAGTACATGTAGCTCCCTTGGGATACCATAATCGCATGTCTTTTGTTCCTAACAGATACTTAATTATCCTTTTAACTACTGTTAAGTGTGATTCTTTTGGATTTGCCTGATACCTAGCACACATGCATACACTAAACATAATATCTGGCCTACTAGCAGTAAGATAAAGTAGTGAGCCTATCATACCTCTGAATTTAGAAACATCAATAGGTTTACCTTGCTCATCCTTGTCCAGATAATAGGAGGTACTCATTGGAGTAGCCATCTCCTTAGCGTTTTCCATGCCAAACTTCTTGATCAACTCATTGCAGAACTTGGTTTGGCCAACAAAGATTCCATTTTCAGTTTGCTTTATTTGCAGTCCAAGGAAAAAGTTCAGCTCACCCATCATTGACATTTCAAACTCACTCTGCATAAGACTTGCAAACTCATTGCACAAATTAGTGGCACCAAAAATTATATCATCCACATATATTTGTACAAGTAAAATGTTGTGTGCCTTTTTCTTAGTGAACAAAGTTATGTCAACTTTACCTCTTTTAAATCCTTTTTCAATGAAAAAATTACTTAACCTTTCATACCAAGCTCTAGGAGCTTGCTTTAAGCCATATAGTGCTTTAGACAGTTTATAAACATGGTTAGGCAATTCATTATTCTCAAAACCAGGTGGTTGACCAACATACACTTCCTCTTGTGTAAATCCATTTAAGAAAGTGCTCTTAACATCCATTTGATACAATTTAAATCCCATTATGCAAGCATAAGCAAGTAGCATTCTTATAGCTTCTAATCTTGCTACTGGTGCATATGTTTCATCATAATCTATGCCTTCTTCTTGGTTATACCCTTTGGCTACCAATCTAGCCTTGTTTCTTACAATTATACAATTTTCATCTAGTTTATTCCTACAAACCCATTTTGTACCTATTACTTGACAGTTCTTGGGTTTAGGCACTAGGTTTCAAACTTGATTTCTTTCAAACCGGTTTAGTTCATCTTGCATAGCCATCATCCAATGTTCATCAATTATAGCATCATCTATGTTTAAAGTTAATTGTTGCATAACAAGCAAAACAAATCATTTAAGGCTTCATCAATTTTCTTAGATTACATTTGTGAAACAAAAGCCATATGATTATTCCAAGATTGATCAAATATCTTTAATACAACAATGTAGACGTATTATACAATGATGTATAAGTCAACACAAAGATTCACAATAATGATAATCAGAAAACATATTCAATCAATATTCTTTCTTTATTGTTACCCATTTTGTGTTTGGTGAAGGCTCTATGTCATGATTCCAATTTTTGCTCTTGACCTTCCACCACACCTACAAAACAGAATTTCATGTTTTTACTATAGGTACCCAAATATGTTTGGGTCCTTTTGAGTTAGTTGCAGCAATAGTTCCTTTAGGAACCCATATATACTTAGACTCATTATAAGCAGATTTTCTGTAATGACATGTAGAAGCTGTGTGACCTTTTCTAGCACAGAAATAACATTTAACAAATGGTGTGTTTGATGTCATAGGTGCAGCAAAAAATTTCTTGAAAGATTTCTCATGTATCTTAGGTTTATAGCCTTTTCCAGCCTTATCATAAACACATTTTTTATGTCCTAACAATGCATCCAAATTATATCTACCATTTGTGAACTTGGCTAAGTCATTTTTCAGTTTTTCAACTTCTTTAGTCAATGTACAGCTAGATGCATTTCAGATTTCTTTATCACTAGTAATTCTAGATAGATCACCATTCAAATGATTTATATGCTTCTCCAACTTAGGACATTTATCACATATAGGTGCATCTAAAATAGTAGCTAGTTTTTCTTTTAAAGCACAATTTTATGTTTTTAATTGATCTACCTCTTTGTTTAAAACAGAAGTTTTCTCCTCTAAGCATGTGATGGTTTTCTTAGACTTAGATAGCAATCTAGCAAGTCTAATGGATTCTTTAAGAAGTTCTTCAAAAGCATTTTGCAATTCATCATAAGAAGGTAATTCATCAAGGTCAGAATCAGAATTTACCTCACCATCTTCTTTATGAAGATGAGCAATAATGCATAAGTTTGATTTTTCATCATTGGAATCATTCGTTGAGCCAAGATTGTTATCCTTCCAATCTATGTATGCACGTTTAAGTTTCTTTTCCTTCTTAAGCTTTCTATCAACCTTTGTAGATCTTACAGCTCTGAATGTGACGATTCTATTGTTCTTGTCTTTTTCTTCACTTAGCATCAATCTAGTCATCAACTCCATTTCATGTTCTTGTAGCTTTCTAAACAATGTGGCAATGGTCATTGATGAGAGGTCTCTAGATTCTGAGATTGCAGTGATTTTAGGTTGTTATTCCCTGCTCAAGCATCTCATTACTTTGTTAATTTGATCCTCATTGGAGATTTCTTTTCCAAGACCAGCCAATTGATTTACAATGTGTGTGAATCTCTTTTGCATTTCAGTCATAGGTTCTCCTCGATTCATCATGAACAGCTCATACTCATGTGTGAGGGTGCTCATTCTTGCTCTTTTTACATCTGAGGTTCCTTCATGTATTACTTGCAATGTATCCCACATCTCCTTTGCTGATTTGCAATTTGAAACCCTGAAAAACTCATCACGGCTTAAAGCAGATGTTAAAATATTCTTAGCACGTGCATTATATTGAATTCTTTTCTTATCATCCTCATTCCATTCAGTTTTAGGCTTATTTCTTGGAGCACCATTAGCATCTATAGTAGAGGGGACAAATGGTCCATTTTCTACTGCATCCCATATGTCAACACCCGCTGCCTCAAGAAATATTACCATTCTTTCCTTCCAATAGATATACTCAGATCCATTGAAGGCACGCGGGTGTGCAAGGGAAGCCCCTTTATTCAGACAGTCATTGGAAGCCATACTCTTATAGCTATTAAGCCAAACTTAAGAGTTTAGCTCTGATGCCAATTGTTGTTTTGGCTTCAACGACTCAAGAGGGGGGGGGGGGGGGGGGGGGGGAATTGAGTTTTCAAAAAATATTTTCCTCTTAAAACTTTTGCACAAAGCTTTATAAATCAGAGTTGCGGATTAGTGTCCTCAGGATCTTTTATAAAATCGATGAAGGGTTTTTACAAAATCTTGAATAGAAGGTGATGAGGATAAGAACGATTTAATAACGAATAGGTTCAGGTTCAATAACTCAGTAATAACAAAATACGGTTTATTCAGATCAAGAACATAAATTATATTTGAACTTTAAACATCAAAATCGCAGGTTCTTGAACATAAACAAAAAGTAAGGAGTTTGAGTTTAGAGATACTACCCAACCAGATTTATCCTGGTTCAGTCACCTCCACTATGACCTACATCCAGTCCCCACTCCACCTATGGGATTTCACACATTAACACACAAGCTTTGCCAGGTAGCTTGAAAAATCTTCACACCACAGAGCACTCCTTCACCTCGAGATACCACACTCTTGTTAAGAGCCTCAATGTTCAACCTTAGGGATACCTCACCCTAATCACTCAGAGAGACACCCTCTCTCTTTACAATCGAAAAGTAAAACAGAAGTTGATTCCTAACTCTCAATAGTCAGATAAACAAATTGAAGCACTTATGAGAATGAAACACTCTTTTCACAATAAGCTCAAGAAAGAAGATGAATGACTTTCACAATTGATTTCTTAAATTGATTTCGTAAAACTGTGATATGTTATGATATTCTTATATGTTGTAAAAGTGTTCCTTTGATCCCTCTTTATATATAAAAACAAGTTATAGTCGTTGGGATCAATCAAAACAGATTTGGATCTGATTTAACGGAATCTGTTTTCTTGATTCTGGTTCTCGAAATAAGATTTTGATAGTTCTTGTTGAATTCGCGTCCATAAAATAACGAGTCCATTTGGAAAAATAGCTGCATCCATTTTGAAAAATAGCCGCATCCTTTTGCCACGTCAGCAGACGGGAGTACTAACACAAAGTAATTGGACGTGCTCCAACTAGTAGACGAGCGCTTGTATTACTTTAGTAGATGAGCGCTTGTATCACTTTAGTGGACGAGCACTTCTGTCACTTTAGTAGACGTGAGCTTCTGTCACTTTAGTAGACGAGAGCTTCTGTCACTTTAGTAGACGTGAGTTTCTGTCACTTTAGTAGACCCCAGCTTTTACCACTTTCTGGGACGCCAGCTTTTACCACTTTCTTGGATGCCCGCTTTTACCAGTGTTGGATGGGCGCTTATATTATTCTAGTGTTGGACGGGCGCTTATATCATTCCAGTGTTCGACGAGCGCTTCTGAAATCTTATTTCCAAAAATCATTTTCATTAACGAAAACTTATTCCTTTTAATGCAGGTTATGAAAATTGATTTTCTTCATGCATCTTTCTTAATTGAGCTATTTGTGAATAAGAGATTTCAACTCTTAAAAATCTTCTAAGACTTAACACTAATTTCTTCGTTTAAGCTCTTGTCTTGATGATTCCTTGATCTTCGTCCCTGCTCTTTGATTCCTCCAAGTTCTTCCTTGAATATTTTCCTTTGATTGCTCACTGAACTTGTTGAATATTGCTTGATACCTGTCTTTACAATTGGACACTAAAACATTTTCATACACATTAAATTGTATTTGTCATATATCAAAATCTCTAAGTCCTTTAGTCTAACACTTCTTCTCCCTCATCTCCTCCCACTCTCCAACCGCCCCTACACCTCCTCTACCCATTGGTCCTTCTTCTCCCTCATCTCCTCCACTCTCTTAACCGCACCACACTTCCTTCTCTCTTCAAACACGCAACCTTCACATCAAATCACCTCCTTTCCTCTGCTCGCGGCACCTCCATCTGGACACACGCGATCTCTGCTCAGAACCTCCCAAGCTTCGGATTTCGTGAGACCAACCTTGAAGCCGCTGGGTAATGAGAAGCATGAAGCCCTCTCCTCCATCTATAAATTGAGACGCGAAGATAGAAGAAAGGGGGAGAGGAAAAAAATCAGAGGAGATATGGAGGAAGGATACAAAGATAGAGGGTGAGAGAGATTTTTATCTGATGTTTTCTCTGTGAAGAAAAGAGATGGGGTTTGAGGTAGAAATGGAGGGGGTCTTCGTTTTTTAAATGAAAAGAGGGGATTTTTGGGTTAGGGATTTTTTTGTGCTCTTTGTTTTGAGGGCTACTAGAGGTTGACATTGCCACCGTTGCATACAACAGTTTCTTCGGCCGCCAGAGATACTGGGGGTTTTCTATTTTGGGATATTATAACTGTTCAATGCATGCTAAGAAATTGTATAAATTTAATTTGTGTAATTAGTTGTAAATTTTATATATCTCTAATTTGTATGGGTGTATTTTTTTGATATATTTGTCTAGTTGTAACTATTTTTTTTATTAGTTGTAAATTTATTAATCTGTTTTTTCTACTAATTACATAAATTAATTAATGAATATAAAATTAATTAATGGATATAAATTAATTCTTGAATTTATTAAATAATATAAAATCATAAAGACAAAATATAGTGTTGATAGGATTTAATTTAGCTAGGATTAGTCAACCGGTGAAATCGCTTTCCTCCCACATATACTTGCAGCAGTAGTGATGGAGCTGATTTGACATAGCGGTGATGATTGTTTATAAGTGTGATCGGGATCGTTTGTACATATTTATGGTTGAATTAATTAATAAAATAATTAAATAATAATTAGTAATTAGTTTTTTATGGAATAATTAATGTTAGTTAAGAAATTAATTAATTCATTAATTTAAAAAAAGTAATTAATTATTATTTAAAAATGAAAAAATTTGAATAAATCAATGTTATGGGAAGAATTACTAATTATTATTTAAGTAATATATACTAATATAAAAGTTGGATAGACATTTTTACTATACATTGAAGTGTCACCATGTCATTTTTTTGGAAAGTTTTCCTTTTTATTAATTTATTTGTTTATTGTTATTTTATTGTTTTCTTTGCTTCATCTACAAGGCTTGCATTTATTAGCATTGTACATTTTACAATTATTAATGTGTTTGACAATCTTTCTCTCTCTCTATCTTGACTCTTTGCTTTTCCTCTTTCCATCTATATCTATATAAATAAATAATAAATATTATAAATACATTGGTATTGAAGATTATCAATAATTTTCAATGTAATTAATTTACTTAAAACAACTAAAAATAAATTGTTGTACATGAATTATGATGAACAAAGATTCTTAAATTATTATCAATAAAAGTTGTTATCATAACTTTAGCTCATGGCAATAAAATATGACACTTATTTCCAATATTATATTTTAAAGTAAATTAAATAATTTTTTATATTTATAATTTTTTGGTATAATTAAATAATTATAAGACTTTTGCGAAAAATAAGACTACTTTATAGATATCATATATGTTTTTTTTCTTTGACATGAACTTTATTTATATATATATATATATATATATATATATATATATATGTTAAAATCTATGTTTGAGCTACTAATAAATCTATGTAATCAGAATATTTATATATTTATATATATTTTCAAAGCAAATAAATAATTCCAAGATGATGAATGATTTCCAAATGTAATTTACTCAAATCTTTGATTTGTTTCTCCTATATTCCCAACGTGAGTTTACTATTTATCCAACTGATAGAGGTACCATAAAAAATATACACTATCAAATAAAAATATAAAAATCAATTAAGCATCTGCTGAGAAAGTTTGTTCGTCTATAGTTTGCTTTTCTATCTTTCGCTCATGGCTAAAACTAAATTTATTACTAACCTTTCACCATCAAAAGATAAACGAAAGATTAAAGTAGAGTGCCATAAAAAATCATGTGTGGAAACTTTTGACAAATGTCATTTTCAAAAATACTATAAAATTTAAATTCTTTTGACAATTGGCGAACCTTCTCACTTTTAGGTAATATATATTTATATAAATTTATTTTTTAATCAAAATAAAAATTATGAATCATCAAATTATATTTCTTTTCCTACTTACAATGGTATTGAAGATTATCAATCATTTCCATTGTAATTAATTAAAACAACTACAAATTAATTGTTGTACATGAATTATGATAAATAAAGATTCCTAAATTATTATCGATAGAAGTTGTTATCATAACTTTAACTCATACCAATAAAATACAACACCTATTTCCAATGTTACATTTTAAAGCAAATAAAATAATTTTTTATATTTAAAATTCTTTGGACTAAATAATTATAAGACGTTTGAGGAAAATAAAACTACTTTATAAATATATCATATATGTTTTTTTCCTTGACATGAACTTTATAGATATATGTCAAAATCCATGTTTGAGCTAATTAATAAATCTAAATAATTAGAATATTTATATATTTATATAAAATTTTAAAGTAAATTAATAATTCCAAGATGATGAATGATTTCCCAATGTAATTTACTCAAATATTTGAGTTATTTCTCCTATATCCCGATGTGAATTTACTTTTTATTCAACCTAATAGAGGCACTATAAAAATATAGACAATCAAATGAAAATATAAAATTCAACAAAGCAACCCCGAGAAAGTTTGTTCATCTAGAGTTTGTTTTTCTATCTTCCACTCATGGCTAAAACTAAATTTATTAGTGACCTTTCACCATCAAAAGATAAATGGAAAATCAAAGCATAGTGCTATGGCTTTGGAAACAACCATATTTCTTACAACCTCAATTGAAAAATGATGTAGAGTTGGCATTTTTAGATGAGAAAGTATTATCTATAACTATCGCTTAATATTTTTTAACTATATGTTTTTTACAAATTCTTTCAAGAGTAATATTTTCATGAATTTTTTAATGTATGGTGGGAGGATCCAACCTACTACTAGAGGTACTTTTCAGTGTGATGGTCTTTTGATTGAATGTAATGATGTGAAACATTTAACTTTGGAGTGATTTTGAATACCCAACTATATAAAATAATAATGCTTGCATACCAGTTGACCCTCAACTCAAGAACAACCATAAGTTTTATACTAACATCATTCATATGTATGGATTTTGCTTTGTCAATCTTGACAAAATTATAAATTTTTTCTTCGATCTACTTCGAGGAGTATCCCACCGCCAACTTGAGACGGGGACAAATCTCCCGCAGGAGTTTGTTCGGCACCTCTAAGGGTGGCATCCCTTCCAGCTGAGGTTTTTTCCATACCCAAGACTCGAACTCGAGACCTTTGTTAAGGGACGAGAGGCCGTTAACCACTCACGCCAACCTCAGTTGGTTGACAAAATTATAAATAAAATGAAGGAAAATATATATTTCTAAATAAAATACAATAAATAATTAACAATAAATTTCTAACAAAAAGCTAGAGTGTGTTTGTATGAGGCTGATCCAAGACAGCTAGAGTGCATTTGTATGAGGCTGATCCAAAACAATAAATATTACCATAACTCATGAAGTTTTCTATGCTCTCAAGAAGATGTTTAAATGTGTTGTGTGCATTTGAGAAAGATGTTTAAATACATTGGTTTCCAATTCATTTATAAAAAAACAACAAAATAAAGATACGTAATGAGAATGACACAAATGTTGCTTGGGAGAACATTTAGTGAATTTGGGAAATTAACTGAATTGTCCCAAAACATTGGAAGAAGTAGATAAATAAATAAAGTAAATGAAAAGAACACAATTCTTGAAAATTGTTATTAATGTTATCGAACTTGACACTCAAAGTTAGAGCCCAATGGCCCTAATGGAAAACAAAGTTATGTTAAAAGATTTGAATTGAGGGAGCAAGAAAAATGATGTTAAATTTGGATGCAGGTGAAATAAATTCTTCCCTAATAGCATTATTAATAATATGACATCATGTTCTAATTTGAAGCATCTTACATAGGGTTGGAAATTTTACATGAAAACATGCTTATATGTATACCTAGATATATATAATTACGTACAATCTATAATATTTTATATTGAAGTTAATATTTTAAGTGTGAAGATAATAATTTAAATATTACAATCCACGGGACTGATTTTTTAAATTAGTATATGAATTTATGATATATTTTCACATGATTTTATATATATATATATATCTTTCCTTTGATTTTGATTTGATCATATCAACGCGAGTTTGAGTAGAAAAACGGTGTTACTTAAACATATTTTAGTTGTGTGACTTTGATTAAGGTGTTTAAACACACTGCGTTCCAATGCATTGAAAAAAGCAAAAAACATTAACTATAGGGAATTAAAAGGACACAACTCTTGATTGAGAGAGTGTTAAGTGATTTTGGGAAATTAAATGAATTGTCTAAATATATTAAAAGAAACAAAAAAAGAAAAAAGAGCATGGAAAGAACACAACTCTTGGGAATGATTGTTAATGTTCTCAAATATGACACTCAAAGGTAGAACCCAAAGGCCCTAATGAAAGCAAAATTATGTGAAAATAATTAAAATTTGTGTCATGATATCTATCTATCTATCAATATATAAAGACATAATCCCTTTTGCTACTGTCAATGACCGGTAAATGAGGAGGTGACAAGTTGGGGAAATTTTTGGGAATTGTCTTATTTAATATTAAAACAATTTTTGAATTAGTTATGTCCATATAATACATGTGTCGCTGTCGTGTTTTTCGGAGATGACCATCCCTCTACGAGATGATTTCTCTCTGCTACCGAGAGCAGACAAAATCTATCTTTACAGTTTCTTCTTGATCTTTTCATAATCTTAAATTTCCGAAATAATATCATTAGTAATGTATCTTAAGGGCATACGTCTAATTAAAAATTACATTTAATTAATATACAATCTCATTGGGTTTAACGATGAAACCCAGAATACTAAAAGTCTATTATTGAAAATACAATCATTTCAATGAGAATACTGAGTCAATTAGAGGGTGTCTGGAAAAGATTGATTATTTCCCTTTCAACTGTTTTTGTTCTAATAAGTTGTTTTGTGAATAATTTTTTATATTTGGATAGGGAGTTTATTTTTTAAAAAAACTTTTTTAACAAAAAAAAAAAGGTACATTGCAACCATCTTCCATCAAGGACTGTAAGATTTTTGCATCTTGATTATTTTCCAATCTAAAATTTTTGTTACTCTTGCCCCCATCACCATACTATTTTACTGACGTGCTTTTTTCCACTATGCTTTTTACCTCACCGGATGGCTTTTTTTTTTCCCGCACGGCCAATTCTTTTATATTGTGGACTGTATGAGACTACCGAGGGCCTGACTTTTCATAATAAAAAATGTAACGAATTTAATTTAATTTTTTTAAAATAGAAATAAATTGATGACAAAATAGAAACTATTTTTTAACCAGTTTTAATGTTAACAAAATTTCAATATCATTAATATAAACGAATAACTTTATATCTTTTTTTTAATTTGTTATGTAAAAATATTTTTTTTACACCATCTAAACAAAATAGTTTATCGTAAAATCACTTTTCAATTAACATACATACAAAGAAACAAATTCTAATTATAATCGATTTTTACAATAATCAATTACCAGCATAATTTATTTTATTTTTTGAGCTTTCCAAACATAATCTAAATTGAAAGGAAAAGGGGAGTGAAAAAGACATGAGTAGGGTTACATTCTTTGGCTCTATAAATACGTGCCAACGTTTTATCTTTCTTCTCATACTCAATTTCTTTTCAGACCTTACATAGTATTACAATGAATGCATCTGGCATAACCCCTACTGTAACTTTTAACCCAGGCACCTCGAAATATAGCATCAACTATGACGGGAAGACTATAGAAACAACAGTCACTGATAAGGCCATTATTGCAGAACAGTGGGTTGAGGAGATCAACTCATTATATGCTGGAAAAGCCACAGTGGTTGGCTTGGATGTTGAATGGAGGCCACATCGAATCTCATACATGAGTAACAAATCTGCAACATTGCAACTTTGCATCAATGATAAGTGTCTTATCTTGCAGCTCTTCTATATGGACAATTTACCTCTCTCGCTGAAGAACTTTCTCATGGACTCAAACTTCATCTTTGTGGGGATTGAGGTTGCTGGTGATATCGAAAAGCTGAAAGATGAGTACGGTCTAGAGTGCAATAAATCTGCTGACATTAGGGAGCTTGCAAAGAGAAAGTGGCCTGGGAGGTTTCGAAGGCCAGGTTTGAAAGATCTTGCTTTCGAAGTGGCGAATCTGCGTATGAGGAAGCCTAAGCATGTGTGCATGAGCAACTGGGAGGCAACAGTGTTGAACAATGCGCAGGTTGAGTATGGATGCATTGATGCTTATGCGTCATACAAGATTGGTCACAAGCTTCTGATGGATGGTTGATTAATTGTTACTTTTATGGAAGTTTAATTATGATAACTGATGTTTTTCTTTTTGGTTTTACTATGATGGCCATATGGGTGATGCTTTTTGTTTTTGGGTTTCTAAAATGGTTCGTGGTCTAGTTTTTTTAGTTTATTCTGTTTTCTTTACTTATCGGTTTAATGGGTTTAAGTTTGGATTTTATTGCTTCGGTTTAAATGTTGGTATAACAAGTAGATCTATGTAATTAATGTGGTTTTTTTATCTGTCATGTTACTAAAGTATAAATTCCAATATGTTTGGCTACATGGAGCTTTATTTGCGCTTTATTTTTGTATTGGTTCTTCTTTATTTGTCACGTTACACAAGGTAGGATCATTTTGTTAATAACTGTTCTAGTACTGTGATAAGCTCTTAATTTCAGAATGGCAGAAGAATTTGGTATAAATATCTGTTTCAACCTTTTAATTACTTTAACATACGTCTTTCCTCTTTAAAGTCTTCAAGCTTCCTTTATATATAGAATTTATTAGCCATCTGCTTCATTTTGTGGCATGATTAACAGGAAATGTTTCCGGAAACTGTTTCCAGTAACCAAAGATATTGCATTTAGATGCAGATATCTCAAAGAGTACATGGGTAAAGAATTTGTGGCGAGACAAAGGGTTTAAAGTTTTTAATTAGTAAGGACTTTTCTGCAATTTAAAAAAGTTTACCATCTATTAAATAAATCAAATGACATGACATTATTAAGATAATGAGTTGTTATTCTAACATACAACTCTAGCGACAACTCCACTGTGCAGTAGGGATGGTCAGTTTGTACCCTACCTAATGGGTATCCATTCTAACACTCTATTTTTACTATTTTTTGATATTTGCAGAATTTTAATTATTTATATTTTTATCTGAGACTTAGAAAATTATTTTAGATAAAACAAAATCATTATTATGCTCTACCTTATGGTAGAAGATTACGGTAAAAAATTTAGATTTAAAATTCAGACGAAACCCGGTATGCGTTTTAACCGGCGTGAAGATTTTCTTGATCGAAAAACCTAATTTTGACTTGTAAACTTGAAGCGGTTTAGGTTTATATCGTATTTGCAACGATATTGGTTTTTTTTTTGAAAATTTACGATTAAAATAAAATAGTATATCTTTATCGAAGTGAAATCTTTAAAGAAAATACATGTAAAACCTAAGTCGGGTAAACGACGGAGCCGGATACTGAGTTGAAGTAATTGATGTGATCGATGTGACAAGCATTAAATGCAAGTCATGATGGAGTTCCAAATTTGTTTCTAACCTCCATAAGGAAATGACCAAAATGCCCCTAACTTAATCTAACCTATGCTTGGTTAACTTCAACCATGGTTCACAAGGCAATTTCATGACAACTTCTCTTTCTCCATACACACCTACACGGCCACACCCCACACTCAACACTCAACACATCTCCATTTCATTTCATTCCGTTTCTTCACTTTCCTACAAAAAAAAAAAAAACTCTTAAGTTCTTCATCTTGATTTTCAAAGGAACTCTAAGTTTTTGTTGGTTTCTTCAAATTCTAAAGGTATAGTCTTATGATTCATGATCATAACTTCACTTCTCATCACAAGTTTTCTTCTTATATCCATGTTTTCTTCAAGCTCCATTTTCATGAGATTTCATGTTTTAAATCATGGAAAATTATAGAAATGAAATTTGTGAGTGATGTCAATTTTTCTATGCTATCTAATACTCTAGGATCAAGTATCCAAGAGCTTGAAAAAAATGGAAAACCCTTGCTCCTCTATTGTGTCTTGGCCGAACCTATATCAAAATGGATTTGGTAGATTTTCTTCATTCTTTAACTTGTTTTCTTGTTGGTTGTTCATGGCTAGGTTTTGTTGGTTCAAAATCGTGAGATCTAGGTGAACAAATTCATCTTGTTACTTGACTTTCCAAGTGATCAACAAAGGTAAGGGGGAGATTACCGTCCTCCTACCTTAGGATAGATATGTTGGTGGTTTATTTAGCATATATGGTCTTGTAAATCATAAGTGTGAAAGTTGTGTAATTTATTGTTTTATATGTGTGTGATCCTTTTGGAGGAATTGATTGATGTTTGTGTTTATGGTATAGTTATTATTGATGTTGAATATGATTATGTGATGCATGATTATTTGAGAAAATTGTCTAATTTACTTATTTTGGGCCATTCGGCCATGACTGGATGAGGGGGGGTCCAAGTTGATATAATTTGTTTGAATAAATTTTATAGGGATTGAAGAGTATATAAGAGTATAGAAATTGGTTTGGATTGATTTGGATATGTGTATTGAAAGATATGAATTTATGAGTCTATAAGGACTAAAATGTAATTTCTGAGAATTTTAGTGGCTGTACTGAAATTCATATCCTTGTGTGTTATGAATGTAGCCCTTGATGAGATAAGAACATAGAAATTGGTTTGATATTAATTGGATTAACACATAAAAAATATAATATTTTTACTAAACAAGGACCTTTTTGTAAATATTGTAAAATACGGGACAAAAATGTAATTTCTGGAAATTTTGTGAGGACTGGAAAAATATTTCTATAGAAGTTGGTTTGGTGTGATTTGAAGTTATAAATACAAAGTTATATGGTTTTAAGTAAATAAGGATCTTTTTGCAATTAATGAAAGTTTAGGGACTAAACTGCAAATTTTTAAAATTTATTAACTGGACAGTTAGAGACTGTTTTTAATACCCATATAAGTGTTCTAAAACTCCAAAATGAGTTTTGGACTATCAGAGTTTAAAATCGTTGAAAAAGAAATTACGCGATTTACAAACTTAACGACGTTCGGTCAAAATTTTAGGAATTTCGTATAAATGGAGGGAAATATGTAAAATCAGTGTTTTAAAATCTTCATATGAGTATTATAACCTAGGAAAGTAACATATTTGAGATGAAGAACCATATTTTCAAAAGTATGGCTTTTGGGCCTAAATTCAGTAAAAAGGCGGCGAAACTGTTGTTAAGCGTTTTTAAAGATTTCAAGAAAATGTTTTGAGAAATTGATACCTGTTTATCTTTGATGGAAATTGTTCCTAAAAATTGATTTGATTTTATCTAAAGGTTTTGGTTTTAAGCCAAAAGAATTTTAGTCTTCAAAGATGAGCATTTACGGTAAAATGCAAAAACCTAAGTCATGAACGACTTGGTGAAACTACAAACTTAATAATTTATGATGTAGGGTGGAACAAGACCTTATGTCATAAAGTATAGATAATTCATTATCCTTATCTCCATAAAATTTAATGGACTCAGAATGATTTGTTTTTATTGGAAGCCAAGAAAAAGGCTCAACTAGATAAGTGCAGAGAAATAATTAATTGGACTTGTGATCCAATCTCATAATGTGTTAGGACTTTTAATCAAGTACTTTAAGAAATCTTTGTACAAATATGAAAGGTTATTTGAGAACTTTAGCTTGATGTTCTGTAAGGCCGTTGTGTTGGGAATTTGCGTATAAAACAAAATAACGTAGCGGAAAAAATTCCCATCGAAGGATCCTTGCGAATGGTCATGATTCATGGTTAGAAGATTTATTCTCACCTGCTCATTGTTCAACACTCTTGCCTCCAAGTCAGTGGCGGATGGGCAACATGTTTTTAAAATAATTAATAATAAATATCGCCATATATATATATATATATATATATATATATATATATATATATATATATATATATATATATAACTGTCATCTATGTGACTTCATGTTTTAAAATCGTTGAATGACCAACTCATTGTCTACATTGTTGAACACTTCCCACTCAATATAAGTCACTAGACAATCATTCATTCATGCATCTCTCATTTGATTACTCAAGAAGGACAAAACCTTCTTAAAGAATTCCCAATTTTTCTTTGTTGAAAATTATGTTGAGTAGGTTGACAGGAACCTCTTTGTAAATATGCTTGTTGTATCTTATCTCGTTCAGGATGATATGTTGAGATTTTAATTCGCTTTCCTGGATCGGATGACAAGTCTCATAAATCAATTTCAATCATTTGTTGTTGGAGACTTGATTCATGCCATGAAGGTTGTTGCTCATTTGATGATAATCTTCTCTTCAAAAAAAATTCTATTATCTCCTTCAATTAAAGAAACAAATTTAATACATTTAATTTTATGTTTAACCAATTAATTTCATCAAATGATATAATTGTCACAGAATCCCCAATTTTAGCCTAATACCCCTTTAGTATCGGTAAAAAAAAAAAAAAAACTAAGTCCACCAAATAATTGCACACTGTATGACAATACAACTAAATCAAGACCCCCAAACAAGGTAAATCTACAATCCCACACCAAAAAACCACCAGAACCAAGGCTAATGACAAAAGCTCCAACCTTGATTAATATCATATTGTGTTAAATTCAGGCATAAATGAGCAATTGAAGAAGATTATTGTAAATTTAATATAGCAGTATCATGGTATCATTAATTAAACCAATTAATGAATTTTTCTGGTTTTGGCTAGTAATTCAAAGTAAGGGTAAAAAAGAGAATTCACATTGTTATTGTCTTTTGACCCAATTTAAAGGAAGGTGGTGTGACTGGGGTAAAATTGTAAAACTACTTGAAATAACTATTGGCTTTAGCATCTTCCCACTTGAAAACAAGGGTAAAAAGAGAATTCACATTGATGTTTTCTTTTGGCCCAATTTATTTATCTTAATCCAGCTATAAATACTGAAGTTTTAACTATATATTAACAATTGGCTTAAGCATTTTCCCACCGAAAATAAGAGTCAAAAATGAGAATTCATTTTCTTTTGGCACAATTTTTTTATCTTAATCCTGCCATAAATGCTGAAGTTTCACCTATTAAAAGAGAGAATAAATTAAAAGAAAATAAATTTATTTAATTTATTCTCTCTTAATTTATTCTCTTTCTTTAATTTATTCTTTTTAATCTTTAATCTTTAATTTATTCTCTTTTAATAGGTAAAATTTCAACATTTATGGTTGGATTAAAATAAATAAATTGGGCCAAAATAAAACAGCAATGTGAATTTTCTTTTTTACCCTTATTTTTCGGTAGGAGAATGCTAAAGCCAATAAATATTTCAAGTGGTTTTACAATTTTATCCCAGTCACCACCTTCCTTTTAATGAAATTTATTTATTATTTATTATTTATTCTCTCTTAATTTATTCTCTCTTTTTAATTTATTCTCTTTAATCTTTAATTTATTCTCTTTTAATAGGTAAAACTTCAGCATTTATGGCTGGATTAAAATAAATAAATTGGGCCAAAATAAAACAGCAATGTGAATTCTCGTTTTTACCCTTATAGTGGACCAATTTGAAAATCATTTAAAACATAAAGGAGCAAATTGAAACTCTTAACACTATTATTGACTTCATTGACGGAAATGACTAACTTGGGTCAACAGAGACAAACTAAGTGACCAAATTGAACCTTTTAAAAGTTAAGGGACCAAACTGAATCAAAAAAAGAAGTTAAGGGACCAAAATGATATTTTAGCCTAAAAAATATTTTTAAAAAATATATTAAAGAAAAAGTAAAGCATTTACTAAATTAAAGAAAAAAATTACTTCAACTTAGAACAATTTATTCTCTAAAACAAAATTCTTACAAAAAATTCAAAAAGGTTCCGCAATTAATAAGACAATGTGTTTCTCCCATGCAATCAAACAACGCTAACATGCAAAAGTTATACATATAGGAAGCTTGCTTGATGACACTTTCAAAAGGAAAGACATGTGTTAAAGTAATTAAAACGTTGAAACAGATATTTATACCAAATTCTTCTGCCATTCTGAAATTAAGAGCTTATCAAAGTACCGTCTCGATCAGGGATACAAATATATTGTTCCAAAAAATAGTGTCTCGATATTCCCTATTAATCAAATGCTTGGAATATGTATAAGTTTTAATGAGTTATGATTTTATTTTATTAAGTGACAAATTATCATTGATGAGGGACAGAGAATATGACAGAAAAGTGGAACAGAAAATCTCCATCCCTCGAAATGTTATTATCAAATTTTTTTTCGATGAACCAGTTTATTTTCTTATATGCTAAAGTGGAATTAATAATAGTACTAAGAGTAGTCTAACCCATATACAAAATAATTATTACAACACTAACTAATGTAAATAAAAGACTAACCTAAAAATAAGATAGTGTTATCTTTACCAAAGTTATGGCTAAAAGAGTATACCCAAGCCAAAATTTGTAACAACCCTGAACCCAAAGAGAAAATTTGTAAACTGCTGTGTGAAAAGAATCTTATCCAAACCATAAAGGAACCAATCCCAAACTTTCTGAGTTAATCAGGGGCAACTCTGAGGGAAAAAAAAAGACATCATAAGACTAAGGGTGTATTTGGGTAAACAACTTAATAAAGAGCTTATCACATAAGACCTTATCGTATGAGAGCTTATGCCATAAGTGCTTAAATAAAGAAAAAGAAAGAA
This sequence comes from Sophora flavescens, assembly GCA_030762895.1. Lineage (NCBI taxonomy): Eukaryota > Viridiplantae > Streptophyta > Magnoliopsida > Fabales > Fabaceae > Sophora > Sophora flavescens. The sequence goes on along the minus strand of CM061069.1, from coordinate 87,354,149 downwards.
ATGGGCATGCGAGGATTCGAATAGTGAAAAACACGGTGAGGGTGTTTAGTGCAGAAGCTCTTATGATAATTCCGTAAGCTTCTCCCAGTGACTTATGAAAATAAGTCAAAAACTCCTTATGGGATGTCATAAGTTATTTTTATAAGCTCTGTCAAACACACTGCATAAGAGCTTATGTCATCAGATAAGTCAAAAGGAGCTTAAATAAGCTCTTCTAAATACCACATAAAGAAGCCGAACAATCCGCAGAATCAAAACAAAAGAGACCAAAAATCAGAATTCCAATAAAGAAAACCCAAAGCCACAAGCAATAACAATAAAGATGATCATACCTTATCTATAACGTGATAAATAATGAACCAATACAAAAATAAAGCGCAAATAAAGCTCCATGTAGCCAAACATATTGGAATTTATACTTTAGTAACATGACAGATAAAAAAACCACATTCATTACATCGATCTACTTGTTATACCCACATTTAAACCGAAGCAATAAAATCCAAACTTAAACCCATTAAACCGATAAGTAAAGAAAACAGAATAAACTAAAAAACTAGACCACGAACCATTTTAGAAACCCAAAAGACAAAAAGCATCACCCATGGCCATCATAGTAAAACCAAAAGAAAAACATCAGTTATCATAAACTTCCATAAAAGTAACAATTAATCAACCATCCATCAGAAGCTTGTGACCAATTTTGTATGAAGCATAAGCATCAATGCATCCATACTCAACTGCTCATTGTTCAACACTCTTGCCTCCAAGTCAGTGGCGGATGGGCAACATGTTCTTAAAATAATTAATAATAAATATCGCCATATATATATATATATATATATATATATATATATATATATATATATATATATATAACTGTCATTTATGTGATTTCATGTTTTAAAATCGTTGAATGAACAACTCATTGTCCACATTGTTGAACACTTCCCACTCAATATAAGTCACTAGACAATCATTTATTCATGCATCTCTCATTCGATTACTCAAGAAGGACAAAACCTTCTTAAAGAATTCCCAATTTTTCTTTGTTGAAAATTATGTTGAGTAGGTTGACAGGAAACTCTGTGTAAATATGCTCTTTGTATCTAATCTCGATCAATAGGATGATATGTTGAGATTTTAATTCGCTTTCTTGGATCGGATGACAAGTCTCATAAATCAATTTCAATCATTTGTTGTTGGAGACTTGATTCATGCCATGAAGGTTGTTGCTCATTTTATGATAATCTTCTCTTCAAAAAAAAATTCTATTATCTCCAAGAAACAAATTTAATACATTTAATTTTATGTTTAACCAATTAATTTCATCAAATGATATAATTGTCACAGAATCCCCAATTTTAGCCTAATACCCCTTTAGTATCGGTAAAAAAAAAAAAAACTAAGTCCACCAAATAATTGCACACTGTATGACAATACAACTAAATCAAGACCCCCAAACAAGGTAAATCTACAATCCCACACCAAAAAACCACCAGAATCAAGGCTAATGACAAAAGCTCCAACCTAGATTAATATCATATTGTGTTAAATTCAGGCATAAATGAGCAATTGAAGAAGATTATTGTAAATTTAATATAGCAGTATCATGGTATCATTAATTAAACCAATTAATGAATTTTTCTGGTTTTGGCTAGTAATTCAAAGTAAGGGTAAAAAAGAGAATTCACATTGTTATTGTCTTTTGACCCAATTTAAAGGAAGGTGGCGTGACTGGGGTAAAATTATAAAACCACTTGAAATAACTATTATCTTTAGCATCTTCCCACTGAAAATAAGGGTAAAAAAGAGAATTCACATTGATGTTTTCTTTTGGCCCAATTTATTTATCTTAATCCAGCCATAAATACTGATGTTTTACCTATTAACTATTGGCTTAAGCATTTTCCCACCGAAAATAAGGGTCAAAAAGAGAATTCATTTTCTTTTGGCACAATTTTTTTTATCTTAAATCAGTCATAAATGCAGAAGTTTCACCTATTAAAAGAGAATAAATTAAAAGACAATAAATTTCTTTAATTTATTCTCTCTCTTTAATTTATTCTCTTTAATCTTTAATCTTTAATTTATTCTCTTTTAATAGGTAAAACTTCAATACTTATGTCTGGATTAAAATAAATAAATTGGGCCAAGATAAAACAGTAATGCGAATTCTCTTTTTTACCCTTATTTTCGGTAGGAGAATGCTAAAGCCAATAATTATTTCAAGTGGTTTTACAATTTTACTCCAGTCACCACCTTCCTTTTAATGAAATTTATTTATTATGTATTCTCTCTTAATTTATTCTCTCTCTTTAATTTATTCTCTTTAATCTTTAATTTATTCTCTTTTAATAGGTAAAACTTCAGCATTTATGGTTGGATTAAAATAAATAAATTGAGCCAAAATAAAACAGTAATGTGAATTCTCTTTTTACCCTTATACTAGACCAATTTGAAACTCATTTAAAACATAAAGGAGCAAATTGAAACTCTTAACTCTATTACTGACTTTTGTTGTGGAAATGACTAACTTGGGTCAACAGAGACAAATTAAGTGACCAAATTGAACCTTTTAAAAGTTAAGGGACAAAACTGAATCAAAAAAAGAAGTTAAGGGACCAAAATGATATTTTAGCCTAAAAATATTTTTAAAAATATATTAAAGAAAAAGTAAAGCATTTTCTAAATTAAAGAAAAAAATTACTTCAACTTAGAACAATTTATTCTCTAAAACAAAATTCTTACAAAAAATTCAAAAAGGTTCCGCAATTAATCAAGACAATGTGTTTCTCCCATGCCTTCAAACGCCGCTAACATGCAAAAGTTATACATATAGGAAGCTTGCTTGATGACACTATCAAAAGGAAAGACATATGTTAAGGTAATTAGAACATTGAAACAGATATTTCTACCAAATTCTCCTGCCATTATGAAATTAAGAGCTTATCAGAGTACCGTCTCGACCAGGGATACAAATATATTGTCCCAAAAATTAGTGTTTCGAAGTTTCGTATCAATCAAATGTTTGGAATATGTATAAGTTTTAATGAGTTATGATTTTATTTTATTAAGTGGCAAGTTATTATTTTTTAGGGACAAAGAATCGAAGAGAAAAGTGGAGCATGTAAAATCTCCATCCCTCGAAATGTTATTATCAAATTTTTTTCGATGAACCAGTTTTTTTTTATTATAGGCTAAAATGGAATTAATAATAGTACTATGAGTAGTCTAACCCATATACAAAATAATTATTACAATACAACTAATATAAATAAAAGATTACAATAAAAGTTAGATAGTATTAACTTTACAAAATTTATTGCTAAAAGAGTATACCCAAGCCAAAATTTGTAACAACCCTGAACCCAAAGAGAAAATTTGTAAACTGCAGTGTGAAAAGAATCTTATCCAAACCATAAAGGAACCAATCCCAAACTTTCTCTCAGTTAATCAGGGGCAACCCTGAGGGGAAAAAAACATCATAAAACTAAGGGTGTGTTTAGATAAACAACTTAACTAAGAGTTTATCACATAAGATCTTATCGCATGAGAGCTTATGCCATAAGTACTTAAAGAAAGAAAAAGAAAGAAATGGGCATGAGAGGATTCGAATAGTGAAAAACACGGTAAGGGTGTTTAGTGCATAAGCTCTTTTGATAATTCCATAAGCTTCTCCCAGTGACTTATGAAAATAAGTCAAAAACTCCCTATAGGATGTCATAAGTTATTTCTATAAGTTCTGTCAAACACACTGCTGCATAGAGCTTATGTTATCGGTTAAGTCAAAGGAGAGCTTAAATAAACTCTTCTAAATACCACCTAAAAAAGCCGAACAATCCATGAGAATCAAAACAAAAGAGACCAAAAATCAGAATTCCAATAAAGAAAACCCAAAGCCACAAGCAATAACAATAAAGATGATCATACCTTATCTATAACATGATAAATAAAGAACCAATACAAAAATAAAGCGCAAATTAAGCTCCATGTAGCCAAAAACATTGGAATTTATACTTCAGTAACATGACAGATAAAAAACCCATTCATTACATCGATCTACTTGCTATACCAACATTTAAACCGATCGAAATCCAAACTTAAACCCATTAAACCGATAAGTAAAGCAAACAGAATAAACTTCAAAACTAGACCACGAACCATTTTTGAAAGCCAAAAAACAAAAAGCATCACCCATGGCCATCGTAGAAAAACCAAAAGAAAAAATCAGTTATCATAAATTCCATAAAAGTAACAATTAATCAACCATCCATCAGAAGCTTGTGACCAATCTTGTATGAAGCATAAGCATCAATGCATCCATACTCAACTGCTCATTGTTCAACATTAAAGAGAATAAATTTCTTTAATTTATTTTCTCCTAATTTATTCTCTTTAATAAATTCTCTTTAATCTTTAATTTATTCTCTTTTAATAGGTAAAACTTCAACATTTATGGCTGGATTAAAATAAATAAATTGGACCAAAATAAAACAGCAATGTGAATTTTCTTTTTTTCCCTTATTTTCGATAGAAAAATGCTAAAGCCAATAATTATTTCAAGTGGTTTTACAATTTTATCCCAGTCACCACCTTCCTTTTAATGAAATTTATTATTATTATTCTCTCTTAATTTATTCTCTCTCTTTAATTTATTCTCTTTAATCTTTAATTTATTCTCTTTTAATAGGTAAAACTTCAGCATTTATGGCTGGATTAAAATAAATAAATTGGACCAAAATAAAACAGTGACGTGAATTCTCTTTTTTACCCTTATTTTCGGTGGGAAAATGCTAAAGTCAATAATTATTTCAAGTGGTTTTACAATTTTACCGCAATCACCACTTTCCTTTTAATAATAAAGATTATCATATCATTAGTAATGTATCTTAAGGGCGTACGTCTAATTAAAAAAGACATTTAATTAATATACAGTCTCATTGGGTTTAACGATGAAACCCAGAATACTAAAAGCCTATTCTTGAAAATACAATCACTTAAATGAGAATACTGAGTAAATTAGAGGTTGTTTGAGAAAGATTGATTATTTTCCTTTCAAGTGTTCTTGTTTTGTGAATAATTTTTTATATTTGGATAGGGGGAACTTATTTTTTAAAAGAACTTTTTTAACCAAAAAAAAAAAAGTACATTGCAACCATCTTCCATCAAGGACTGTAAGATTTTTGCATCTTGATTATTTTCCAATCTAAAATTTTTGTTCCCCTTGCCCCCATCACCATACTATTTTACTGACGTGCTTTTTTCCACTATGCTTTTTTCCTCACCGTATGGCTTTTTTTTTTTTTTCGCACGGCCAATTCTTTTATATTGTAGACTGTACGAGACTATCGAGAGCCTGACTTTTCATAATAAAAAATGTAAAAAATGTTATTTAATCTTTTTATAATAGAAATAAATTGATGACAAAATAGAATTTTTTTTTAAAAACCAGTTTTAATGTTAAAAAATTTCAATATCATTAATATAAACAAATAACTTTATACCTATTTTTGTAATTTGTTATATAAAAGTATTTTTTTTACACCATCCAAATAAATAAATTATCTTAAAATCTCTTTTCAATTAACATATACAAACAAAAACAAATTCTGATTATAATCGATTTTTACAATAATCAATTACCAGCATAATTTATTTTATTTTTTGAGCTTTCCAAACATAATCTAAATTGAAAGGAAAAGGGGAGTGAAAAAGACATGAGTAGGGTTACATTCTTTGGCTCTATAAATACGTGCCAACGTTTTATCTTTCTTCTCATACTCAATTTCTTTTCAGACCTTACATAGTATTACAATGAATGCATCTGGCATAACCCCTACTGTAACTTTTAACCCAGGCACCTCGAAATATAGCATCAACTATGACGGGAAGACTATAGAAACAACAGTCACTGATAAGGCCATTATTGCAGAACAGTGGGTTGAGGAGATCAACTCATTATATGCTGGAAAAGCCACAGTGGTTGGCTTGGATGTTGAATGGAGGCCACATCGAATCTCATACATGAGTAACAAATCTGCAACATTGCAACTTTGCATCAATGATAAGTGTCTTATCTTGCAGCTCTTCTATATGGACAATTTACCTCTCTCGCTGAAGAACTTTCTCATGGACTCAAACTTCATCTTTGTGGGGATTGAGGTTGCTGGTGATATCGAAAAGCTGAAAGATGAGTACGGTCTAGAGTGCAATAAATCTGCTGACATTAGGGAGCTTGCAAAGAGAAAGTGGCCTGGGAGGTTTCGAAGGCCAGGTTTGAAAGATCTTGCTTTCGAAGTGGCGAATCTGCGTATGAGGAAGCCTAAGCATGTGTGCATGAGCAACTGGGAGGCAACAGTGTTGAACAATGCGCAGGTTGAGTATGGATGCATTGATGCTTATGCGTCATACAAGATTGGTCACAAGCTTCTGATGGATGGTTGATTAATTGTTACTTTTATGGAAGTTTAATTATGATAACTGATGTTTTTCTTTTTGGTTTTACTATGATGGCCATATGGGTGATGCTTTTTGTTTTTTGGGTTTCTAAAATGGTTCGTGGTCTAGTTTTTTAGTTTATTCTGTTTTCTTTACTTATCGGTTTAATGGGTTTAAGTTTGGATTTTATTGCTTCGGTTTAAATGTTGGTATAACAAGTAGATCTATGTAATTAATGTGGTTTTTTTATCTGTCATGTTACTAAAGTATAAATTCCAATATGTTTGGCTACATGGAGCTTTATTTGCGCTTTATTTTTGTATTGGTTCTTCTTTATTTGTCACGTTACACAAGGTAGGATCATTTTGTTAATAACTGTTCTAGTACTGTGATAAGCTCTTAATTTCAGAATGGCAGAAGAATTTGGTATAAATATCTGTTTCAACCTTTTAATTACTTTAACATACGTCTTTCCTCTTTAAAGTCTTCAAGCTTCCTTTATATATAGAATTTATTAGCCATCTGCTTCATTTTGTGGCATGATTAACAGGAAATGTTTCCGGAAACTGTTTCCAGTAACCAAAGATATTGCATTTAGATGCAGATATCTCAAAGAGTACATGGGTAAAGAATTTGTGGCGAGACAAAGGGTTTAAAGTTTTTAATTAGTAAGGACTTTTCTGCAATTTAAAAAAGTTTACCATCTATTAAATAAATCAAATGACATGACATTATTAAGATAATGAGTTGTTATTCTAACATACAACTCTAGCGACAACTCCACTGTGCAGTAGGGATGGTCAGTTTGTACCCTACCTAATGGGTATCCATTCTAACACTCTATTTTTACTATTTTTTGATATTTGCAGAATTTTAATTATTTATATTTTTATCTGAGACTTAGAAAATTATTTTAGATAAAACAAAATCATTATTATGCTCTACCTTATGGTAGAAGATTACGGTAAAAATTTAGATTTAAAATTGAGATTAAACCCTATGATGCGTTTTAACCGACAAGAAGATTTTCTTGATCGAAAAACCTAATTTTGACTTGTAAACGAAACGGTTTAGGTTTATATCGTATTTGCAACGATATTGGTTTTTTTTTGAAAATTTACGATTAAAATAAAATAGTATATCTTTATCGGTGAAATCTTTAAAGAAAATACATGTAAAACCTAAGTCGGGTAAACGACGGAGCCGGATACTGAGTTGAAGTAATTGATGTGATCGATGTGACAAGCATTAAATGCAAGTCATGATGGAGTTCCAAATTTGTTTCTAACCTCCATAAGGAAATGACCAAAATGCCCCTAACTTAATCTAACCTATGCTTGGTTAACTTCAACCATGGTTCACAAGGCAATTTCATGACAACTTCTCTTTCTCCATACACACCTACACGGCCACACCCCACACTCAACACTCAACACATCTCCATTTCATTTCATTCCGTTTCTTCACTTTCCTACAAAAAAAAAAAAACTCTTAAGTTCTTCATCTTGATTTTCAAAGGAACTCTAAGTTTTTGTTGGTTTCTTCAAATTCTAAAGGTATAGTCTTATGATTCATGATCATAACTTCACTTCTCATCACAAGTTTTCTTCTTATATCCATGTTTTCTTCAAGCTCCATTTTCATGAGATTTCATGTTTTAAATCATGGAAAATTATAGAAATGAAATTTGTGAGTGATGTCAATTTTTCTATGCTATCTAATACTCTAGGATCAAGTATCCAAGAGCTTGAAAAAAATGGAAAACCCTTGCTCCTCTATTGTGTCTTGGCCGAACCTATATCAAAATGGATTTGGTAGATTTTCTTCATTCTTTAACTTGTTTTCTTGTTGGTTGTTCATGGCTAGGTTTTGTTGGTTCAAAATCGTGAGATCTAGGTGAACAAATTCATCTTGTTACTTGACTTTCCAAGTGATCAACAAAGGTAAGGGGGAGATTACCGTCCTCCTACCTTAGGATAGATATGTTGGTGGTTTATTTAGCATATATGGTCTTGTAAATCATAAGTGTGAAAGTTGTGTAATTTATTGTTTTATATGTGTGTGATCCTTTTGGAGGAATTGATTGATGTTTGTGTTTATGGTATAGTTATTATTGATGTTGAATATGATTATGTGATGCATGATTATTTGAGAAAATTGTCTAATTTACTTATTTTGGGCCATTCGGCCATGACTGGATGAGGGGGGGTCCAAGTTGATATAATTTGTTTGAATAAATTTTATAGGGATTGAAGAGTATATAAGAGTATAGAAATTGGTTTGGATTGATTTGGATATGTGTATTGAAAGATATGAATTTATGAGTCTATAAGGACTAAAATGTAATTTCTGAGAATTTTAGTGGCTGTACTGAAATTCATATCCTTGTGTGTTATGAATGTAGCCCTTGATGAGATAAGAACATAGAAATTGGTTTGATATTAATTGGATTAACACATAAAAAATATAATATTTTTACTAAACAAGGACCTTTTTGTAAATATTGTAAAATACGGGACAAAAATGTAATTTCTGGAAATTTTGTGAGGACTGGAAAAATATTTCTATAGAAGTTGGTTTGGTGTGATTTGAAGTTATAAATACAAAGTTATATGGTTTTAAGTAAATAAGGATCTTTTTGCAATTAATGAAAGTTTAGGGACTAAACTGCAAATTTTTAAAATTTATTAACTGGACAGTTAGAGACTGTTTTTAATACCCATATAAGTGTTCTAAAACTCCAAAATGAGTTTTGGACTATCAGAGTTTAAAATCGTTGAAAAAGAAATTACGCGATTTACAAACTTAACGACGTTCGGTCAAAATTTTAGGAATTTCGTATAAATGGAGGGAAATATGTAAAATCAGTGTTTTAAAATCTTCATATGAGTATTATAACCTAGGAAAGTAACATATTTGAGATGAAGAACCATATTTTCAAAAGTATGGCTTTTGGGCCTAAATTCGATAAAAGGATAAACCGTGTTGTTAAGCGTTTTTAAAGATTTCAAGAAAATGTTTTGAGAAATTGATACCTGTTTATCTTTGATGGAAATTGTTCCTAAAAATTGATTTGATTTTATCTAAAGGTTTTGGTTTTAAGCCAAAAGAATTTTAGTCTTCAAAGATGAGCATTTACGGTAAAATGCAAAAACCTAAGTCATGAACGACTTGGTGAAACTACAAACTTAATAATTTATGATGTAGGGTGGAACAAGACCTTATGTCATAAAGTATAGATAATTCATTATCCTTATCTCCATAAAATTTAATGGACTCAGAATGATTTGTTTTTATTGGAAGCCAAGAAAAAGGCTCAACTAGATAAGTGCAGAGAAATAATTAATTGGACTTGTGATCCAATCTCATAATGTGTTAGGACTTTTAATCAAGTACTTTAAGAAATCTTTGTACAAATATGAAAGGTTATTTGAGAACTTTAGCTTGATGTTCTGTAAGGCCGTTGTGTTGGGAATTTGCGTATAAAACAAAATAACGTAGCGGAAAAAATTCCCATCGAAGGATCCTTGCGAATGGTCATGATTCATGGTTAGAAGATTTACCTCTTGAAGCGATGAGAATTGATTGAAATCGTCTATCACGAACACCGAACGAACGGTGTCTCTAAGGTATCCACACGAGCATATCCCGTGAACGTCCAACGTCACGAACACGAAGCGTCTCTGCCTCACAGTGCTAGCTTCGAAAACCGAGACATGCTGCTCACTGTCACTCTCTATGTGCGGCTAGGGTAAAAACCGTGTAGGCACAATAACTTAAGTGGTCTACTTATAGTAGCACCTCCTTAAGTGAGTTAGTGAGCAGTGTTTGACCTAAGACCCCTGTACTATGCGCTAGGCCCAATAGAAGAGTCCAACTCTCCTTTTAATGCTTCTTTTGATCCGCTCTTATGTGTGTGACCCTATAGGTTTCCAAAACGTTAGTAGTAATATTAAATCCCATTTAATATTATAAAGCGATGTGGTATCTAGCAATACATCACTTGCCACTTAAGTAGTGAGAAAGTCGATGATTTGACGAAACCTTTACGTGACAAATATTCATGTGCATTATTATCCCTTTGTCCATATATCTATATTGAACACAAGACATAGAATGTGCCACCCTTGTATGGTTCAATATCATGTTCCACGATACCGAGTAGACTTAACAACAAATGAGGTCAATATCTCATATTGACTCATTTCAAAGACTGACCATGCATTTTACTGGTCTCACTCTATCGGGGGCCCCACGAATATTACTCTGTTATGTAGGAGGGACAAATTCCATCTAGGTCACTCACATCCCTCTGCATGGCTCGTCGTATGCCCAATGACCGTCTTTATAATCATCCTATTACAGATGACGTTTGACTATATTAAAGTACACGACTCCTCATGTAGGGATCGTAGCGATTTCAGGTCGAAGGATTGCATACACCATTGTCACTATGAGAACTACTTATGACACTCACATAACGCTCCATGTAGTGTTCTCATGGTGGGTCAATCCAGTACATCATTAATCTAATGTGTACCTATGTGGCGACTCGATATCTCATATCCATGACCCGTGAGATATGGTCATCAGTCTGCACACATAATAGTCTCAATGTATTATTATTGTCCTTATTAATAAAATACTTGACTACGGATATTTAAGAATAATATTTCATTGTTCAATAGTGTCTCACGATCAAGTCATGTACTTGATATTCTATTAAACTGAAATTTCTATTCTAAGGACTTTATTATGTTTAAACAAGTAACACAATAAACTGGAATGTCTCATATCATATATATATATATATATATATATATATATATATATATATATATATATATATATATATATATATATATATATATATATATAACGGCAAGATACAAATGTAAGTCTAAGAAATACACTGGCCTCTAGGGCTTACACCAACACGTTGTGCCTAGGAGATTGAGCTAACACTTCAATATGGGTGCGAATTCCGTAGTGACGGTCTGGTTGATGCTCGGGGGTGTCGGGGTATGAAATCCTCATATAGGCCTAGTTGGTTGCTCCTCTGTGGCATGGTGATCTTGAAATACACCGACATACTCGACTAGACACTACGTGTTTTCTGGTAGTGTAGGATGTTCTCAAAAAAGCCTATGTGCACGTTGCTGACTGATGACACATTTTATTACCCAAGGCTGGTGGAATCAGGAACAATCCTCCGAACCACTCTCTCCGACTGTTTGTTAAAACCATGGTATAGAAATCAGAGATCATTCCTTGAGTCTTAGATGTCTCCTATCTAGGAAAAATGTTGCCTTGTGATTATGTTTCTGTGAAACCTTGTTATTTCTGTTATGATTGATGATATAACTGTATGTTGATAGTTGTACATACCTGTGTGTCGTACCACTGCATATTTGCGTTGTGTGTAAGATGAATGGGGATCTCACCTCATTTGTGTATTTTCTGGTTTTCTGTTCTATTTTACGTTCGGCGAAGATGACGACATCACTGTTTCTCCATCACATTCAACTGGAGTTTGAGATGACGTAGAGACATGGACACAGTCTCGATGGCTTTAGTATAGTGTACGTGAGGAGTATATTCATGGCGTGACTGTGTATCATCCATGATTTATTATAGTTATGTGGGGATGACATTAGTCATTGTTTTGTATTGGCCAACATGATAAGTCGAGTGTCTATGTTATATTTTGTGGAGCTACGTCTCCAATACTTTATTATAATTAAAAAACCTATTTCGGTTGCTTGTTAATTTACTGGCATTGATATTTTCGCCATTTTCTGGATATCTCTGTTTATTTATTTATTTTTATTTTTTTGAAGAAACAAAAATTATATTACTTAGAGTACTAGGGGTACTCAGAACCCATTTACAAAATACCTTTAGAGCCACAAAGTAGAAAGAACAGACATAATGGCTACGCCCGTTCAATGCACTTTATATGGTCTATACACCAATCCGAAAAAGAGCAAAAATTACCCTGTGATTTTACAGTAAACCACCTCCAAGAACAAACCTTTACCCTATCCAGAATATAAATCATGTCCACCTTCTTATCACCAAAAATGATTCCATTCCTCAATTCCCAAATGCTCCAAGACATAACATGCCAGATCATAATCTGGTGTTCTAACATAGCCCTCTTCTTCGACGAGACTTCCCCAAATTCTACCAAAAAGATGTTACTTACGAATGTAGTGGGATATTTACCCCCCACCAACTCATTAACACAGACCATAAATTAACTATAAAAGGACACTGCCCAAATAAGTGATCCCCACTTTCTAAAATAGTCACAAAACACACAATTTAAATTGCAATTCAACTGTAACACTTTCCTGCGTAGAAGATTGCATTTTGTAGGGAGTTTGTTCAGCATCATTTGCCATGAAAAGGTAATAATCTTTAGAGAAGCCGAGCTTACCCATAACAACTTGAAGACTTTTTCTTCCAGAACAGACAACCTGGGCAGCAAGGCAAACTTCTCCAGAAGAAAATTATATATGCAGTCTTTACAGTATAAGACCCTGCTTTGAATGTTTCTTTTCTTTACCTTTTTGATAATGCCAAAAGGGGGAGGAAAAAGTATGATATAGAGAAATGGTATAATAACAAATTATACATGCATATGTTGACGGGGATATTATAAGCTTACATACTTGAAGGGGAGTAAATCATTATAAGCTTACATACTTAATGGGGAGTAAATCAATATAATCTTACATGATTAATGGGGAGTAAATCAAATTTTGCTATGATAATATTTTTTTTTGCTCTGATATACTTCTGTGCTGACTGCTCTGATACCATGATATAAATCTGTCAAAAACACTTAGCTTCTGCTACACTTATACTCTGATTTTATAATTTGTTAAAAGATTTGTCATAATCAAAAAGGGGAAGATTGTAAGACTCAATGACTTAGAGATTTTGATATATGACAAATACAATTTAATGTGTATGCAAGTGTTTTTGTGTCAAATTGCAAAGACGGGTATCAAGCAGTGATCAACAAGTTCAGTGAGCAATTAAAGGAGAATATTCAATGAAGAACTTGAAGAAATCAAAAGAGCTACATGGAGAAATCAAAGAGCAAAGACAAAGATCAAGGAATCATCCAGACAAAATCATAAAGGAGAAATTAGATTTAAGTCTTAGATGATTTTTAATAGATGAAATCTCTTATTCACAAATAACTTATTTGAAAAGATGCATGAAGAAAATCAATTTTCATAACCTGCATTAAAAGGAATAAGTTTTCGTTAATGAAAATTACTTTTGGAAAGAAGAAATAGATTCTAATTCTGCTCGTCCAACACAAGTGAAAGAAGCGCTGGTCCGCTAAAGTGTCAGAAGTGCTCATCCACTAAAGTGATACAAGCGGTCGTCCACTAAAGTGACAGAAGTGCTCATCCACTATAGTGACAGAAGCGCTCGTCCACTAAAGTGATACAAGCGCTCGTCCACTAAAGTGACAGAAGCGCTCGTCCACTAAAGTGACTATCAACTACGAGCCCTGAGGATTGAAGACGACGCCAATGTAGAATCTTATTTCAAGAACAAGAATCAAGAAAACAGATTCTGTTATCATATCCAAATCTATTTTGATTGATCCCAACGACTATAACTTGTTTTATATATAAAGAGGGATCAAAGGAACACTTTCAACATATAACAATAACATCGAAATACACATATCAAAATCATTCATTATCTTGCTTGAACTTATTGTGAAAAAGAGTGTTTCATTCTCATAAGTGCTTCAATTTGTTTATCTGACTATTGAGAGTTAGGAATCAATTTTTCGTTTTATTTGATTGTAAAGAGAGAGGGAGTCTCTCTGAGTGATTAGGGTGTGGTATCCCTAAGGAAGAACATTGAGGCGCTTCACAAGAGTGTGGTATCTCGAGGTGAAGGAGTGCTCTGTGGTGTAAAGGTTTTTCAAGCTACCTGGCTAAAGCTTATGTGTTAGTGTGTGAAAACCCACAGGTGGTGTGGGGACTGGATGTAGGTCACAGTGGTGGTGACTGAACCAGGATAAATCTGGTTGTGTGGTATCTCTAAACTCAGACACTTTTACTTTCTGTTTATGATCAAGAACCTGTGATCTTAATGTTTAAAGTTCAATATGATATATGTTCTTGATCTGTATAAACTGTATTGAAACTTGAGTCTGATTGTAATCAAGTCTGTGTTATCTGTGTTCAAAACTGAGTTGATCAAAACCATTCTTGATTGCTGAAACTGAACTAAGACTGAAACTGAAACCTGCAAGTTTGTTCTTGATTGTTAATGCTTATATCTGAAACTTGCATAAATTCTTCTTAATCTTTAAAAGCTTAAATCAGTTTTTGTATTCTGTTGTTACTGAGTTTTGAACCTGAATCTATTTTATGATCTATTAATTCTGAATTAATCTTTCTTATCCTCATAACCTTCTATTCAAGATTTTATAAAAAGCCCCTCACTGTTTTTGTAAAAGATCCTAAGGCAACTCTGATTTGAAAAGAATTTTAAAGAGGGAAAGATTTTTAAGAATAATCAATTCACCCCCCCCCCCCCCCCCTCGCAGTCCCTCTTGAGTCGTTGAAGCCAAAACAACATTGTGTACTCGTGGTCATGATATCGTTCATTTTATTGAATCTTGAATTGTCTAATTAGGAAGAAACTTTTTCTCCACTGCTATAATAATTACTCATTGATTCTCATTTGTTATATAGTTGATGAAATTTTGGTACGATGCATTTCCTTTTATTCTCAAGATCATACTTGATTGTGGTACGTTACCGCGGTTGGTCGTGCTGTCGCGCACGCGCCAAAAAGAACGAGCGGGTTTAAAACTGTAGTTTAGGGCGATAACTCGGATGTCGTCTCACAAGGACTCCCGAAGTGTTATTTATCACAAAATTTAGTTTTTTTTGGGGGGGGGGGGGGTTGGTTTGGATGCAATCAAAGAAAATAAAGCAATGAAAACAAGGCAATTCAAAGATTTTATCAAATAGCAAACAACGATTAATCTACTGTTCTCGAATTCCCACTATCATTGGTTCATGTAATTCTAAGCCCTAAGCAGATTCTAATCCCCTTTCAGTTGTAGCAACAACTAACAACGTAATCGCTACTACGGATATATGTTCCTATTCCCGAAATAACAAACGGGGTTAAGCCCTCATGAACAAACGAACATGAATGAACACACGCGAAATAACAAACGCGATTAAGTATAGGAACATAACATCACTGAAACAAATCAATACAATACTATACACTTCTGAAATAACAAACAGAATTGTATAATATGGTATTGAAAAGGGAAAAGCAAGTAAAGTAGGAATTACAAAACCTCAAGTATATGGAATTCTCATACAGTAGATTAATCTAAGAAATTAGTTCTCCATTACAATAACGAAACACACAAAAATATCAAAAACTAGGGAGAAGCAAAAGTCTTCTCAAGTTGTTCAGAATGGCAATTTATACTGTTCAGAAATTAAGTCCACTCGCGAGGCGAGACCTAATTCGCGAGGCGAATATTGTGAAGAGTCAGCAACGCTTGGTATTCTCGCGGGGCGAAGGACTACTCGCGAGGCGAGGAACTGAAGAGTCCTCTTATTACGCCCGTTATGAACATCAGGGGCCAACCGTGATGCTTTCTGACTTCCAGGCTCGCTAGGTGAATGGATGCTCGCGAGGCGAGACTCTTCAACTTCAAAACTGCCACAGCCGTGACCTTCAACACGGGTAAGCCGTGATAGTCTCTGACTTTCAGGGTTGGGTGACTCGCGGGGTGAGATCTTCTTCGCGGGGCGAACCAGAGACCTTGCATTTTCTTGGAACAGTCAGCCTTCGGGGTCGCGAGGCGAAGAGCTGTTCGCGAGGCGAATCCCCTGTTTCTTTATTCTCTTGACTTCCAACTTAACCTGAAAACAAAGACACAACTATAAGTGTATTATTTTGACTCAAAACTAGCTAAATTAACCTAAAACTACTTTAGAGACTCAAAATCTTGCTTGAGGACAATCTAATCTAATTTGGGTGAAAATAGGATATAATTTGCACAAAACCCTGGTCATACTAGCCATAAAACTAGATGAGCCAGAGGCTGATCAAAATACCCCAAACTTAAACTTTGCTTGTCCCCAAGCAAACTAAGACTCAAAAATCAAAAAGACTCAAGACCTGGCAAGCTTAAAAAGATTCAATCAACCTTGCACAAATTCAAGCAATACATCAAAACAGTTTTCTTCAATGTCCCCCCTTTTTCAAGCAAAGCAATCCCCACAATCATTCATTCTAAACAATTGAGAATTTCATCATTCAAACGTTCATTAATCTAAGCAGGGGATCCAAGTCACACACAAGAGGGAGATCACCAACTTCAAACAACTGCCTTCCTCACAAGGGCATTTAGTGTTCACTCATTCGCTCAGTTTGTGTCAGGCTATCAACATTGCACTCAATTTCACTTTTCAAGAACACTTCCCATAAATTTGATTTTCATCTCAAAATGGTTCCCACAGAAAACATGCATGCAACATCAAAAGGGCTTTTATGGGTTGTAATGGGGCCTGGCTAAGGGTAGGATATACAAAGGTACTAGGCTGAAGACCCTAGGAACTAAGAGAGCATGAGCTTTATACACCTTGCAATTCCACTCAAGTTCCTTTTCTCATTCATCTTTTCAATTGCCTTGGGTGACTACAGCCATTTCTTTTTTTCTAATACTTCTTTTTTTCAACATTTATACACTTTTCTTTTCTTTTTTTTTTCTACAAGCCTTTGGCTCCAACTTTTTTATTGTATTTTCTTTCTTTTTTTTTTCTCAATCCCAAACAACACATTACACCTTGTAGCCACCCCAAACTTAGTTTCTTGCACCCTTTCTCTTTCTAAGATTCCATGCTCTCCTAATCCTAAGATCGAGTTAACATGGTTTTCCAGATTTTGGGCTTATAACATTAGGTTATCAAGAATTAATAGGCTAATTAGGCTCAATGGGGCTAACTAGGGAACATGCATTAGGGATGGTTATTTTTTTGGCTAAGTAGTTATTTACAAGGAAAATGCCTAAATCATCTGAAGCAAACACATAATCATGCAAACCAAAAAGAGATTCAAGCAAATTCAGGAAAGTGCAACTTGAAAGTGATTCTCACAGTCAAAAACATGTTGGAGGCTCAAAACCTCACCTAGACATTCATGCAAATTGTTTGAAAGAGATTCTATCCCTAGTGTGTGCTTCCTATCACCCCAAACTTATCATAAATCATGCCATCATAACAAAATCTCAAAGTTCAGGTTTCAATTTCACATGGGAATCACTTTTCAAAAACAAAAATTTTTTCAGCCTAGGGGGAATCATCACATAAATCATGCAATCAATCTGTGCAAAGTCAATCAAAATCCATCAAACTTGCCAACATAAGACTCAACACAACTCCCGAGCTTCTCAAATTATTCAGGAGCTTTATTAAAAAAAACAAGACTCAACAAAACTACAACTAGTTCCCTCCCCCACACTTAAAACATGCATTGTCCCCAATGAACAACAGAACTATACAATCAGAGTGAGGGAAAGGAAAGGAGACTCCCTGATCAAGTGTCAGTGTAGGTGGGAGCTTCCAAGGAGAGCTCCTCAACATTTGCGTCCACAGGAACAACATCATCCACACCATGGAATGGCTTCAGCCTCTGCCCGTTAACCTTGAAGGGCTTGTGGGTACCTACACGTGTAATCTCTACTGCACCATAAGGAAACACATTAGTAACAACAAAGGGGTCATCCCATTTGGACCTAAGTTTCCCAACCATCAATTTCAGGCGGGAGTTAAACAATAAGACTAGCTGGCCCACAAAAATTTCTTTCCTAACAATCATCCTATCATGAAAAAGTTTTGTTTTCTCTTTATAAATCCTGGAGCTTTCATAGGCTTCAAGCCTAAGCTCCTCAAGTTGCTGCAACTGCAGTTTTCTTTCAACGCCAGCTTCCTTCATGTCCAAGTTACAGTACTTGACTGCCCAGTATGCACGGTGCTCAACTTCCACAGGGAGGTGACATGCCTTACCAAATACAAGCCGAAAGGGGGACATTCCTATAGGCGTTTTGAAAGCGGTCCGCTGAGCCCACAGTGCGTCTTCCAGACGGCGGCTCCATTCCTTCCTGTTCGGCTGGACCATCTTCTCTAGAATCTGCTTGATCTCCCTGTTTGATATTTCAGCCTGGCCATTGGTCTGGGGATGGTAAGCAGTGGAAACTCTATGTACAACCCCATATTTTACGAGTAAGGCTTCCATGGTTCTCATTGCGAGAAGTGAGTGCCACAGTCACCGATGATTGCCTTAGGTATGCCAAACCCGCAAAAATGTTGGACCTAACAAATTTGGAAACAACTTTAGCATCGTTAGTCCTAGTGGGGATTGCTTCCACCCACCTTGAAACATAATCTACAGCCAAAAGAATATATACAAAACCAAAAGAAGGAGGGAAAGGACCCATAAAATCAATCCCCCACACATCAAAAACCTCACAAAAGAGCATGGACTGTTGAGGCATCTCACTCCTACGAGTGATGGCGGGGCCTGTTGTTTGACATTCTTTGCAATTCCTGTATACCTCATAGGAATCTCTAAAAATTGTGGGCCAGTAAAACCCAGAATCCAGGACTTTTCTTGCTGTCCTCTGTGGTCCAAAATGTCCTCCAACTGGAGAGGCATGAGAGAAATGCAGGATGGACTCTGTCTCATGATCGGGGATACACCTCCGAATAACCTGATCACTGCAAAACTTCCACAGGTAGGGACCATCCCACACATAGTACTTTGAGTCACTCTTGAGCTTGTGAAACTTATGTCTACTTGTACCTGCAGGAACAACACCAGCAACAATAAAGTTAACTATGTCAGCAAACCAGGGGGTTACCCCATACAGATGTAGAAGCCTCTCATCAGGGAAATCATCTTGGATGGGAGAAGGATCCTCATCCCTTGTTATCCGGCTCAAGTGATCGGCTACCAAATTTTCAGCTCCACTCTTGTCCTTTATCTCCACATTGAATTCTTGGAGCAAAAGCATCCACCGGATCAGTCTTGGCTTAGCTTCTGGTTTCTTTAACAGATATTTCAGAGCTGCATGGTCAGTGAAAACAATAACCCTAGAACCTAGCAAATATGACCTAAACTTATCAAGTGCAAATACAACAGCTAGCAGTTCTTTCTCAGTGGTGGTGTAATTTGATTGTGCAGCATCTAATGTCCTAGAAGCATACTGAATTACATGGGCAGCCTTGCCCACCCTTTGTGCTAGAACTGCTCCCACAGCAAAATTGGAAGCATCACACATTAGTTCAAAAGGGAGTGTCCAGTCTGGGGGCTGGATGATGGGGGTAGATGTCAATGCTTTTTTCAGGTAGTCAAATGCATCCTTGCAATGATCATCAAAATGGAATAGGGCATCATTCTTCAGCAGGTTTGACAATGGCAGAGCTATCTTGCTGAAGTCCTTTATAAAGCGCCTGTAGAAACCTGCATGTCCAAGAAAAGAACGGATCTCGCGTACGCAAGATGGGTAAGGCAATGAAGAAATCACATCAATTTTTGCAGGATCTACTGAAATACCCTATTTAGAAATTACATGACCTAAAACTATCCCCTGTTCCACCATAAAGTGACATTTCTCATAGTTCAAAATCAAATCAGTCTCAATACATCTTTCTAAAACTAGACTCAGACTATGCAGACATGCATCAAATGAGGAGCCATATACAGTGAAGTTATCCATGAACACCTCTATGCAATTTTCAATAAATTCAGAGAAAATGCTAAGCATGCATCTTTGGAAGGTGCCAGGAGCATTACAAAGGCCAAATGGCATCCTCCTATAGGCAAACATACCGAAGGGGCACGTGAAAGTGGTCTTTTCCTGATCCTCAGGGGCAATATGGATCTGGAAATACCCGGAAAAGTCATCTACAAAACAATAATGAGATTTACCAGCCAGCCGATCCAGCATCTGATCTATGAACGGCAAAGGAAAGTGATCCTTTCTGGTGGCCTGGTTCAACTTCCTATAATCTATACTGAGACTACTTGCACTATTCTGGACTCTAGTAGGTACAAGCTCATTATTATCATTTCTAACTACTGTGAGACCTGACTTTTTTGGTACAACTTGCACCGGACTAACCCAAGTACTATCAGAGATGGGGTATATAATACCTGCCTGCAGAAGCTTAGTCACCTCTTTCTTCACCACATCCAAAATCAATGGGTTTAGTCGCCTCTGGGCTTGCCTTACTGGTTTAGCCCCATCCTCCAATAGAATTCTGTGCATGCATCTGGAGGGGCTAATTCCAGGAATATCAGCTAATGTCCACCCAATAGCTTTCTTGTGCTTCTTCAGAACCTCCAATAGTTTTGCTTCCTGGTCAGAGTCAAGGCTGGAAGAAATGATGACTGGAAGTCTTTCATTTGTCTCCAGGTAAGCATACTTCAGGTTCTCTGGGAGTGGCTTGAGCTCTAAGGAGGGCGGCTCCTCAATGGATGGTACATTGGGAGTAGCCATGATGCCACGGACTTCTGCAGAACAGACAGCTTCACTCTCGCTATCACTATCACTATCACCCTGCAAGGTTGAATCAAGAAACTCAGCACAAACAGAACAAGGGTTAGTGTTAGTACAGTTAGTACAAGTATATACATCCTCAAAACCAGCAATGAATGGAAAATCAGAAATAAAGTCCTCATGGGTATCCTCAATAAGCTCATAAAGCAACTCTAAGTGGAAAACAGAGTGCTCCTCCAGTGGGTGTTTCATAGCATCAAAGATCTTGAACTGGGCCACAATATCACCAAACTCCATAGACATAGTCCCATCATTCACATCAATCTTAGTCTTGGCTGTCTTCATGAATGGTCTGCCCAAGATTATTGGTGATCTACTGGAATGTGTCTCTCCTGCCATGTCTAGGATGTAGAAGTCAGCAGGGAAGATCAAATCATCAACTTGCACTAGCACATCTTCTACCATTCCCATGGGTCGGGCACTGGTCCTGTTAGCCAACTGGATGGTGAGACCTGTATACTGCAAAGGCCCAAGATCAAGGTTGTTAAAGATGGAGGTAGGCATGACATTTATGGATGCTCCCAAGTCCAGCATGCAGTTTTCAAACTTCCTGTCCCCAATAGTGCATGGAATGGTAAACGTGCCTCGGTCCTTGCACTTCTGTGGTAATGCCTTAGTAGGGGCTAAAACAACAACTCTTTCTGGTGCAGGCCTAGACTGGATAAGAGCTGAGACATTTCTTCCCAAATCAACCCTCTCATTATTCTTCATCTTCCTCTTGTTGGTGCATAGATCCTTGAGAAATTTCGCATACTTGGGCACCTTCTTGATCACATCTAGAAGGGGAATATTAACAGCTACTTTTCTGAACACATCTAAAATCTCCCTTTCCTTGTCTTCACCACCAACCTTCTTATTTTTCTGTAATCTGTGTGGGAATGGGATTGGTGGTCTGTACACTTTCTCAACTTCAACCTCAACAGTAGGCTCAGGAGTTACCTCAATAGTTTCTTCATCTTTTTCAGAGGTGGCCTCAACAACTTTTCCAGATCTCAGAGATATGGCACTCACATTAGGGTTGGAGGCATTAGGATTTTTCACTGGTTGTGCCGGCAGCTGGGTTGTCCCTTGGCCTTGCTGTATATTATTCATGGATGTGGCCAGCTGTCCAACTTGTGTCCTCAAATCTTGAATGCTGGCATTTGTTTGCTGCTGAAACTGTGCCTGTGAGGCCTGGAGCTGTCCGACTTGTTGCTGGAAAAGTGTAGTCATTTGTGCATTCATTTGTGAAGTCATTTGCTTGAACATGTCCTCCAGTGAAGGTCCAGAAGGTGCAGAAGTGGTCACTGGAGGATGATTCTGAGGTGCTGCCATCGGTTGTTGTTGGGATGAGTTCCCATACCGCAGATTAGGATGATTCCTCCAGTTGGGATGGTACCTATTGGTAGAGAGGTCTGGAGTGCTGTACCGATTCTGACTGTTTCCTTGATTATATGGATTTACTGCATAAGCTTGAGATACTTCACTGACAAACTCTTCTCTCTGGATGGGGCATGGATCATATGGGTGCTCAGGTGAATTGCACATGCTACATAACTTTGCAGGTTGAACTCTGTCTATTGCCAATTGCCTTACAAAGGAAGTCAGCTCATCCAATCTATTCTCAAGGGCGGCCTGGTTGGAAGATGAACTATGAACCTCATGCACACCTCTTGTCTCAACTGAATTTCTTCTGGTAGTAAACTGTTGGGAATTCAATGACATGGTCTCAATGAGTTGCTTGGCAGCAGCTGGGGTCTTATCAACTAGTGCTCCCCCACTAGCAGCATCCAAAAGATTCCTATCCATCGGCAGTAATCCTTCATAAAATACTGGATCAGGAGTTGTTCAGAAATCTGATGCTGAGGGCAGCTGGATACCAAATGCTTGAATCTTTCCCAATATTCAGCTAGCGACTCATTCCCTTGCCTGATGCCACATATTTCTTTCCTTATTGACGCAGCTCTTGAAGCAGGAAAATATCTTTCTAAGAAAACCCTCTTCAAATCATTCCAAGTGGTGATAGAGTTGGGCTCAAGATACAACAGCCAATCCTTTGCAGCTCCCTGGAGTGAGAACGGAAAAGCCTTCAGTTTGATGCTATCCTCAGTTACTCCCTCTGATCTCGAGGTCGTGGAGCATACAACTTGGAATTCCTTCAAGTGCTTGTGTGGATCCTCACCTGCAAGACCATTAAACTTTGGCAACAAGTGAATGAAACCAGATTTTAGTTCAAAAGGAGTATCAGCACTAGGATATGAAATACACAATCCATTGTAATTTACATCAGGGGCATCAAGCTGTCTTAATGTCCTTTGGTCTCCCATGTTTTCAAAAGCAGTTTTGGAATTAGAATCACTACTAGTGCTAGCCCAAAATTCTCTACGGAGTGTGTGCAGTGTTCTTTCAATTTCCGGGTCAAAATCACACAGTTCGGGGCAATTAGACCTAGTATCCAGACCAATTCAAAACAAAATGAACGAAAATAAAAGAGAGAAACAGAAATAAAAATGCGAAAATAACAAAACAAGAGTCCCCGGCAACGGCGCCAATTTTTGGTCGCGCTGTCGCGCACGCACCAAAAAGAACGAGCGGGTTTAAAACTGTAGTTTAGGGCGACAACTCGGATGTCGTCTCACAAGGACTCCCGAAGTGTTATTTATCACAAAATTTAGTTTTGGGGGGGGGGGGGGGGGTTGGTTTGGATGCAATCAAAGAAAATAAAGCAATGAAAACAAGGCAATTCAAAGATTTTATCAAATAGCAAACAACGATTAATCTACTGTTCTCGAATTCTCACTATCATTGGTTCATGTAATTCCAAGCCCTAAGCAGATTCTAATCCCCTTTCAGTTGTAGCAACAACTAACAACGTAATCACTACTACGGATATATGTTCCTATTCCCGAAATAACAAACGGGGTTAAGCCCTCATGAACAAACGAACATGAATGAACACACGCGAAATAACAAACGCGATTAAGTATAGGAACATAACATCACTGAAACAAATCAATACAATACTATACATTCCTGAAATAACAAACAGAATTGTATAATATGGTATTGAAAAGGGAAAAGCAAGTAAAGTAGGAATTACAAAACCTCAAGTATATGGAATTCTCATACAGTAGATTAATCTAAGAAATTAGTTCTCCATTACAATAACGAAACACACAGAAAAATTTCAAAAACTATGGAGAAGCAAAAGTCTTCTCAAGCTGTTCAGAATGGCAATTTATACTGTTCAGAAATTAAGTCCACTCGCGAGGCGAGACCTAATTCGCGAGGCGAATATTGTGAAGAGTCAGCAACGCTTGGTATTCTCCCGGGGCGAAGGACTACTCGCGAGGCGAGGAACTGAAGAGTCCTCTTATTACGCCCGTTATGAACATCAGGGGCCAACCGTGATGCTTTCTGACTTCCAGGCTCGCGAGGCGAATGGATGCTGGCGAGGCGAGACTCTTCAACTTCAAAACTGCCACAGCCGTGACCTTCAACACGGGTAAGCCGTGATAGTCTCTGACTTTCAGGGTTGGGTGACTCGCGGGGCGAACCAGAGACCTTGCATTTTCTTGGAACAGTCAGCCTTCGGGGTCGCGAGGCGAAGAGCTGTTCGCGAGGCGAATCCCCTGTTTCTTTATTCTCTTGACTTCCAACTTAACCTGAAAACAAAGACACAGCTATAAGTGTATTATTTTGACTCAAAACTAGCTAAATTAACCTAAAACTACTTTAGAGACTCAAAACCTTGCTTGAGGACAATCTAATCTAATTTGGGTGAAAATAGGATATAATTTGCACAAAACCCTGGTCATACTAGCCATAAAACTAGATGAGCCAGAGGCTGATCAGCGGTCAAGTCGTGTACTTGGAGACCGATGGGAAATGCTATCGAAATTTCGTCAGCTATAAGACATGAGAAGTAATGAGTAACTAGTATAATACAGTGGTGAAAAGTTTTTCTCGAATGGGTTAGGCCCATATCTTTTACAGAAAAAGAGCGAATCTGTGTCATAGAATCATGTCTAAATATACGTCAATTTATATTAAAATGCAGAAGGATGGAATATTATCCCTCGAGCCGTAGTTGGGTGTATGATAGGAACGAGTCTGGAAGACGGTGTCTGAAACAATCATTTGTAGTTGGAGTTGAGGTGTTTATATCCAAAGCTAAGCAACATTGTGATTATACCGAAGAGGTGGGATTAGATGTTCGTGCATAAAGTGCAATTGTACAAAGGTTTTGACTGATGATGAAGTAAAGGTATACCTATACCGACGTGGGTTCAAGCCTAATTATTGGATATGGACTGATCATGGTGAGGAGTTGCCAAATATTAATCTAAATGAAGTCGGTTGTGACGATCACGACATGGGTGCATCAGGCAATGGATTACACGAAGACTATGTCGAACAATTCCAGCCAATGCAGTGTGGTGAGCTTTAGTGTTTTTTTACATTTCACTTATATGTTATCATTATAGTTTAATAATATAATGTTTTTAATGTATTGATCATAGGAGGAGTTCACTACCAGGTTTAGTCAGCTAGCGTCTGAGGCTGCCTCTTGCTCCGGTGCCTCGGATCCATCCCAGCTGGACCCCGCCGAGGCTGAGCAACTACAGACCCAGGTGTGGGTTGATGTGACCAGCGGGAAGAAGGGACGGATAGCCTAGCTCGTACCATCCGTCGGGGGACGCCGAGCTTGACCATTCAGAAGCCTACATCCTCTAGCTCTCAGGACATAGAGGAGGTGCAGCGGCTGAGGCAGGAGGTGCAACAGCAGAGGGAGGCAAACGAGCGCATGAGGCAGCAGGTGGAGGCCTTCTCTACAGTGATGACAATTGTGCTGGATGTGCTCCCCCCGAGAGGCACGGCTTTTTGCAGGTGGTCCTCCAAACTAGCCAGCCCTCCACTTCTACCGGTCCACCTCCGCAGCAGCAGGATACCGGTGTGTCTTCTCAGTCGCAGCCTGATGGTCATCTTACGTCGCTGAACTCCCCCCGCCAGGACAACGATGAGGGTTATTATGATGATCGTTATTAAGATAGTTATAGTTGTAGAGGTTTGTAGCTGTAGGGTTATTTATGTATGGATCGATATTGTATTTGTTTATGTTTTTATTTTATTTTAATTTAAATTTCAATACTTTTTAATATTTATTTGTATTTTAAATTTAAATTTAAATTAATAAATAAATTAAAACAAAATAAATTAATAATTAATAATTAAAATAATATTAAATTAATTATGAATAATTAAAACAAAATAAAAAATTCAATTAAAAATAATAATTAACAATTAAAATAAAATTAATTAAATTTAATATAAAAAATAAATTGCAATTACCGACGAACTTTTCCGTCGGAAAGTTTGGATCCCTATTATCGATGGACATTGCCGTTGATAAATCCCTCAACACTTACTGACGGACAATTCCGTCGGTAGTTGGACAACCCCTCTGACGACTTACCGATGGATATTTCTGTGGGTAATTACTGACGGACTGCCCAAATCCGCCGGAAACCCATACCGAAGAGCTCATAACCGATGGACATGTGACCGTCAAAAATCCGTCGGTAATCACCCATTATTGACACCATTTTGGCCTTTCCAATGCCTTTTGGCTTTCGGTAATAAGGCTTTTTTTTTTGTAGTGTGCAATTACATTTTGCTAGTCTGTTTCAATTGTTGCAATCTACATTGTGCTGGTCTGTTTCAAGTAATCGGCTGCCTTACCTGTGATGGGCTGCTCTCACTGACGCCTCTATAATTTGCTGGTCTGCTACCATTGATGCATTCTACATTTGACTGGTCTATTTCAAGCTGGTCGTGTGTTTACCTTTGTTTTTGTTGTTTCTTTGGATATCCTATTCTTGGGTTCAAGTGCTGTTCAGGAATTGCAGCCTAATGTTGCTTCTCTGTTTGGGAGTCAAGTCTCGTTGGCTTACTAATTCATCCACCACTTTGTATTTTGGTTAGACTACTTGCTGTCCATTCGGAGTTCTGGTGCTGACATTTTGGATGTTGTTTTCAGGATTCTGGTTTTTGGATTTCCCATTCTAGTTGCTTCTGCTTCTTTATGTTTAATTTCTTTGATTAAGACTTTGTAATATCAATGTTGGCCAAGTGATTCCTAACATTTTACTTACATTGACCTATCTTTATCTTTTTCTTTTTTTTTCCTTATCTAGTAGGTTTTTTATTTTTTTATGAGTTGGGTACCTCTTATACCCCTTATCAATATACTTTTTGACTTATAAAAAAAAACAATCAACATTCACAACCAATTGTTCTTTGAGATTTCGCCTCACACTCCCACTACCACCTTCTCCGACATCATGTTTTCTGCAAATCCAACCAATGACATAAACATCAAAATGATTAGCTAACACCATTTCTTTTTCGTTCTCTTCCATCCTTTTTCTTCTTCTCCGCCCCGCCTAACTGACGTCGCCATTGAACCCAGATGGCCAGATCTGTGTTTAAAAGGTTTTTTTTTTCTTTTATTAATACAAATAATCAAAACTCCAACACTTTTCTCACATTACCTGTTGACCAGGTGACAAGGCAGCACTTTTCTTTTTGTATCAATCTAACGGTCATGGTAATATAATAATATGGGGAGCATGATGCACCCAATTTTGCGAGGTGCATAGTAGAACAAACCTTGTTTCACAAAGAAAGTATGAAACACGCGGTTCATACTAAATAATAGTTCCTTTAAAAAGTATGCTAAAATATCATTTTGATCCCTTAACATTTTTTAGATTCAGTTTGGTCTCTTAACTTTTAAAAGGTTCAATTTAATCCCTTAATTTATCTCTGTTGACCCAAGTTAGTCCTTTCCGTCAACGAGTCAGTAACGGTGTTAACTTTTTGAGGAACGGGTTGAAACTCGTTAACAATTTAAAGGACCAGTTTGGATCTCGTTAACAATTTAAATGATCAACTTGAAACAAGTTAACAATTTAGATGACCAATTTGAACTCATTTAAAACATAAAGGAGCAAATTGAAACTCTTAACACTATTACTGACTTCATTGACGGAAATGACTAACTTGGGTCAACAGAGACAAATTAAGTGACCAAATTGAACCTTTTAAAAGTTAAGGGACCAAACTGAATCAAAAAAAGAAGCTAAGGGATAAAAATTATATTTTAGCCTAAAAAATATTTAAAAAAAATATATTAAAGAAAAAGTAAAGCATTTACTAAATTAAAGAAAAAACTTACTTCAACTTAGAACAATTTATTCTCTATAACAAAATTCGTACAAAAAATTCAAAAAAGTTCCGCAATTAATCAAGACAATGTGTTATACATATTGGAAGCTTGCTTGATGACACTTTCAAAAGGAAAGACATGTTAAAGTAATTAAAACGTTGAAACAGATATTTATACCAAATTCTTCTGCCATTTTGAAATTAAGAGCTTATCACAGTACCGTCGCGATCAGGGATACAAATATATTGTTCTAAAAAAATAGTGTTTCGCTATTCCCTATCAATAAAATGCTTGGAATATGCATAAATTTTAATGAGTTATGATTTTATTTTATTAAGTGGCAAGTTATAATTAGTGAGGGACAGAGAATGGAACAGAAAATCTCCATCCCTCGAAATGTTATTATCAAATGTTTTTTGATGAACCAATTTTTTTTTCTTATAGGCTAAAATGGAATTATTAATAACATTAGGAGTAGTCTAACCTATATACAAAATAATTATTACAACACCAACAAATATAAATAAAAGACTATCCTAAAAATACGATAGTAGTAGCTTTACAAAAGTTATAGCTAAAAGAGTATACCCAAGCCAAAATTTATAACTTCCCTGAACCCAAAGAGAAAATTTGTAAACTGCAGTGTGAAAAGAATCTTATCCAAACCATAAAGGAACTAATCCCAAACTTTCTGTGAGTTAATCAGGGGCAACCCTGAGGAAAAAAAAAAAGACATCATAAGATTAAGGGTGTGTTTAGATAAACAATTTAATTAAGAGCTTATCACATAAGATATTATCGCATGAGAGCTTATCACATAAGATATTATAGAAAGAAAAAGAAAGAAATGGGTATGAGAGGATTCGAATAGTAAAAAACACGGTGAGAGTGTTTAGTGCATAAGCTCTTATGATAATTCCATAAGCTTCACCCAGTGACTTATGAAAATAAGTCAAAAACTCCTTATGGGATGTCATAAGTTATTTTTATAAGCTCTGTCAAACACACTGCATAAGAGCTTATGTCATCAGATAAGTCAAAAGAAGCTTAAATAAGTTCTTTCAAACACCACCTAAAGAAGCCCAAAAATCCGCAGAATCACAACAAAAGAGACCAAAAATCATAATTCCAATAAAGAAAACCCGAAGCCACAAGCAATAACAATAAAGATGATCATACCTTATCCATAACGTGATAAATAAAGAACCAATACAAAAATAAAGCCCAAATTAAGCTCCATGTAGCCAAAAACATCGGAATTTATACTTCAGTAACATGACGGATAAAAAAGCCATTCATTACATCGATCTACTTGTTATACCCACATTTAAACCGAAGCATTAAAATCCAAACTTAAACCCATTAAACCGATAAGTAAAGAAAACAAAATAAACTAAAAAACTAGACCACGAACCTTTTTAGAAACCCAAAAAATAAAAAGCATCACCCATGGCCATCATAGTAAAACCAAAAAGAAAAACATCAGTTATTATAATTAAACTTTCATAAAAGTAACAATTAATCAACCATCCATCAGAAGCTTGTGACCAATCTTGTATGACGCTTAAGCTGTGAGGGATTTCCAAAATAATGGAAGTCCAAGACACCAAGTTGGAAAGAGGTTGAAGGACACCAATAGGTGTGTCTCTTCATGGCTTTTAAATATTTCCTAATATGTGTGTTTTTTCATGATTAAATGTGTACATTCATCAAGTGTACATGAAAGGTTGTAATCATTCTTTCAAATACATGAAAGGTTATTTCATTCACCAAGAGGTATAAGTTGGTCTATAAATAGAACCACTTGTGTATGCAGAATGATGTCTGAAAATTGGCTAAACTTCTGTAAGCCAAATCACTTCCTTTCTTCCCTTAATGCGTAGAGAGATTTAAGGAAACTATTATTCTGTAAAATGCCTTTGACGATACGCTTGGTTTAGGGTGTGCAAACCAAACCAAGGTTCTCCATTGTATCCTGAAGGGGATTCGCCGGTTATACCTGTTGCGTCCAATCTACGAGGAGAGATTGGTGGGGGCGAATCAAACCTAAAGCCTAGTGTTCTTACGCGTCTTGGAGGGTGTGCATGTCACTTGTTCTTCTCTTCTTTGTTGCAGACCAGACCGCACATTTTCTAACAATCTTTAGATTCGATTTTCGTTTTATAAAAATGGTTGCAACATTGAAGTAAATGACATTTGACATTGTCAAAGTGGAGAGGTTCAAGGGTGGAAACTCCGTTCCTTGGGAGAAAGAGATGCATGGTCGTTTTACAACAAGGAGGGATGAGTACTAATGGGCTTCATCAAAATATGTTTATTTGTGACAATGGTGAAAGGTACACAATTACTTTCTAAGGCTATGATATGCTTGATATTCTAAATTCATGTATGTTCAATCTTAAAGGCGTTCTTTCTTTATGTTAAAATTAACATATGGTATTAGAGCCTTAGATACATGATTTAGAATAAAATAAAGTATGTGAATTTTGATGAACATGAATAAGTTTGGTTTATTATGCATGCAAGTATGTTGCCCTATTTTAATAGAAATGTCTTAGATATTAAGTATTATATCAAGTGCATGCATTAATGGATTTGATCAATGTAAGAACTAATTATTTTTAGAGTAGACAATCTTATATCATGAGTGTATGATTTTGTGAATATAATTGTTTTGGATGTGTTTTGAAGTGTTCTAAGTTATTAAATTGGACATGGATGTTCATGAAGAAATGTTATAGAAAACTGAAAAATGATTGGATCATTATTTTGTTTATTTTCTATGATGAAAATCATTTAGATTTATCATAGAACATGTTTGAACATGAATCCAAAACATAGAGGCAATACGTTTAACTTAGGGTTGACAAGTTGTAAAATGGCTAAAAATGGCAGAGGGTCGTGTGAACCTGGTTTCTTGGAAAATGGGTCTGGATGACCCGGTTGGATGCATGGGTGATTCCAAATTGCTTCAATTAGAAATAACGGCTACTGCATGACACAAAGCGACGCGTTGGTCAAGTGGTCTACGCTTGTCCTGGATCTGTCAGATTGTGAGTTCGAACGAAAATATACGTCGTTTGAATTCGAATTGGGGACAGAGGCGTCAGTTGAAGGAGTGTTAACCACCTAGGCCATCGTTCGAAATGCTGGCAGGAATGTCATTTGCTTTTTTCTAATAGTAAGGTAGTCTGAATGCTATATTTTATTTAAAATTCATATTTATATGATTTAGTAGTCAACAAGGCAAAAGAAAATAAATTTTTATTATAACATTATTGTCAATTACTCATAAGCTTTAATGGTATATGTTATTATATGATGTGGGTAAATCGACGTTGTTTGTTATAAATTATTAAATGTTTTAGGATTTATAAGAGTGGGATAATTTTACAACTCTAGTTATTTTGAGTCTACTAGAATAGTTGACCAAACAATTGAAGCTTAATCCCCACAAAAAAAACTGTATAGTTGAAAGGAAATAGGATATTAGAAGAATTGGTAAAAATCATGGTATCCTATGTTGGTCTAGCAAAATGATATTGGGGAGAAGCCATGTTGAAGGCTTGTTAGATAGTAAATAGGGTAACAAACAAAGGAACAAGATAACCCCACATGAGCTCTGGAAAATAGAAAACTCATTCTCAAATTTTTCAAAGTTTGAGGTTGTAGGGCAATAGTAAAAGTTCTTGAACCAAAAGAAAGAAAATAAGTGAAAGAGGAATTGAATGTGTGTTCCCTGGCTATGCTAAAATTAGCAAAGCATATAGATTCATGGTTATGGAATCTAGTGACTCATCCTGTTAATACAGTAATTTAGTTTAGGGAAGAATCTTTCAAGAAGATAAGTTTAACTCAATTCCAAGTCACAAGGATACACTACAAGAATTTTCGCTGTTTCCCAGGGCCTATGACCCTGGGAAATCCATAAAATCCGTGGGAAAATACACATTTCCCAGGGATGACCCACGAATTTAGATCCCTCGGTTTTCAGCTGGTCGGAAAAGTTTCCCAGGGCGAAGCCCTGGGAAATACCCAGGGTTTCAGCCTTGGGAAATTTCCCAGGGATAGATCCCTGGGAAATATTTCCCACGGTTAGAACCCTGGGAAATTTTTCCCAGGGATAGAACACTGGGAAATATTTCCCAGGGATATCCCTGGGAAATATTTCCCAGGGATATATCCCTGGGAAATTTCCCAGGGTTCTAACCCTGGAAAATATATGTTTTGTTTAAATTATAAATAAAACCTTATATACATTAATTTATGCTAAAGTGGATAAATAAATAATAATTATTTTTATATGAATGCATCAACAAAGAAATTAACATCATAATTCAAGCAAACAATTTGTTCAACACAAAATGTTATTCAAGTCATATTTGTTCAACGAAAAATAATAAACATGATAAGTAAAATAAACTAAGAATCCCCATTATAAGGCTCCTCAACAAAATGGTCAAGAGAGTCGTCGTCCTCCTGAGCACGCTTGGGTCGCCTCGACTAGGCCGCTGCCGTCATTTGGGGGCTCTTCTTCGCTGCAAATCGCCCGTTGTCTCCATCGCTTGTCGCATCGTATCCATCATCACACGATGCTCCTCATCCCTCTCGCCACTCCTCTCTTGGGAAGCGACCAACATCTGCCTCAACCGAGCAATCTCCGCACTCTCGAGGGTAACGTCTACATGTGGTGGACGCTCCAACCCTAAGCTCTAACTTGCGCGGAGGCCCCTTTCCGATAGTTGCTTGCAAGTTCCCAAAGACCGCATAAACGACCCTTATACTTGCCGCCGACGACGTCCGCCCCAAACATTCAGCCGCAAGCTGCTCGTCCTCCCGTGGGTTAGGCTGGGGTGGATGGTGAAGAGGGCCGATGATTGAGACCTATGTTGACTCATCCTCTCATGAAACTCCTCCTGTTACAATACATCGACTATCAAAATTTGAACAATATGTTACAAGATAAATTATGCAGAAAAATGGACAGAGTTTCCCCTAAAACTACAACATCCCAATGTTTACAAACGAGAACACCGCAATTTAAATCCATAAATCATCATCAAAAGCTCAATAGGATGCACACAAATTCTCATGTCCAAACTAGTTATAACATTTCCAATGTCAGCAGTATCAATAGGTCCAAATATAAAGTGACTCTACAGACTCGATGAATCAAAACATGAATAGTATGTTACACGATTAATTATGCAGAAAATTGGACAGAGTTTCCCCTAAACCTCAACCTTTACAAATTGAACACCACAATTTAAAACTGCAAGTCATCAAAAGCTTAATAAGATTCACACAAAGCAATATATTCAACTCCCTAAAAGCCAATGCTCAAAAGCCAATGCTAAAACTAGTCATAACATTTGAGGCTCTCTGCCTCTCAAGTCCAGTAAAGTATGAGTGTTACAATATCTATTAAAGTCAATAGCTTCTTCAAAAATCAAAAGGGCATATTACCTGAGTGCGCTTGGAGCGCTCATCTATGTAGTCGCCGGTAGCCTTCCTAGTATGGGTGCGTTTGTGAACCTCATGAATCTGTACTCCTCGATTATACCGGCGAGCCTATAACACAAGCATAGATGATTAAGATAACAAGTAATGAACTATGATGTTGGAATAAATACATTTAATGCATAAAGAATGACAGTATGAGCATACCATACGATCCGCCCATTGCGACTGGGAAATGCTTCCTCCCCGTGTGCGAGGCTCCCACCCTTTTCTGATGCTCTATTTTTCTTTGCCTGAGCAGAAATTTTTTTAAATTGATCAGAAGCCCAATAACGACGCAACTCCTCCCAAATACCATCTCCAATCCAGGATCGTTGTATGCCACTCTCACGAGCCTCCCTAAGCATATCAGAAAGGCGTTCGGAGGCTTTATGGTGAAAGATCCTCTGGATCTCTGACTCATCTTCGTTCCTCCATGCCGCCTGACCCTGTTTTAAGATAAATAACAATTGTTATACTAATAGTTTCGGAAATAATAAAAACCACATTAAGTAAATTGAAATTTGCTACTTACTCTAAACGCATCAAACATACTAATCCGCTCATTGTCAGTGAGTTTTCCCCATGATGTAAATGCCCTATGATACCTTTGCTGGATAACAAACGCGATGGCACTCGCTGCTCTCTTACAAGGAAGGAACCTTAACAGTAAAGACGCATGAACCAATCAAACACATGGTAATAAATTATGATACAATGCATGAATCAACCAAACACATAGAAATTTAATTAATTCTTACCCGTTACCACTAGGCCTAATAATAGGTCGACCATCGGGCATGAGCTCAACTACCTCTGCTGCATCTAGCTCCTCTAGCTCCACTGGCTCCACCGGCTCCTCTGGCTGCTCATGCACATCTGCAACTGAAGGTGAGCGTGAATAGCCTGGACTATATTGTTGCTCCTCATCCACACATGCTGAAGGAGATGCTCTATAGTGTGCATGTGTCGTGACCCCCGGGGTGGGAATCATATCGAAATGAGGCGATGTAGGTGCAACACGTGGAGTCAGTGAAGGTGCTTGCTGTGGTGGGCGCGATGTAGGTACATGTGGGTGTGGTGCTGACGATGCAGAGGTAAGCGTTGAAGGCATACGTGAGTATCCATCTATAGACTCACGAATCACTAAATTTGTGGAAGGTCTGTTCCGACGACGACGGGGATTTGGACGGGGGTCAGTATCAACCATAATACCCTTACCCTTATCGATGGGTGGAGGTGGGTCACGTCCTACAGACATGTCTAAAGAGCAATTTAATGTTAAAACAAAAGTTATCAGATATAGCAATAATATAAGTTATCTAAGTCATTAAAGTCAACAAATATAACTAACTAATAATCCAACAGCCAAAAATAAGTTATTTAAGTCATAAAGTCAACAAGTATAACTAACTAATAATCCAACAGCCAAAAATAACTTAACCATCCAAATCATAAAGTCTTCAGAAGATCTAATACAAATTAACTACGATTTATTCAGAATTTGAGTCATCGTCTTCGTGTCCCTGTTGAGTCATTATCTTCTTCCTCATCATCTTCGAGATCCTGTCTCTTCATGTTCTTCGAATGGAATTATCGTCTTCTTCATCCAAATGCTCCTGGATGGATGACAAATTGGCGATATTCACTTCTTCACCAAATGACTTGCAAGTCCCCTAAGCCATCAATAGGGTCAACTTCAATGACTTCAGCTACATGTGACATTACATCCACTTGATAAGGCACCTCTCCCTCTCGAATCATCCACTTCGATGCTACCCCTTGGTGTTGTCTTGATGGCGGCGGACCAACCTCGCTTTGTCCTTACGAGTTGGTGGATAAGGTACGTAATACACCTGTCTCACATTTTGTGCTATGATAAACGGATCATCCCTTTGATATCTTCTACTCATTCGGATGTCCACGATGATTACATTTCGGGTTAAATTTTGTGCCTCTACCGGACGGATCGAACCGATTACAATAAAATAGAACTATTCTTTTAGTATAGTCTAAAGAAGGGTACACCGTTCATATATATGTTGGATCACGCCGTAGAAGTCATCTTCAATTCCTTACCGTGAGACCCTTTACATGGACCCCGCTTGTTGATGGTTTTTTTGCCCTCCGTCCATGATTGGGTATGAAATTTGTACCCGTTCACGAAGTAAGTGTGCCATTCTTTGACTTATGTATTAGGACCATCGGCTAAGTTCCTTAAGTGTTTGTTGATGGGAGTTGGTTGCTCACTGTAAACCTACATATGTCGGTTCTAAAAAATCATGTCTACATTTTACTCACAATGGATAATTCAAAGATTTTTAAGATACTAACTTGTTGCTTAAACCAGATTGGAAACTCAAAGCATGTATACGAGTGGACTGTTCTTGTTCTTTGTTGCGAGATATCAAGAAGGCACTCGAAAGTTGGACAATATATATTATAAGCACAAAAATATATACTATTAGGTATTCGAATGAAAAAGATACGAAATGCATACTCAAGGTATGGTTTAACTTGGTACAATTGATCAACACATGAACATGAGCCGACTTCCTCTCTTTGTCCGATAACCCGGTGAGAGGTCTCCTTCCGGAAGCACGACCAGTGGGCAAAAGACTCGACAAGGTTAACGGATGTCTTTCACTTTCACTTTCCATTTCATTCCTACTATTTTTTGGTGACAACATGAAGTTCTTGAAATAATGGGAACAAAAATGGGTTGTCTCGCGGTGTAAGTAAGACGCACGGATTGATCCTTCAACCTTAGCCTTATTTTTCACCGACCGTTTGAATCACCCATGAATCTATAAAACAACAAGAAGTTCATAGTCATATCCTTTCACTTGAATGGAAAAAAGTCTAATTAAAATTCTATGATGGTTATATTACCTTTCAAATGGATACATCCACATATATTGAACCGGTCCACCAAGCCTCGCTTCATACGCGAGATGTCTTGGGAGATGCTCCATAGAATCAAAGAAACCAGGGGGAATATTTTCTCCAACTTGCATAGAATTATGGGAATATTTTGCTCCATCCTAATCAGGTCATTCTCCCTCAACGTTGCGAGCACAAATCCTTGAAGAATTGACTCAATTGATGAAGCGGATTCAATACATGCACGGGCAATGAACTAAAAGCAATAGGAAGTAAACATTCCATGAATACATGACAATCATGGCTTTTCATCCCATGCATCCTTCCTTTGTTAACATCGGCACATCTTGCTAAGTTGGAAGAATAACCGCCTGGCATCCTAAGTTCCGTTATCCGGTGACAAACGGTCTTTGCTTCATCGACGGTTAAAGTGTAACTAGCTTTCGGTTTTAACATCTTCCCATTAGCCTGCGACTTTAGCTCCAACTCCGGTCGCCTACAAGACAAAGCTAAGTCCATTCTTGCCTTCTCATTGTCCTTGGTTTTCCCACCGACATTCATGACAAGTGTTTACTATGTTATCAAAAAGGTTCTTCTCTATGTGCATAACATCGAGATTGTGTCTCAACAAATTATCTTTCCAATACGGGAGGTCCCAAAAAGTACTTCTTTTTGTCCAGTTATGGCCTTCCCCGTATCCTTGTAATTTGGACACACGACCATTGCCAGTGACTTTTGGTAGTTCTCTTACTCTACTCCAAATCTCTTCCGGTTTGAACCTAGGCGGCGGTGCATCTTTTTCAACTTCCCCCTTTTTGAAGGCATTCTTATTCTGTCTAAATGAATGATCCATTTCCAAGAACATACGATGCGAGCCAAACCAAGAACTTTTCCCCCCGTGTTTCAAGGTAAAGGCCTTTGTATACTCCATGCAATGTGGACATGCCAATTTACCATGAGTCCCCCAACCAGACAACATACCATAAGCAGGGAAGTCATTAATGGCCCACATCAAATCTGCCTTCATTATAAAATTTTCCTTCCTTGCGATATCGTACGTCAACACGCCGCTCCACAACCTCTTCAAATCATCAATCAAAGGCTGTAAATAAACATCAATACCAGCCTTCGGATTGGATGGTCCTTGATGAGACACGTCAAAAACATATAAGGTTTCGACATGCACATATTAGGAGGAAGATTGTATGGAGTAACAATTACGGGCCAACAAGAATATGGTGAAGCCGACGCTTGGATATACGGGGTAAAACCATCGGAGCTTAAACCAAGTCGTACATTACGTGGATCCGAAGCAAAATCAGTATGTACCCGGTCAAAGTGCTTCCATGCTTCGCCATCGGATGGATGTCGTAAGACGTCTGAAGTTCTTTTGTTCTCAAAGTGCCATGTCATTTTTCCTGCAGTTTGCATTGATGCGAACATTATCTGTAGCCTTGGAACTATTGACAAATAGAACATCGCCTTTACGGGAATTGGTTTGTTATTACTTGTCCCAGACTTGGGAGGGCAATACCTCGAAGCTTGACAAAATTTGCATTTGACCAAAGCTCCATCATTTATGC
The DNA here is from genome assembly GCA_030762895.1 of Sophora flavescens. Classification (NCBI taxonomy): domain Eukaryota; kingdom Viridiplantae; phylum Streptophyta; class Magnoliopsida; order Fabales; family Fabaceae; genus Sophora; species Sophora flavescens. The sequence continues at coordinate 87,315,895 of CM061069.1, read as the reverse complement.
CGAATTCATTGTCATAATACAACATGCATCCATTAATGCAACAATCAATCCTCTTGACTTCCAATCCCAGCTTCGACACTAACCTCTTTGCACCATAATAATTCTTTGGTACAACTCCTTTTATAGGTGTCACGTCCTGAAGCATTTTCATAAAAAAATCCAAACACTTTTCAGGAATATTCCAATTGGACTTGCAAGCTAAAAGCCTCACACATAGCGATAATTTAGAGTCTGAGGCCCCTTCAAACAATGGCTTTTTTGCTGTCTCAGTTAAAAGATTATAAAATCTTTGTGCTTCCTCATTCGGAAGATCTTCAGTGTTATCGTAATCATGCGCCTCGTTTACCCCGAGAGCGTCAACCACCATCTCCTGCATTGACACAAACCGTTCCCCACATCCCATATCTGCACGAGTGCTTGAGGCACCCGTGCAATTCTCGTCAACCCTTAAATCAACATGTGGCACTTCTTCACCATGGAGAGTCCAAATCCAGTGAATTTTCCCGGAACCCATTCATATACAAGTCAGTCTTCACAAGGTCTTCACTCTTAATCTTTCGACATCGGCATTTAGCACATGGACATCTAATTCGGTTTCCATCATCGATGAAACACTTTTGTCGCTTTGCTTGGGTAACAAACTCTTCAACCCCATCTACGAAAGTTGGTTTCAAACCCCTTCTTTTCGGATATAGCCTATCATACACCCAACTACGATTCGAAGGATAACAATCCATCTTCGCATATTAATAAAAATCCGGATAAATTTTAACAATAAGAGAATAGCAATCACATTTTTTTTGGGTACAATCTCTCAATGAATTTCACACACTAAAAGGAGTCACCTATTCTTAAAGATGACAAAAGGAATCCCCAAAAATGATTGATGATAATTGAAGAATGCAAAATAAATGCAAATTTTTTAGATATCCAAAGCAATCATAGTAAAATAATTTTTAGGCATGTGATAACAGAAAGAGATACCTGAACACTTGCATACTTTACAGTCAACTAACTAGACAAGCAACCTTACCTTAATTTTCCTCTCAAGTTTGTTTAGAACAGTATTTCTTTCCGGATACTCAACAAAGATATACGGGTTTAAGTCATTAGCAAAAACACGCTAATATTAATGAAAAATGTTTTCTTTTTGCTCCACGGTTATTTTATATTGTGCTTCATGATGTTCCCAAAAGTCAATTTTGTTTATTGATTAAGTTTCCTTGTGGATGAAACATTTGTAACTTCCCTGTCTCATGTTCACTGTGAAACTTTCATACTTACCATCAACTGCATTAAAGAAACAACACATTAAAATTAATTACAGAAGCTGGGTTTTTGTTTCAAACATTGGTTGATTACTAACTAAGGATTGTGTTGTTTGAATAGAAACGTGTAGCTCTGGTTGGTTATGCTAGTTGTGCAGGATTCTTGATCTCTCTAGCTCACACAAGTCATTTCAATGTAGAAAAATTTGAACATTTCAAGTTTCCTTGTCATGCTTAATTTTCTATGATTGCTCTCCTTTTGGTTCTGCAACTCCACATTTTTTTTTCAACTCAAGTTAATGCAGTAGCATACTGCAATTTTGAACTCCTTTTGCAGACTTTGGACAAGAACAAGAAAAATGTCCCATTTCCCATTGTACTTGATTTTGCTAATGACTTAAAACCTCTAGTTCCACCCATCTAGATGATAATATTAATCAAAGCACCCAAAAAAAAAAGATAATGAACATCGATGGCATAAATAATAGTTCTACAAAAGCAAAAAGGAAAGGGTAATATGGACCAAAATTGGGTTTCACAGCAAGCAAGCAATGGCAATAATTATGCAATGGTAGCAATGGTAAGACAATCAGATGCATATTCCAAGCACTAAAAAACGAGAGGAAGAGAAAATCCAAAGTATCCTTGAAAAGAAGTGCAAAGCTGATACTTAAAGTGAGAAAATCTCATCCTAAACATATCGATTTAAGAAAAATATCAAGTCAAGAAAAATATGTTAAGTTAGAGATTAGAATCATTAACCTGGTCTTTGGTAGAAACAGTAGCTCTTCAGCCTTGATTTCTGTGTATGGCGGGGACTCTTGTTCGAGCATTCTACACAAAATGTTAACATACACAAAATGTTAACATTCATCACAGTTGTATAAAAAGTGGAAACTAACTAATCGAAAAAATTTACAAAATAGAGAAAAGATTATCATGTCAAAAAGTAGTATGATAAAATATCAAAAATGACAAGAAACTTAGGTGTAAAAAAAAGAAAAGAACCAAACATGTAAATTCAGTCCTTAACAAAAAGATGGGAGTCATATATCTAAAGTTGACAAGAAGCACATGTGTAAAAAATGCATCAAACCAGCAAGTTTCACATAGGCATTGAAGATCATCCAGAAACAATTTGTCCACAATTATCTCAATCAGTCCTTCATGGAGACTATATGCTTCATTGGAATTTCATGACAGCAAAGATTCCCATAATTCCTACGCTAATTTCCTGAAGCATGAAATTAATCCACAACATAGTTAAGCTTTAGATACTCCTTTAGAGCATGAAAAAGCTTTGAAAAACTATATAAGCATTGTTCATTGGCACTTGGCATTTTCTTCGATGACCACCAAGGTTTCAAAGACTCTTCCAATTTTGGTTTTGCCAATTTTTTTAATTGAAATAAATTTTTTTAATTTACTACTAAGAATTGTGAATCTTACCAGTATAACACAATCCTGGTTATAACACCAGCGTCATGTATCCATGTTATCAAGGTAAATAGGATTATAATGTCAGTTATCATGAGGGAAAGAATAAGTATGACAAAATGAAGACCCTATCAGTATCTATGGGTAGTAAAATAAAACAGCTTTTACTGCAGAGTTAACAGGATTATTATTGATGCTTGTTGAATTTAACCAAATTTCATGAATAAATCTCAGACACACATATGGTTGGTAGATGTAACCAAGTTTGCATATTAAGAGACCAAAACTCTGACGTCCAACATGCATTTGGATTAGTGTGAAACATAAAAGAAATAGATAATATAAAAAAAAGGCAGTTAAGATGATCTCATTGTGCAAAAATCATCATAAAACCTATTAGCAATAACCTTAGCGACTTATTATCCAATCAAATTTTCACTCACAATAACCTTAGCAACCATAACTTTGGTTTTTTATCTAAACACATGCAGACTTCCTCATCTTATTATGACTTATGGACAGGGTTTAGTCTGTTTCCCACCATAATAAGCCTATTAGACTGCCAGAAAGCTGACCTCTTGTCTGAAAGACAGTATCACATCATCTGAGTATTGCTGTGATAAAATCTTGACAAAGAACATCCTGCGCAAAACATGAAAATTGCAAATGGATATTCAAACCCCCAAAGCAAACAAAACCAAAAAAATTTCGTCATCAGTATTAGACCAGGGACTTACCAAAAAAATTAAAATTGCAAATGGATATTAAGAAGCAATCCCAAACCAAATCTAAATTTAAGTGAAAATGTTACGTAATTGCAAAAATGACACTATACCAAGAAACTAAGATAAAAACCAAAACGATGTAATATAGTTCAAAATCATGTCTTGTATAACTGGGGCATATTTCAAAAATGTTCAACACATTGTGATTTTAGAAATTACAACTCCATGCTGAATACAAAAGGCAGCAAAGTCAACTCTTTAACGTTTAGCAGCTGCCAGCCAAATAAATCAAGACATTAATAATTTTTCTTACAGAAAATGAAAATAACATAAACATGCGCAAACCCTAAAATCAATCAAGGAAATTGTGAATTATATATACACACACACACACGTATGTAGCAGAGAGCTAATTGTAGTTAATTTCAACAACAAAATAAGGCACAAGCTGAAATCACATCGATTATTGAGTTTAAGAATAAATCGCAGATCAATGTTAATAGAAAATGGTATACGTACTTGAGAACCATAGCTCCTTCTCTTGTTGCTCGCTGCTTCTACGCTAACTGCTCAATGGCGGAAACCCTAAAAATTCGATAGTCTCTCTCTGCTGCTATCTATAGGGTATGTCACCTCGCATATTTCGTTGGGCCTAAACAGAATCGCAATGGCGAGCCCGGAATGGTGAGGCCGTGATGTCGAGGAGGGTGAGGTTGAGTGGAGTGCAGCTGAGGACTTGGCTGTTCTGTGTTCTTCTCCAAACACCGTGTGAACAGCTGAGGCGCGAAGGGACAGAGTGAAGAGGAGGAAGATGATTTTCCCAGGGGCTTGGCCGTGGGAAACACCGCCTGTCTTTCCGACCGTCAGAGCCGTGGGAAACACCGCCTAATTTGCGACGGGACGTCCGTGGGAAACTCTGTGTTGACTAGACACGGCTAAGCCTGTGGGAAAACTGAGCCATTTCCCAGGGCTCGGTCCATGGGAAACAGCGCTTTAACTCCTACGGCCCAGCCCGTGGGAAATAAAGCGGGAATGTTTGGCGCCTCTTTTTCCTAGGGACCAAGCCGTGGGAAATCAAGCGACACATTTCCGAGGGTCTTGGCCGTGGGAAATGTAAAAATTTCCTAGGGATTTTTTTCCCTGGGTAAAAAGCCCTGGGAAATAGCTTAATTTCTTGTAGTGATAATGTTCATAGTAATGCACATGATCCGAAAAGTAATGTATCTAATAAAGATACTTTGGTGGGTTTAAAACTTAAGAGAAGTCAGAGAGCTAGAAAAGAGAAAACTTATAGACCAAGGTTTTTCATGTTCCTTGTTGAAGGAACAAGAGAGTCCATAGACAGTTATGGATCTATCTATTATTATACAGAAAGTTATCCATAGACATTTGAAGAGGCAATAAAGTCTCAAGTTGTCGCTTTCTGGAAGGAGGCAATACAAGAATAAATGGACTCAATAAATGGGGAATAAAATGTTCAAACTAGTAGACCTCCCACCTGGTTCTAAACCTATAGGTTGTGAATGGATTTTCGAAAGGAAAATAAAGGTAGACAGAACCATCGATAAGTTTAAGACAAGATTAGCTGCTAAGGGATTTACACAAAAGGGATTGTCTATTTTGATACATATACACTTGTGGCAAGAATTGCCTTAATTAGAGTGCTATTGGCACTTGGATCGATCTATAAGTTTGTCATCCATCAAATGGATGTGGTATTCCTAAATGAGGAAATAGATGAAGAGGTGTATATGACACAACCTGAAGGGTTTATGGATAATGATGGTCATGAAAAGAAAGTGTGTAAATTGAATAAGTCGTTGTATGGACTAGAATAAGATCCTAAGCGATGGGATCAAAAGTTTGATCAAGTCGTGCTAGCTAAATATAAAGTAAATAAATCTGACAAGGGTATTTATAGTAAATTCCATGGAGGAAAAGGGGTCATGATTTGTTTATATGTTGATGATATATTAATATTTGGTACTAATCTAGATTAGGTTGAAGAAACTGAGAGGTTCTTATCTAGAAATTTTGACCTGAAAGGCTTAGGGGTAGCTGATGTGATTCTAGGAATTATAATAATAAGAGATGGTGAGAATGTAGGTTTATCCCAATCTCACTATGTAGAAAAGGTATTAAAAAAAATTTAATCACTTTGATTGTCAACCTATCACTACTCCCTATGATCATAGCATTACTTTAGTACCAAACAAAGGTAGTCTAGTAGCACAACTTGAATACTCAAAAGTAATTGGATATTTAATTTATGCTATGAAATGTACCCAGTCAAACATTGCGTATTTTATAGGAGACTAAGTAGGTATACAAGTAATCCAAGAAAAGACCATTAGCATGTTGTCCAAGAGTATTGAAATACTTGTTGGGGGCAATGAACTATAGTTAAAACTATAATGGTTATCCTTCAGAATTAGAAGGATACACGGATGTCAATTGGATGAATTATACAGAAAACTATGCTTCAACAAGCAGTTGAGTCTTCACAATTGGTGGGGGTGCCATTTCTTGGGGTTTCAAGAAATAAAACGGCATTGCTTGGTTCCACCATGGCTGCAAAAATTTATAGCACTGGCAGCAGGTAACAAAGAGATTGAATGGCTCAGAAAATTGTTGTATGAGATACCAATTTTAATGGTGCCAGTATCCATACAACGGGATAGTAAGTCAATACTATCAATGGCATATAGCCAGGTTTATAGTGGAAAGTCCAGGAACATTGGGCTAAGACATAGTTATGTCGAGGAACTAATTGCAAATGGAGTAATATCCAGGGTCTTTATAAGATGGAAAGAAATCTTGCATCCTTTGATGAAAGGACTGACAAGTGATATGATGTGGGTGATGGGAATCAAGCCCATATCTACATGATCACCAATGGTGGAAAACCAACTCACACTTGAATAGCATCAAGTCTTGAGTTCAATGTGGCCAAAGTACACTATGGAGTGATTGCAAGTACTTGAAGAATAGATACATCCAAAGATTTAAAAGTACTCGGATACCATAAGGACAAAAGGAAAAGGGTGAGCTTTTGCTCTTAATGGACCTATAGCTTATATGTGCTGAGGTGCCCAACTTATGGGGGTGCTTTTGGTAAAGTCCACCTATATGAGAGTGAAGTGGGGCCGCTTCTTAGAGTTGGACTTGACTTTATAAGCTCTCATGAAAAGGATACACGACCCAAGGCCTTACCAAATGTGTCACACTATCACGTCGTTCAATGGTACCGAGATTTCATGTGTAAGTCATGGACACTTGTTCTAATGAATATTTGGTTCAAAGCTTGTCTACCACTTTATTTAGGGATGAATGCAACCATGGCTTGCTAAGCAAAGGTTCAAATCCCCAAGATACCTTTGTCTGAAAGCATGCGATTTCCGGAATAATGGGATTTGGGTTTATTTTGAAAATGGTGGGGGATTGTGAGGGATTTCCAAAATAATGGAAGTCCAAGACACCAAGTTGGAAAGAGATTGAAGGACACCAATATGTGTGTTTTTTCATGATTAAATATGTTCATTCATCAAGTGTACATTCATGAAAGGTAGCAATCATTCTTTCAAATACATGAAAGGTTATTTCATTCACCAAGAGGCATAAGTTGGTCTATAAATAGAACCACTTGTGTATGCAGAATGATGTCTGAAAATTGGCTAAACTTCTGCAAGCCAAATCACTTCCTTTCTTCCCTTAATGCGCAGAGAGATTTAAGGAAACTATTATTCTGTAAAATGCCTTTGACGGTATGCTTGGTTTAGGGTGTGCAAACCAAACCAAGGTTCTACATTGTATCCTGAAGGGGATTCGCCGGTTATACCTATTGCGTCCAATATACGAGGAGAGATTGGTGGGGGCGAATCGAACCTAAAATCTAGTGTTCTTATACATCTTGGAGGGTGTGCATGTCACTTGTTCTTCTCTTCTTTCTTGCAGACCAGACCACACATTTTCTAACATAAGCATCAATGCATCCATACTCACCTGCTCATTGTTCAACACTCTTGCCTCCAAGTCAGTGGCGGATGGGCAACATGTTTTTAAAATAATTAATAATAAATATCGCCATATATATATTTATATATATATATATATAACTGTCATCTATGTGACTTCATGTTTTAAAATCGTTGAATGACCAACTCATTGTCTACATTGTTGAACACTTCCCACTCAATATAAGTCACTAGACAATCATTCATTCATGCATCTCTCATTTGATTACTCAAGAAGGACAAAACCTTCTTAAAGAATTCCCAATTTTTCTTTGTTGAAAATTATGTTGAGTAGGTTGACAGGAACCTCTTTGTAAATATGCTTGTTGTATCTTATCTCGTTCAGGATGATATGTTGAGATTTTAATTCGCTTTCTTGGATCGGATGACAAGTCTCATAAATCAATTTCAATCATTTGTTGTTGGAGACTTGATTCATGCCATGAAGGTTGTTGCTCATTTGATGATAATCTTCTCTTCAAAAAAAATTCTATTATCTCCTTCAATTAAAGAAACAAATTTAATACATTTAATTTTATGTTTAACCAATTAATTTCATCAAATGATATAATTGTCACAGAATCCCCAATTTTAGCCTAATACCCCTTTAGTATCGGTAAAAAAAAAAAAAAAAAAACTAAGTCCACCAAATAATTGCACACTGTATGACAATACAACTAAATCAAGACCCCCAAACAAGGTAAATCTACAATCCCACACCAAAAAACCACCAGAACCAAGGCTAATGACAAAAGCTCCAACCTAGATTAATATCATATTGTGTTAAATTCAGGCATAAATGAGCAATTGAAGAAGATTATTGTAAATTTAATATAGCAGTATCATGGTATCATTAATTAAACCAATTAATGAATTTTTCTGGTTTTGGCTAGTAATTCAAAGTAAGGGTAAAAAAGAGAATTCACATTGTTATTGTCTTTTGACCCAATTTAAAGGAAGGTGGTGTGACTGGGGTAAAATTGTAAAACTACTTGAAATAACTATTGGCTTTAGCATCTTCCCACTGAAAACAAGGGTAAAAAAGAGAATTCACATTGATGTTTTCTTTTGGCCCAATTTATTTATCTTAATCCAGCTATAAATACTGAAGTTTTAACTATATATTAACAATTGGCTTAAGCATTTTCCCACCGAAAATAAGAGTCAAAAATGAGAATTCATTTTCTTTTGGCACAATTTTTTTATCTTAATCCTGCCATAAATGCTGAAGTTTCACCTATTAAAAGAGAGAATAAATTAAAAGAAAATAAATTTATTTAATTTATTCTCTCTTAATTTATTCTCTCTCTTTAATTTATTCTTTTTAATCTTTAATCTTTAATTTATTCTCTTTTAATAGGTAAAATTTCAACATTTATGGTTGGATTAAAATAAATAAATTGGGCCAAAATAAAACAGCAATGTGAATTTTCTTTTTTACCCTTATTTTTCGGTAGGAGAATGCTAAAGCCAATAAATATTTCAAGTGGTTTTACAATTTTACCCCAGTCACCACCTTCCTTTTAATGAAATTTATTTATTATTTATTCTCTCTTAATTTATTCTCTCTTTTTAATTTATTCTCTTTAATCTTTAATTTATTCTCTTTTAATAGGTAAAACTTCAGCATTTATGGCTGGATTAAAATAAATAAATTGGGCCAAAATAAAACAGCAATGTGAATTCTCTTTTTTACCCTTATAGAGGACCAATTTGAAAATCATTTAAAACATAAAGGAGCAAATTGAAACTCTTAACACTATTACTGACTTCATTGACGGAAATGACTAACTTGGGTCAACAGAGACAAACTAAGTGACCAAATTGAACCTTTTAAAAGTTAAGGGACCAAACTGAATCAAAAAAAGAAGTCAAGGGACCAAAATGATATTTTAGCCTAAAAAATATTTTTAAAAAATATATTAAAGAAAAAGTAAAGCATTTACTAAATTAAAGAAAAAAATTACTTCAACTTAGAACAATTTATTCTCTAAAACAAAATTCTTACAAAAAATTCAAAAAGGTTCCGCAATTAATAAGACAATGTGTTTCTCCCATGCAATCAAACAACGCTAACATGCAAAAGTTATACATATAGGAAGCTTGCTTGATGACACTTTCAAAAGGAAAGACATGTGTTAAAGTAATTAAAACGTTGAAACAGATATTTATACCAAATTCTTCTGCCATTCTGAAATTAAGAGCTTATCAAAGTACCGTCTCGATCATGGATACAAATATATTGTTCCAAAAAATAGTGTCTCGATATTCCCTATTAATCAAATGCTTGGAATATGTATAAGTTTTAATGAGTTATGATTTTATTTTATTAAGTGACAAATTATCATTGATGAGGGACAGAGAATATGACAGAAAAGTGGAACAGAAAATCTCCATCCCTCGAAATGTTATTATCAAATTTTTTTTCGATGAACCAGTTTATTTTCTTATATGCTAAAGTGGAATTAATAATAGTACTAAGAGTAGTCTAACCCATATACAAAATAATTATTACAACACTAACTAATGTAAATAAAAGACTAACCTAAAAATAAGATAGTGTTAACTTTACCAAAGTTATGGCTAAAAGAGTATACCCAAGCCAAAATTTGTAACAACCCTGAACCCAAAGAGAAAATTTGTAAACTGCTGTGTGAAAAGAATCTTATCCAAACCATAAAGGAACCAATCCCAAACTTTCTGAGTTAATCAGGGGCAACTCTGAGGGAAAAAAAAAAGACATCATAAGACTAAGGGTGTATTTGGATAAACAACTTAATAAAGAGCTTATCACATAAGACCTTATCGTATGAGAGCTTATGCCATAAGCGCTTAAATAAAGAAAAAGAAAGAAATGGGCATGCGAGGATTCGAATAGTGAAAAACACGGTGAGGGTGTTTAGTGCAGCAGCTCTTATGATAATTCCGTAAGCTTTCTGGTGACTTATGAAAATAAGTCAAAAACTCCTTATGGGATGTCATAAGTTATTTTTATAAGCTCTGTCAAACACACTGCATAAGAGCTTATGTCATCAGATAAGTCAAAAGGAGCTTAAATAAGCTCTTCTAAATACCACCTAAAGAAGCCGAACAATCCGCAGAATCAAAACAAAAGAGACCAAAAATCAGAATTCCAATAAAGAAAACCCAAAGCCACAAGCAATAACAATAAAGATGATCATACCTTATCTATAACGTGATAAATAATGAACCAATACAAAAATAAAGCGCAAATAAAGCTCCATGTAGCCAAACATATTGGAATTTATACTTTAGTAACATGACAGATAAAAAAACCACATTAATTACATAGATCTACTTGTTATACCAACATTTAAACCGAAGCAATAAAATCCAAACTTAAACCCATTAAACCGATAAGTAAAGAAAACAGAATAAACTAAAAAACTAGACCACGAACCATTTTAGAAACCCAAAAGACAAAAAGCATCACCCATGGCCATCATAGTAAAACCAAAAAGAAAAACATCAGTTATCATAAACTTCCATAAAAGTAACAATTAATCAACCATCCATCAGAAGCTTGTGACCAATTTTGTATGAAGCATAAGCATCAATGCATCCATACTCAACTGCTCATTGTTCAACACTCTTGCCTCCAAGTCAGTGGCGGATGGGCAACATGTTCTTAAAATAATTAATAATAAATATCGCCATATATATATATATATATAACTGTCATTTATGTGATTTCATGTTTTAAAATCGTTGAATGAACAACTCATTGTCCACATTGTTGAACACTTCCCACTCAATATAAGTCACTAGACAATCATTTATTCATGTATCTCTCATTCGATTACTCAAGAAGGACAAAACCTTCTTAAAGAATTCCCAATTTTTCTTTGTTGAAAATTATGTTGAGTAGGTTGACAGGAAACTCTGTGTAAATATGCTCTTTGTATCTAATCTCGATCAATAGGATGATATGTTGAGATTTTAATTCGCTTTCTTGGATCGGATGACAAGTCTCATAAATCAATTTCAATCATTTGTTGTTGGAGACTTGATTCATGCCATGAAGGTTGTTGCTCATTTTATGATAATCTTCTCTTCAAAAAAAAATTCTATTATCTCCAAGAAACAAATTTAATACATTTAATTTTATGTTTAACCAATTAATTTCATCAAATGATATAATTGTCACAGAATCCCCAATTTTAGCCTAATACCCCTTTAGTATCGGTAAAAAAAAAAAAAACTAAGTCCACCAAATAATTGCACACTGTATGACAATACAACTAAATCAAGACCCCCAAACAAGGTAAATCTACAATCCCACACCAAAAAACCACCAGAATCAAGGCTAATGACAAAAGCTCCAACCTAGATTAATATCATATTGTGTTAAATTCAGGCATAAATGAGCAATTGAAGAAGATTATTGTAAATTTAATATAGCAGTATCATGGTATCATTAATTAAACCAATTAATGAATTTTTCTGGTTTTGGCTAGTAATTCAAAGTAAGGGTAAAAAAGAGAATTCACATTGTTATTGTCTTTTGACCCAATTTAAAGGAAGGTGGCGTGACTGGGGTAAAATTATAAAACCACTTGAAATAACTATTATCTTTAGCATCTTCCCACTGAAAATAAGGGTAAAAAAGAGAATTCACATTGATGTTTTCTTTTGGCCCAATTTATTTATCTTAATCCAGCCATAAATACTGATGTTTTACCTATTAACTATTGGCTTAAGCATTTTCCCACCGAAAATAAGTGTCAAAAAGAGAATTCATTTTCTTTTGGCACAATTTTTTTTTATCTTAAATCAGTCATAAATGCAGAAGTTTCACCTATTAAAAGAGAATAAATTAAAACACAATAAATTTCTTTAATTTATTCTCTCTCTTTAATTTATTCTCTTTAATCTTTAATCTTTAATTTATTCTCTTTTAATAGGTAAAACTTCAATACTTATGTCTGGATTAAAATAAATAAATTGGGCCAAGATAAAACAGTAATGCGAATTCTCTTTTTTACCCTTATTTTCGGTAGGAGAATGCTAAAGCCAATAATTATTTCAAGTGGTTTTACAATTTTACTCCAGTCACCACCTTCCTTTTAATGAAATTTATTTATTATTTATTCTCTCTTAATTTATTCTCTCTCTTTAATTTATTCTCTTTAATCTTTAATTTATTCTCTTTTAATAGGTAAAACTTCAGCATTTATGGCTGGATTAAAATAAATAAATTGAGCCAAAATAAAACAGCAATGTGAATTCTCTTTTTTACCCTTATAGTAGACCAATTTGAAACTCATTTAAAACATAAAGGAGCAAATTGAAACTCTTAACTCTATTACTGACTTCATTGACGGAAATGACTAACTTGGGTCAACAGAGACAAATTAAGTGACCAAATTGAACCTTTTAAAAGTTAAGGGACCAAACTGAATCAAAAAAAGAAGTTAAGGGACCAAAATGATATTTTAGCCTAAAAAATATTTTTAAAAAATATATTAAAGAAAAAGTAAAGCATTTTCTAAATTAAAGAAAAAAATTACTTCAACTTAGAACAATTTATTCTCTAAAACAAAATTCTTACAAAAAATTCAAAAAGGTTCCGCAATTAATCAAGACAATGTGTTTCTCCCATGCATTCAAACGCCGCTAACATGCAAAAGTTATACATATAGGAAGCTTGCTTGATGACACTGTCAAAAGGAAAGACATATGTTAAGGTAATTAGAACATTGAAACAGATATTTCTACCAAATTCTCCTGCCATTATGAAATTAAGAGCTTATCAGAGTACCGTCTCGATCAGGGATACAAATATATTGTCCCAAAAAATAGTGTCTCGAAGTTCCGTATCAATCAAATGTTTGGAATATGTATAAGTTTTAATGAGTTATGATTTTATTTTATTAAGTGGCAAGTTATTATTGTTGAGGGACAAAGAATCTGACAGAAAAGTGGAACAGAAAATCTCCATCCCTCGAAATGTTATTATCAAATTTTTTTCGATGAACCAGTTTTTTTTTATTATAGGCTAAAATGGAATTAATAATAGTACTATGAGTAGTCTAACCCATATACAAAATAATTATTACAATACAACTAATATAAATAAAAGATTACAATAAAAGTTAGATAGTATTAACTTTACAAAATTTATTGCTAAAAGAGTATACCCAAGCCAAAATTTGTAACAACCCTGAACCCAAAGAGAAAATTTGTAAACTGCAGTGTGAAAAGAATCTTATCCAAACCATAAAGGAACCAATCCCAAACTTTCTCTCAGTTAATCAGGGGCAACCCTGAGGGGGAAAAAAAATCATAAAACTAAGGGTGTGTTTAGATAAACAACTTAACTAAGAGTTTATCACATAAGATCTTATCGCATGAGAGCTTATGCCATAAGTACTTAAAGAAAGAAAAAGAAAGAAATGGGCATGAGAGGATTCGAATAGTGAAAAACACGGTAAGGATGTTTAGTGCATAAGCTCTTTTGATAATTCCATAAGCTTCTCCCAGTGACTTATGAAAATAAGTCAAAAACTCCCTATAGGATGTCATAAGTTATTTCTATAAGTTCTGTCAAACACACTGCATAAGAGCTTATGTTATCAGTTAAGTCAAAAGGAGCTTAAATAAACTCTTCCAAATACCACCTAAAAAAGCCGAACAATCCGCAGAATCACAACAAAAGAGACCAAAAATCAGAATTCCAATAAAGAAAACCCAAAGCCACAAGCAACAACAATAAAGATGATCATACCTTATCTATAACATGATAAATAAAGAACCAATACAAAAATAAAGCGCAAATTAAGCTCCATGTAGCCAAAAACATTGGAATTTATACTTCAGTAACATGACAGATAAAAAACCCATTCATTACATCGATCTACTTGCTATACCAACATTTAAACCGATCGAAATCCAAACTTAAACCCATTAAACCGATAAGTAAAGCAAACAGAATAAACTTCAAAACTAGACCACGAACCATTTTTGAAAGCCAAAAAACAAAAAGCATCACCCATGGCCATCGTAGAAAAACCAAAAAGAAAAAATCAGTTATCATAAATTCCATAAAAGTAACAATTAATCAACCATCCATCAGAAGCTTGTGACCAATCTTGTATGAAGCATAAGCATCAATGCATCCATACTCAACTGCTCATTGTTCAACATTAAAGAGAATAAATTTCTTTAATTTATTTTCTCCTAATTTATTCTCTTTAATAAATTCTCTTTAATCTTTAATTTATTCTCTTTTAATAGGTAAAACTTCAACATTTATGGCTGGATTAAAATAAATAAATTGGACCAAAATAAAACAGCAATGTGAATTTTCTTTTTTTCCCTTATTTTCGGTAGAAAAATGCTAAAGCCAATAATTATTTCAAGTGGTTTTACAATTTTATCCCAGTCACCACCTTCCTTTTAATGAAATTTATTATTATTATTCTCTCTTAATTTATTCTCTCTCTTTAATTTATTCTCTTTAATCTTTAATTTATTCTCTTTTAATAGGTAAAACTTCAGCATTTATGGCTGGATTAAAATAAATAAATTGGACCAAAATAAAACAGTGACGTGAATTCTCTTTTTTACCCTTATTTTCGGTGGGAAAATGCTAAAGTCAATAATTATTTCAAGTGGTTTTACAATTTTACCGCAATCACCACTTTTCTTTTAATAATAAAGATTATCATATCATTAGTAATGTATCTTAAGAGCGTACGTCTAATTAAAAAAGACATTTAATTAATATACAGTCTCATTGGGTTTAACGATGAAACCCAGAATACTAAAAGCCTATTCTTGAAAATACAATCACTTAAATGAGAATACTGAGTAAATTAGAGGTTGTTTGAGAAAGATTGATTATTTTCCTTTCAAGTGTTCTTGTTTTGTGAATAATTTTTTATATTTGGATAGGGGGAACTTATTTTTTAAAAGAACTTTTTTAACCAAAAAAAAAAAGTACATTGCAACCATCTTCCATCAAGGACTGTAAGATTTTTGCATCTTGATTATTTTCCAATCTAAAATTTTTGTTCCCCTTGCCCCCATCACCATACTATTTTACTGACGTGCTTTTTTCCACTATGCTTTTTTCCTCACCGTATGGCTTTTTTTTTTTTTTTCGCACGGCCAATTCTTTTATATTGTAGACTGTACGAGACTATCGAGAGCCTGACTTTTCATAATAAAAAATGTAAAAAATGTTATTTAATCTTTTTATAATAGAAATAAATTGATGACAAAATAGAATTTTTTTTTTAAAACCAGTTTTAATGTTAAAAAATTTCAATATCATTAATATAAACAAATAACTTTATACCTTTTTTTGTAATTTGTTATATAAAAGTATTTTTTTTACACCATCCAAATAAATAAATTATCTTAAAATCTCTTTTCAATTAACATATACAAACAAAAACAAATTCTGATTAATCGATTTTTACAATAATCAATTACCAGCATAATTTATTTTATTTTTTGAGCTTTCCACACATAATCTAAATTGAAAGGAAAAGGGGAGTGAAAAAGACATGAGTAGGGTTACATTCTTTGGCTCTATAAATACGTGCCAACGTTTTATCTTTCTTCTCATACTCAATTTCTTTTCAGACCTTACATAGTATTACAATGAATGCATCTGGCATAACCCCTACTGTAACTTTTAACCCAGGCACCTCGAAATATAGCATCAACTATGACGGGAAGACTATAGAAACAACAGTCACTGATAAGGCCATTATTGCAGAACAGTGGGTTGAGGAGATCAACTCATTATATGCTGGAAAAGCCACAGTGGTTGGCTTGGATGTTGAATGGAGGCCACATCGAATCTCATACATGAGTAACAAATCTGCAACATTGCAACTTTGCATCAATGATAAGTGTCTTATCTTGCAGCTCTTCTATATGGACAATTTACCTCTCTCGCTGAAGAACTTTCTCATGGACTCAAACTTCATCTTTGTGGGGATTGAGGTTGCTGGTGATATCGAAAAGCTGAAAGATGAGTACGGTCTAGAGTGCAATAAATCTGCTGACATTAGGGAGCTTGCAAAGAGAAAGTGGCCTGGGAGGTTTCGAAGGCCAGGTTTGAAAGATCTTGCTTTCGAAGTGGCGAATCTGCGTATGAGGAAGCCTAAGCATGTGTGCATGAGCAACTGGGAGGCAACAGTGTTGAACAATGCGCAGGTTGAGTATGGATGCATTGATGCTTATGCGTCATACAAGATTGGTCACAAGCTTCTGATGGATGGTTGATTAATTGTTACTTTTATGGAAGTTTAATTATGATAACTGATGTTTTTCTTTTTGGTTTTACTATGATGGCCATATGGGTGATGCTTTTTGTTTTTTGGGTTTCTAAAATGGTTCGTGGTCTAGTTTTTTAGTTTATTCTGTTTTCTTTACTTATCGGTTTAATGGGTTTAAGTTTGGATTTTATTGCTTCGGTTTAAATGTTGGTATAACAAGTAGATCTATGTAATTAATGTGGTTTTTTTATCTGTCATGTTACTAAAGTATAAATTCCAATATGTTTGGCTACATGGAGCTTTATTTGCGCTTTATTTTTGTATTGGTTCTTCTTTATTTGTCACGTTACATAAGGTAGGATCATTTTGTTAATAACTGTTCTAGTACTGTGATAAGCTCTTAATTTCAGAATGGCAGAAGAATTTGGTATAAATATCTGTTTCAACCTTTTAATTACTTTAACATACGTCTTTCCTCTTTAAAGTCTTCAAGCTTCCTTTATATATAGAATTTATTAGCCATCTGCTTCATTTTGTGGCATGATTAACAGGAAATGTTTCCGGAAACTGTTTCCAGTAACCAAAGATATTGCATTTAGATGCAGATATCTCAAAGAGTACATGGGTAAAGAATTTGTGGCGAGACAAAGGGTTTAAAGTTTTTAATTAGTAAGGACTTTTCTGCAATTTAAAAAAGTTTACCATCTATTAAATAAATCAAATGACATGACATTATTAAGATAATGAGTTGTTATTCTAACATACAACTCTAGCGACAACTCCACTGTGCAGTAGGGATGGTCAGTTTGTACCCTACCTAATGGGTATCCATTCTAACACTCTATTTTTACTATTTTTTGATATTTGCAGAATTTTAATTATTTATATTTTTATCTGAGACTTAGAAAATTATTTTGGATAAAACAAAATCATTATTATGCTCTACCTTATGGTAGAAGATTACGGTAAAAAATTTAGATTTAAAATTCAGACGAAACCCGGTATGCGTTTTAACTGACAGTAAGATTTTACTGATCAGAAAACCTAATTTTGACTTGTAAACGAAACGGTTTAGGTTTATATCGTATTTGCAACGATATTGGTTTTTTTTTTGAAAATTTACGATTAAAATAAAATAGTATATCTTTATCGGGCGAAATCTTTAAAGAAAATACATGTAAAACCTAAGTCGGGTAAACGACGGAGCCGGATACTGAGTTGAAGTAATTGATGTGATCGATGTGACAAGCATTAAATGCAAGTCATGATGGAGTTCCAAATTTGTTTCTAACCTCCATAAGGAAATGACCAAAATGCCCCTAACTTAATCTAACCTATGCTTGGTTAACTTCAACCATGGTTCACAAGGCAATTTCATGACAACTTCTCTTTCTCCATACACACCTACACGGCCACACCCCACACTCAACACTCAACACATCTCCATTTCATTTCATTCCGTTTCTTCACTTTCCTACAAAAAAAAAAAAAACTCTTAAGTTCTTCATCTTGATTTTCAAAGGAACTCTAAGTTTTTGTTGGTTTCTTCAAATTCTAAAGGTATAGTCTTATGATTCATGATCATAACTTCACTTCTCATCACAAGTTTTCTTCTTATATCCATGTTTTCTTCAAGCTCCATTTTCATGAGATTTCATGTTTTAAATCATGGAAAATTATAGAAATGAAATTTGTGAGTGATGTCAATTTTTCTATGCTATCTAATACTCTAGGATCAAGTATCCAAGAGCTTGAAAAAAATGGAAAACCCTAGCTCCTCTATTGTGTCTTGGCCGAACCTATATCAAAATGGATTTGGTAGATTTTCTTCATTCTTTAACTTGTTTTTTTGTTGGTTGTTCATGGCTAGGTTTTGTTGGTTCAAAATCGTGAGATCTAGGTGAACAAATTCATCTTGTTACTTGACTTTCCAAGTGATCAACAAAGGTAAGGGGGAGATTACCGTCCTCCTACCTTAGGATAGATATGTTGGTGGTTTATTTAGCATATATGGTCTTGTAAATCATAAGTGTGAAAGTTGTGTAATTTATTGTTTTATATGTGTGTGATCCTTTTGGAGGAATTGATTGATGTTTGTGTTTATGGTATAGTTATTATTGATGTTGAATATGATTATGTGATGCATGATTATTTGAGAAAATTGTCTAATTTACTTATTTTGGGCCATTCGGCCATGACTGGATGAGGGGGGGTCCAAGTTGATATAATTTGTTTGAATAAATTTTATAGGGATTGAAGAGTATATAAGAGTATAGAAATTGGTTTGGATTGATTTGGATATGTGTATTGAAAGATATGAATTTATGAGTCTATAAGGACTAAAATGTAATTTCTGAGAATTTCAGTGGCTGTACTGAAATTCATATCCTTGTGTGTTATGAATGTAGCCCTTGATGAGATAAGAACATAGAAATTGGTTTGATATTAATTGGATTAACACATAAAAAATATAATATTTTTACTAAACAAGGACCTTTTTGTAAATATTGTAAAATACGGGACAGAAATGTAATTTCTGGAAATTTTGTGAGGACTGGAAAAATATTTCTATAGAAGTTGGTTTGGTGTGATTTGAAGTTATAAATACAAAGTTATAAGGTTTTAAGTAAATAAGGATCTTTTTGCAATTAATGAAAGTTTAGGGACTAAACTGCAAATTTTTAAAATTTATTAACTGGACAGTTAGAGACTGTTTTTAATACCCATATAAGTGTTCTAAAACTCCAAAATGAGTTTTGGACTATCAGAGTTTAAAATCGTTGAAAAAGAAATTACGCGATTTACAAACTTAACGACGTTCGGTCAAAATTTTAGGAATTTCGTATAAATGGAGGGAAATATGTAAAATCAGTGTTTTAACATCTTCATATGAGTATTATAACCTAGGAAAGTAACATATTTGAGATGAAGAACCATATTTTCAAAAGTATGGCTTTTGGGCCTAAATTCAGTAAAAAGGCGGCGAAACTGTTGTTAAGCGTTTTTAAAGATTTCAAGAAAATGTTTTGAGAAATTGATACCTGTTTATCTTTGATGGAAATTGTTCCTAAAAATTGATTTGATTTTATCTAAAGGTTTTGGTTTTAAGCCAAAAGAATTTGTCTTCAAAGATGAGCATTTACGGTAAAATGCAAAAACCTAAGTCATGAACGACTTGGTGAAACTACAAACTTAATAATTTATGATGTAGGGTGGAACAAGACCTTATGTCATAAAGTATAGATAATTCATTATCCTTATCTCCATAAAATTTAATGGACTCAGAATGATTTGTTTTTATTGGAAGCCAAGAAAAAGGCTCAACTAGATAAGTGCAGAGAAATAATTAATTGGACTTGTGATCCAATCTCATAATGTGTTAGGACTTTTAATCAAGTACTTTAAGAAATCTTTGTACAAATATGAAAGGTTATTTGAGAACTTTAGCTTGATGTTCTGTAAGGCCGTTGTGTTGGGAATTTGCGTATAAAACAAAATAACGTAGCGGAAAAAAATTCCCATCGAAGGATCCTTGCGAATGGTCATGATTCATGGTTAGAAGATTTACCTCTTGAAGCGATGAGAATTGATTGAAATCGTCTATCACGAACACCGAACGAACGGTGTCTCTAAGGTATCCACACGAGCAGATCCCGTGAACGTCCAACGTCACGAACACGAAGCGTCTCTGCCTCACAGTGCTAGCTTCGAAAACCGAGACTCGCTTGCTCACTGTCACTCTCTATGTGCGGCTAGGGTAAAAACCGTGTAGGCACAATAGCTTAAGTGGTCTACTTATAGTAGCACCTCCTTAAGTGAGTTAGTGAGCAGTGTTTGACCTAAGACCCCTGTACTATGCGCTAGGCCCAATAGAAGAGTCCAACTCTCCTTTTAATGCTTCTTTTGATCCGCTCTTATGTGTGTGACCCTATAGGTTCCCAAAACGTTAGTAGTAATATTAAATCCCATTTAATATTACAAACAGTGAGCGGTATCTAGCAATACATCACTGCCACTTAAGTAGTGAGAAAGTCAGTGATTTGACGAAACCTTTCTGTGACAAATATTCATGTGCATTATTATCCCTTTGTCCATATATCTATATTGAACACAAGACATAGAATGTGCCACCCTTGTATGGTTCAATATCATGTTCCCTGATACCCGAGTAGACTTAACAACAAATGAGGTCAATATCTCATATTGACTCATTTCAGCACGACCATGCATTTTACAGTCTCACTCTATCAGGGGGCCCACAGATATTACTCCTGTTATGTAGGAGGGACAAATTCCATCTAGGTCACTCACATCCTTCTGCATGGCTCGTCGTATGCCCAATGACCGTCTTTATAATCATCCTATTACAGATGACGTTTGACTATATTAAAGCACACGACTCCTCATGTAGGGATCGTAGCGATTTCAGGTCGAAGGATTGCATACACCATTGTCACTATGAGAACTACTTATGACACTCACATAACGCTCCATGTAGTGTTCTCATGGTGGGTCAATCCAGTACATCATTAATCTAATGTGTACCTATGTGGCGACTCGATATCTCATATCCATGACCCGTGAGATATGGTCATCAGTCTGCACACATAATAGTCTCAATGTATTATTATTGTCCTTATTAATAAAATACTTGACTATGGATATTTAAGAATAATATTTCATTGTTCAATAGTGTCTCACGATCAAGTCATGTACTTGATATTCTATTAAACTGAAATTTCTATTCTAAGGACTTTATTATGTTTAAACAAGTAACACAATAAACTGGAATGTCTCATATCATATATATATATATATATATATATATATATATATATATATATATATATATATATATATATATATATAATGGCAAGATACAAATGTAAGTCTAAGAAATACACTGGCCTCTAGGGCTTACACCAACACGTTGTGCCTAGGAGATTGAGCTAACACTTCAATATGGGTGCGAATTCCGTAGTGACGGTCTGGTTGATGCTCGGGGGTGTCGGGGTATGAAATCCTCATATAGGCCTAGTTGGTTGCTCCTCTGTGCAATGGTGATCTTGAAATACACCGACATACTCGACTAGACACTACGTGTTTTCTGGTAGTGTAGGATGTTCTCAAAAAAGCCTATGTGCACGTTGCTGACTGATGACACATTTTATTACCCAAGACTGGTGGAATCAGGAACAATCCTCCGAACCACTCTCTCCGACTGTTTGTTAAAACCATGGTATAGAAATCAGAGATCATTCCTTGAGTCTTAGATGTCTCCTATCTAGGAAAAACGTTGCCTTGTGATTATGTTTCTGTGAAACCTTGTTATTTATGTTATGATTGATGATATAACTGTATGTTGATAGTTGTACATACCTGTGTGTCGTACCACTGCATATTTGCGTTGTGTGTAAGATGAATGGGGATCTCACCTCATTTGTGTATTTTCTGGTTTTCTGTTCTATTTTACGTTCGGCGAAGATGACGACAGCACTGTTTCTCCATCACATTCAACTGGAGTTTGAGATGACGTAGAGACATGGACACAGTCTCGATGGCTTTAGTATAGTGTACGTGAGGAGTATATTCATGGCGTGACTGTGTATCATCCATGACTGTTATAGTTATGTGGGGATGACATTCCGTCATTGTTTTGTATTGGCCAACATGATAAGTCGAGTGTCTATGTTATATTTTGTGGAGCTACGTCTCCAATACTGTTATTATAATTAAAAAACCTATTTCCAGTTGCTTGTTAATTTACTGGCATTGGTATTTTCGCCATTTTCTGGATATCTCTGTTTATTTATTTATTTTTATTTTTTTGAAGAAACAAAAATTATATTACTTAGAGTACTAGGGGTACTCAGAACCCATTTACAAAACACCTTTAGAGCCACAAAGTAGAAAGAACAGACATAATGGCTACGCCCGTTCAATGCACTTTATATGGTCTATACACCAATCCGAAAAAGAGCAAAAATTACCCTGTGATTTTACAGTAAACCACCTCCAAGAACAAACCTTTACCCTATCCAGAATATAAATCATGTCCACCTTCTTATCACCAAAAATGATTCCATTCCTCAATTCCCAAATGCTCCAAGACATAACATGCCAGATCATAATCTGGTGTTCTAAAATAGCCCTCTTCCTGACAGCTTCCCCAAATTCTACCAAAAAAGATGTTACTTACGAATGTAGTGGGATATTTACCCCCCACCAACTCATTAACACAGACCATAAATTAACTATAAAAGGACACTGCCCAAATAAGTGATCCCCACTTTCTAAAATAGTCACAAAACACACAATTTAAATTGCAATTCAACTGTAACACTTTCCTGCGTAGAAGATTGCATTTTGTAGGGAGTTTGTTCAGCATCATTTGCCATGAAAAGGTAATAATCTTTAGAGAAGCCGAGCTTACCCATAACAACTTGAAGACTTTTTCTTCCAGAACAGACAACCTGGGCAGCAAGGCAAACTTCTCCAGAAGAAAATTATATATGCAGCCTTTACAGTATAAGACCCTGCTTTGAATGTTTCTTTTCTTTACCTTTTTGATAATGCCAAAAGGGGGAGGAAAAAGTATGATATAGAGAAAGGGGATAATAACAAATTATACATGCATATGTTGAGGGGGAGATTATAAGCTTACATACTTGATGGGGAGTAAATCATTATAAGCTTACATACTTAATGGGGAGTAAATCATTATAAGCTTACATGATTAATGTGGAGTAAATCAAATTCTGCTATGATAATATTTTTTTTGCTCTGATATACTTCTGCTCTTACTGCTCTAATACCATGATATAAATCTGTCAAAAACACTTAGCTTCTGCTACACTTATACTCTGATTTTATAATTTGTTAAAAGATTTGTCATAATAAAAAAGACGGAGATTGTAAGACTCAATGACTTAGAGATTTTGATATATGACAAATACAATTTAATGTGTATGCAAGTGTTTTAGTGTCAAATTGCAAAGATAGGTATCAAGCAGTGATCAACAAGTTCAGTGAGCAACTAAAGGAGAATATTCAAGGAAGAACTTGAAGAAATCAAAAGAGCTACATGGAGAAATCAAAGAGCAAAGACAAAGATCAAGGAATCATCAAGACAAAAGCATAAAGGAGAAATTAGATTTAAGTTTTAGATGATTTGTAAGAGATGAAATCTCTTATTCACAAATAGCTCATTTGAAAAGATGTATGAAGAAAATCAATTTTCATAACCTGCATTAAAAAGAATAAGTTTTAGTTAATGAAAATGATTTTTGGAAAGAAGAAATAGATTCTAATTCTGCTCGTCCAACAAAAGTGAAAGAAGCGCTCGTCCACTAAAGTGACAGAAGCGCTCGTCCACTAAAGTGATACAAGCGGTCATCCACTAAAGTGACAGAAGCGGTTGATGAATGTGTAAAATATGTTAGTTTGGAAGTGTAATTAGGAAAGAATTCATAAATAATCTTGGAAATCATAGGAAAAGTGATAAGAAAATGTACACATTCATTTGAATAGAGTTTGATACTTAGATTTCAATTTATATTGAAAATATACTTAAAAGAGGTTGAAAATGTGCAGGAATAGTAGCTCAGCGCTCAGCCTTGGAATTGGACGCTCAGCACGGACAGAAACGGAAGAAAACTGCATCCTGCAATGCATGGGCCAGCGCCCAGCGCTGGCATGTGAAAGGGCCAGCGCCCAGCGCTAGAATGAGGAAGGGAATGGGCGCCCAGCGCCAGGAAGCATGGGCTAGCGCCCAGCTCTAGGAGATAGCGCCCAGCGCTACTGCTTCAGGAGCAGAAGATGTTTGGGCGCCCAGCGCAGGCTAGGGGCGCCAGCCAAGGCAGCAGCGAAACCAAGTATAAATACGGTTTGAACAGATTCGAAGACGGACTTTTGGTCATTTTTACTCTGATTCTACTCTGTGTTCTCGGAGAGGTGCAGAAACCGGGGAGTTCAAGAGCTTTCGGAAGGGAGGATTGAAGAATCCATGGCTTCTCCACCTCAGATCTTTTCTATTTCTTCTAGATTTCATCTCGTAGATATGAGTTTCTAAATTCCATAGGTTAGGATAGGATGAGTTCAATCAGACCTTGATGTAAGTTCGTTCCAACTCTGATCTCAATTCAGATTCATTCAATTTGAGTAATCTTTTCAATGCTTAATGCTTTTCCTGAATTGGCCATTCATGAAATTGATCATATGAATGAATGCATAATTGGAAAATGTGTGTTCATGCTAGAACTGAAATAGATTACCACTGTGAGGTCGATTCTAGGAATAGAACTTCATTGCGGTGCATTCCTTGTAAGCTTTGTGCCTCTTTGCTTGTGCTAATTCTGATTCACCTAAGGAATTAGGGTTCATAATTTGTAACAAAGGATTATCACCTAAGGAATTAGGGATAAATCTAAATCGTTGGCTTGAATGTCAATTAAATGAATTGAATTGAATATTAGGGTTACTGTGAGCTACATCAAGTGAAGATTGAGTGATTCCGATTCCTAACCGTCTTAAATACTTGATTCCTTTTAATTGTTCATTTGTTTTCCATTGTATTGATTGTGTGATAACAGAAAACCTATTTCGATTACCTTTGTAACAATACTTAATTCAACATCTCGGTTAAATGCTGGAACTATGAGTTTTATCCGTTCAAATATCGATTGCTTAGTTTTCATTGTTACTTGAATCTCAATCCTCGTGGGACGATACTCTACTCTCATTATTATTACTTGTACGATTTGGTGCACTTGCCAAACCTTCAACAAGTTTTTGGCGCCGTTCTTGGGGATTGTTGATCAATAGCAACAAAAACAAAAGCATTTGTTAATTTGAACATTATTTTTCTGTTGATTAATTTTCTGTTTCTCTGCGAAAATTTTGAATTAGTGCATGCTCAAAAATTCTCTTGAGAATCTTGTGCAGTGTATGCGAGGTAAAGCAACAAGCGAGCTGTTATTTGATCCAGAAATTGAGAAAACAGCAAAGAAGAATCGCAAGAAAACAAGAGAGCAAAAACAGAGAAATAAAAATTTGGAAAAAGAAAATCCTTCTTCATCTCAGGGTCCAACAAGAGGTGATCATGGCTGGAAATGTGGAAAGGAACCGGAGAACATTGGGAGAGTATTCCAGTGGTCCAACCAACCGAAATCACTCAAGCATTGTTAGACCACCGGTAGCTGCGAACAACTTTGAGATCAAACCGGCTTTACTCAATATTATGCAGCAAAATCAGTTTGGAGGAAGTGAAGCCGAAGATCCGAATAGTCATATCTCGAATTTCATAGAGATATGTGAGACTCTCAAGATCAATGGGGCCACCGATGATGCGATACGACTGCGGTTGTTTCCTTTTTCACTAAGAGATAGAGCTAAAGCATGGCTCCAATCTCAACCTCAAGGAAGCATCACAACTTGGGACGATTTGGAAGAGAAGTTCTTAGCAAGGTATTTTCCACCGTCCAAGTTTGTGAAGATGAGGGGTGAAATCTCAAGCTTTATGCAACGTGATGGTGAAACCTTATATGATGCTTGGGAAAGATTCAAGGAGTTTCTAAGAAAGTGTCCCAATCACGGCTTTGATGATCTTCAACAAATGCAGATTTTTGTAATGGATTGAGGCCATCAACAAAGCTTATGTTGGATGCTTCGGCCGGAGGATCTATGAATTCCAAAACAGCGGAAGAGGCCTTAAGGTTGATTGAAGCTATGGCATCCAATGATTATCTGATGAACCATGACAGAGGGAACACATCAAAGAGAGGGATATGGGAGCTTGAGTCTCAAAATGCAATATTAGCTCAAAACAAAATCATCACAAATCAATTGGATGCAATCACACAGCAACTAAAGGCTATGAGTCTAGGACCAACACAAGGACAACAAGTCATGAGCTGTGATTTTTGTGGAGGAGGGCATGATAATGGTAAGTGTGAAGCATCTCTAAGTTCTCAAGAGGAAGCAAAGTACATGGGGAATTTTCCAAGACAAGGGCAGAATTTGCACTCCAACTCTTATAATCAAAATTGGAAGAAGCACCCTAACTTTCCTTGGTCACAAGAAGCTCCACAAGACAATACACCTTCACAACAACTACTACTTCAAAATCAACCACATCGTGATACCGATGAGAGGATGAACAAGTGGGAAAACACGCTTGCACAATTCATTCAAGTCACCCAATCTAACTTCAAGAATACCGATGCATCAATAAAGAACCTTGAAGTGCAGATTGGACAGCTTTCTAATGCATTAAGTGCAGGAATTTCTGGAAAAAACACTAATAATCCAAAGGAGGAGTGCAAAACCATCATGTTGCTAAGTGGAGAGCTAGCAGAGCCGGGTGTTAAGCATTTCTCAAGTCAAAATGCTGAAAATTCTGCATTGAGAAAGGAGATAGTTGATACTGAAGAGAAAGAAGAAAGTTCAAAAAGGAAAGAAAAGGAGGAACCTCAAGATGATAGGAAGGAAAAGAAACTGAAATTAGTTGATGAAAATTCTATCTTGAGAAAGACAAAGAGTCAGCTTTTGAAAGAAGGGGGCAAGCCGCAAGAGATTCCTTCTTATGTGAAATTGCCATATCCAATCGAGAAGAAGAGGAAAAAGAAAGAAGAGCAATCTAATAGGTTCTTGGATACCTTCAAACAATTGCATATAAATATTCCCTTTGTGAAGAATTAGAGAGTATGCCATCAAATGCCAAGTTCATGAGAGAATGGCTTGAAAAGAAGAGAAAGATTGAATCAAGTGAGGTAGTAGCTTTGACTGAAAGCTGTAGTTCAATTCTCCAACACAAGCTTCCACCTAAGTTGAGGGATCCCGGATCCTTTACCATTCCTTGCGTCATTGGAGATGTAATAAAGGCTAGAGCCCTATGCGACCTTGGGGCAAGTATTAATCTAATGCCATTATCCATGATGAAGAAGCTTGGAATTCATGATGTGGAACCAACCATGATCTCATTGCAACTTGCAGACAGATCAATTAGGAGACCATATGGTTTGGTGGAGGATTTACTTGTGAAAGTAGGAAAGTTCATATTTCCCATGGATTTCTTTGTGATGGACATTGAGGAAGATGTGAGTATTCCGTTGATTTTTGGAAGACCCTTCTTGGCTATCACGAGCTTTGATAGATGTATCAAAAGGCGAGATTATACTCAAGGTGTATGAAGAACAAATGGTTGTGAACATGTCTGATAAGGAGCCTATGGGAACTTCACCAGCTACTCATGCTCAAGTTCAATTTGTGCAAAGCCAGGAAATCCAAGAAGTTCACAAGGATGAACATGAGAAGAAAAAGAAGAGCAATGGGAACAGAAAGAAAAAGAAGAAGAGGAAGTCTCAATGGTCATCTCAATTCCAACCACTTTGGCCAAAAGAAGATGATTCATCAAAGAAGGGCAATACACCATTGGTTAATGGTGGGAATAATGTGACCAGTGGTGGCAAGAAAAGCAACAAAAATGCTCCATTTTTCTGTTCATTCAAGCCACCTTGAGCATTAAATAATCGGCGTCAAGCTAGTGACGTTAAAGAAGCGCTTCTTGGGAGGCAACCTAAGATTAGATTAGATTTTATTTGAATTTTTTTTTGTTTCCTTATCTTTCATCACACATTATAATGCATCTTACTGTGTAAAATTCATTCTGACATTTGGTACAGATTTGAGTAGGCCAAAGAATTAGCAGCAGAGGAAATGGGAGAATTTGAAGGTAAATCTAACGCTAGGCGCTCGGCTTGACGCCCGAGCGTAGGAAAAGTCAGAGACTACCAGGATGAGTGGCGCTGGCGCTCACGCAGAAGGACGAGCGCTGCACATTTCTGCGGCTTCGGACAGCTAACGCCGGCGCCGAGACAGCCTAGAGTCGGCGCTAGGCAGCCCAGAGCGGGCGCCCGGGGAAGGCTGAGTGCTGTTCATTAAAAAAAAAAAAAAAAAAAAAAAAATAAATAAATAAATAAATTCACATGCTCATCCATTGTGCAGAAGAAAGGGGGTGCTCTAAACTCTATCTTAATTTTTCTTTACCCTATTTCATTTGTTAGTTAGTTGTAGGAATAAATTGCCCAAACTTGCGTATATTGCACAACTTGTGTTGAATGGATTTTTGTGTAGATTCTCTTGTGAGCATGCCTCTTTTGTTTGGCTGGAATTCCTAACATGATGCATTTTAGACTTGCTAAGCATATGATTTCATTAAAACCATTGATTCTTGTGAATTGTTTATGACAATTTTTCATGCTATGATTGATGCAATGTTGGATGCATGGATTTTCTCTTGCACATAAACATAAACTGTGAGCTTTTGAGCCCAAATGACTTGATTTCTTTCATGTGTGATTGTCCATCACTTGCATGTTCTCACCTTTTCTTGCCTTGAATGCTTGTCATTGTTGCAATGTTCTTGCATATGCATAAATGATTGAGGCACTAATTCTTTGTTTAAGCTTGGTGCCATAATTGCCAACCTATCATTTACCATTGTTAAGCCCAATTGAGCCTTGACTTATTGTTCTTGGTATGATAGCTCATTACAAGCCTAAAAAGTGATAAAACCATTGTGTCCCACTACTTTAGCTTAGAGGAATGTTTGGACTTAAGTTTGGGGTTGTTCTCTTGCTTAGGGACAAGCAAGCAAATTAAGTTTGGGGTGGTAAGTAGGCCACTAAAGATGCCTACTAGGAAAAAAAAATAAAAAAAAAAAAATAAAAAAAAAAAAAAAACTGAAAAAGAAAAAAAAAGAAAAATAGAAAAAGCCAAAAAGAGGAAAAGGAAAGAGAGTATACAAAAGGGAGAAAAAGGCAAAATAGAAAGAAAAGAAAATGAAACAAGAAGCAACAAAAGAAAAAGAGAAAAAGAAATAGTTGGAAATGAATAAACAGGGAAATAGCACAAACTGTGTGCTGATATGCTTGTAGTAGACTAGGCAAGTGAAAATTCCAAAAGAGTCCAAATAGTCCTTGAAGCCAAAGTAGCATAGCATATATATCCTTATTTTCATCCACCCGTACCTCAGCCCCATTACATCCAAATAAAAGACCTCATGATATGTGTTGCATTGACATTTGTGATGTGTGCTCCTAGCATCTTATCAAGATTAGGATTGGGGAATGCATGATGATTGGAATTGAGAGCAAATATGACCAAGTGAGGATGTGTGAAACATTTTAAATAGAGAGGTTGCAAGAGAATATTTTGTGCATTCAATGGAGCTAATGTTGTACTATGTTTGATTGTTCTAAAGCATGAAACTTGTGATCAATTGGAATTTATGAATGATTGTGTGATGCTTGTCCATTTTGCAAAAGTGTCAAGGAATTAAAGTCTTGCATGAGTAATTTGCTTCACAAGAGAATTGACCATGAAAATATATCTCATTCACCCTTGGTTTGAATCTAATTGTTTGCTTGAGGACAAGCAAAATTTCTAAGTTTGGGGTTGTGATGAATGTGTAAAATATGTTAGTTTGGAAGTGTAATTAGGAAAGAATTCATAAATAATCTTGGAAATCATAGGAAAAGTGATAAGAAAATGTACACATTCATTTGAATAGAGTTTGATACTTAGATTTCAATTTATATTGAAAATATACTTAAAAGAGGTTGAAAATGTGCAGGAATAGTAGCTCAGCGCTCAGCCTTGGAATTGGACGCTCAGCACGGACAAAAACGGAAGAAAACTGCATCCTGCAATGCATGGGCCAGCGCCCAGCGCTGGCATGTGAAAGGGCCAGCGCCCAGCGCTAGAATGAGGAAGGGAATGGGCGCCCAGCGCCAGGAAGCATGGGCTAGCGCCCAGCTCTAGGAGATAGCGCCCAGCGCTACTGCTTCAGGAGCAGAAGATGTTTGGGCGCCCAGCGCAGGCTAGGGGCGCCCAGCGAAGGCAGACGAGCAGAACCAGTATAAATACGGTTTGAACAGATTCGAAGAGGGACTTTTGGTCATTTTTACTCTGATTCTACTCTGTGTTCTCGGAGAGGTGCAGAAACCAGGGAGTTCAAGAGCTTTCGGAAGAGAGGATTGAAGAATCCATGGCTTCTCCACCTCAGATCTTTTCTATTTCTTCTAGATTTCATCTCGTAGATATGAGTTTCTAAATTCCATAGGTTAGGATAGGATGAGTTCAATCAGACCTTGATGTAAGTTCGTTCCAACTCTGATCTCAATTCAGATTCATTCAATTTGAGTAATCTTTTCAATGCTTAATGCTTTTCCTGAATTGGCCATTCATGAAATTGATCATATGAATGAATGCATAATTGGAAAATGTGTGTTCATGCTAGAACTGAAATAGATTACCACTGTGAGGTCGATTCTAGGAATAGAACTTCATTGCAGTGCATTCCTTGTAAGCTTTGTGCCTACTGCTTGTGCTAATTCTGATTCACCTAAGGAATTAGGGTTCATAATTTGTAACAAAGGATTATCACCTAAGGAATTAGGGATAAATCTAAATCAGTGGCTTGAATGTCAATTAAATGAATTGAATTGAATATTAGGGTTCTGTGAGCTACATCAAGTGAAGATTGAGTGATTCCGATTCCTAACCGTCTTAAATACTTGATTCCTTTTAATTGTTCATTTGTTTTCCATTGTATTGATTGTGTGATAACAGAAAACCTATTTCGATTACCTTTGTAACAATACTTAATTCAACATCTCAGTTAAATGCTGGAACTATGAGTTTTATCCGTTCAAATATCGATTGCTTAGTTTTCATTGTTACTTGAATCTCAATCCTCGTGGGACGATACTCTACTCTCATTATTATTACTTGTACGATTTGGTGCACTTGCCAAACCTTCAACAGCGGTCATCCACTAAAGTGACAGAAGTGCTCGTCCACTAAAGTGACTATCAACTACGAGCCCTGAGGATTGAAAACGATGCCAATGTATAATCTTATTTCAAGAACAAGAATCAAGAAAACAGATTCTGTTATCAGATTCAAATCTGTTTTGATTGATACCAACGACTATAACTTGTTTTCTATATAAAGAGGGATCAAAGGAACACTTTCAACATATAACAATAACATCGAAATACACATATCAAAATCATTCATCATCTTGCTTGAGCTTATTGTGAAAAAGAGTGTTTCATTCTCATAAGTGCTTCAATTTGTTTATCTGACTATTGAGAGTTAGGAATCAATTTTTCGTTTTATTTGATTGTAAAGAGAGAGGTAGTCTCTCTGAGTGATTAGAGTGAGGTATCCCTAAGGAAGAACATTGAGGCTCTTCACAAGAGTGTGGTATCTCGAGGTGAAGGAGTGCTCTGTGGTGTAAATATTTTTCAAGCTACCTGGCTAAAGCTTGTGTGTTAGTATGTGAAAACCCACAGGTAGAGTGGGGACTGGATGTAGGTCACAGTGGTGGTGACTGAACCAGGATAAATCTGGTTGTATGGTATCTCTAAACTCAAACTTCTGTTTATGATCAAGAACCTGTGATCTTAATGTTTAAAGTTCAATATAATTTCTATTCTTGATTTGTATAAACTGTATTGAAACCTGAGTCTGATTGTAATCAAGTCTGTGTTATCTGTGTTCAAAACTGAGTTGATCAAAACCACTCTTGATTGCTGAAATTGAACTAATACTGAAACTGAAACCTGCAAGTTTGTTCTTGATTGTTAATGCTTATATCTGAAACTTGCATAACTTGTTCTTAATCTTTAAAGGCTTAAATCAGTTTCTGTATTTTGTTATTACTGTGTTTTGAACCTGAATTTATTCTATGATCTATTAATTATGAATTAATCTTTCTTATCCTCATCACCTTCTATTCAAGATTTCATAAAAAGCCCCTCACTGATTTTGTAAAAGATCCTGAGGCAACTCTGATTTGAAAAGATTTGAAAAGAATTTTTAAGAGGGAAAGATTTTTAAGAATACTCAATTCACCCCCGCCCCGTCCCTCTTGAGTCGTTGAAGCCAAAACAACAATGTGTACTCGTGGTCCTGATATCATTCATTTTATTGAATCTTGAATTGTCCAATTGGGATATTTTGGGAAGAAACTTTTTCTCCACTGCTATACTAATTACTCATTGATTCTCATTTGTTAAATAGTTGATGAAATTCTGGTACGATGCATTTCCTTTTATTCTCAAGGTCATACTTGATTGTGGTACCTTACCACGCCCAAGTCGTGTACTTGGAGACCGATGGGAAATGCTGCCGAAATTTCGTCAGCTATAAGACATGAGAAGTAATGAGTAACTAATATAATAGAGTGGTGAAAAAGTTTTTTCTCGAATGGGTTAGGCCCATATCTTTTACAGAAAAGGAGCGAATCGGCGTCATAGAATCATGTCTAAATATACGTCAATTTATCTTAAAATGCAGAAGGATGGAATATTATCCCTCGAGCCATAGTTGGGTGTATGATAGGAACGAGTCTAGAAGACGGTGTCTGAAACAATCATTTGTAGTTGGAGTTGAGGTGTTTATATCCAAAGCTAAGCAACGTTGTGATTATACCGAAGAGGGGGGATTAGATGTTCATGCATAAAGTGCAATTGTACAAAGGTTTTGACTGATGATGAAGTGAAGGGACACCTATACCGACGTGGGTTCAAGCCTAATTATTGGATATGGACTGATCATGATGAGGAGTTGATAAATATTGATCTAAATGAAGTCGGTTGTGACGATCACGACATGGGTGCATCAGGCAATGGATTACACGAAGACTATGTCGAACAATTCCAGTCAATGCAATGTGGTGAGCTTTAGTATTTTTTTACATTTAACTTATATATTATTATTATAGTTTAATAATATAATGTTTTTAATGTATTGATCATAGGAGGAGTTCACTACCAGGTTTAGTCAGCTAGCGTCTGAGGCTGCCTCTTGCTCCGGTGCCTCGGATCCATCCCAGCTGGACCCCGCCGAGGCTGAGCAACTACAGACCCATGTGTGGGTTGATGTGGCCGGCGAGAAGAAGGGGCGGATAGCCTAGCTAGTACCATCAATCGGGGGACGCCGAGCTTGACCATTCGGGAGCCTACATCCTCTAGCTCACAGGACACGGAGGAGGTGCAGCGGTTGAGGCAGGAGGTGCAACAGCAGAGGGAGGCGAATGAGTGCATGAGGCAGCAGGTGGAGGCCTTCTCTACGGTGATGACAATTGTGCTCGATGTGCTCCCCTCGAGAGGCACAGCATTCAGCAGGTGGTCCTC
This sequence comes from Sophora flavescens, assembly GCA_030762895.1. Lineage (NCBI taxonomy): Eukaryota > Viridiplantae > Streptophyta > Magnoliopsida > Fabales > Fabaceae > Sophora > Sophora flavescens. The sequence continues at coordinate 87,281,994 of CM061069.1, read as the reverse complement.
TAAACTAGCCAGCCCTCCACTTCTACCGATCCACTTTCGCAGCAGCAGGATACCGGTGTGTCTTCTCAACCGCAGTCTGATGGTCATCTGACGTCGCTGAACTCCCCCCGCAAGGACAACGATGATGGTTATTATGATGATCGTTTTTAAGATAGTTATAGTTGTAGAGTTTTGTAATTGTAGGGTTATTTATGTATGGATCGATATTATATTTGTTTTATGTTTTTATTTTATTTTAATTTAAATTTCAATACTTTTTAGTATTTATTTGTATTTTAAATTTAAATTTAAATTAATAAAATAATAAATAAATTAAAAACAAAATAAAATAATAATTAATAATTAAAATAATATTAAATTAATTATGAATAATTAAAACAAATAAAATTAAAAAAATCAAATAAAAATAATAATTAACAATTAAAATATAATTAATTAAATTTAATATAAAAAAATAAATTGCAATTACCGACGGACTTTTTCGTCGGCAAGTTTGGATCCCTATTATCGATGGACATTGCCGTAAATCCCTCAGACACTTACCGACGGACAATTCCGTCGGTAGTTGGGCAACCCCTCTGACGAGTTACCGACGGACATTTCTGTGGGTAATTATTGACGGACTGCCCAAATCCGCCGGAAACCCATACCGAAGAGCTCATAACCAATGGACATGTGGCCGTCGAAAATCCGTCGGTAATCACCCATTATTGACGCCATTTTGACCTTTCCGATGACTTTTGACTGTCGGTAATAAGGCTTTTTTTTTGTAGTGTGCAATTACATTTTGTCAGTCTGTTTCAATTGTTGCAATCTACATTGTGCTGGTCTGTTTCAAGCAATCGGCTGCCTTACCTGTGATGGGCTGCTCTCACTGATGCCTCTATAATTTGCTGGTCTGCTACCATTGATGCATTCTACATTTGACAGGTCTATTTCAAGCTGGTCGTGTGTTTACCTTTGTTTTTGTTGTTTCTTTGGATATCCTATTCTTGGGTTCAAGTGTTGTTCACGAATTGCAGCCTAATGTTGCTTCTCTGTTTGGGATTCAAGTCTCGTTGGCTTACTAATTCATCCACCACTTTGTATTTTGGTTGCTGTCCATTCGGAGTTATGTTGCTGACATTTTGGATGTTGTTTTCAGGATTCTGGTTTTTGGATTTCCCATTCTAGTTGCTTCTGCTTCTTTATTTTTAATTTCTTTGATTAGGACTTTATAATATCAATGTTGGCCAAGTGATTCCTAACATTTTACTTACATTGACCTATCTTTTTGTTTTTCTTATCTAGTTGGTTTTTTTTTATATGAGTTGGGCAGCTCTTATCACCCCTTATCAATATACTTTTTTGCTTAAAAAAAATAATAATCAACATCCACAACCAATTGTTCTTTGAGATTTCGCCTCACACACCCACTACCACCTTCTCCGTCATTGTGTTTTCTGCAAATCCAACCAATGACATAAACATCAAAATGATAAACTAACACCATTTCTTTTTCCTTCTCTTCCATCCTTTTTCTTCTTCTCCGCCCCGCCTAATTGATGTCGCCATTGAACCCAGATGGCCAGATCTGTGTTTAAAAGATTTTCTTCTTTTTTTTTCTTTTATTAATACAAATAATCAAAACTCCAACACTTTTCTCACATTACCTGTTGACCAGGTGACAAGGCAGCACTTTTCATTTTGTATCAATCCAACGGTCAAGGTAATATAATAATATGGGGAGCATGATGTAACCCATTTTGCGAGGTGCATACTAGAACAAACCTTGTTTCACAAAGAAAGTATGAAACACGCGGTTCTTACTAAATAATAGTTTCTTTAAAAAATATACTAAAATATCAGATGGCTTGACTTATTTTTTAGATTCAGTTTGGTCCTTTAATTTTTAAAAGGTTCAATTTGATCCCTTAATTTATCTCTGTTGACCCAAGTTAGTCATTTCCGTCAATTAGTCAGTAACGGTGTTAATTTTTTAAGGAACGGGTAGAAACTCGTTAACAATTTAAAGGACAAATTTGAATCTCGTTAACAATTTAAAAGATCAACTTGAAACATGTTAACAATTTAGAGGACCAATTTGAAACTTATTTAAAACATAAAGAAGCAAATTGAAACTCTTAACACTATTACTAACTTCATTGACGGAAATGACTACCTTGGGTCAATATAGATAAATTAAGTGACCAAATTGAACCTTTTAAAAGTTAAGGAACCAAACCGAATAAAAAAAATAAGTTAAGGGACCAAAATGATATTTTAGCCTAAAAAATATTTTTAAAAAATATATTCAAGAAAACGTAAAGCATTTACTAAATTAAAGAAAAAAATTACTTCAACTTAGAACAATTTATTCTCTAAAACAAAATTCTTACAAAAAATTCAAAAAAGTTCCGCAATTAATCAAGACAATGTGTTTCTCCCATGCAATCAAACAACGCTAACATGCAAAAGTTATACATATAGGAAGCTTGTTTGATGACACTTTCAAAAGGAAAGACATATGTTAAAGTAATTAAAACGTTGAAACAGATATTTATACCAAATTCGTCTGCCATTCTGAAATTAAGAGCTTATCACAGTACCGTCTTGACCAGATACAAATATTGTCCCAAAAAATAGTATCTTGATGTTCCCTATCAATCAAATGCTTGGAATATACATAAGTTTTAATGAATTATAATTTTATTTGATTAAGTGACAAGTAATCATTGGTGAGGGATAGAGAATATGATAGAAAAGTGGAACAGAAAATCTCCATCCCTCGAAAAGTTATTATCAAATTTTTTTGGATGAACCAGTTTTTTTTTCTTATAAGCTAAAATGGAATTAATAATAGTATTAAGAGTACTCTAACCAATATACAAAATAATTATTACAACATGACCAAGTAATATAAATAAAAGACTACCCTAAAAATACGAAAGTATTAGCTTTACAAAAGTTATGACTAAATAAGTATACCCAAGCCAAAATTTGTAACAACCGTGAACCCAAAGAGAAAATTTGTAAACTGTGGTATGAAAAGAATCTTATCCAAACCATAAAGGAACCAATCCCAAACTTTCTCAGAGTTAATTAGGGGCAACCCTGAGGGACACAAAAAAAAAAAGACATCATAATACTAAGGATATGTTTGGGTAAACAACTTAATTAAGAGCTTATCACATAAGATCTTATCTCATGAAAGCTTATGCCATAAGCGCTTAAAGAAAGAAAAAGAAAGAAAGGGGCCGGCAAAGGCTACTGTGATTCAGATTGGCCTAGTTGTCCTACCACTCGACGCTCTACTTCTGGTTATTGTATTTTTTGGGTCCTAGTATAGTCTCATGGAAAACAAAGAAACAAAGTGTAGTATCTCGTTCATCTGCCGAAGCAAAATATAGAGCTATGGCCAATGCAACTTGTGAAATTACTTGGCTCTTGTATTTTTAAATGACATTAGTCTCTCTCGTTCTACACCAATACCACTGTTTTGTGACAATCAGTATGCTCTTCATGTTGCCTCAAATCCGGTGTATCATGAACGTACTAAACATATAGAGATCGATTGTCATGTTGTTCGTGAAAAGATTTCTTCTGGTCTTATAAACACTATGAAAGTTAGTTCCAAAAATCAAATTGTTGACTTGTTCACCAAGCCCTTAGGCAAAGATCAATTCCTGTGGCTAAAGAGCAAGATGTGGTTATCTAACTTACACACCCCATCTTGAGGGGGAGTACTGTTACAGCATCCTAACCATTATTACAATTGATATCCCATGATATGCGCCTCCCATGATATGCTCCTTGATGTTGTCCATGATTTGCGGCTGTTATGCAATATGCTAGCTGTCCATGATATGCTCATTGATGATGTCCATGATTTGTGCCATTGCCTATTAACTCTTATCCTGATGTTGTGTGATTTGTTATCATGATCTTTTGTGATTTGTTGTATATTTAAATTCATTTATTTGTCAATTACAAAACATTTTGTATTTAAGTCCCTGATGTAATCCTTTTGCAACATACAAGTATTATTCTACCAAACTATCATCTTCTACGTTTCTTTGCACAAATCACCAAGCTTAAGTCACTTTCCATAGGAACCATCCAACACTCACTCAGCCTTCGGCCCTTTGTCCCTTAAAAACATTCATGACTTTCACTCTTTCATTCATGACTTGAAATGATCACGCTTTGGGGGTTTTTCATACTTGTTGTTACATGCTTGATTGAAGGGACTTTGCTTTTACGTTTTAACGATGGTTTCAGACCTTTGCGTGGTAAAACCATGCAAATGGTAACTTTGAATGGATAAAACCACCGTAGTTGTACTCACTACAGTTGTAGGAAATTAGTTGTGATTTAGAATGGAGCTCTAAGTCATCAAGTTCGAGCAAGTTTCCTGCGTGTGACATATGTTTGTAATTATGGAATAGAGTTCCTAATTGCTTATGACTATCAGGGCCGATCCAAGACTAATTGAGGTCTAAAGCGGACTCTTAGGGGAGGCTTTTTTCTAACATAACAATATTTTATAAATAAGTAATTTTTATAAAAATAAAAAAGTGAGTTTCAAAATTATAAAAACCACAAATTAATTTCTGATTTAAATAAAATTATTAAAAAATAAACTTTTTATACAATGTTATGTTGCTTTAAATCTTAAATAAATAGATATTCCTTAATTATAATTATTTTTAACTTTGTTTTGTTTAATAGTTTTTTTTATCAGAGTTTTGTTTAATAGTTTGATATTATTTAAATAAAATAAAAATAATATTAAACAAATGCCTCAAGAATAAATCAAAAAAGAAAACAAAAGACATAATAAAAAAAGGAAAAAAATGTGGGTGCATATTTCGAACACGGATCCGGTAGTGAAAATTCAGTAACTTTACCGAACGCTCCACTGGGCCTCGAACAATTGTAGCATATATATTATATAAAGTTTTAAGTGAGGCCTAAAGCAAGGGATTTAATGACCTCACCATTAGTCGGGCCTGATGACTATAGGTAAAATTTATTGAATAACACAAAAATCTTAGTGTTCAATTCTATCATTATTTTATTTTTTTATTTTTTATTTTTTAATTATAAAGAACCAACCAGACTCGACTCATTTTATCATCAACTCGTGATGAGTCAATCTGATTCACTTGGGTTGACTCACTTTGATAGCTCTATTTAGTGGTAGCAATATCTTTACCAAGTTAAGGGACACGTCATAATGGAAGGGAGGAGCGTAATTTATAACAGAAATGTTAAATTAACACAAGTTTTTCAGACATCTACGTTGACATCGTATGTGCGGCACTGTAGCTGCACTGTAGCGGGTCTTTTTTTAAAAAAAATATTTTTTTAAAATATTTTTTTATAAATAAATTTTTTGGTTAAGTATGTGTAAATATCTGGTGAATCGGGTACAAATATCTGATGAATTCAGTTTATTATCTGGTGAATGAGTTTTTTTGAGAAATATTTTTTTTGGTTAATAATGTGCAAATAGATGGTGAATCAGGTATAAATATCTGGTGAATAGGTTTTTTTGAGAAATAAATTTTTTGGTTAAGTATGTGCAAATATATGGTGAATCAGGTATAAATATCTAGTGAATTCAGTTCATTATCTGGTGAATGTGTTTTTTTTTATAAATAAATTTTTTTTGTTAAGTATGTGTAAATATCTAGTGAATGAGTTTCTTTGAGAAATAAGTTTTTTTGTTAAGTATATGCAAATATCTGGTGAATCATGTACAAATATCTGATGAATTCAGTTTATTATCTGATGAATGAGTTTTTTTAGAAATAAAATTTTTATTTTTTTAAAAAAGTCAAAAAAAAAAATTTTAAAAATGGTGCTACAATAACATACTGTAGCTCAATGTCACATATAATATCACAAATTCTGTATCAAATTAGCATATATAACTCATTTCATAATTATGATTCGGTAGAAAGCCTGCTGTGTTACGATTTGGTAGAAAAGATAAAGGCCTTAGGGAGTGAGGAACAATGGAAAGGGGTAGAAAAGTAATTTAATCTTTTAATATGTTTTCTTCTCAAGTTTTTTCTCTCTTTGAAAATATAAATATACAAGTTCTCTTATATATAAATTTACTCTTTTGAATTTTTTAATATGTGTCAAATTACACTAGATAGAAAAACTCTTTAATCCCAAGTCCCAACTATCCGAGACCAACTCCAAAACTTTCTTTCAAACTCCACAAAACCAAGTCCAAACATGAAACAACTAATGGGAGTCTGAATTAGTGTTAATGGTTCAATGAAATATATTTAGATTAGTCGTTTTTTTTTGTGCCTTAATTTCCTTAATTATCTTAAAATAAAAGAAAACCTAGAAGGGCTTAAGGCGAAATTCTAACAAAACTAGTTAGAAAACAAATATTAAACATTTAATTGAAGATTTTTAATAGGGTGATGGTAACGAATGTCAAGGGCACTAGTTAAGGAATCATAAAAAACAAGTTTTTATTGGAAAACTAAGTATTTCACTTTTCCAAATATTAAATACACAATTTTTCTATACAATTTTTTTTTCTTGGTTTCTTGACAAGTGTCATTAGGACACTTGTTAACATTTTCCTTTTTAATATTGTTCTTGTTAGCTAATATCCTTACTGTAGTGGTCAAATTAAAAAAAAACAATTTTTCATTAAGAAAACAAAATATATCACTTCTCAAAATATTAAATATTTCTCAATAAAAACTTTAATATCTTTTTTTTTTCCCTTAATCTCTTAGGACATGGTAAACATTAACAGTAATGTATCTTAAGGGCACAGTAAATTTATATTTACAATTCTCTTTGGGTTTAACGATGAAACTTGGAATACTAAAAGTCATTTCTTGAAAATACAATATCACTTAATGAGAATCCTGGTCACTTGTTCAGAGGTAATTAAAGGGAAGAGAAAAGGAGAGGAGCAAGGTTTACACTACGTGTCATGCTAACGAGTGTTCTTAGGACACTCGTTAAAAAATCATAAAAAATAAGTTTTTATAGAAAAATTAAGTATTTTATTTCTTCAAATATTAAATACACACTATTTTTCAATACAAACTTTCTTTTACTAATTCCTTAACAAGTGGGTTAGCATTTCCCTTACAATATTCTTGATTCTATAAATATATACCAACATTTTATCTTTCTTATATTATAAGCTCTCTTCTCATACTTTCTTTTCAAACCTAACATAGAACAATGTTTGCATCTGGCATAACACCCACTGTAACCTTCAACCAAGCCACCTCAAAATACAGCATCAACTATGACGGAAAGTCTATAGAAACAACAGTCACTGATAAGGCCAATATTGCAGAACAGTGGGTTGAGGAGATCAACTCATTATATGCTGGAAAAGCCACAGTGGTTGGCTTGGATGTTGAATGGAGACCACATCCAGTTCCATACATGAGCAACAAATCATCAACATTGCAGCTTTGCATCAATGATAAGTGTCTTATTGTGCAGCTCTTCTATATAGACTATTTGCCCATATCACTGAAGAATTTTCTCATGGACTCAAACTTCACTTTTGTGGGTGTTGAGGTTGCTGGTGACATTGCAAAGCTGAAAGATGAGTATGGTCTAGAGTGCAGTAAAAGTGCTGATATAAGGGAACTTGCAAAGAGTAAGTGGCCTGGCAGGTTTTCCAGGCCAGGTTTGAAAGATCTTGCTTTTGAAGTGGTGGGGCTGCATATGAGGAAGCCTTTGCATGTGTGCAAGAGTAACTGGGAGGCAAGATTGTTGAACAATGAACAAGTTGAATATGGATGTATTGATGCTTATGCATCATACAAGATTGGTCACAAGCTTCTGATGGATGGTTGATTAATTAATTTTTGTTCTTGTGAACAATGATGCTTCATTTTCTATGGTGGGTAATTTTGTTTTTTGTTTTGGCATGCCAAAATGGTTCGTTGTTGTGTTTTAGATTTCTTAATTTAGGCAAGCATGAAAGCAGTTATTGAACGTTTTAGGTTATTCTGTTTGCTTTACTTATGGGTTTAATGGGTGTGGATTTATTCAGTTTAATTAAGTGTTGGTACGAGTTATAACTTGTTGATGTAATGACAAGGGTGATCTTTTTCTGTGTCATGTTACTTGGTACAATTTCCAGTTTTAATTTAGTCAAAAAAAAATTTCCAGTTTTAATCGTATGGTGTTTTTGCTACAATCTTATGGTGTTTAATTTGTGCTTTATTTTTGTTTTGGTTCTTTTTATTTACATCACGGGATGAATTTATTGATTTTTTTTTTAGTTTTTCATTTTTATATGCAATCAACTTCTGCTGCAATTAATGCTCACTTTAATCGATCCGAAACTTTCTAGTTTTAAGATTTCAATCAGAATATCGGGAGGATCATGTGGCTATGTATATACCATAATCATCTTCTTAGCTTTAGTTTAGCATATATATTTAGCAGGTATTTTTTTTTACATCAAAGATGTATATCATATGACAACACCTTATTTCATCGGTTAATACCCTACTCAAAACTAGAATGTCTTCTATAATATCAAAATTTGATATCAAAATATTATAACTCGTGATATAGCTAGCAATGCTTTAGTAAGTAGTAACATTACCGGAATAGGCAAAGCTCCATGCTGCTAATTTTTTACCAACCGAAATGAATTGTTGGTTTAATAGTTGCCAAAATTCACTACAACAGATTAGACTTTAGATAGCGTTTCCGTATGCCTTTTAATAGCGTTTGTAACCGCTATCTATTCTACCGCTATTAAAACTCGTTAGCAAAGATAGCATTTAGGAACTGCTATTAATAGGTGACTTTAGATAGCGTTTGTACACGGAAACGCTATCTAAAGTCAGACTTTAGATAGCGTTTGTACACGGAAACACTATCTAAAGTCAGACTTTAGATAGCGTTTCCTTATACAAACGCTATCTAAAGTCTGACTTTAGATAGCGTTTGTACAAGGAAACGCTATCTAAAGCCCCTTTTTTTTTTAATTTTATTTCTTAACTTTTACATCCATTATTCCTGCATATTTACACAAAAAAACCACAATTGTTGCAATCAACACAATTGTTCAAAATGTGTTCAAAATATAAGTGTTCAATGCAGCACTGCATGTGTTTGTGCAAAGAAACCAAGAACTATACAATCAAAGTGCAACACTCTATACAAAGAACTATATATATATATAACCGGATATAAGTACACCACTGCTTTTCTAAAGTATTCAAATTCACACGAGTAAGACAAAATCAAAGTGCAAGCAACTATACCAGATCTCAATCCTTAAGAAACCAAAATCGGAAAACCAACATACATCTACAATTAATCTACATTTACACTTCTGTTTGTTTTTCATGAGACCAAGACAACACCAAAGTAATGTGTCGAAATGTGATCCAAAGACTCAGTAGCATACATACTGCATTTCCACCACAAAGACTAACTTTGTTACATTGGGATACAAAGCAGACTAATTAGGTAAATACTACTGTAGCAAGAAACGAAATTCAAATCAAGCATTAACAAAGTGTAACAAAAATAATAAGTTTGAACTTATTTTCTCCTAGCAATGACACATCAACTCGAAGGCATGTACCAAGGAAAAACAAATACATAGATAGTTTGGGGTTGATAAATATAAAGCATTATTCACATACCAATGAGTATTGCTGCAACTCGTGATCAATTTGACATAATCAAACGAACTTTTCAACAATATAGCAACACCACTCTTCCTTGACTTGAGATAGTTGAAGCGATGGAGTATGTGGAGCATTTGAAGTCGTGGAAGTATCTGCGACATAAAAATTAAATAAATTAAGTTACAATTGCTAAAACATTTGAACAATCACGATTAAAAGCTAAGTAAACAACATACCGCCATTGGTATTTTAACTTGGTTCTCGCAAGATAGTCTCCTTCATGAAACGCATGAAATAGTACCCACAATCTGTCTTTGTTGGGTTGTCTTGGGCACTATAAAAAATAAAATAGTAAATCAATATAGTTTTTTTTATCTAATTGCGCATTAAGTTTTTGCAAATATACCTGTATCGAATCCATTTAATGTTGGTTGCCTTTAAACGCGGCACCTTAGCTCCGATATTTGCGCGATAAACTTGCAAACCACTAATCACAAAATCAAACAGACTTCATTAAGAAACATATTTTCAATCATCACAAACACACGCATGCTCACGTATCGAATGTAATCATAGAAAATCGGAAATATAAAAACATGCTTACGTATCGAATGATTCTTTAATGCAGGCGATCCCTAGGATCAACATACAAGGGATCCAGATAGTAAATAATCTCTTCAACAATATTTATCGCGCACAGCACCCAATGATTCCTACAAAAATGTTGAGATAACAAATCCTAAGCACCTCAACTTTTATGTAATTCATTATTGTGAATTAAGTCCTATAGGATAAGCGACTCACCCAACATTGCATGGCGCTAAAAACAAGGGCTGATATTCTCTTTCTTTAGTTGCAAACCGGTCAGCTAGATACGTTGTCTGTGAATCCCTCCCGAAGTAGCCGTATGTATTTGTTTGGTGTGGGGACAAGAACAGAAACCTCCTCGTTATTTCCTTTGGAAGCAACAATTCTTCATACAAATACCTTCAATTAAAATATAAAAATGGATTACACCAATGACATACATCAATATTTAAATGGAAAGACTAAAAAAATATTGTACACTTTAAACCCGATTTATTACCTGATATATGCGGAAATAACGGAGGCGAGATACCCATTCATGATTTACAACTTCTCCGATATTTTCAGTATTGAGCATCTCAATGAAATGGTTGCCAAAAATATTTTGTTCCATCTCTACGTACAATTGGTCAGCATTTTTCATATTCTTTCGTTCATGTATTTTAAGGAAATTCAAATATTCCGAGAGAAGTTGTAGTTGAACCAGCTGTAGGTGGGTTGGCCTCGAGTTGCCTCCTTTATTTTCTGGGGTTGTAATTGACTCCTTTGTATATCCGGACACTCTGCCCCTTGCCTTTAGCTTTTGCGGGTGCCTAGAAATTTTGCATTTCAATATGCCGCTTAGTGATCAACTAATGTAATCCATATATGCCGTATATGAAAAGGTGGAAAAATGCAATTACATACCATATTAATTACAACCACGAGATCAATTGGCCATGCCACATAAGTACCTATTGCATCTCCTACTGTCATCACATCTGCATCAACGATAGGTACCGGCAATGGCGCATCCCCCTCAGTTGCAACATCAACTCCAACTTTCACATGGTTAAGGGTGCTGGTCCAAAGTGTGCGAGTGTAACACCCGGCTCATTGTATACTTTACCCATAGCAACCATACGATAGTTTGGGGTCGATAAATATAGCTGACATGAGTTGACGCCCTAATCCAATGATAGATTAATAAGCTGTGAATTAAGGCATCCAATTGAACGCGCTCTACCTTCTTCCGAGTTCCCATTGAACGCCTTTCTCCACCACCGGTAATGATGACTTGGATGCAAAAATCTACGATGCCCAAGAAAGACATTCTTCTTACAATGTTCTAACCGCATCCAATCCGTACCCTCTTCACATATAGGGCATGCACACTGACCCTTGATGCTATATCCTGACAGATTACCGTAGGCTGGAAAATCATTAATTGTCCCAAACAACATAGCTCTCAAATTGAAACTTTCTTCCTTATACCCATCATACACCTCCACACCTGTCTCCCACAGTTGTTTCAAGTCTTCAATCAAAGGAGTCAAATAGACGTCTATATCATTTCCTGGTTGTTTGGGCCCAGAAATTAACATAGATAACATCATAAATTTGCGCTTCATGCATAGCCATGGGGATAGGTTGTAAATCACCAAAATCACAGGCCATGTACTGTGAGAGCTACTTTGAACACCATGCGGGTTAAATCCGTCAATAGCCAATGCAAGTCGTAGGTTTCTTGAATCTTGCCCAAAATCAGGATAATCATGATCAAATTTCTTCCATTGCGGAGAATCTGCCGGGTGCCGCAGCTTGCCATCTTTGATCCTTTCATCCTCATGCCATGTCAAGTGCTTTGAATCTTCGGAACTACGGTACATGCGCCTAAATCTGGGTATTATGGGAAAATACCACACAACCTTCTCTGGATCTGATTCTTTCTTCTTATATCGTGAGGCATTACATTTAGGACACATCTCGTAACGATGCATATTCATTCGAAATAAAATGCAATCGTTAGGACAAGCATGTATCCTCTCGTAGCTCATGCCAATAGAGCGTAACATTTGTTTAGCCTCGTATGTCCGACTAGGAAGCACATTATCATCTGGCAACATGTCTTTCAATAGTGTGAGTAAGTCCGTAAAGCTCTTATCAGTCCATCCGTTGCCCGATTTCAAGTTATACAACTTTAACATCGCCGACAATCTTGTGAATTTAGTACATCCATCATACAATGGTTGCTCTGCATCACTTACCAACCTCCCAAACATTTGTGGACAATCCCGAAGATCCTCTTCAACAACAGATTTGCAATGTCTTCAAAACGATCGCCCTCATAAGTATTTATGTCGGTATCGTATGATGAATATCTCACACGATTCCTCATTTCACTAGACTCAGCTCTTGTCTCACCATGTTTTGTCCAACATGTATAACTTTGATCGATTCCATTACACACTAAATGTTCTTCCAAATCGGCTGCACTAACTCGCCTTGCATAACAACAATCTAAACAAGGACATATGATTGTATTAGGGTTTTTCGCATGCCGAACTGCAAAACTAATGAACTCTTTCACCCCATCCTCATACTCCTTCGTTAAACGATTGGCAGACATCCATTTCCGATCCATGCTGAAAAAGAAGAAAGACTGAAGTCAGAGTCTGTCACGGCCTGGCCGTGATATCCATCACTACCGTGACCCAAAACCACCACAAGTCGAGAGCACATCACGGCCCGGTAGTGAAATTCTTCACGGCCATAACAGAGACCGTCACGGCCGGCCGTGATATCCATCACGGCCTGGCCGTGATATCCATCACGCCGTGACCCAAAACCACCACAAGTCGAGCACATCACGGCCCGGTAGTGAAATTCTTCACGGCCATAACAGACCGTCACGGCCTGGCCGTGATGGACATCACGGCCGTGACGCGCATTACTTGGACCTGAAGAAACCAAAATAGATCGGATTTTGAGTTGGTTTGGGACTCTAACTTCCCAATTTCTATAAATAAGGATCAAGGCATCGAGATCGGGGATACACAATACACATTGGATGAGATCCATAACAACTAGGACTTAGGCATAGGTTATTATGCACACTATAATAACTATATATTATATTATATATACCTCAATACACACTCATTCACTACTTGCTTCTATTTCCTCATGGAGCTTGAGAGACCTATATGCCTCTTCTTGGTTCTCATTAGTCTCTTCTCAAGCTCCCAAGCCTACAAATTCTATGTTGGTGGACAAGATGGATGGGTGTTGAACCCTTCGTGGGATTATAATCAATGGTCATGAAGGAGCAGGTTCCAAGTTAGTGACTCTCTAGGTAAGCAAAGATCAATTACTATGGCTGATCCCATAGTTTCACAAGCTGCCAAATGTCTAACAAGTGCTTTATCATTCATCATTTTCTTCATTGCAAATGCAAGGCTTAGTGTCACACTAAGGGTAATCCTTCCGGAACTGCAACAACAACTATGGTAATCGCAATAGCAAAGAATTCCAACATCTCTATGGCATCATCCCCAGACCATCTCCAAAACCTTCCTTGTTGGATTTTTCGGCTCATGAGTCCTTTCACCAAAACTGCAAAAGTAACCACAACAAAAGAATAGGCCTATCTTCCCAATAATGGTTGCAACTCCATTCAATTTCACCCGCAATGGGGTTTCATCATCTCCACCTTCACTCGAGTTGCCATCAATTTACCCCATTGAGTCCTCATCCCAACAAAGGGTAATCAACATGGTGCATGATCCATCTTGGACCTTGGTTCCAGAAAGAAGAAATGGATTTTGGGAAGTAACCATCACCGGCTCACTTCTCCCAGCTTAAACTTGACTCATCAATCAACACAGAAAATCCTGAAACAAATAATCCATCTGCAGGGACTTGGTCTCCAATTGCAAGATGCACAATAGAGTGGTGAATACTGATCCAAAAGCAACAAAATAAAAACAATGCACCAATGAAATCCCTTTTATCCCTCAAAACAAAATAACGACCATTCTTGACGACACAAGCACATTTAATCGAAAAATTGTCCAACATAAACAATAACCAAAATTCACATTCAAAATTTGTGTTCAAATATCACGATCGATATTAGAAAGAGTGTTACCTGAACCCAACAAGAAAGCCAAGAGAAGTGTCCCATTGACTTGATGACTCGGCGCAAGACAGACCCTACAAGAGGAGCAAAGGAACAATGAGAGGGGAGCAGAAATCAGAAACGACATTGTGAAAGTGTGAACTATGAAACTAATAGATTTTATATGAAGGAGCAGAAACTGCAAAACAACATTACATCTCGGTTATCTTCCACTCCACGTAACACTATGAAAGTGTGAAACTAAAACTACAACTATTCGAATGGAATCCATATTCAACTCATCAAAACCACAACCCTGATTGTAATGTTAAGTACTCGGAGGATTCCAATGCAAATGGAGTAGAATTTGCTAGTTGAACTAACATGGATTTTAAGTGTAATTTTAGTATAAAGCTACTGAGCATTGTTCACATTCTCTCTCCAGGCCAAGTGAGAACCCAACTTTGCCGTAACCATGCTCTATCCACATGAGTTTAAGCTAGATCTACATATATAATGGTTTCTCAAAACTTATGAAGCCAAAACAGGATTGCCATATGCACAACTTCATCAAGCTTTTGTTGTGTATCATCCTATAGGATTACCACGTTAAATAATCATGAAATTTTCTTAAACTACCCCATAAAACTTCAGTAAAAAAAAAATGTTTTGGTTTCATAAGTTTTGATGAAGTTGTGCATATTTGAAAGGCAAAAGGGAAATTATATCAAGAACAATATGGCACAAGAGATGCCACAGTAGAAGTGACAGAGAGTAACAAAGCTAGTGATCACAACCTTTCACCAAACCAACAACAAAGAATCAAACCCAGACCCATAGCTCACAAAACAAACAAGGGGCAAACTGAAAGATCAATATAAGTGCATAAAAAAGTTAACAAGATGAGCCACAAGAGCTTTGCACCAAAAGAGCGACACTGCAACAACAAAGAAATAACCTGCAACTTGAGCTAACCCAACGAAACCTGCTAGTATGATTTAAGTTCTTTCTCTTTCGGAGTAGCAGATGGCGGCGAGCAATGGCGAAGACCTAAGAAATGAGGAAGGAAAAAGAGATGGCATGCGAGAGGGAAGGAAACAGGGAGGGAAGGCCGAGCGCGCGTCTTTTTTTTACTTGGGAAGACCTAAGATAGCGTTTCCGTGGAACCGCTATCTTTTCTAAGTGACACTTTTAATAGCGGTTCCACACGGAAACGCTATCTTAGGTTATACCTAAGATAGCGTTTCCCTTAGGGAAACGCTATTAAAAGTCCCCCATCACTTTTAATAGCATTTCCACACGGAAATGCTATTAAAGGTGCGTTATTAAAAGTCTATTTTGTTGTAGTGATTCTTGTTAGAAAGAATAAAAATGATAAGTTTTAAAGGCCTTCAACTGGTAGGCTTTGACTTGGGCTCACCAACGCCTCACTAATGTTGGGCTTGATCATGTTGGGTATAGATCAAGGTCTCTTTCAGGAAAAAGAAAGAGAGAGAGAGATTTGTTGAAAGTTCATTAGAAAAAAATTTAGAATTCAAAATTACCGTATATATAAGCCAGTGAGGATATCAAAGATTTGCTAATGAGTAAGGAAAAAAAAAGTTAATAGTTGATTTGCCAGATTATAAAAAACTATAATATGCTCATGTCGCATATTCATGCTTCGCATTTGAGAAATATATTTTATAGATAAATGAGTGATACACTTCAAAAATAAAATCCTAGCATTCGTATTTTCATATAATAAAATAAATGGCACCATTTCAATTTAAGAGGTAGAAGTAAGAGTGGGAATAAGCTAGATCGAGTTAGGTCCTGACAGGCCTGAGCCTAACCTGTATTCCAATCTCGAGGCTTCAGTTTTGCCTATTAGTTTGATGTAGGTTAATTTTTAAGACCTGAACTTGACCTATTTAAAGCTTGACCTGGTTTGACCTCTAATAATAAAGAGGTCGGTGAACCTATACCAATAAATAGATCACTAGGCCTACACAAATAAATAAGCAAATAGGCCATTACATTTAAATTGACTAATAGGCATTTACTTTAAAATAGTATATATAATATAAATAGTATATTACTATTTTACAATATTACAATACAATATATTATATTATATTATATTATATTATATTATACATATACATATGTATATTTATGTGTATATGTGTTAAATAGGCCGACCTTATTGGCACTAGTGCAGGAAGCATTTGTAACGTCAGTTTCGAAGAAGACGTTATTCCAATCGATGTTACAAGTTTAAATTTTAACGACGGGTACCCAACCACTATTAGAAGAAAACCTCTAACAACGATTGGGAAAATCGCCTTTACAAGTAGCGGATTGAATGATCAAAGCAATGTTACAAGTTAACTTGTAACTGTGGTTGAGGTTAGAACCGTCGTTACAAATTGACTTGTAACATCGGTTGTCTCAGGAACCACTGTTATATGCCACTTGTAATGTCGGTTATATCCTTAAAAGTTGTTACAAGTTTTTTTTTTAAAATTTTGTTTGCTTTCAGTTACTTTACACACATATGCACCTGCTTTCAGACATATACACAGAATCCAGAATTCAAACCAAATGGCAGAATCAAGCTATATAATTGCTATATATAAATATATATTACAACATAGTCATATATACACTACCAAAATTGATCAAGCTAACTAATTAAGTCATGATCTATTACATACACAATATATATAATAATGTTCTAAGTAACTAAAACATAAATCTACATAACCTAAGTCTATTTGTTTCTCTACAGCATACTCAAAAAAGAACTTTGCAAATTGCTCCCTCAAGTCTATGAAATCCAACAAAGTCATGCTAGATTGATTGCGTTCCAAAGCTTGCATAAGTTCAAATTAATGCAACATTAATTAAATTAAGTCATCAACAAAAACAGAATATAATTAATTAACTGCTTATATATATATATATATATATATATATATATATATATATATATATATAACTATCACTGGTGAAAAAAAGTCTTTCTACAACGGTTGACCAAATGTTGTAGATATGCTTGATGTAGAAAGTAAGGACTTTCTACAACGGTTGTCCAACTATTGTAGAAAGTATCTTTCTACATCGGTTGGAACACAACCATAGTAGAAAGTGTGCTTTCTACATCTATTTATTAGACTTTGGTGGACTTTCTACATCGGTTGTTTTGACCAACCGATGTAGAAAGTCTTGTTCTTTTTTTAAAAAAAATCACGTTTGTTTCTTCCCTCGCTTCCTTTCCTTGTTGTCATTCAGTTTTTAGTACGCATCAACATAATCAACAACATTACAGAAACAACAAAAACTCAACAATTAACATTAACATCCATATATATAATTCAATATCCATATAATTAATCAATACTAATCTAGCTATATCAACAAACAAAAAACTAAACCTATATGAATGTCAAATTAAATACATCCATCATCTGAGCATACAAGTTGACATCTCCAGTGTTACCCAAGCTCTTCTCGGCTTCCCCGACCTTCAGAATATTCTCTAGGCCTTCCAAACAAACAGTGACAATTCTTGGATCGGGGCAAACAAGCAAATCACAGAGAGGCTTAATGCAATCTTGGCTCACCAAATACCTTGCAACCACATCAACTGAGTCAATACACTAAATTTGCAATGTTAGCATTTATAAAGAACAATCAATCAAAAATAAAAAAGATCACATACTTGATCTGCTCATGAGTGCCACCAGATGTAGCATTTGAAATTGACCACGCAGCTTCTTTTTTAATGTCAAACTCAGCATCTGAAGAAGATTGACAAGGGGAGCAATCAGACCAGCTTCAATAACAGACTACAAATCACATAAAATGTACACAGTCAATAGAGCATTTTCAATGAATAAGTCAACTGAACACATTGCACCACATCTTCATGTCAAATACATCTAGCTTAACACATTACAGGAGCAAAACAGGAACAAACAAGCCTGAATCAGAGTTAAAAAACTTGGGAATGGGACACACTCTATTAACGTTAAAAGGTTGATCCCCATTGGGAAATTCAATCTAATATGCACACGAATACCAAAACATCAAACCTAAAGAAAAACAATAACCAGTAAAAATAAAAGAAAAATAACAGATAGTAGACTAGATTAAACACATGATTTAATACTTTTTTTATGATTAGGTGTCAACAGGTTCAAAAGGCATGGAAGTGCACCATGATTGATAATAGCCTGATGAAAGGAGTTCCACCAAATTAAAATTCTTTCACTAGTGACATGTGCACAATACATAATGGAAAAAGACATTAGATACATGGTAATAAGTAGCACTAGCATGTGCAAGTGTAAAAGCCATGAGAGAAACAGGCAAAATGAAATATTTTGTGGATATGCGGAATGACTATGAAGGAGATTCTGAATTCCAATTAGAAATCACATGACAATTGTAGCACTAAACCCAAGTTACCTCAACAATGTTATGAATTAATTTTAAATTTTGTAAATATTCAGCTCCATTATCCCAACACTATGCGTCAGTGTTTTTGCTACATAATCACACATTAGACATGCAAAATTAACCTACCAACAATTTGGGGCGTGGTATATACTCAATAATGGCTGGTAACAAAGATTGAGATAACAAATCGATTCCAATAACCTGCAAAATTGACTTGATCAACATGACTTTGAATAGTTTGCTTTCTTTATATGCTTTTTATTTGTATATCAGTGACAGTAGACTAGAGGGTGGCATGCAGGTACATGGCCATAAACTCTGCTGGAATTAGGAGTATCACCAGAGAAAAAGGAAAAGAAAAACCAGGTTGCCAAAGGAACATAAAGCAATTTGAAAATAAAAACCACTCCAGAACTATATAAACCTGATTCACTTGATCAAGCTTGGTTATGATATTCAGGCTCACATCAGGAAATTCATCCTTCCAAAGGGAAAGGAAAATAGGAAGAAGCTGCTCAATTGTTGCATCCTGCAATGATGAAAAGGAAGAATAGGTAGTAGTTTCTTGGAAAGACAAATTGAATAATTTGAAAGACACCCAACAAAACATTTAATCATGCATGATATGGATAGTGATGATTCTTTCCCAGACCACCGTAACTGCAATACCTTTCCTAATACCGGAGTCATTCCCATTATTATACTCAAGATGCTTGTCTTGAGTAATATATGTGATTACCCAATCAACAAGATGCTTGTCCAGTAATTAGCTCCAATAACACAACCACAAACCTGTAAGTGGCATACTAGGGCACAATCTTCCCCCGGGATGTGCATGAAGCGGGAGTTTATGTTCCTAACAGTCATAATTCCGGGTCCGTCTAATCCAAAAGGTAAGATTGATGTGTACTTGCAGCCGCTGATAGATGAGTTGACGATGCTGTGGAATGATGGTGTGTTGACATATGACGTATCTTTGAGGCAGAATTTCATCATGAAAGCAGTTTTGATGTGGACGATCAACGACTTTCCCGCTTATGGGATGATGTCGGGTTGGATGACCGTGGGGAAGCTTGGATGCCCAATATGTATGGAGCGATCGAAGGCATTCATGCTTAAAAACAGTCGAAAGATCTCATATTTTGATTGTCATCGTCAATAACTTCCAGAAGATCATCCTTATAGGCGGAACAAGAATGCATTCAAGAAGCGTTGTGCGGAGACAACACCGCCTCCACCACGTTTGACTGGTCCTAATGTATGGCGCAGAGTACAGTACTTACCGCTCGTCCATGAATCCCAAGGAGAACATATTCCTGATTATGGCGTCAACCATAATTGGACAAAACAAAGTATATTTTGAAGGTTGCCGTATTGGAGGACGCAGCTACTCCGTCACAACATTGATGTCATGCATACTGAGAGGAATGTGTTTTTGAATGTGTTTGACACGGTGATGGACATCAAGGGGAGGACAAAGGATACAAATAAAGCCCGATTGGATTTGGCTGGAATTTGTAATCGGAAGGAGCTTGAGTTGCAGGACGGTGGTCGTGGCAGACTTATCAAACTGAAGGCAAGTTATACACTAAGCAAAACACAGAAATTGGCCGTCTGTGAGTGGGTTAAAGAACTAAAGTTACCAGATAGGTATGCTTCCAATCTGAGTAGATGTGTTGACATTAAGGAAGCAAAGTTACATGGAATGAAGAGTCGTGATTGCCACGTGTTCATACAACGGTTGCTTCCAATTGCGTTCGACGCATTACCGAAGCAAATTTGGAACCCACTTGTTGAGCTTAGCCACTTTTTCAGGGAGCTTACATCGACAACACTAAATGTTAATCAATTAAAGGATATGGAAGTCAAGATACCCGTTTTGTTATGTAAGCTGGAGCAAATCTTCCCGCCGAGTTTCTTTGATTCCATGGAACACCTGCCAGTTCATCTACCTTACGAAGCAAGAGTTGGTGGCCCAGTCCAATACCGCTGGATGTATCCATTTGAGAGGTAAACGACATCAACTATTTTACTTAATACATATGAAATTCACAAACACGAGAGCGTAGTTTAGCTTTCCCTAAAACTAGTAATTATTTTTATGTATCCCTCTTTAATAGGTTCATGCACTCCCTTAAACACAAAGTCAAGAACAAGGCACGAGTGGAGGGTTCCATTTGTGAAGCATACTTAGTAGAGGAGACTTCCACTTTTGCCTCTTATTTCTATCCGGACGAAGTTAACACGAGAAGGACAAGGATGCCTAGAAACGTTGATTCGGGCGAAGGAAGTTCAACTAGTCCTCCTATATCAATATTCAACTATCCGGGCAGATTTAGTGGCAAATCAAAAGGATATTTCTTGGAGCAGTGTGACATTAATGCTGCTCATCTGTATATCCTTCAAAATTGTGAAGAGGTGGCGCCGTATTTAGAGTAAGTTTCTACAATGTCTTTTATAAGTTCAATTGACATTTATGATTATTAATCGCCCTGCTGTTAATCTCCCATATGTAGGATGTACGACAATTTTCTAAGGGATCTCCAACCTGACATTTCAAACGATCAGGTTGATCGAGAAATTACTTCTCACTTTGCTACGTGGTTCAGTAAATATGTAGGTTATGCATCTTCATTTGTTGCAATACATTTTATCTCCTTAAATATATAGCATGTATAAGAATAATATAATATTTGATTTTTTAGGTACTAGATCCAGAAAACAATGTTCAAAATCCATTGTTGAAAAATTTGGCATGGGGGCCTAACAGATGGGTTACATCATGAAATACTTATATTGTAAATGGATATAAATTTAACACAAAAAACATGGAATGAAGGAATGCAGACGTGTAACTATGGTGTTTGTGTGCGAGCCACTGATGGCAATGTAGAGGATGATTTCTATGGGGTTCTAACTGACATCCTAGAACTTGATTATATCGGTTTCCCCGTGATGAAGTTAGTTATCTTCAAGTGTGATTGGTTTGATCCTACTCTTGACGTAGGGACAAAAATCGATAACAAATATGGTATTGTTCAAGTTAGGCTGTCTCGAAGGTATAATAAGGCGTACGACCCATTCATTTTTTCACAACAGGCAGATCAGGTTTATTACTCGCCATATCCCGAAGGACATCAAGGCTGGTTGGGTGTTATTAAGATAAAGGCTCGTAGTATAATTACTGATAATGTAATCAACCAGCCTGAAAAAGATGCTCCGTACCAAGATGATGAGTTTTCAAGACCCCACGTACCGTTGCAAATTACGCCGGACATTATTGTTAATTCTCTGACGGACATTATTTCCGGAAATGGGGAAGAAGGTTGAAAGAGAGTTAATGGATCAATCCGAGTTGGATGCATCCAGCGAAGGTACATTCCGATCAAGTGATACTGATGAGAGTGAGGGTGAATTTAGTGACGGAGATTCTACTTAGGTAATTTATTTATGTCATAATTCATTATGTAAATGTCATTCTACTTAGGTAATTTATTTTTGTATTATTTACACTGTTGTGTAATCATCTTTTCATTTTTTTTCACAGATGGCAGATTCCTCTAGAGGTAGGGGTCGTCATGGAGGTCGTGCTGCGAGAGTCCCTTCGCCGGTCGATCCACAGCCTTCAGATCGAGACCACCCTACCAGCACCTCTGTGGACGGGACACCACAGGGTGATGGATTTGCACCCCCTACCGAGCCTCATGTGGTCGGGACACAGGCTACACCCTCATCATCCACACCTACGACAGGACCATCATCATCATCGGGACAGGAGAGTCGTGGTCCATCCGACAGGAGGATTCTTCTTATCCCCAGGGGGGATAACGAGTAAGCTAATTTAATTTTTTAATATATATAAAGTATCATTAATTTCTATTTACTTGTTTTTTAATTTATTTTTAACATTTATTAATACTCTAATTTTGCTGCAGCTTTCTGCCCGCGAATGGCCCTTCTGATTCGATATCGAAGATCCCGCGACGCAAGTTTGATGGTCCATGGCCTACATGGAAGGCCATCCCAGGGGACCATAGGGATCAGTTGTTTAAAGAGTTTAAGGTAACAATTTATTAAGTTATTTAAATTAAATTTACATTATATATATATATATATACACACGAATTTCCTAACAACTGTAAGTTGCAGAAAGAGTATAGGTGGGACGTAGCTTTAGAGGCTCTCGTCAGGGACATTTTTGAGCATAAAGGCTCAATGGTCATGAAGAATCTGACGAACAAGCTGAGGCAGCGTAAGAATAAGGGGAGGTGGGTGGATCCTGAGATCAGGAGGCAGCTGGACCAGATCTTGGGCTACCGAGAAGTTCCAGGAGATCCAGGCCACGGCTTAGCGTGTCGAGCTTCGATGGCGGCGCATGTGCTTGGGCCGTGGGTCTAAATCG
Source organism: Sophora flavescens (assembly GCA_030762895.1). NCBI lineage: Eukaryota > Viridiplantae > Streptophyta > Magnoliopsida > Fabales > Fabaceae > Sophora > Sophora flavescens. Next base: position 87,258,818 of record CM061069.1, on the reverse strand, counting down.
ATCGCCGCCGCCCACTACGACGAGCTGGTAATACATTAAACTTTTGACTTAATATACTATTTAATTAATTAGTTTTCATTTTTAATTATTCTTATGAATTTAAGATTATATTTTTCTGTGCGTAAAAGCACGAAAAGCATGACCCCCCACTGCTATGGAGTTGGTGGAAAGGACGAAGAAGTTGAAGTCGGGGACATGGGTCAACGACAAGGCCCGTAACTATGCTGTAAGCAAAATAACAATTTAGTGTTTACTTGTAATTTATTATAAATAATTTGTTAATATTGGATATAATTTTAACTAAATCTCTTCAACTATACTTTGTAGGTGGGCTTCAACGAGAAGAAGGACGATGCCATATCACGTGCCTCACAGTCACAAGATGAGGCTTTGACTGGTGATGGGCTCAGCTCTCCTATCTCCGTCGACGATAATGCCATTTATTTGGAGGTCGTCGGGGGCAGGAACAAGAAGGGGCACGTGTATGGCCTCGGACTCCTGGGAGGCGAGTTTATCGCTTCATCATCCGACACGCCTGCTCCTTCCTACGCCGATACCGTCCCTCAGGAGCAGTTCAACCAAATGCAGGACACCATCACGCAGCTGAATGCGGAGCTTCGGGAGAAGAGCGAGAGAGAGCAGCAGATGGCGAACCAGATTGCACAGTTGACTCAGGCACGCGAAGAAGTGATGAGCGACCATCGAGCAGGCGGACATCTGCGGGCCGGTGTTGGAGCAGATGAGGATCCACACTCCAGCTTGCTCGGGGTGATGCTATGATGGTTGTGCGCTCGCCGCCGCTCCTCCAGCCTCCGCCGCCAGCCACGATGTCTCTTGTAGAGGGACGATAGCGAGCGTCGGTGGGTACGGACACTGAGGATGAATGGATTCCTCCACCTCCCCCTCATCATGACTGATTTTTTTTTTTCATATTTTTGACTTTAAATGATTCTTGTACGACACCAGATTGCACAGTTGACTCAGGCACAGCAGCAGCTGATGCAGACGACCATCGAGCAGGGCCAGACACTGCGGCTGGTGTTGGAGCAGATGAGGATTCACACTCCAGTTGCTCAGGGTGATGCTATGATGGTTGTGCGCTCTTGCCGCTCCTCCCGCTTCCGCCGCCGCCATCGATGTCACTCTCTGCGAGAGGACGATAGCAGACGTCGGTGGTACGGACGCTGAGGATGAATGGATTCCTCCACCTCCCCCTCATCATGACAGATTTTTTTTTTCATATTTTTGACTTTAAACGATTCTTGTACGACACTTTTGATTATTTTTTATATATACTTATTATTTCTTATGATTGTATATTTCATTAGTAATTTGGTGTGTTTTATTAGTAATTTTACTAACGTTTAAAGAAAAACAGAAAAAAATTATTTTAAAAATTAATTTTTTTTAAAAATTAATAATAACCAGTTTAGCGACCGAATTAGAAACCAATAATTCGGTCGCTAAACTTTATTTAACATTAACAGATGTGGTATAGCGACCGAAAATCCGTCGCTAATATATGTTAACAGTAACCAAAATTGGCGACCGAACTAGCAACCGATTATCGGTCGCCTATAATGGTTACCGAAACAATGCGACCAACCTTATAGCGACCGTTTTTTATTATTTAGCGACCGAAATTACGGTCGCCATTTAGCGACCAAATTAATATTTCGGTCGCTAAAAACTTAGCGACCAGGTATTCAGCCACCACCATTGATCGGTCGCTAATTCGGTCGCTAAATTAAATAGAAATTTAGCGACCGATTTAGAAAGTTTAGCAACCGAATATGCCGGTCGCTAAACAGTTGTTTTTTTTGTAGTGATTGAATAAAAAAGTTTGGTAGTAAATATAATTTTTGTAAGAAGTAGGATGATTAAAAAATTAATGAATACTTTGTAATATTGATGTAGTCTTAAGTTTTAGAGATTGAATATCTGTATATGATTATGAACAAGATTTTTGATTTGTAATTATTTATATTTGTCAATTTATCATTTTTTATTTTTGATATACAAATTTAAATAAACTTTATACCCATGCTGGGCACGGGTGAACACACTAGTATATTATATGAACACCGAAACAAAGTTCAAATGACAGGGCCAAATATTGTTGGGTTTTTTTTTCTTTCTAAAGCGACCCACTTTTAGAAACTATATACCAAAATAACCTACTTTTGAAACAATTTATCAAACTAACCTACTTTTGAATAAAATATTATTTTTTTGGTTGACTAGTGGCACGAGTTTGACTGGCACCATTGACTTGTTGACCTGCCATGTGACAGGTCATGATTGGTTCAAAAAATCTGCAAAAAAAAAAAAATGAAAAATATGAAAAACTTGCCACGTGGCGCACTCTGGTGGAGTGGTGCCAGTTTGACTCGCGCCATTGACCTGCCACGTGCAAGCTCTTGATTGGTCTGTCGGTTTTTTTAACCCTAAACTCTAAGGACACACATTAACATTTCACATTTTAATATTGGTCTTACTAGCTAATATCCTTACTGCAGTGGTCAAAATTAAAAAAAAAAAAAAACAAATTTTCATTAAAAAAACAAAATATATCACTTCTCAAAATATTAAATATTTTTCAATAAAAACTTTAATTTTTTTTTTCTTAATCTCTTAGGAAACATTAACTGTAATGTATCTTAAGGGCACAGTAAATTTATATTTACAATTCTCTTTGGGTTTAACGATGAACTTGGAATACTAAAAGTCATTTCTTGAAAATACAATATCACTTAATGAGAATCCTGGTCACTTGTTCAAAGGTAATTAAAGGGAAGAGAAAAGGAGAGAAAAGGAGAGGAGCGAGACTATCTCTCATGCTAACGAGTGTTCTTAGGACACTTGTTGAAAAATCATAAAAAATAAATTTTTATAGAAAAATTAAGTATTTTATTTCTTCAAATATTAAATACATACTATTTTTCAATACAAACTTTCTTTTCCTAATTCCTTAATAAGTGGGTTAGCATTTCCCTTACAATATTCTTGATTCTATAAATATATACCAACATTTTATCTTTCTTATATTATAAGCTCTCTTCTCATACTTTCTTTTCAAACCTAACATAGAACAATGTTTGCATCTGGCATAACACCCACTGTAACCTTCAACCAAGCCACCTCAAAATACAGCATCAACTATGACGGAAAGTCTATAGAAACAACAGTCACTGATAAGGCCAATATTGCAGAACAGTGGGTTGAGGAGATCAACTCATTATATGCTGGAAAAGCCACAGTGGTTGGCTTGGATGTTGAATGGAGACCACATCCAGTTCCATACATGAGCAACAAATCATCAACATTGCAGCTTTGCATCAATGATAAGTGTCTTATTGTGCAGCTCTTCTATATAGACTATTTGCCCATATCACTGAAGAATTTTCTCATGGACTCAAACTTCACTTTTGTGGGTGTTGAGGTTGCTGGTGACATTGCAAAGCTGAAAGATGAGTATGGTCTAGAGTGCAGTAAAAGTGCTGATATAAGGGAACTTGCAAAGAGTAAGTGGCCTGGCAGGTTTTCCAGGCCAGGTTTGAAAGATCTTGCTTTTGAAGTGGTGGGGCTGCATATGAGGAAGCCTTTGCATGTGTGCAAGAGTAACTGGGAGGCAAGATTGTTGAACAATGAACAAGTTGAATATGGATGTATTGATGCTTATGCATCATACAAGATTGGTCACAAGCTTCTGATGGATGGTTGATTAATTAATTTTTGTTCTTGTGAACAATGATGCTTCATTTTCTATGGTGGGTAATTTTGTTTTTTGTTTTGGCATGCCAAAATGGTTCGTTGTTGTGTTTTAGATTTCTTAATTTAGGCAAGCATGAAAGCAGTTATTGAACGTTTTAGGTTATTCTGTTTGCTTTACTTATGGGTTTAATGGGTGTGGATTTATTCAGTTTAATTAAGTGTTGGTACGAGTTATAACTTGTTGATGTAATGACAAGGGTGATCTTTTTCTGTGTCATGTTACTTGGTACAATTTCCAGTTTTAATCGTATGGTGTCTTTGCTACATTCTTATGGTGTTTAATTTGTGCTTTATTTTTGTTTTGGTTCTTTTTATTTACATCATGGGATGAATTTATTGTTTTTTTTTTTAGTTTTTCATTTTTATATGCAATCAACTTCTGCTGTAATTAATGGTCACTTTAATCGATCCGAAACTTTCTAGTTTAAGATTTCAATCAGAATATCGGGAGGATCATCTTCTTAGCTTTAGTTTAGCATATATATTTAGCGGGTATGTTTTTTTAATATCAAAGATAGATACCGTATGATAACATCTTATCTGATGGTGAGTTTAATAAAAGAAAATGATAAAAAATTGAAAGAAATAATGAATAAATATATATAAAAAATATAAAAATAGATGTTGATGTTTGATTTTGATGTATAAATAAAGAATAAAGAACAAAGAATAACATAAATCAAGTACTTTTTAGAATAAAGAATAAAGAATAAAGAATGATAAGCTTTATGTTAACAAAGGAGTTTTTTTAATAAAATTTTTGTATTAAATGCTTACTTGTTTTTCATAATTTATTTTCGAACTTTTAAGGAAAATGATTAACTATGCGAATGGTTTTGGTACAAAAAAATTTAGCCGTTGATCGTGAAATATAACTATGGGATATGTGATAGATTCATTAGTACTTCTCAAATAGGTTTTGACTATTATACCCTTATTCATCAATTTTCGGAACTCCAAACCTGGCAAACCATCGCATCAAATAGCACATCTGATTTTTTTAATAATTGTTCCCTATTGGCCATTGTTCTACGACACTTTTTTGACATGAGTTTTGATATTTTACATTAAAATTTGATATAATGGGAGACACCTTAATTTTGAGTAAGATGTTTATTACTTTATTTTTTTCGTCTTTCTTTATTTCATTGATTTACATCTTACTCAAAATTAAGATATCTTTTATGATGTCAAATTTTGATATCAAAATATCATAACTCTTTGATATAGCTAGCAATGCTTTAGTAAGTAGTAACATTACCGGAATAGGCAAACCGAAATGAATTGTTGGTTTAATAGTTGCCAAAATTCTTGTTAGAAAGAATAAAAATGATAAGTTTTAAAGGCCTTCAACTGGTAGGCTTTGACTTGGGCTCACCAACGCCTCACTAATGTTGGGCTTGATCATGTTGGGTCTAGGTCAAGGTCTCTTTCAGGAAAAAGAAAGACAGAGAGATTTGTTGAACGAGAAAAAAATTTAGAATTCAAAATTACGGTATATATAAGCCAGTGAGGGTGTCAAAGATTTGCTAATGTGTAAGGGAAAAAAAAAGTTAATAGTTGATTTGCCAGATTATAAAAAATTATAATATGCTCATGTCGCATATTCATGCTTGGCATTTGAGAAATATATTTTATAGATAAATGAGTGATACACTTCAAAAATAAAATCCTAGCTTTCGTATTTTCATATAATAAAATAAATGGCACCATTTCAATTTAAGAGGTAGAAGTAAGAGTGGGAATTAGTTAGGTCCAATTAGGTTTTGATAGGCCTGAGCCTAATCTGTATTCCAATCTCGAGGCCTCAGTTTTGCCTATTAATATGATGTAGGTCAATTTTTAAGGGTTGAACTTGACCTATTTAAAGCCTGACCTGGTTTGACCTTTAATAATAAAGAGGTCGATGAACCTATACCGATAAATAGTCACTAGGCCTACACAAATAAATAGGCAAATAGGTCATTACATTTAAATTGACTAATATGCCTTTACTTTAAAATATTATATATAATATAAATAGTATATTACTATTTTACAAAATTACAATATATTATATTATACATATACATATGTATATTTATGTATATATGTATTAAATAGGTCGACCTTATAGGTACTAGTGCAAGAAGCACTTGTAACGTCGATTTCAAAGAAGACGTTATTCCAATCAATGTTACAAGTTTAACTTTTGACGACGGGTACCCAACCACTGTTAGAAGAAAACCTGTAACAACGATTTTGGGGAAAACCGTCTTTACAAGTAGCGGATTGAATGATCAAAGCAATGTTACAAGTTAACTTGTAACAGCGGTTGAGGTTAGAACCACTGTTACAAATTGACTTGTAACATCGGGTGTCTCGGGAACCACTGTTACATGTCACTCGTAATGTCGGTTATATCCTTAATCGCTGTTACAAGTTTTTTTTTTTTTATTTTGTTTGCTTTCAGTTACTTCACAGACATATGCACCTGCTTTCATATATATACACATAATCCATAATTCAAACCAAATGGTAGAATCAAACTATATAATTGCTATATACAAATATATATATTACAACATAATCATATATACACTACCAAAATTGATCAAGCTAACTAATTAAGTCATGATCTATTACATACACAATCTATATAATAATGTTCTAAGTAACTGAAACATAAATCTACGTAATCTAAGTCTATTTGTTTCTCTTCAGCATACTCAAAAAAGAACTTTGCAAATTGCTTCCTCGAGTCTATGAAATCCAACAAAGTCATGCTAGATTGATTGCGTTCCAAAGCTTCCATAAGTTCAAATTAATGCAACATTAATTAAATTAAGTCATCAACAAAAACAGAATATAATTAATTAACTGCTTATATATATATATATATATATATATATATATATATATATATATATATATATATATCACTAGTAGAAAAAAGCCTTTCTACAACGGTTAAAAAAGGCTTTCTACAACGGTTGACCAAATGTTGTAGATAAGCTCAATGTAAAAAGTAGAGACTTTCTACAACGGTTGTCCAACCATTGTAGAAAGTATCTTTCTATATCGGTTGGAAGACACAATCGTAGTAGAAAATGTGCTTTCTACATCTATTTATTAGACTTTGGTGGACTTTCTACCTCGGTTGTTTTGACCAACCAATGTAGAAAGTCTTGTTTTTTTTTTTAAAAAAAATCATATTTGTTTCTTCCCTCACTTCCTTTCCGTGTTGTCATTCAGTATGCATCATCAAAATCAACAACATTACGGAATCAACAAAAACTCAACAATTAACATTAACATCCATATATATAATTAAATATCCATATAATTAACCAGTACTAATCTAGCTCTATCAACAAAAAAAAAACTAAACATATACAAATGTCAAATTAAATACATTCATCATCTGGACATACAAATTGACATCTCCAGTATTACCCAAGCCCTTCTCGGCTTCCCCGACCTTCAGAATATTCTCTAGGCCTTCCAAACAAACAGTGACAATTCTTGGATCGGGGCAAACAAGCAAATCACAGAGAGGCTTAATGCAATCTTGGCTCACCAAATACCTTGCAACCACATCAACTGAGTCAATACACTAGATTTGCAATGTTAGCATTTATAAAGAACAATCAATCAAAAATAAAAAAGATCACATACTTGATCTGCTCATGAGTGCCACCAGATGTAGCATTTGAAATTGACCACGCAGCTTCTTTTTTAATGTCAAACTCAGCATCTGAAGAAGATTGACAAGGGGAGCAATCAGACCAGCTTCAATAACAGACTACAAATCACATAAAATGTACACAGTCAATAGAGCATTTTTTATGATAGTAGACTAGATTAAACACATGATTTAATACTTTTTTTATGATTATGTGTCAACAGGTTCAAAAGGCATGGAAGTGCACCATGATTGATAATAGCCTGATGAAAGGAGTTCCACCAAATTAAAATTCTTTCACTAGTGACGTGCACAATACAAAATGGAAAAAGACATTAGATACATGGTAATAAGTAGCAGTAGCAGTAGCATGTGCAAGTGTAAAAGCCATGAGAGAAACAGGCAAAATGAAATATTTTGTGGATATGCGGAATGACTATGAAGGAGATTCTGAATTCCAATTAGAAATCACATGACAATTGTAGCACTAAACCCAAGTTACCTCAACGATGTTATGAATTAATTTTAAATTTTGTAAATATTCAGCTCCATTATCTCCCAACACTATGCATCAGTGTTTTTGCTACATAATCACACATTAGACATGCAAAATTAACCTATCAACAATTTGGGGCGTGGTATATACTCTATTATTGCAAGCCGAACCCTCCAATGCCTACCCTCGGCAAGCTCAATAATGGAAGGAAGAAGGGACAGGAAGCAGTTTGATTAGTCCAGTGTTGCATATTTCCCTGACTATGTAGAAATCAAGCTCTATGTGTTTCGTTCTTTCATGAAACACAGGATTAGCAGCTATATGCATAGCAGACCGGTTGTCACAATATAGCAAAGCCGGGCATGTGAAAGGAACATGAAGATCTTGGAGTAAGAATGTGAGCCACTGAATTTCACATGTGGTGGCTGCCATGGCCCTATATTTAGCCCCACAAGAACTCTTAGAGACCGTGCTTTGTTTTTTGGATCTCTAAGAAATGAGGGATGATCCAAGGTAGATGCAATATCCGGTTATAAATCTTCTAGTGTCAGGGCATTTGGCCCAGTCACTGTCACTGTAGGCCTTACGTTGGGTGGAGGAGTTGCTAGGCATGAACAAACCAAGGCCAGGTGTTCCTTTTAGATATTTGAGAACCCGAATGGCAGTAGCATTGTGAGTCACAGTAGGATTGGCCATGAATTGTGAGAGAGAGTTGATGCACTGCAAATGCAATGTCGAGCCGAGTAGTGGTTAAGTATAGGAGCCTCCTAATTAGTCTTCTGTAACCAGCAATGCCCTCAAGAGGAGCTCCATCATCTTTGCTTAAATGAGACTTACAATCCATTGGAGTTGAGACAGGTTTGCAACCAAGGAGTCCTGCATCAGAAATCAGCTCCACAGCATATTTTCTCTGATTCACAGCAATACCAGATTTACTTCTAGCAACTTCTAGGCCAAGAAAAAACTTCAAATCACCCAAGTCTTTGATTTTGAACTTTGCATCAAGGTCTGCCCTGATTTGAGTGATCTCAGCTACATCATTTCCTGTGAGAATCACATCATCTACATACACTAACAGTGCTGTGAAAGAAGTGACAGAGGCTTTGACAAAAAGGGAGTAGTCACTTTTGGATTGAGAGTATCCAGAACTTATGAGGAAATTAAAGAGGATAATTTGGCAAACCATTGCCTACTTGCTTGCTTAAGGCCATAAAGTGATTTTTGCAGTTTGCAAACTTGTCCAGGATATGCAGCAGGAAGGCCATGAGGTAGTGTCATGTATACATCTTCCACTAAGTCCCCATGCAAGAATGCATTGTTGACATCGAGTTGTTTAAGGAGCCAACCATTGATAGCAGCCAAGGATAGGAACAATCTGACTGTAGTCATTTTGGCTACTGGGGAAAATGTATCCAAGTAATCAATGCCTTCGGTTTGAGTGTAGCATTTGGCTACTAAGCGAGCTTTATACCTCTCAATAGAGCCATCTGCCTTGTGTTTGATTTTGAACACCCATTTGCAGCCAATTGGGGTTTTATCCTTGGGGAGATCTGTCAAAGACCAGGTTTCATTTGCTGCAAGTGCTTGTAGCTCAGCCTGTATTGCTTGCTTCCAACAGTCTTGCTTAACAGCATGAGTGTAGCTTTGGGGTTCAACCTCAGTAGAAATAGAAAAAATGACAGATTTATGAGAATGAGAAAAAGAATTATAAGACAAATATGATTTTATAGGATAAGATACAGTTGAAGATAAATTAGTTACAGCTTCAGTGCATCCATTTGCAAGATTACAATGGTACTCTTGCAAATATGAAGGTGCCTTCCTGTCCCGAGTAGACTGTCTGGTTGGTGCAGGAGGTGGTGAAGGAGGGGGAGATGGTGAGTCAGTATCTGGTCTGGTAGTGTTTAGTGGATGGTTATCAGGTGGATTATGTGAGTGGATATCATATGTTTGAGACACAGGATTGATGGATAGGACACTGTCATAAATTGTTGGATCATTGGAGTAAGGTGCAGGCAAGGGACATGAAATGGAATTGGGTGCTGAAGGATGAACTTGCGAAAAGGGGAATACTAACTCATGGAAGGAGACATTTCGAGACACAAATAGCTCTCTGGTGGTTAGGTTCAGGTGAATGAAACCTTTTGTCCCTGCCTTGTATCCTAAGAAAACACATTTACAAGCATTTGCATCAAGTTTGGTTTGAGCACCTACAGGTAAATTGGCAAAGGAAAGACAGCCAAATACCTTCAAGTGAGTGAGATCAGGTGAAGCTCCATAGAGTTTTCATGTGGTGAGTGATTGTTTAAAAGAGGACTAGGTAACAAGTTAATGATATGCACAGCATGAATGACAGCATATGTCCAATAGACTTTAGGTAAATGACTTTGCAACATCAGAGCTCTGGCTACATTCAATATATACCGGTGCTTCCTCTCTACAATTCCATTTTGTTGTGGAGTGTAGGTGCAAGTGGTTTGATGGATAATTCCAGTGGAAATATAGTACTCTTTAATGATAAACTCGGGTCCATTATCACTCCTTATTGTTTTGACTTTGTAGTTAAATTGTCTTTCAATCATGGTGATAAAATTTTGCAAAAGTTAAGATGCTTCACCCTTTGACTTCATTAAACATATCCATGTGAATCGTGAGAAATCATCAACTATGCTTAGGAAGTATCTGTGTCCATGAACATATATAGTAGGGAATGGTCCCCAAATGTCAACATGAATTAGATCAAAAGAATGAGTTGATTTAGTAAAAAAGGGCAATTTTCTTTGCTTTGCCAAATGGCAAATGTTACATATGTATTCTTTATTGACACTAACAGAAGAATGTATGGTTTAAATACAATCATAAGAAGCACGAGCTAACCTAAAATGCCATAGGCTATTTTGGGGAACAACAGTAAAATTGACTGACACAAAACTAGGGAAAAGTTTGCTTGTACAGATAGGCATCTTCAAAATATAGAGCCCATTATGCACTTTATCTGTACCAATCGTCTTCAATGTAGTTTTCTCCTGAATGTGACAAGAGTAAGAATCAAATGAAAGAATGTAAGGCATGGATGAAGTCAGTTTTGTAACTGAAAGTAAATTGTATGAAAACTGAGGTATATGCAATACATCATGTAATACAAAATCACTCGTGAAGTAGATTCTACCTGTGTGGCATGCAAGTACTTCATTTCCATTAGACAATTTAACTCGAATTGGTCTAATTTTATGATAAGATGAATAAAAGGAAAGGCTATAAAAGATGTGGTCAGTAGCACCATTGTCTAGGATCCAAGAACTAAGAGGATAAGATGATGGATTACCTGAATCAGGTGGATTGAAGGTTGGCACATGTGATGTGGATGACATGACAGTGCTGATTTGGTTAGCTGAAGATGAAGGTGCTGATTTTGCAGACTGTTGAAGCAAGCTTAGCAGACCTTGATACTGCTCTGCAGTGAAAACAAAACCTGATTTATCTTGCTCTACCCTTTGGATAATACCACTTGGTTCACTATCCTCATTCTCAGTGTTCTCTGCTGGAACTGAATTAATCCTTCCTTGATTTCTAAATTGGAAGTTTGGTGAAAAGTCATGCTTCCTATAGCATGTGTCAATTTTATGTCCTGTCTTGCCACAATAAGTGCAAAGTTTACCACTATTGGGGCCTCTTCCACCATTAGGTTTATTGAAATTTACAACACCTTTACCATTTCCATGGCCATAGCCATATTCTCTCCCTGCTGCTGCTATTAGTTTTGGCTCAGACTCATCCCCAATTTTTTTTAAGCAAAATGGCATGCAAAGGCATCACAATGGAAGTAGGAAAATCCAACTAGGTTGGCTCCTCAAACCCCACCAATCATCTGCAACACACCATGATTATTATTAAAAAATAAAAAAATAAAGAATTCCATAACATGGGGGGACAAAAACCGAATCCCATGGAGGGAAATTATCTAAACCTATAGTTTTGTCAACCAAATCTATCCCTAAAAAAATCATATGAAATAAAATTAGGGATTAAATCCCACCAGGAATTACAATGAGAGCTAACACCAAAATTGGCCAACTTATCAGCACAATTATTTCCTTATCTAAAAACATGAGAAATTCTAAACATAAAGGTCTTCAAGGTGGACATGCAATTACACCACCGGTTTCTTAGCCTCCATGGAACTATTTCAATAGAGGAGAAAGCAAGCACAACTAGTTGAGAGTCACTTTCAATCCAAAGCTTAAGCCAACCTCTTTTTGAAGCAGTTTCTATAGCCATTATGATTGCTGTTAATTCGGCATGAAGAGGGTAAGAGATACCCATGTAGAATGCAAAACAACCAAGCACTGCACCACTCTTGTCTCTAAATAAGCCACCACAAGCTGAATGTCCAGGAGAACCCCTTGCAGCACCATCAGTATTAACTTTAATCCAACCACAAGAAGGAGAAGCCCAATTGACTTGAATGATCCTAGGACCTGCTCTCGGGTTGCATTTGAAAGCAAAGAATTTCAGGATGCTAAACTCTTCAATGGAAGAGGACATAGGTCTATTAGACTGATTTCCTGAGAGAGAAGTGGAGGAGCAGATCAAGTTAATGACAGATCTCAACTGCAGCCTCCTATTGTCAAATCTGATCTTATTTCTGCTATGCCATATGTAGTATAATGTGTTTAAGATAACAGCTAGAATAAGATCCTTTGCCTGAGGACTCCAATTCAAATTGCAGACAGCCAAGACTAATTGGATGGAAGGTAAATCAATTGGAGAGATGAGCAAAGCACTAAGCCAGTTCCACAAAGAGACAACAAAAGGACAAGATAGAAAAAGGTGATGACTCGATTCTGTCTCCTTGTAACACATACTGCAGACTAAAACAGAAGTTATACCTCTAGCTTGCAAATGATCATCTGTAGGCATATTATCATGCAGCAACCTCCACGCAATAAAAGATTTGGATGGAGGAACAAAAGGGCTCCAGATCAATTTACTCCAAGGAACAGTATGAGAGGTAGGATCAACAAAAGAGTATGCTCTTTTAGACTTAGACAGCCAGAGTCAACCTGACCACATTAAGGTGTCAACAGCATCAAACATGGGGATAGTAATGCTGGTCAGTTCAGTAACAATATCAGGAAACTTTTCTGCAAATGAGACTGGGATACACCAGGATCTGTCTCTGATAAAATCTGCAACAATTGACTGCAGAGACCTATGAACATGCCGAGGAATGTCAAGACTGTCCACTATAGGTTGATTTAACCATCCGTCTATCCAAAAATTAATGTTGCAACCAATGCCAACAATCCAGCAGGAAGAAGTTTGAACTGAATGGATATTGGCTTTGATTCCAGGCCAAAGAGATGATTTAATGTATGTGCAAGGAATATTGATGTGCCTGGAAAACCTGTCCTTTAAGAAAGCAGCCCACTGTTTAGGATATGCAAACATTTCCCAGTAGAGTTTCAGGAAAGCTGCATCATTCAATGCTTTTCTGGATTTGACATCACCAACCCACACAAAGTTTAGAAATAATCTTTTCAGCTATTGGCATGAGATGAATCTTTTTAGGCTTCCCAATAAAGAGAGGGACTCCTAAATAAGTGAAAGGCAAGTGACCAATAGAAAATCCAAGAGTATAGGAGATCTGAGCTATTCTACTAGGCATAGTATTTGCTGTATAAAACTTGCACTTCCCTAAGCTTAGATACTGTCCTGAAGCTTGACTATAAGAATTGAACAATTCCATGAGAGATTTTATGTTTCTAATAGTGCCTCTGCAGAAAACAAGAATGTCATCTGCATATAATGTATGACTTGGGGCAGCAATACCTTTTGGACCTGTCATTGGTAGTAAGGAACCAGAATTCACAAGGGAACCAATCCCTCTACTCAGGACATCCTCGGCAATGCAGAAGAGGAGGGGGGATAGAGGGTCACCCTGCCTAACCCCTCTTTTGCAGGAGAAGTAACCTACTGATCTGCCATTCACAGAAAAGGACAGTTTGACTGAGTTCAGAATTATGCTGATCCAGTTACATAAAGTTGTATTGAAACCAAAGGCAGCAGGGACTTTAAGTAGAAAATCCGAATCCAGAGTGTCAAAGGCCTTCTTGATGTCAAACTTAATTGCCAAGTTACCCCCAAAAGTTTTGTAATTGAGAAGGTTTATGGATTCTGAGGCTATGCAAAGGCATTATGAAATGTGTGTACCTCTTACAAAACCCCTTTGTTCTAGGGAAATAATATTAGGAGTAATTGTAGCCAACCTATCAGCAAGCACCTTTGTAATTAGCTTAAACTGAATGTTGGCCAATGCTATAGGCCTAAACTCTTCAATTTTGTCTGCTCCAGGAGTTTTAGGAATGAGAACAACCAAATTTGAGTTCATATTAGGAAGGAGCCATCCTTGCCTAAAGAACTGACAAACTGAGTTACAAACATCTGCACCAATAATGTCCCAAAAAGATTGATAGAAACGGCCCCCAAAGCCATTAGGACCAGGGGCCCCATTACCATTCATATCAAAGACAGCTTTCTTGATTTCATCCTGAGAGGGCATTTTAGTTAGCATATCATTCTCAGCATCAGAAACAAGGCTAGGGATAACCTTTTCAATAAGATCATTGGATTATTGGCATTCATTACTGGAGGCATACAGGTTGGAGAAATAATTAACTACATGCTCAACCATTGCATCTGGATCATCAATAATATCATCACCACTCTTTAGCACTGTCATAAGTTTAGAGGACTGTCTAATCTTGGTTACTCTATGAAAAAAACTTGTGTTTCTGTCCCCAAAGGAGTGTCAGTCCACTCTAGACTTTTCCTTCCAAAAAGCTTCTTGGAAGTTCAAAGCCTTCTGAAGGTCCATTTGAGCCACACACTCCTGAGCATGCAAGTCACCGGAGTATCCATCATCAGATATTTTCTGCTGAATGTCTTCCACAGCAGCTAGAGCAGTATCCACTTTTTGATTCACATCACCAAAAACAAGCTTATTCCAAGACTTTAATTCCTCTTTAACAAATTTAAGCTTTTGAGGTAGATAATGCATAGGACAGCAACTGACAGTCCTCTTCCAAGAATCAGCTACAATTCTATGGCAATCCGGGTGGGAGATCCACATTTTCATGAACTTAAAAGAAGAAGGAAAAGTCTTCTCCTTATGCTTAGAGATAAGGAGAATGGGATGATGATCTAACTTATTTCTAACCAAAGAAACACAAGAGGTAGTGCACCAGTAATTCATCCAATCATAATTACAAGCAGATCTGTCTAACCTTTTCTCTGTATGTTGGCTAGCCCTTCTTCCATTACTCCAAGTAAATTAAGGGCCCTTAGTTGGCAGATGAAGCAAATTATTACTGTCTGACCAGGCCTTGATTTCTTCACAGGAAGCTTGAGAACGCAAAGAGGAACCTCTCATTTCATGAGCCCCAATTATTGCATTAAAATCACCAATGAAATTCCAAGGACCTGGATGATTAGATTGGTCATTTGACAGGGCATTCCACAAAGCCCTTCTGCAAATATGAGTAGTGCTAGCATAAACTGCAACAGCAAAAAAGGATTTGCCATTCCAGTCAACAGAAAAGGATATATGTTGAGAAGATTTGTTAAGGACAGTGGGGTCAAGATTAGAGCAACATAACCTCCACAAATTAGGCAAAAGATCACCCCTATCATTAGCAGCAAATAATTTCATCTTGATGATCTTCCAAAAAGTAGCAGGAACTTGATGAAAAGAGATCCAAGGTTCAGCAACAAACAGGAAATCCGGATTATGCAACATGCACAGTTTCTTGAGGACAGCCCTAGATTCAGGGTTACCAATGCCTCTTATATTCCAATAAAAGATCTTCATAAATCACCAACAACAGATCCAGCCCTAGATCGGGTATTATAGTAATCAGCTGCTTTAGCATTTTTTTTTTCTTATTCTTTTTCTTCTTGGATTTAAATAAAACAGGAGTGAAACCATCATCTTCTTTACTTCCTCCAGGATCATTAATTTGAGTTGGAGTACTATTTTCTACCTCCTCAACTCTGTCACCCCAAAGCTTGCCAATAATTTTGATTTCCTTCTGAACAACTTCTGGAGTAGCTTTGTTAGGAACAAAATTCAGAATCTCCTGCACAACAGCAGGGCTTTCACAGACAATATTCTTGCCTTTTCTAGCTGCATCATTAGATGAATAGACCATATCTTTTCCACTAACAGTTAAATGAACTGAATTATTTGAACTGATAGAGAAAGAATTAGACACATACTCAGGAGTACCCTTAACACTCGATCCAAAAACCTTATGCAATGCTTCATCAGGACCAATTGTTGGAGAATCAGGATGGATCGATTCATCATAATCAGAGTCAGCTGCAGTAGCATCAGTCTTACCCTCAACATTCTGCAAGACAGTATCTGCCTCTTCATTATTAATTTCTTGCAGAACCAACTTCTCATTCCTTTTCTGTAACAGTTCAAGAGAACCAACATCTTTATCCTGTTGTTCCACTATCAAGATTGCATCATCCTTCTTCTCAGGAACTGGATTCTTCTTAGGGACATAGATATCAACATTCTTTTGAGGAACCTTTTTATTTTTAACCGTCAGGTTTAAAATTACCATGACCTGCCTCCTTGGTTACACTATTAGGCAAATTTTTGCAAACCTCAATAGAGTGACCAATGATCCTGCAGTTGGTACAATAATAAGGCACCTTTTCATACTCAATGGCAACATCAAAAGCAAAGTCTTGTCTTTCAATCATTAATTTGTACCGAAGCTTCTTAGGCATGTCAATATCCACCAATACCCGAGCATAATGACCTAAAGATCTATTATTTGTAGCATCATCTAGGGACAAAGGAGTACCAATACCTCTTGCAATTGAATAAAGGATTTTTGGCCTCCAATATTTATGAGGAAACCCAAGAATCCTTATCCAACATTGAACATTCGTTTGTTTCACTAGGGCTGGGTTGAAATCTGGACTCCAAGAAAACATCTTCAACACTCCCGGTTCAAGATTCCATGATCCAACAACAAGCACTCTTCTCATATCTTCAGTGGTTGAGAACGAGAATTCAAAGAAACCTCTACCAATCGAGATTAGTTTCCACTGTGCAATTGACTTCCACAATTTAGATAACTTGGATCTCAAGTCATTGGTTGTGATCGGTGTGTCACCCTTAGATAGCAAGAGTCTTCCATGCAAATTACTTTTCGATGCCTCTAACCCCGTCTTATATTCATCCTCAGGGATGATAATTGTGAGTTGATCGCCTTTGAGTCGAGGAACAGGTGGCTGACTGTATGGAATGTCACACGCATTGCTCAATGCCTGTGCGAATGATTTCTTTTGAGACGGCTGATTCACTATGGGTTGTCAAGAAGACGGATCAGCCAAGGGGTTAATAACAGGAGAAACAAACGAATAGGGAATAGGAGGGGCAAGGATTCCGGGAATAAACATTGCCAGGGTGCAATGTCCATGATGAATACTCATGCAAATCCTAAAACCTCATGCATAGTAAAACCCTAGCAGAGCTTTTCACTTCACATGCATACAAGAATTGAGCAATCCATAGACAGTACTTCCCCGAAAATGTTCTGACTCATCCCCAATTAATTTCCTCTCTTGTTGCACTATCATTTAAAAGACTTCATCAAGATCAGGAAATGGCTTCATCAACATGATTTGGGATTTAACTGCACCATAGGGTTCATTCAACCCTTTCAAGAGTCTAATAACCCGATCTTGGGTTCTATAATGCTCAACTTTTGTAAGAGCATCACAAGTGCACTTCACTTCACATTTGCATTCAGGTAGAGGCATGTAATTGTCAATTTCGTCCCAAAGTATTTTCAGTTCTGTGAGGTAATCAGTTATAGTTAATTCTCCCTATTTGAGAGCTATTATGGAATCTTCAATGTATGAAATTCTAAAGATCTCCCTGAGAGAATCTTTTCTTGAGTAGATTCCAAATGTTATATGTAGCATCACTATAAAGAATATTCTTGGCAATAGACTCAGAAACAGAAGCAAATATCCATCTAACAACCAAATTATTGGCTCTACGCCAAGTTGAGTACAAGGAATCAGTTTTTGAGGGAATAGGAATAGTGCCATCAATAAAACCTATCTTGTTCTTGGTGATCAAACTCAACTCCATGGATCGCACCCATTGATGATAGTTCTGCCTTGTCAGAACTGGAGAAACAAGCACAATTGCTAGATTTTCTGATGGATGAACATAGTATGGGGATGATTCATCGATCGCGTTTCTTTGACCTCCATTTGTAGTAGAAGAACTCGATATGGTGTTGTCAGCCATGAATGAAGCACCAGTGTAGCAGAGCTCTGACGAATCAGAGCTCTGATACCATGTAGAAACTGAAGATCAAGGATCAATTGATCGAACACAGTGACCAAAATTAGGTCACAGCAATGAACAGAACGATGAACTCAGCAAGAAACCAATTGAGAGAAAATTGAGAGTATATCATAAATGAATGAGTGAATGATTCACTAATTTCATTCAACTAAGATGGTTAGTTACAAAAGTATTATTTATATATAGCTACAACTACTTGAGATTGCTAACTAACTTTAACTGTCTACTCTAGGTTAGTTATTTTACCAGCTGTCTAACTAGCTGAAAGATGTAATAAATACACTAATAATAGTATCGTATCCTGAATTTCAAAATTCCCATATTCCCGTATCCGTGTCGTATCGTACCTGTATCGTACTAAGTATCTGGGCTTGATAGGTTTTATGATATGGTATTATGGTAAGAAAAAGAATGGCACTGCTACTAGCATTCTGAACAAAACCATTGCGGTATGAAACAGCCAAATGCAACCCTTATCCATTGGGTACCTTCAAATCTGCATTGTGCTTCCTAGTGTTTATATTATGTATAAATTGCTTTTTAAATTTCAACATTAATATATTTTTAAATTATTCTTGAATTTGTATAACTTTTTGAATGTTGTGGTTGTCAATTCCTAACTTATTTTTTTTTTAAAAAAATATTATGCTCAATTGTACTTTTGGTCACTACAGATATCATGATTGTATAATTTTGTCCCACGTGTTCCGATTACGTCAATTAAGTCCCCAAGTATACTGTTGTCCCTCCATCATTGTGCCATCAAATTTATAATGTCAGTAGCCTATGTGGCACACATGTGACTAATTTGATAGTTAGTGAGACCACTTTTCCTGATAGTCGAGATGACATCTCTCTGGATGATAATGATTATGATGAAAAAGTGAGACTGGACTAGTGTACTATCAAAGAAAACTGTCAATCCAATCAATTCACAAACAGCAGGAAAACAACAATTGGACGACATAGACTAAGTACCAAATCAATTACACATGTGCCATGTAGGATCCTGACATTAAAAATTGGATGACACTGTGACAGAGGGACCTGATTGAAACACGATGCATACTTGAAGGACCTAATTGATGCTATTGGAACCTAAGGGACCAAAATTAAACAATTGTAATACATGAGGGATTAAATGTACAATTAAGCCAAATATTTACTGTACTATTTTTATTGTTAATTGAAATTATTATTTTAAAAAATGACATAATTCTTTTAAAAAAATTTATAGTCGATTTTTTTAACGAATCATTTAAAAATAAAAATAAAAATCCATCATTTGGTTTTGAAATGAACCATACAACATCAAGATAATATAAACTAAGGAGAATAGAGAGAAGGGATAAGGAGAGAAGAGATGAGAGAAGGAAAAGGTATTTGTATTATACCCTTCAAGATACAAACTTGACAATATTAGATGAGTCCTATTTATATGACACACGACTTGTAACCAATCAAACTACGAAAGTCTATACATAATGATTCTTTTTTTTTTTTTTACAACAACTTGTGAAGAATTGAAGGTTACATAATGATGGAGATCCACATTTTGTCACATGCCTTGTCCATAAAAATTTGATGGGCACGATGCTGACAGCAGGAATATGTCAAATGAGAGCAACGTATGGAGTGATGTGAACATCAGAGTGAATTATTGCACGGCAACTTAAATATTGGCCAAACAAATTTTGAGATTGCTATACCGGAAAAGTGAAAGAGAGCAGGAAGGTTTTTTTCGTCAAATTATAGGAAAGATTCTCTGATAAATTTTTAAATTACGTGATTTTTATGTGTTTATTGAGTGGATTTTTTATCCTAATTATGTTGATTGCTTGAATTTTGTCCATAAATTTTACCTAGTTGATTTTTTAATAATATTTAAATATTTTAGTTTAATTTCATATCTTTATTTAGAGTTAGTATAATAATATTTTCCGGGAAATATATGGCATAGTGCCATGAAAAAAAAAAGAATCAAATTCAGGTAAAGACAGTTGACTTGGTCAATTGCTGGACCATAGAGAGCAACAAAGCGTGACTGAATGCTTCCCTGGGAAGAATAGGAGGGTATAATGAATATTTTCATCTCAGTAATTTAGGTCAATTTTTGGTTTTTATCATTGTCTTTTTTTTTTCTTTGTATGGTATACTTTTAACTTTTGAAATTTTGCAAAACGTCCTTATTTTTAGTCAATTTCATTAAGTGCTTAACTTGCAGGAATCACCGTATCGGCATGCCACGTGGCACTAAAATATATTATTTTAATGCCACGTGGATTTTTTGGAAAAATATTATTTATGGTGAGTGAGGGAGAGGGAGAGGGAGAGAGAAATAGAGTTGTTCCAGATTTTGTAAACTTTTTTTCATATTCTTGTTAGGGGAGAGGACTTCTGATGACTAAAGGTGGAAATCTAACACCATTAGTTTAATTTTAAGGGTGTGTTTGATTTGCAAAAAAGTAAGGGATTGGACAGCACAGCACAACGCTATTTGTTCCATGTTTGATTTGAAAAGTGCTTATGAGACAGGACAAAAAATGGGGTGATGGACCGGACAAAAACTCAAAATCTTGTCCTTTACCAAACCATGAGACAACTTTTTGTCCCTTGTATATACTACTTAAAAGATAAAATATCCTTATTTATTACATAATCTCTCTCTATCTCTCTCTTACATTATTTATATATATTATATAAATACTCATACTCATATATTATATTTATAATACTTATTTTTTATATATATTAATTATAATATCATTTTCATAATATATAATTTTATATTATATATTATAGTATAATATATATTATATGCAAATGGATGATGGTCTAGTTGCGGGTGTAATGGAATCCCTGAATCTTGATGTGGTGTAAAAGAACTTGGATCCTTGTTGTAGGATGCAAGGGGTTGAAAACTCTGAACCTTTGAGGAAAGCCTCAAATCTTTTGGCTCAACATGTTCATGGTCATAATGAGAATGTCTCCAGTTCCATGGATACAGGAGAAACTGAGGGAAATATGGTGCCAGAAAATGCATTGGGTTCTCCTAATGCTAATTAAGTATGTTCCTCTTTCCCTTCTTTTTGCTATTTTTATGGATTTTTTAGTATGGAATTGTAGGGGGGCATGAGGGGATTTCTTTCCTGGCCTCCTTAAAGATTGTGTTAGAATTTATAAGCTTGAATTTTTGGCTCTTTTGGAACCCCGAATTAGTGGAAGTCGTGCTGATGGGATTATCAACAGGCTGAGTTTTGATGGTGTGTTTAAAGTAGATGCCATTAGTTTTTCAGGAGGCATTTGGTGCCTATGGAAAACCAATAGTGTCTCTATACAAGTGCTTTTTTCCTCTTCCTCTTGTGTTCTAATGCAGGTGAACCCGAGAGCAGATAATACTTGGCTTCTAACTGTTGTCTATGGGAGTCCTCAGGAAAGGGGAAGAGATAGCCTTTGGGAGGAGCTTCGAGCAACCAAGGATTCTTATGATCTACCTTTGTGTGTGCTTGGAGACTTCAACACAGTTCTTTATGAGAATGAGAGAGTAGGTGGTGAGATTTTATGGCCCAGAGTTCACTTGGCATAGAAGAAACTTAAGGGAGAGATTGGATCAAGCCCTGGCTAATTCTTCTTGGCAGGAGTCCTTTCCTAATTGTTCTATAACTAATCTTCCTATCCAAAGCTCTTATCATTGTGGGATTTGGGTTAGAATGTTAGCTGAAGCTCAGAACCATCATAGACCTAATTTTAAGTTCTTAAGCCCCTGGTTGGACCATGCAGACTTCCATTCTCAGGTTGTAAACTCTTGGAAGCCACAGGAAAATTGGGAAACTAATGTCCAGAGGCTTTCAAAAAATTTGCAAAGCTGAAATAGAGATACCTTTGGTAACATTTTTTGTAGGAAGAAAAGAATTTTAGGAAGACTAGAAGGTATTGAGAGAGTGCTGCTGGAAGGAATTAATGAAAGACTCTCTTCCCTAAAGAAAAACCTCTGGAAGGATTACACTAATATACTCAAGCAAGAGGCATATTGGTATCATCAATCCAGAGTTAAATGGTTGAAGTTAGGAGACCGAAATACAAGGTACTTCCATCAATCAACTCTGATCAAAAGAAGAAGAAACAAGATTGAAACTCTTATATATGGATGATGAAGGTATCTAGATTCATGATGAATGAGAAATTTTCTATCTGCTAGTGGACTTTAATAAAAGTCTTTTCACTACAGCTGGCCCTAGAGACTCTCAATGCATATCCCATCATTCCTATGGACAGTTTTCAGAAGATGAACTGCTTTCCCTTAGTGGTCAAGTCAGTTTTGAAGAGGTCAGAAGGGCTTTGTTCAACATGGCCAATTTCAAAGCCCCAGGACCGGATGGTTTCCACCCTATCTTCTTCAAGGTAAAATGGGACTTTCTAGGAGACTCAATTGTCCTGTTTGTAAAAGAGGTTTTCTTTAATCGTTCCTCTATTAGTTTGGTCAATCAAACTTTGCTGACTCTTATTCCTAAGGGTGTTGTCCCTTCAAAGGTTTCGGATTTTCACCCTATTGCCTTGTGTAATATCATTTGTAAGATAGTTACTAAAGTTATTGCTAATAGAATTAAAGGTCTTCTTCCTAGAGCTATTTTTGCTAGTCAAAACAGTTTTATAGCAGGTAGGAGTACCCTAGATAACTCTATTATTCTACAAGAAACCATTCATTCAATGAATTCTTTGTCGGGTAAGAAGGGTTTTATGGTTATAAAGCTTGACTTAGAAAAAGTATACGATAGAATGGAATGGGATTTTGTTGAAGAATCTCTAAATCTCCTCAATATCCCTCCAAACATAATTGCTATTATAAAAGCTTGCATTGATTCTTCTAATATGAGTATAAATTGGTGTTGGAGAGCTTCCCAAAGTTTTTCCCTACTAGAGACCTTAGACAAGGGGACCCCTTGTCCCCTTATCTTTTTGTGATTGCTATGGAGAGATTAAGCCATTTAATTCTTGATAATGTTAGTTCGGGTAATTGGAAACCCATGAAATTTGGTAGAGGGCCCCCTGAAGTTTCTCACTTAATGTTTGCTAACGATATTGTTCTTTTTACCGAGGCTAATGTTCAACAAGCAAATAGTATTAAATCTACCCTAGATTTGTTTTGCAGGTGCTCAGGGCAAAAGATGAACTTGAGTAAGTCTAAAATTATGTTTTCAAAAAACAACAATGATAACTGGAGGTCTTAGATTAGTAATGTTCTTAATTGTGATATTACTGATGATTTAACAAGTTATTTAGGAGTCCCATAATCTCAGGCAGGAAAGGAAAAGAAGCATATGCTTTCATCATTGATAAAGTAAGGAGCAAACTTACGGGTTGGAAACCAAAATCTCTGTCATTTGTAGGAAGGATCACTCCGGCTCAGAGTATCATTATGAGTATTCCAATGTATGTGATGCAATCTACTAGCCTCCCAGCTTTCATCTATGAAGAGGTGGACAAACTTTGTAGGGACTTCATATGGGGCTCAACTTCTGAATCGAGAAAGTGCCGCCTTGTCTCTTGGGAGTCTTTTTGCAAGCCTAAAGAGGAAATGGGATTAGGCTTCAACAATATGCGGATGGTCAATACTTGCTATATGAGGAAGCTCGGTTGGGAGCTCATCATCAACTGGGAAGCTCTATGGGTTAGAGTTGTTAAGTCTCTAAAATGTCTGATGTGTATTTCCCTATGTTTTAATGAGAACTAAACATTGGTTAATGATTTAATTAACCTTCATATTGATTGCTAACCTGTCTATCTAGTGTGCAGATTAAAGCTGTAAGATTCATCTATCTGCTCATAAGTGACAGAAGTGCTCGTCCACTAAAGTGACAGAAGCGCCCATCCATTATAGTGACAAGCGCTCATCCACTAAAGTAACAGAAGCGCTCGTCCACTGAAGTAATAGAAGTGCTCATCCACTAAGGTGACAGAATCGCTTGTCCACACAAGTCTTTGGACTTTCTAAGTCCTTAATGAGAAGCTCCATCCAATTACATGGCATATAGAGCTCGTCTACTAGCCCGTCCGAATGTAAAATCTTAAATGGCTAGATGGACGCTGTTATTTTCAATATGGACGCGCTTATTTTATGAACGTGAATTCTATAAGAATTATCATAATCTTATTTCAAGAACCAGAATCAAGAAAAGTCAGAAGTTACTCTCTCAAGCAACCTCGGTTATCAGAACCAAAGACCAGTTAAAGAATGCTTCCAACATGATTTATTCCCTAGTACCTCTGGTCCTTACACGAAAAGGGAATTGTACTCAGCAAAGTACAAAAAGCTCTCTGCACAACTCTGATATGGCTGCATCACGATGCATAAAGCCATGATCCTTCATGTTAGAGTATAACCAATGTTCCTATTACATTAATGGCTGCCCAGAACGACTCTATTGCATTTAATGAAGTTCTGCTTGAAGCCAACATCTGAGGGAATGTCTCTAACGGATCCTAAATGCTTGAAGACTATATATATAGAAGTCATTGAAGAAGAAGAATAGAGAATACACATAGCATTAAAGAGTCATTACTCAGCGCATTAATATCTTCATTCTTTCATTCTGTATTCTTCAATCATTTGAAGTTATTACGCAGACTTTCCTAAGCTTTACATTTACACCACTCTCTGAGTGTTAGTGAAAGTTCTGTCTGTCTGAAGTTGTATTTATTACAAACCAAATATCTCAAACAAACCCGAGTGAGCCTGAAGAGGATAAGTGTGTAAAGAATACTTGTCTTGAGCCTGAAGAGGCTAGGTGTGCAAAGAATACTTGTCTTAGAGCCTGAAGAGGCTAGGTGTGCAAACAATACTTGAGTCTGTAACCTGATCAGTTATAGTGGATAAATCTTGGTGCTGCCAAGGACTGGATGTAGCTCTTTGCTTTGAAGAGTAAACCAGGATAAATAACCGTGTCAATCTCTCTTTCCTTATAACTTCTTTAGTTGCTTTAGTTTTCTTATACATTTGTCAAGTGGTGTGTTTGTCAAAGTCACTGTTAATATTTTATCAGACAGGTCACCTGTCTGTCCTGTATCTTTCCACTCGTCTGAACCTAGATTCTGTATGCGAAAATATTTCAGCTTTGTTTAAATTCTGATAAACACAATTCAACCCCCCTTCTCGTGTTTATAGTTGTCTATTTCAAGAGTGGTTCGTGCGAAGTACAACTGTGGAAACCTATTAATTCCCAATGTCAGATGTGGTTCCAAAGCTTCCCATATATGGAGAGGAATCTCTGGTGTTTGGAGTCTAGTTGTGCAGGACATCTCATGGGTTATCAAAGATAGGCAAAGTATTAGGTTTTGGTAGGATTGCTGGGTTCTGGGTGTTGGCCCCCTAAGTGAGCATGTTAGCTCAATCCCGAGTCACACCTGGAATTTCAAAAGTCTCAGCTTTTGCTTCTGAGGAATGGTGGAGTTGGGACGAGATCCAAGCAGTCCTTTGATGAGTGTGATTTCACCTCATATTTGTCCATCATTTTGCATGCATTTTCATGTAGTTTAGGCATATTTTTATTAGATTTTAGTTTAATTTTTCTTTGGAACGGGTAAGGCGGTTTTCGTGTGTTGTTTTGCAGAAATCAAGGGTAAATGCTCAAGATCAACCATGATGGAGTTTGGATGAAGATGGAGCTTTAAAAGTGAAGAAAATGAGCCAAACAGAGCCCATCACGGCCTAGCCGTGATGCCCATCACGGCCATGATCGAGCAAAACTGAAAAGAAAGAAGGATAAAGTCATAAGCTGTCAGGGCCAGGCAATGATTGACATCACGGCCGTGATGTCCAACACAGCCACGCCGTGATGAGCATCACGGCCATGACATACCAACCAGTGAAGAATTTTCAAGGCGAGAATCCGTCACGGCCAGGCCGTGATAGCCATCACTGCCGTGACGCGTATTACTTGGCTCGAAGTAACAGAATGGATCTAATTTGAGTTGGATTAGGAATATAACTGCACAATTATATAAATAAGGGACCAGTCATATGCAGAAGAGATCAGACAATAGGGGCTTCTACTCTAGGCATAGATTTTAGATCTCTTCTCTTCTTCTCCTCTCTTCTCTTTTCTCGATTTTCACTATGTTGTCAACCCACTTTGTCATCTCCATGGCAAGACTGGAGTAGTAGTTTGTTTCTAGGGATTAGGGCTCTGCCCAAGTTTGTTTATGATGTAAATTTGATGTAAACTCTTTGTGAATTACGATTTGCTTTAGATCTGATTTCTAGTGTGTTAATCACTCATAAATTTCGAAGAACCGTTTATTTGCGTGACGTAGACGTTCTAAGGAGGAACCTAGCGGTGAACTTAGGATTTCTAGGGTGTTTCACTCGTAAAGCCCGGCAGCCACTGGTTTGTGAGATGTGAATGATCCAAGGAGGAACCTAGCGGTGAACTTAGGTTATTTGCATGACTGAGACATTTCAAGGAGGAACCTAGCGGTGAACTTGGGTGTCGGACCTATAGAAGTCAGACTTGGGACTGAAATCACGAGAGTTAGAAGCTGTCCCTCGAGGAGCAACGAGTTGTCACGGAACGCAAAGGGTCCAATCTGGGATCGACTACCACGAGAGTAGGGGTCGGGTCAATTGGGCACGGCTTTTGTAACCCGAGAGGGAGCTTAAGCTATCAGAGGATAAACTCGCCTTCAAGGCAATTTCGCTAATTAACAAGGGTAATCAACTTCATAACGTAAAAGATCTTGTGGTAACCTAAATCCCTGGGAACCCATTTAGATCTGAAAAATCAAAAAGATTTGTTTTCTGTTTTGTTTGATTCTGTTTTATCTCTTAAATTCAAATTCAAAAACCATTTCAAAAATATAAAAATCTTTTTAAACAGTCCAGATCTAATCGATTTGATAATTAGTTGCGATTCGAGAACACAGTCTCTGTGGGATCGATATCTTTTATTACTTGGCGACGGTCCGGTACACTTGCCGGAATCGCACGCGCATTCGCACGCTATCAAGTTTTTGGCGCCGTTGCCGGGGAGTGTGCCTTTTCGAATCTCAATTCAAATTTTGGATTGATTTTTTTCTAGACCCTTTTCTTTTTAATTGATTTTTATTTCTGAAATCAAAAAAAAAAAAAAAAAATTTCAAAAATTTCTTTTCCTTCTATTGTATCCATCTCTCTGTGTGTTATATGCAAAGATCCCTAAGTCTTGGGAGCCTTAGTGAGATTGATCCGGAGATCGAGAGGACCTTCCACAGACGTAGAAGACTACAAAGAGAGGGAGAAAGGTTGAGTCCCGTTCCACTCATGGCGAATCAACCGGATACAAAACCTTTGAAGGATTACGCAGCCCCAAATACGAGAGGCTTGCGAACTGGGATTGCAAGGCCAGAGATTGAGGCGGAAAACTATACCATACCACCTATGCTAATCAACATGATTAGGCAACATCAATTCGGAGGATTGCCTTCGGAGGACCCGACCGATCATATAGAAACATTCTTAGAGTTCACCGATGCAATCCGGATTAATGGAGCCTCAGTCGATGTTGTGCGTTTGAGATTGTTCCCCTCATCTCTCACTAGAAAGGCGAAGGCCTGGCTTAAGCAAATCCCCACTAACACTTTGACCACTTGGGACCAACTGGAGCAGGCGTTCTTGGAGAAATTCTTCCCTCCATCCAAGACGGCCTACATAAGAACCCAGATCACCGGCTTCTTCCGAAAAGACGGAGAATCATTATCGAAGCCTGGGATCGTTACAAGGGACTGCTGGAGTCGTGCCCACATCACGGACTCGAGAGGTGGTTAATAGTGCACACCTTCTATAACGGATTGGACTACTCTTCGAAGGTGTCACTAGATTCTGCAGCCCGGTGGAGCGTTTATGAATAGGCCTCTCACCGAGGCATTCAACATCATCGAGAATGTCGCCACCAACTACCACCAATGGGGATCCGAAAGAGGTAATAACCCGAACAAGATTTCGTGGGGTAAGTTTCAGGTCAATAGCACAGATCTTATTATGTCAAAGATAGACTCACTTAATAAACGTTTTGATCGGCTGGAAAGAGCTAATGTGAGTGCATTAGGTGCTACTAACCTTGTTTGTGAGATTTGTGGAATGCAGGGACATGACATGATGGGATGCCCACATGGATCCTAAGGCCTCGGGTGAGCAAGTAAACTCTTGTAACAACTACTATGATACGAACCCGAAGCTGCCCAACTATGCTCCCCCATATCCCTACAACCAAAGAAGGAACAACCCTTACCTCTCCTATGGCAACTACAGCAACACGCTCAACCATGAGTTCCAAGAAGGTCAAGGTAATAAGAGAGCAGCACCGGGGTACCCTCAGGTACAAAGATCTAAACTCGAGACTTTATTTGAAAGTTTTGTCGAAACTCAGACAAAACAGAATGAGGAGTTTAGACAACAAGGAAGGGCAGTGAGTGAGGCAATAAAGGATCTAGCATCTAAGGTAGACAACTTAGCAACTCATAACAAGATGCTAGAAAACCAGATTGCCCAACAAGCCAGCACGTACTCGAGACCTAAGGGTGCATTCCCGGGGCAACCCGAAGCAAATCCCAACGAGCATTGCAATGTCATACACTTGAGGGATGATAAGCTTGGGGTGGGGGTAGCTGAAATGGACGTGGAACCGGAGGAGGACACGAGCGAAAAAGAAGAGCCGAACCAAAATACGTCCCTCCACCACCGTACCAACCCCGATACCTTTCCCACAAAGGTTGGTTAGGAAAAAGCAAGTAGATGTAGAGACTAAAATGCCTACTAAACTGAAAGACCCGGTAGTTTCTCCATCGCTTGCTCAATTGAACAAGTGCACATTGACCAAGCCTTATGTGACTTAGGGGCTAGTGCGAGCTTGATGCCCCTCACTATCATGGAAAGGTTGGAAAGTAAAGAGTTGAGACCGTTCAAATTCTCCTTACAATTTGCGGACGGCTCAACTAGGACTCCTCTAGGCATACTAGAGAATGTCCCTGTGAAGGTAGGGAAATTCTTCATCCTTACCGACTTCCTGGTATTGGATATGAAAGGGAATTCTGAATTCCCCATCATTTTAGGAAGGCCATTCTTGGCAACCGCTGGAGCATTAATAGACGTAAGGAATGGCAAACTCTCTCTAAATGTAGAGGAAGGTAGGGTAAATTTTCAGTTGACTAACTCTTGTAACAACCCTCCTTTTGAGAGCCATGTGTACAGAATTGATGTAACGTCTCCAGCGGTAGAGAAAGAACTTAGCATGGAAGCAACCCCAAAGATACGCATGGTTGAAGATGCAACCAGTGGTGAAGTCGGAATTGCTGTCCATGCAGAAACAAAACTTCCGTCGGGAGGAAGGAAGGCTAGGAAGCTCCGAGAGAAAAGAGCAAAGCGGAAGCATTATTGGCCGTATGAGCAGAAACGGCTATTTGAAGGAGCTCCATGGAAGAGAAGTGTGCCTGCACTTCTACGCCCAGCCGACCCCGGTTGACTTGAGGAAGTATGGTCAAGCTTAAGACCATAAATAAGCGCTTCTTGGGAGGCAACCCAAGTTTTCTTTCCCTTTTTCCTTTTATTTTTGATTTAACCTCTTGAATAATTTGAGAAGATCAAGAGGCAAAAATATCATTAATAGGTTTGTCTAGTGTTTTCAGGTTGAGAAAGAGAAGAAGAGCATAAAAAGATAAAGTCAGAGGCCATCACGCCCTGGCCGTGACAGTGGTCACGGCCGTGATGAACTAAACAAGAGCACAGAGAGCATCACGGCCTGGCGTGACAACCATCACGGGCGTGATGAGTAGGATGCCAAGGTCGAGAGAGCATCACGGCCTGCCGTGATGTAGATCACGGCCGTGACAGGGCAACTCCTGAGGACCAGAAACGATCACGGCCTGCCCGTGATAAGCCTCACGGCCGTGATACAATTTCTACCCAAGTTTTGACTGGAATGTGAAGCCAACACCCGCTACCGAGTCGGTAAGTTGTTCCATTTTTCTCCTCTCTCCGACTTGATTATTTACATTGGAGACAATGTAAGTAATCAAGCTTGGGGTAGGGGTATCTATTTTTGCATTTGCATTGTTGCATTCATATTGCATTCACATAGGCATAGATTGGTATGATCACATTCTCTAGATTGCCCCTCACTTAGAACATGCATCCGATTGTGAGAACTTGGAGCCAAATGAATTGAGATAGTGAATTTTGAACCCAATTTTTCATTATTCTTGTGATATGGCAAAAAATAAAAAAATTCTTGAGATAGTCATTTGATAGTTGATAATTAGCATGTGGTCCCTTAAACTTGTGTTCCTCACTGATTTTTGAACTACTAAATGTAAGATTTTGAGCCAAAAGGGGGTATTCACTAAATCTACCCCATTTCTTGTGATAGAGTGATTTAATTCCTCATGGACTGTATTTTCTAGAACTTGACTTGAAACCATTTCAAAACTTAAAAATTTTTGAAAACATTTTTGAATATGATTGAGGCACTAGGTATTTTTCTGGCCTCCCGAGCTTTGAATGATAAATGCTACCCCTTAGTTGCCCAATTTTGGGCCTAAAGATAAAATACTTTTCTTGGTACCATGAATTAATTTGATAAATAATGCTTGGTATGGCACCTTTTAAAGTATTACAAAAAGGGCAAAATGGTAGTTGGAAAAAGAATGGAATGAAAATATTTCTCTTGAGCTAAAAAGCTCCCCTTCTCCAAACAAATAAAAATGAAATAAACAGAAAAAAAAATGGAGAAGGGGATGACAAAGAAAGTGAGAAATGAAAAAAAAAAAAAAAGGAAGAAAGGTGGAAAAAGTAAACCAAAGCCCAAAAAGGGGGTATTTTAGAAGGTGTCATGCTTTGTAATGTTTGATAATCTGTCTAGCCTTCTTGAAATTCCCTTTCCTTGATTTTCCCACCTTACAATAAATCCCATGGCCACATTACCACCAAAGGAAAAGACCTCTTGATTCTTAAGTGTTTTCATAAATAAAGTAGAGATTTGGTTAATAGTCAAGCCTATGGTAAAATACTTTCCTTGAGGAAATGGAGTGAATTGTCATAAACCCTAAAACACTTGAGTGAGGTGAGATGAGTGCCCAAATCAGTGAGGACATGAACTTGAAAAAAACCTAAGCTTCTAATTGGACTAGAAATTGATTGTCTCTTAAGTACTTATTGAATATGCCTATCACTTGGATTAGCTTCTAGGGTTTTTGGTTCACTATCCATGCTTTGATTGATTTATCTTATGGCCTGAGTAATTGCTTGAGGACAAGCAAAGTTTTAAGCTTGGGGTGATTTGATGAGTGTGATTTCACCTCATCTTTGTCCATCATTTTGCATGCATTTTCATGTAGTTTAGGCATATATTTTATTAGATTTTAGTTTAATTTTTCTTTGGAACGGGTAAGGCGGTTTTCGTGTGTTGTTTTGCAGAAATCAAGGGTAAATGCTCAAGATCAACCATGATGGAGTTTGGATGAAGATGGAGCTTTAAAAGTGAAGAAAATGAGCCAAACAGAGCCCATCACGGCCATTTTCGAGCAAAACTGAAAAGAAAGAAGGCTAAAGTCAGAAGCTGTCAGGGCCAGGCCATGATGGCCATCACGGCCGTGATGAGCATCACGGCCATGACAGACCAACCAGTGAAGAATTTTCAAGGCAGAATCCGTCACGGCCAGGCCGTGATAGCCATCACGGCCGTGACGCGTATTACTTGGCTCAGAAGTAACAGAATTGGATCTAATTTGAGTTGGATTAGGACTCTAACTGCCCAATTCTATAAATAAGGGACCAGGGCAGAGCGAAATGGATCAGACATTAGGGGCTACTACTCTAGGCATAGATTATAGATCTCTTCTCTTCTTCTCCTCTCTTCTCTTTTCTGATTTTCACTATGTTGTCAACCCAGCTTGTCATCTCCATGGCAAGACTGGAGTAGTAGTTTGTTTCTAGGGATTAGGGCTCTGCCCAAGTTTGTTTATGATGTAAATTTGATGTAAACTCTTTGTTAATTACGATTTGCTTTAGATCTGATTTCTAGTGTGTTAATCACTCATAAATTTCGGCAACCGTTTATTTGCGTGACGTAGACGTTCTAAGGAGGAACCTAGCGGTGAACTTAGGATTTCTAGGGTGTTTCACTCGTAAAGCCCGGCAGCCACTGGTTTGTGAGATGTGAATGATCCAAGGAGGAACCTAGCGGTGAACTTAGGTTATTTGCATGACTGAGACATTTCAAGGAGGAACCTAGCGGTGAACTTGGGTGTCGGACCTATAGAAGTCAGACTTGGGACTGAAATCACGAGAGTTAGAAGCCGTCCCTCGAGGAGCAACGAGTTGTCACGGAACGCAAAGGGTCCAATCTGGGATCGACTACCACGAGAGTAGGGGTCGGGTCAATTGGGCACGGCTTTTGTAACCCGAGAGGGAGCTTAAGCTATCAGAGGATAAACTCGCCTTCAAGGCAATTTCGCTAATTAACAAGGGTAATCAACTTCATAACGTAAACGATCTTGTGGTAACCTAAATCCCTGGGAACCCATTTAGATCTGAAAAATCAAAAAGATTTGTTTTCTGTTTTGTTTGATTCTGTTTTATCTCTTAAATTCAAATTCAAAAACCATTTCAAAAATATAAAAATATTTTTAAACAGTCCAGATCTAATCGATTTGATAATTAGTTGCGATTCGAGAACACAGTCTCTGTGGGATCGATATCTTTTATTACTTGGCGACGGTCCGGTACACTTGCTGGAATCGCACGTGCATTCGCACGCTATCATCCTTCCTAGCACTACTTGTTAGAAGTTTGCGAGCATCAAACCTCTGATTTTGGGTTCTGAAGATTTCCCAATTTGGAACTTTTCCTCAAATGACTTTTTCACCACCAAATATGCCTATTAACATCTTCACAAGGAGATGGCGAGTCCAAACCATAGTTTCCCCTACGAGAAGATCTAGAAATGGGAAGGGTCGCCTAGGATTCAAACCCTAATTTGGAAGCTTTCCCATGGAAGATTAATGACAAATGAAGAAAGGTGTCGTAGAAACTTTTCGAATGACCCGCTATGCCCTCGTTGCAAAGCTTCCCATAAACCCTAGCCCACGTTTTTAGGGACTGCGAGGTCGTAGCTGATCTATGGAATAAGTTCGCTGTTGATGATCACTGGAGTAACTTTTTCAGTACCGACTTTAATCAATGGCTGCAGGACAATCTCTTTGTTAAGGATGCTGGGTCGGGGCAGTGGGATTGGTCACTTATATTTGGGATTGTTCTCAGTTATCTTTGGCAAGAGTGGAACCAAGTGGTTTTTGCAGGGATAAATTCGAGTTTGGATGTCTTATTCCAATTAGTTGTCAGGCAAATAGAGTTCTCCCAGCTTGAGATCCTGAATCCGGGATCTTCGAGTGGTTTAGCTAGCAAGTAAATTGTGCAAATAAAGTGGAATCCGCCACCGCACAATGTTGTTAAGCTGAACACCGACGACTCATATATTCAAGGAACTCATCTCTCGGCCTGTGGTGGTCTCATCAGAAATGCTAATGGACATTTCATCTCAGGTTTCTTCTGCAACTTGGGTGTAAAGACTTCTATTATTGCGAAAATATGAGGACTGGTTCAAGGGCTTAGGTTGACCAAGAGTCTCCAATTTAATAAGGTGATCGCTGAGCTAGACTGTGAAGTTGTGGTCAATATGATCAACACCAAGCAGTTCCAGTGTCAGTATCTAACCCCTCTCCTTGAAGAAGCTTTCAGCCTTATTGAAGATGATAATTGGGTGGTGCAAGTTCATTATATTTTCAGGGAAGCTAACAGGAGTGCAGATTGTTTGGTTAACCTCTGGCATTCGGGAAGCTTTCATTGTGCTAATTTCTCTGAAGTTCCTTCTCAGTTGAAGATGGTGATTGTAGAAGATGCCAGAGGGGTTTGCCTTCCTAGGACAATAGTGTAGTTAGGTGCTTGTTGTCTTTTCCTTTCCTTAATAGCATATATATATATATATATATATATAATATATATATATATATATATATATATAATATAAAATAATATTATATATTATAAAGGGTATTTAAGTAAATTTCACATTATTTTTTTGTGTTGTCTATTGTCCACCAAACAGTACACATGATAAAGAGTTGTGCTATGCCCCAAGCATCTGTCATGTGTTGTTCTCCTTGTCCTGTACCTCAATGCGAATTAAACGCACCCTAATGGAAATAAAAAACCAAATTAAAACCTAAAATAAAGATAAGAAACTAAATTAAATAGAAAACCAAATTGAAACCTAAAACGTTAACTTACTTAGTAACATAGCGTGTAGAGACTTGTTCATAGTTGACTAGTTATTGATAAGAAATTTATAAAGAAGGCTTAATTACATTTTTGGACCCCCAAATATCACGGTTGTGTGATTTTGGTCCCTCAAGTTTCAATTGCGACAATTGGTCAATCTCCTAGGCATCGTGATTGTGCAATTATAGTCCCCCGAGTTCCAATTGCGTCAATTGGGTCCCTCAAGTATCATGATTGTGCAACTTCGATCCCCCATATATCATAATTATGCAATTTTAAATGTAGTAGCTTACATTGCACATGTGGGATTGATTTGACACTTAGTGAGGTCGGCTTGCCAACTTACATGGCATTCCCATGTGCATTATTGACATCTTACACACTTTAATTGACATATATGATTGTCATGTTAGCTACCAAATTGGCCTCACTAAGTGTCAAACCAGTCCCATTTGTGCCACGTAGGTAACTGACATTAAAAATTGCACAATTGTGATATCCTGGGGACCAAAATTGCACAATTCTAATACTTGTGGGACCCAATTGGCTCAATTGGAATCTGGTGGACTAAAATTACACAATCGTAATACCTGGGGATCCAATTGTCACAATTGGAACTTGAGGGATCAAAATCGCACAATCGTAATACTTGGGGAACCAAAAGTGCAAGTAAGCTTAAAAAGAAAAATTATGAAATTTATGAGAAAAGTTATTTGAGCATTAAAATGGGACATTCAAATACGACAATAATTTTCATGGCTAATGCTGTTTAAATACATGATTAATGAAATATTGAATTTGGTTAATATATATACCAAGGTATCATAATTCACAACTAATTAACTATCTACTAAACATCATTAATCATGATAACCACTATTTTCAAATGTTGAAATATAACATGAGGAGATTATATATATTATGATGTTATAAATACTGCAACAATATCTGTGTGAAAACTATGTAGACAGTGGAAGCAAGAATGGCTCTACACCTACCATCTCTTCTGCAGCAAGTGCCTTATGACTTAAACACTACCCTTTTCATGTTTCTTTCATGCTTCATCACCATACTGCTGGTGTTTAAGCTCTTAGGAAGAACCAAAAGGAACCCACCTCCATCCCCACCAAAACTTCCTATTATTGGCAATTTCCATCAACTAGGAACACTGCCTCATCGTTCTTTTCATGCCCTCTCACAAAAGTATGGTCCTCTATTGTTATTGCATCTTGGTCAACTTCCCTTTTGGTGGTCTCTTCTGCAGAAATGGCCAGAGAAGTTATGCAAACCCACGACATGGTTTTTGCGAGCCGATACCAATCCTCAGCTGCAAAAATCATAGCCTATGGATGTAAGGATGTTGTTATGGCACCCTATGGTGAAACATGGAGACAGAAAAAGAAAATTTGTGTTCTTGAGTTACTAACCCATAAAAGGGTACAATCATTTCAGTTCATTAGAGAAGAGGAAGTTGCAGGAGCGGTCAATAAGATACGAATTAGTGGTTGCTCTGTGAACCTTAGTGAGATTCTGGTTGCAACCGCAAGCAACATAATGTGTAGATGCATATTTGGAAGGAAATATGATGCTGAAGATGGTAAATACAATTTTGGAGGGCTTGCTAGAAAAGTGATGGCTCAAGTTGGGGAATTAAGTGTGGGAGATCTTTTTCCTTTATTGGGTTGGATTGATGTCCTCACTGGCAAAATTAAGAAGTTTAAGACCACTTTTGAAGAAGTGGATACTTTTTTGATGATGTAATTGCAGAGCGTAAGATGGCAAGGAGGGACTCTGAAAAGAAAGATTTCCTGGACATTCTCCTTCAATTTCAGGACGGTGGTATGCTAGACTTTGAGCTAACCACATATGACATAAAAGCACTCTTACTGGTCTGTTTTTCTATCCTTCTGATCTCTTGTGTAAGCATTTTACATGCAGGATAATTTTATTGGCACTCACAAATTCATATCCCTTGCTGATTAATCACGAATTAAATTTTATATACTAACTAATGTCCATTTGAATAACAATTTCCTAATTCATATGTCTGGATTAATTAACCAGTGCCACTAACTAACAATATCCTTTATAAAATTGTAATCAAGACTATGATTTTGAGGAAGTGAAACATCCTCTTGTTGACAGTTCTCACTTCTTGTTCTTGGTGATTGTTGAGGGGCTTCCTTATCATGACTCTTTTCTGAGTAGTTTTTTTTTGTTGGGCTTAGGCCCATTTTGTGTACCAAAAAAAATTATAATTAATTATGAGAAGTGGAAATAGGCATTTAAGAGTATCCATTCCATGAGAAATTGATGTGCAGCATAGATTAATATGAACCATACTCTATTTCCATATTTTTCAGGACATGTTTGTAGGAGGAAGTGACACAACTTCAACAACTCTTGAGTGGGCTATGACAGAGCTTATGAAAAATCCAGTTACAATGAAGAAAGCACAAGAGGAGGTAAGAAGAATTGTAGGAAACAAATCAAAATTAGAAGAAAATGACATCAATCAAATGAACTACTTGAAATGTGTGATCAAAGAGACTATGAGGTTACATCCAGCTGCTCCTCTTTTAGTTCCTAGAGAAACAACATCTAATGTTAAACTCAGAGGGTATGATGTTCCTCATAAAACAATGGTATTTGTCAGCGTATGGGCCATCCAGAGGGACCCTGAATTTTGGGAAAAGCCTGAAGAATTCATACCTGAGAGATTTGAAAGCAGCAAAGTTAATTTCAATGGTCTTGACTTTCAGTTTACTCCATTTGGTTCTGGGAGAAGAAAATGCCCTGGCATAACATTTGGCCTTGCTTCAGTTGAGTATATTCTTGCTAATCTTCTATATTGCTTCGACTGGAAGCTACCTAGAAGTGGTGAACTAGACATGAGTGAGGCATATGGGATGACTGTCAACAAGAAAGTACCTCTTTGTCTTGAACCAATACCATACTCCAATCCTTAAACCATGATTGTTCTACCTTATTTTGTGTGTTTACTATGTTTTTGTAATGTGTTACCGAGAATAGCGAACAATTGGTGAGCTGTTTTACCTAAATAAATGTTACAAAGTGTAATAGTGGATGTCTTATGCCAAGAGAAATGCCGAAGATTAGGAGGACCAATTTGGTATGGTGCATATTGCCATTTTCTCTCTCCAATTAATAAACACTCATTGGATATGTCTCAACTTGCTGATAAAGAAAGGAAGGTTGAACAACTTAGGCTCAAAAGAAAATCTTAGGAAGCATGTTAAAAGAGAGAAAAATGCACATGTGATGTGAACATTGTCAATTAAAGTTAGGATAGTCAGCGTCGGCCCAAGCCAGTTTTAGGCCTCCAAATTTTTTTTCTAATTTTACAAGGATTTTATGCATCAAATTCAAAGTATATTTTGTTTATGTTTGTTTTGTTATATGTAATATATTTTTTATCTCTCTTTAAGTGTGGTTGCATGTACACACAAAATAAATATTTATATCAATCGTAATAATTTACCTTTAAAAATGCAAAAAATTGCAATAAAAATAATTTTTAAATATAGTATTATTTTTATAAAAATATTTTTATTAGTTTTAAAAAAACATCTTTATAGATATTCGCTTTAGGCGTCAACATATATTGGATCAGGCCTCGTCAGTTCCACACGTGTGTTCTTCACTAAAACAGTTCAAGCTAAAGATATAAAGAATTTCTTGAATAGGCTGAATATATGGTTTTGATATAACTACTACTTATCAGATTTTTGATATGTAGTTAAAAGATGAATAAATTAAATTATTTGATGATCATGATCAAGTTCCTACCCTTGATGAAATAAAAGGTAGAAGATATTGTAAATCCCATCACGGATATGGACATTCCACTAATAATTGTGTCTGTTTTAGGGATTTGATTCAGAAAGGAAGAAAATAAGGAAGACTAAAACGGGTTTGATTTATGCCTCCCCGTGTTTTCTTGTTTTGCTTCTTTTTCTTTAATATATTTCGGGTATGCAGCAGATGATTGGTAGTGGTTTTGGTACCAACCTACTTGGGATGATTTCCACTACAGCGATGCCTATACATACCTCTCTTTGCTGCTAAAAATAAAATAAAAATAAAATAAGGAAGACTAAAATTGACGGGGGAAATGGCAATGAAGGTGGACTCAACCAGTTTGAGGTTAATGTCAACTATATTGAACCTATGGAGTTCCTTCAAGTGAATGAGGTGGGCTACTAAGGGCACATTGTTCCTTCAAATCGACACCGAAATTGATAATAATATGTTTGAAGCAAACAATATTGCTGTTAAGTCCTACCAAGCCTCAAGGGATAGGAGGCTGGAAAAGAAGCAGTCCTACCAGGTTCAGAGAACAACAACCAAAAGTTGTTTTTGTTAGAATATATGTAAATATATTTTATATCTAGTCATAATATTAAGGATCGTTTTGATTCTGCATATACTCTGTTTGATTTAAAACTGAAATGTTGTTGAATGTGTCTTGGACTCAAGGTGTTGAGACATGCTTATAAATCAACAATATGGTTAGTTAGTTAGTCATAACTAACTTGGATCAAGACTCACATGGATTGATGACTCATCAAGGCTATTTGTAATTGGTTGTATTAGTCTATAAATACATATCATGTAATAGGTGATGGTGATGGGAGCATGAGGATAATCCATAGACACATACAGTGTGTGAAAAGAAAGGAGGGATTTGAGTGTGAAACAAATCTATCTTGAGGGAAAATCATGTAGTGATTTGTGAGAGATGGGAGAAGTGTATAGGAGTAGAAACATTAATCTTGGGATAATTCTTGGGAGGTACCATGAGGAAGACATGGGAGACAAGACTAGGAAGATTGTGGGAGGTTTCTATTGTAGAGCACATCAATCTTGTTTTGTGCTCTCTCTTGTGGACGTAGGTCATCAATGACCGAACCACTAAAATCCCGGTGTTCATCTTCTTTTACCGTTTTATCTTCTTCTTTATTCAATTGTTCTTATTTATGGTTGATTTTCATGTTTAACGTTCTTGTGCTTTGTTTTCTATGTCTTATGTGCTTTGTGGCATGACAAATCCCTAACACAAGGTCTTTTGGAAGCTCAAATATTTTTTGCTTGTATGTGTAAAGCAGTGATAAACTTTTGAATAGCATCCTGAGAGTGTTTTCAAAATGGTTTTTATTCACACGTCCTCAATAACAGTATGAGAGATGCACTTGGATCTTCGGAGTAAATTTAGAGGGAAAAAAATGAATAAACTTCGGTTGTAAATGTGCTTTATTTTCTATGAGGAGGTTTTTTTTTTTTTTACTAAAAAGATATTCACTCATTCCAATTGATAGAATACATCGAACAACACAAATCCAACATCGCTAAAAATCGAAAAGGATAAATATGCGAACAAACTCACAGCACCCAGATTAATAGCATAACACGGCAAAATCAAAATGCCTATAAAAGTGACAAGATCAAAGTCACCGGAATACCCATATCTCCGGATCTGTGACATTGACGCCCAATTCTTGATCAAATCTGTGATGGATCGAAGCAAATCTGCAAATCTGAACCAAACGAACACCGCACCAAGACGCGAAATCAAACAAACACCGCACCAAGACGAGAAATCAAACAACGCCTCACCAAGACGACAAACGACAATACCGCCACACACAGAAGACGAAAAACATGAAAAACACGAAGAAAAAAACCAGATCTATGTGGAAAAACCACTTATTTAGATAAAATGGGAGAGAAAACGAAGTAAAGGGGTGATTCCAAGCCAAAAAATGACTCAAAATCATCCCTCTAATGATGGCACGTGACTGTGTGTAGAGAGAAGGAATAGAATTTGAAGTTTAACGTTGACGATAAAAACTTCTATGAGGAGGTTCTAGTTTCATAAAATTGATTAGAGTTACTGTAGTATCTAATGTCCGATGTGAAAAGGAAGTTCTTTTGCCCTTAAATCAGTAAATTTACTCCGCTAGCTTGCCAAATTGCATATAATCATTTAATAATCATATCATGCTATTATCTTTGACATATTATTAGTTTGTGTTGGACAACCAATGTCTCTTCAATATATTAACTATATTAACTATGCTGCTGAGTGTTTCCTCAAAAATTGGATGTAGGGAATCTAGGTCCCTCCTTTTTTATGTTGAATTGGTTACACTACTTTATTCATGTTCCTGTTTATTCTTATGTTATTTTATAATCCATAATAATTTTGGTCTATGGTTTGGTATGTGTTGTGACTTTTAGCACTAACTATATATAGCTTGATTAATATCAACAAAAGAAGCTGCGCGATAAATTGTCCCAGGCTCCCTTATCCAAAGATATCTTTTGCGAGATTCTAACTCAGTCCTTCCTCGAAGTTTAGTTTGTGTAATTAATTAAGCCACACCATTAGATATAGGATAATCTTGATTAATAATGTGATAAACACATCAAAATTAAAATATTATAAATATATATAAAAAATAGGCTATAATACCATTTTGGTTCCTTAACTTATTTTTAAATTCAGTTTGATCCCTTAACTTTTAAAATATTCAATTTGGTCCCTTAATTTATTTTTTATATTCAGTTTGATCCCTTAACTTTTAAAAGGTTCAATTTGGTCCCTTAATTTATCTCAGTTGACCCAAGTTAGTCCTTTCTCGTCAATAAAGTCAGTAACATTGTTAAATGAGTTTCAATTAGGTCCATTATGTTTCAAATTGGTCCTTTAAATTGTTAACTTGTTTCAAATTGATCCTTAAAATTATTAACTTGTTTCAAACTTGTTACAAATTGGTCCTTTAAATTGTTAACTTGTTTCAAATTGGTCACTTAAATTGTTAACTTGTTTCAAATTGGTCTTTTAAATGGGTTGCGAATTTCAACCGGGTCCTCAAAAAATTAATTTTATTACTGACTCATTGACGGAGATGACTAATTTTGGTCAACAGATACAAATTAAGGGACCAAATTAACCTTTTAAAAGTTAAGATATCAAACTGAATCTAAAAAATAATTTAAGGGACCAAATTGAACATTTTAAAATTTAAGGGACCAAACTGAATCTAAAAAATTAGTTAAGAGACAAAATTGAACATTTTAAAAATTAAGGAACGAAATTGAATCTAAAAAACATGTTAAAAGAGGCTAAAATCGTATTTTAGCCTAAAAAATAAATAGAGTTTTGGGTACGGCATCAGCCTGTCCCTGTTGGTATAGCAATTATTGCTTATTATTTTAAACATAATATTTGTTTAACATAATGCGTGCAATGTTAACTCAGTCTAGTCGCACACGGGTTTAAGAAGATTGTAGATCCCAGTCGATTAACAATAATGGTTCCTTCCTCTATATATACTTCATGTTATTATTACCAATTGAAATGAAAGAAAGAATGGATCTTCTATCATTTCTAAACCAATTGGCTTATGTACCAAAGTCAACCCTTTACTATCTGCTTTATGTTTCATAAGCGTCTTATTTTTTTGCTTAAGCTAACAAGAAAAAGCAAATCCAATCTGCCTCCATCTCCACCAAAACTACCCAACATTGGCAATCTTCACCAACTTGGGACACTGCCACATCAATCCTTCCGAACACTCTCAAGTATGGCCCTCTTATGTATTAGATTTTGGACCTAACTCAATCCCAAAAGTTAGCACATGGGATGAGGATTGTCCTCTACTTATAAGTTCTTATTAGAGACTATCTCTAGTCAATATGAGATTTAGGTTTTTCCCAATACCCAAAACTACCCATCATTGGCAATCTTCACCAATTTGGGACACTGCCACATCAATCCTTCCGAACACTCTCTCAAAAGTATGGCCCTCTAATGTATTAGATTTTGGACTTAACTCAATCCCAAAAACTAGCTCATAGGATGCGGATTGTTCTTTACTTATAAGGTCTCATTAGAGACTATCTCTAGTCAATGTGGGACTTTGGTTTTTCCCAATACACCCTCTCACGCCCAGCACTATTGGGCTTGGTGCGTGGATAACATGGATCTAGTATAGCTCTGATACCATATTAGATTTTGGGTCTAGCTCTGATGGACCGGACAAAAACTCAAAATCTTGTCCTTTACCAAACCATGAGACAGCTTTTTGTCCATTGTATATACTACTTAAAAGATATAATATCCTTATTTATTACATAATCTCTCTCTATCTCTCTCTTACATTATTTATATATATTATATAAATACTCATACTCATATATTATATTTATAATACTTATTTTTTATATATATTAATTATAATATCATTTTCATAATATATAATTTTATATTATATATTATAGTATAATATATATTATATGCAAATGGATGATGGTCTAGTTGCGGGTGTAATGGAATCCCTGAATCTTGATGTGGTGTAAAAGAACTTGGATCCTAGTTGTAGGATGCAAGGGGTTGAAAACTCTGAACCTTTGAGGAAAGCCTCAAATCTTTTGGCTCAACATGTTCATGGTCATAATGAGAATGTCTCCAGTTCCATGGATACAGGAGAAACTGAGGGAAATATGGTGCCAGAAAATGCATTGGGTTCTCCTAATGCTAATTAAGTATGTTCCTCTTTCCCTTCTTTTTGCTATTTTTATGGATTTTTTAGTATGGAATTGTAGGGGGGCATGAAAGAAAGAATTAGTGGAAGTCGTGCTGATGGGATTATCAACAGGTTGAGTTTTGATGGTGTGTTTAAAGTAGATGGCATTAGTTTTTCAGGAGGCATTTGGTGCCTATGGAAAACCAATAGTGTCTCTATACAAGTGCTTTTTTCCTCTTCCTCTTGTGTTCTAATGCAGGTGAACCCGAGAGCAGATAATACTTGGCTTCTAACTGTTGTCTATGGGAGTCCTCAGGAAAGGGGAAGAGATAGCCTTTGGGAGGAGCTTCGAGCAACCAAGGATTCTTATGATCTACCTTTGTGTGTGCTTGGAGACTTCAACACAGTTCTTTATGAGAATGAGAGAGTAGGTGGTGAGATTTTATGGCCCAGAGTTCACTTGGCATAGAAGAAACTTAAGGGAGAGATTGGATCAAGCCCTGGCTAATTCTTCTTGGCAGGAGTCCTTTCCTAATTGTTCTATAACTAATCTTCCTATCCAAAGCTCTTATCATTGTGGGATTTGGGTTAGAATGTTAGCTGAAGCTCAGAACCATCATAGACCTAATTTTAAGTTCTTAAGCCCTAGTTGGACCATGCAGACTTCCATTCTCAGGTTGTAAACTCTTGGAAGCCACAGGAAAATTGGGAAACTAATGTCCAGAGGCTTTCAAAAAATTTGCAAAGCTGGAATAGAGATACCTTTGGTAACATTTTTTGTAGGAAGAAAAGAATTTTAGGAAGACTAGAAGGTATTGAGAGAGTGCTGCTGGAAGGAATTAATGAAAGACTCTCTTCCCTAAAGAAAAACCTTTGGAAGGATTACACTAATATACTCAAGCAAGAGGCATATTGGTATCATCAATCCAGAGTTAAATGGTTGAAGTTAGGAGACCGAAATACAAGGTACTTCCATCAATCAACTCTGATCAAAAGAAGAAGAAACAAGATTGAAGCTCTTATGGATGATGAAGGTATCTAGATTCATGATGAATGAGAAATTTTCTATCTGCTAGTGGACTTTAATAAAAGTCTTTTCACTACAGCTGGCCCTAGAGACTCTCAATGCATATCCCATCATTCCTATGGACAATTTTCAGAAGATGAACTGCTTTCCCCTAGTGGTCAAGTCAGTTTTGAAGAGGTCAGAAGGGCTTTGTTCAGCATGGCCAATTTCAAAGCCCCAGGACCGGATGGTTTCTACCCTATCTTCTTCAAGGTAAAATGGGACTTTCTAGGAGACTCAATTGTCCTGTTTGTAAAAGAGGTTTTCTTTAATCGTTCCTCTATTAGTTTGGTCAATCAAACTTTGCTGACTCTTATTCCTAAGGGTGTTGTCCCTTCAAAGGTTTCGGATTTTCACCCTATTGCCTTGTGTAATACCATTTGTAAGATAGTTACT
Organism: Sophora flavescens; assembly: GCA_030762895.1. Lineage (NCBI taxonomy): Eukaryota > Viridiplantae > Streptophyta > Magnoliopsida > Fabales > Fabaceae > Sophora > Sophora flavescens. The sequence goes on along the minus strand of CM061069.1, from coordinate 87,214,165 downwards.
AAAGTTATTGCTAATAGAATTAAAGGTCTTCTTCCTAGAGCTATTTTTGCTAGTCAAAACAGTTTTATAGCAGGTAGGAGTACCCTAGATAACTCTATTATTCTACAAGAAACCATTCATTCAATGAATTCTTTGTCGGGTAAGAACGGTTTTATGGTTATAAAGCTTGACTTAGAAAAAGTATACGATAGAATGGAATGGGATTTTGTTGAAGAATCTCTAAATCTCCTCAATATCCCTCCAAACATAATTGCTATTATAAAAGCTTGCATTGATTCTTCTAATATGAGTATAAATTGGTGTTGGAGAGCTTCCCAAAGTTTTTCCCTACTAGAGACCTTAGACAAGGGGACCCCTTGTCCCCTTATCTTTTTGTGATTGCTATGGAGAGATTAAGCCATTTAATTCTTGATAATGTTAGTTCGGGTAATTGGAAACCCATGAAATTTGGTAGAGGGCCCCCTGAAGTTTCTCACTTAATGTTTGCTAACGATATTGTTCTTTTTACTGAGGCTAATGTTCAACAAGCAAATAGTATTAAATCTACCCTAGATTTGTTTTGCAGGTGCTCAGGGCAAAAGATGAACTTGAGTAAGTCTAAAATTATGTTTTCAAAAAACAACAATGATAACTGGAGGTCTTAGATTAGTAATGTTCTTAATTGTGATATTACTGATGATTTAACAAGTTATTTGGGAGTCCCATAATCTCAGGCAGGAAAGGAAAAGAAGCATATGCTTTCATCATTGATAAAGTAAGGAGCAAACTTACGGGTTGGAAACCAAAATCTCTGTCATTTGTAGGAAGGATCACTCCGGCTCAGAGTATCATTATGAGTATTCCAATGTATGTGATGCAATCTACTAGCCTCCCAGCTTTCATCTGTGAAGAGGTGGACAAACTTTGTAGGGACTTCATATGGGGCTCAACTTCTGAATCGAGAAAGTGCCGCCTTGTCTCTTGGGAGTCTTTTTGCAAGCCTAAAGAGGAAAGGGGATTAGGCTTCAACAATATGAGGATGGTCAATACTTGCTATATGAGGAAGCTCGGTTGGGAGCTCATTATCAACTGGGAAGCTCTATGGGTTAGAGTTGTTAAGTCTCTAAAATGTCTGATGTGTATTTCCCTATGTTTTAATGAGAACTAAACATTGGTTAATGATTTAATTAACCTTCATATTGATTGCTAACCTGTCTATCTAGTGTGCAGATTAAAGCTGTAAGATTCATCTATCTGCTCATAAGTGACAGAAGTGCTCGTCCACTAAAGTGAGAGAAGCGCCCGTCCACTAAAGTGACAAGCGCTCGTCCACTAAAGTAACAGAAGCGCTCGTCCACTGAAGTAATAGAAGTGCTCGTCCACTAAGGTGACAGAATCGCTCGTCCACACAAGTCTTTGGACTTTCTAAGTCCTTAATGAGAAGCTCCATCCAATTACATGGCATATGGAGCTCGTCTACTAGCCCGTCCGAATGTAAAATATTAAATGGCTAGATGGACGCTGTTATTTTCAATATGGACGCGCTTATTTTATGAATGCGAATTCTATAAGAATTATCATAATCTTATTTCAAGAACCAGAATCAAGAAAAGTCAGAAGTTACTATCTCAAGCAACCTCGGTTATTAGAACCAAAGACTAGTTAAAGAATGCTTCCAACATGATTTATTCCCTAGTACCTCTGGTCCTTACACGAAAAGGGAATTGTACTCAGCAAAGTACAAAAAGCTCTCTGCACAACTCTGATATGGCTGCATCACGATGCATAAAGCCATGATCCTTCATGTTAGAGTATAACCAATGTTCCTATTACATTAATGGCTGCCCAGAACGACTCTATTGCATTTAATGAAGTTCTGCTTGAAGCCAACATCTGAGGGAATGTCTCTAACGGATCCTAAATGCTTGAAGACTATATATATAGAAGTCATTGAAGAAGAAGAATAGAGAATACACATAGCATTAAAGAGCCATTACTCAGCGCATTAATATCTTCATTCTTTCATTCTGTATTCTTCAATCATTTGAAGTTATTACGCAGACTTTCCTAAGCTTTACATTTACACCACTCTCTGAGTGTTAGTGAAAGTTCTGTCTGTCTGAAGTTGTATTTATTACAAACCAAATATCTCAAACAAACCCGAGTGAGCCTGAAGAGGATAAGTGTGTAAAGAATACTTGTCTTGAGCCTGAAGAGGCTAGGTGTGCAAAGAATACTTGTCTTGGAGCCTGAAGAGGCTAGGTGTACAAACAATACTTGAGTCTGTAACCTGATCAGTTATAGTGGATAAATCTTGGTGCTGCCAAGGACTGGATGTAGCTCTTTGCTTTGAAGAGTAAACCAGGATAAATAACCGTGTCAATCTCTCTTTCCTTATAACTTCTTTAGTTGCTTTAGTTTTCTTATACATTTGTCAAGTGGTGTGTTTGTCAAAGTCACTGTTAATATTTTATCAGACAGGTCACCTGTCTGCATCACCGTATCTTTCCACTCGTCTGAACCTAGATTCTGTATGCGAAAATATTTCAACTTTGTTTAAATTCTGATAAACACAATTCAACCCCCCTTCTCGTGTTTATAGTTGTCTATTTCAAGAGTGGTTCGTGCGAAGTACAACTGTGGAAACCTATTAATTCCCAATGTCAGATGTGGTTCCAAAGCTTCCCATATATGGAGAGGAATCTCTGGTGTTTGGAGTCTAGTTGTGCAGGACATCTCATGGGTTATCAAAGATAGGCAAAGTATTAGGTTTTGGTAGGATTGCTGGGTTCTGGGTGTTGGCCCCCTAAGTGAGCATGTTAGCTCAATCCCGAGTCACACCTGGAATTTCAAAAGTCTCAGCTTTTGCTTCTGAGGAATGGTGGAGTTGGGACGAGATCCAAGCAGTCCTTCCTAGCACTACTTGTTAGAAGTTTGCGAGCATCAAACCTCTGATTTTGGGTTCTGAAGATTTCCCAATTTGGAACTTTTCCTCAAATGGCTTTTTCACCACCAAATATGCCTATTAACATCTTCACAAGGAGATGGCGAGTCCAAACCATAGTTTCCCCTACGAGAAGATCTAGAAATGGGAAGGGTCGCCTAGGATTCAAACCCTAATTTGGAAGCTTTCCCATGGAAGATTAATGACAAATGAAGAAAGGTGTCGTAGAAACTTTTCGAATGACCCGCTATGCCCTCGTTGCAAAGCTTCCCAGAAACCCTAGCCCACGTTTTTAGGGACTGCGAGGTCGTAGCTGATCTATGGAATAAGTTCGCTGTTGATGACCACTGGAGTAACTTTTTCAGTACCGACTTTACTCAATGGCTGCAGGACAATCTCTTTGTTAAGGATGCTGGGTCGGGGCAGTGGGATTGGTCACTTCTATTTGGGATTGTTCTCAGTTATCTTTGGCAAGAGTGGAACCAAGTGGTTTTTGCAGGGATAAATTCGAGTTTGGATGTCTTATTCCAATTAGTTGTCAGGCAAATAGAGTTCTCCCAGCTTGAGATCCTGAATCAGGGATCTTCGAGTGGTTTAGCTAGCAAGTAAATTGTGCAAATAAAGTGGAATCCGCCACCACACAATGTTGTTAAGCTGAACACCGACGACTCATATATTCAAGGAACTCATCTCTCGGCCTGTGGTGGTCTTATCAGAAATGCTAATGGACATTTCATCTCAGGTTTCTTCTGCAACTTGGGTGTCAAGACTTCTATTATTGCGAAAATATGAGGACTGGTTCAAGGGCTTAGGTTGACCAAGAGTCTCCAATTTAATAAGGTGATCGCTGAGCTAGACTGTGAAGTTGTGGTCAATATGATCAACACCAAGCAGTTCCAGTGTCAGTATCTAACCCCTCTCCTTAAAGAAGCTTTCAGCCTTATTGAAGATGATAATTGGGTGGTGCAAGTTCAGCATACTTTCAGGGAAGCTAACAGGAGTGCAGATTGTTTGGTTAACCTCTGGCATTCGGGAAGCTTTCATTGTGCTAATTTCTCTGAAGTTCCTTCTCAGTTGAAGATGGTGATTGAAGAAGATGCTAGAGGGGTTTGCCTTCCTAGGACAATAGTGTAGTTAGGTGCTTGTTGTCTTTTCCTTTCCTTAATAGCATATATATATATATATATATATATAATATAATATAAAATAATATTATATATTATAAAGGGTATTTAAGTAAATTTCACATTATTTTTTTGTGTTGTCTATTGTCCACCAAACAGTACACGTGATAAAGAGTTGTGCTATGCCCCAAGCATCTGTCATGTGTTGTTCTCCTTGTCCTGTACCTCAATGCGAATTAAATGCACCCTAATGGAAATAAAAAACCAAATTAAACCTAAAATAAAGATAAGAAACTAAATTAAATAGAAAACCAAATTGAAACCTAAAACGGTAACTTACTTAGTAACATAGCGTGTAGAGACTTGTTCATAGTTGACTAGTTATTGATAAGAAATTTATAAAGAAGGCTTAATTACATTTTTGGACCCCCAAATATCACGGTTGTGTGATTTTGGTCCCTCAAGTTTCAATTGCGACAATTGGTCAATCTCCTAGGCATCGTGATTGTGCAATTATAGTCCCCCGAGTTCCAATTGCGTCAATTGGGTCCCTCAAGTATCATGATTGTGCAACTTCGATCCCCCATATATCATAATTATGCAATTTTAAATGTAGTAGCTTACATTGCACATGTGGGATTGATTTGACACTTAGTGAGGTCGGCTTGCCAACTTACATGGCATTCCCATGTGCATTATTGACATCTTACACACTTTAATTGACATATATGATTGTCATGTTAGCTACCAAATTGGCCTCACTAAGTGTCAAACCAGGTCCCATTTGTGCCACGTGAGAATCGACATTAAAAATTGCACAATTGTGATATCCTGGGGACCAAAATTGCACAATTCTAATACTTGTGGGACCCAATTGGCTCAATTGGAATCTGGTGGACTAAAATTACACAATCGTAATACCTGGGGATCCAATTGTCACAATTGGAACTTGAGGGATCAAAATCGCACAATCGTAATACTTGGGGAACCAAAAGTGCAAGTAAGCCTAAAAAGAAAAATTATGAAATTTATGAGAAAAGTTATTTGAGCATTAAAATGGGACATTCAAATACGACAATAATTTTCATGGCTAATGCAGTTTAAATACATGATTAATGAAATATTGAATTTGGTTAATATATATACCAAGGTATCATAATTCACAACTAATTAACTATCTACTAAACATCATTAATCATGATAACCACTATTTTCAAATGTTGAAATATAACATGAGGAGATTATATATATTATGATGTTATAAATACTGCAACAATATCTGTGTGAAAACTATGTAGACAGTGGAAGCAAGAATGGCTCTACACCTACCATCTCTTCTGCAGCAAGTGCCTTATGACTTAAACACTACCCTTTTCATGTTTCTTTCATGCTTCATCACCATACTGCTGGTGTTTAAGCTCTTAGGAAGAACCAAAAGGAACCCACCTCCATCCCCACCAAAACTTCCTATTATTGGCAATTTCCATCAACTAGGAACACTGCCTCATCGTTCTTTTCATGCCCTCTCACAAAAGTATGGTCCTCTATTGTTATTGCATCTTGGTCAACTTCCCCTTTTGGTGGTCTCTTCTGCAGAAATGGCCAGAGAAGTTATGCAAACCCACGACATGGTTTTTGCGAGCCGATACCAATCCTCAGCTGCAAAAATCATAGCCTATGGATGTAAGGATGTTGTTATGGCACCCTATGGTGAAACATGGAGACAGAAAAAGAAAATTTGTGTTCTTGAGTTACTAACCCATAAAAGGGTACAATCATTTCAGTTCATTAGAGAAGAGGAAGTTGCAGGAGCGGTCAATAAGATACGAATTAGTGGTTGCTCTGTGAACCTTAGTGAGATTCTGGTTGCAACCGCAAGCAACATAATGTGTAGATGCATATTTGGAAGGAAATATGATGCTGAAGATGGTAAATACAATTTTGGAGGGCTTGCTAGAAAAGTGATGGCTCAAGTTGGGGAATTAAGTGTGGGAGATCTTTTTCCTTTATTGGGTTGGATTGATGTCCTCACTGGCAAAATTAAGAAGTTTAAGACCACTTTTGAAGAAGTGGATACTTTTTTTGATGATGTAATTGCAGAGCGTAAGATGGCAAGGAGGGACTCTGAAAAGAAAGATTTCCTGGACATTCTCCTTCAATTTCAGGACGGTGGTATGCTAGACTTTGAGCTAACCACATATGACATAAAAGCACTCTTACTGGTCTGTTTTTCTATCCTTCTGATCTCTTGTGTAAGCATTTTACATGCAGGATAATTTTATTGGCACTCACAAATTCATATCCCTTGCTGATTAATCACGAATTAAATTTTATATACTAACTAATGTCCATTTGAATAACAATTTCCTAATTCATATGTCTGGATTAATTAACCAGTGCCACTAACTAACAATATCCTTTATAAAATTGTAACCAAGACTATGGTTTTGAGGAAGTGAAACATCCTCTTGTTGACAGTTCTCACTTCTTGTTCTTGGTGATTGTTGAGGGGCTTCCTTATCATGACTCTTTTCTGAGTAGTTTTTTTTTTTGTTGGGCTTAGGCCCATTTTGTGTACCAAAAAAAATTATAATTAATTATGAGAAGTGGAAATAGGCATTTAAGAGTATCCATTCCATGAGAAATTGATGTGCAGCATAGATTAATATGAACCATACTCTATTTCCATATTTTTCAGGACATGTTTGTAGGAGGAAGTGACACAACTTCAACAACTCTTGAGTGGGCTATGACAGAGCTTATGAAAAATCCAGTTACAATGAAGAAAGCACAAGAGGAGGTAAGAAGAATTGTAGGAAACAAATCAAAATTAGAAGAAAATGACATCAATCAAATGAACTACTTGAAATGTGTGATCAAAGAGACTATGAGGTTACATCCAGCTGCTCCTCTTTTAGTTCCTAGAGAAACAACATCTAATGTTAAACTCAGAGGGTATGATGTTCCTCATAAAACAATGGTATTTGTCAGCGTATGGGCCATCCAGAGGGACCCTGAATTTTGGGAAAAGCCTGAAGAATTCATACCTGAGAGATTTGAAAGCAGCAAAGTTAATTTCAATGGTCTTGACTTTCAGTTTACTCCATTTGGTTCTGGGAGAAGAAAATGCCCTGGCATAACATTTGGCCTTGCTTCAGTTGAGTATATTCTTGCTAATCTTCTATATTGCTTCGACTGGAAGCTACCTAGAAGTGGTGAACTAGACATGAGTGAGGCATATGGGATGACTGTCAACAAGAAAGTACCTCTTTGTCTTGAACCAATACCATACTCCAATCCTTAAACCATGATTGTTCTACCTTATTTTGTGTGTTTACTATGTTTTTGTAATGTGTTACCGAGAATAGCGAACAATTGGTGAGCTGTTTTACCTAAATAAATGTTACAAAGTGTAATAGTGGATGTCTTATGCCAAGAGAAATGCCGAAGATTAGGAGGACCAATTTGGTATGGTGCATATTGCCATTTTCTCTCTCCAATTAATAAACACTTATTGGATATGTCTCAACTTGCTGATAAAGAAAGGAAGGTTGAACAACTTAGGCTCGAAAGAAAATCTTAGGAAGCATGTTAAAAGAGAGAAAAATGCACATGTGATGTGAACATTGTCAATTAAAGTCAGGTCGATCCACACGTGTGTGCGCTTCACTAAAACCAGTTCAAGCTAAAGATATGAAGAATTCTGGAATAGGCAGAATATATGGTTTTGATATAACTACTACTTATCAGATTTTTTATATGTTGTTAAAAGATGAACAAATTAAATTATTTTATGATCATGATCAAGTTCCTACCCTTGATGAAATATAAGGTAGAAGATATTGTAAATCCCATCACGGATATGGACATTGCACTAATAATTGTGTCTGTTTTAGGGATTTGATTCAGAAAGCAAGAAAATAAGGAAGACTAAAATTCAAGGAAAAAATGGCAATGAAGGTGGACTCGAACCCGTTTGAGGTTAATGTCCTATGGAGTATCTTCAAGTGAAAAGGGTCTGATGTGAAAAGGAAGTTGTTTTTATAGATAATTTATCATGTTTTGAGCCTAACTTAATTACAAAAACTAGCTTATAAGAAGATGGGACAGACACCAACTCTTGTGGTTTCATCAGCCGACAAAACCCATGATGTTGTTTTCTCCAACAGACCCGAAACTAATGCTGCTAAAATCTTTCTCTATGGATGCAAGGACGTGAGTTTTGCAAGCTACGGGGAAGAGTGGAGACAAAAAAGGAAGCTATATGTTATTGAGCTTCTGAGTCTCAAAAGGGTTCGATGTTTTCATTCTATAAGACAAGAAGAAGTTGCAGAGTTGGTTGGCACTAAACGTGAAGCATGCACAAGTAAAGGGTCTTCTGTGAATCTGACTGAGATGCTGGTTGCAACCTCAAACAACATAGCGTCGTCTAGATGTGTTCTTGGACGAAAGTATGATACCCCAGATGGTAGTAGCAGCTTTGGAGTGATGGGAAGGAAGATCATGAGATTATTTGCAGCTTTCAGTGTGGGAGATTTCTTCCCTTCATTGGGTTGGATTGTCTTTCTTACAGGTCTTATTCCAGATATCAAGGCTACTTTTGTTGCAGTAGATGCATTCTTTGATGAGGTAATTGCAGAGCATGAGGGAAGGAATAGAAATGATGACGACCAATGCAATCTGATAATAAGGATTTCGTGGATGTACTCCTTAACTTCAATTAAGTGGTATGCTTGAATTTGAGCTCACCCGAGGTAGCTTCAAGGCAATCCCAATGGTCTCTTACTACTAATGGTATGTATTCTTAGAGCACGGAAACTGGACAAATAGATTAAGAATAGATTATGCTGATAATCGATTATATGAGTAATTTATTATTATGATAATTAGAATATGTTTTTGTTTGGATATGTTTGCTGAAAAATAATTTTAAGATAATATATTTTGAGTGTGTTTGTTGATTTTTTTTAACTAAATAATTATTTTTTTAAATTTTTAGTGTGTTTGTCTTTGCTTTTGAAAATAATGAAAAGCAGAAAAAAAAAATCATTTTCAGGGTTAAAATGAAAAGCAACTTTCATTAGCTTTTGGAAAAAATCATTTTTTTTATAACTAACTGTGGTTAAAAAAATGATTTTTATGATTGTAAACAAACACAAAATAGATTCTACTTTTCTTTAAAATATCTAAAAAATAATCTCTAAATTATTGAATGTCAAAATCATTTATTTTATAATCAATAACAAACAGGCTTGAGTGGTGCAAAAAAAAATCACTATTATATAGTAAATTATGAAAAAGGGTATGAAGTTATTTGTATAATTTAATAATATTTATTTGGAAGTTAGTTTTGTAGGGGTAAATAGGGAAGTTAGTTTTGAGAATAAAAAATAATCAAATCACAGTAATCTTAAGCTAAAATCTTTCAGATGGCTTTAAACGTTTTTTTTTAAAATAAAAACTTTTTAAAAATTTAAGCTAGAGACCCAAACATGATAAATTATCTATAAAAACAACTTTTTAGTTAAAAAAATAGCTGAAATAGGAAAAATCAGTCTTTCTCAAACACACTCTTAATATAATTTTTTTTATACACTGTTAACCAATCAGAAATAATGATAAGTGACTTTTAATATAGTTAAAATAAAAATAAATTTTTTTATATGTCAATTTATGATTGAATAATAATATATAAAAATTCTTTATCTTGTTAGTACACACCAATTGAATCCTTACATATAACACTTTTGTACATATATGATATGACCATAACTAGATACTGTTATAGTGTATATAAAATGAGGATATATCGAATGTAGTGAGTGAAGTGTCACTGGCTGTTATATTTTCTAGGTATTTTTTTTAATGTTTTTCTTTTTAATTTCAGGATATGTTTATTGGTGGAAGTGACACTACTTCAACAGCCTTGGAATGGGCTTTTGCTGAGCTGGTTAAGAATCCAAATACCATGAAGAAAGTCCAAGAAGAGGTAAGAAGAGTTGTAGGGAGCAACCCGAAAGTGGATGAAAATGATGTGAATCAAATGAACTACTTGAAATGTGTAATCAAAGAAACTTTAAGATTACATCCACCTGTTACTCTTTTGACACCTAGACAAACAACATCTAGTGTGAAATTAAAAGGGTACGACATTCCCTCCAAAACAAGGATATTACTGAATGCATAGGCAATCCAGAGGGACCCAGAATTATGGGACAATCCTGAAGAGTTCATTCCTGAAAGATTTGAAAGTAGCCAAGTTGATTTTAAAGGACAAGATTTCCAATTCATTCCATTTGGTATTGGGAGAAGGGGGTGCCCTAGAATTTCGTTTGGACTTGCTTCTATTGAGTATATGCTTGTGTTGAGGATGAAATTTTGGGTTTATGATGGATGTTTTCTTGATACGATGATGAAGGGATTGAGGAGGTAATCAAAATTTTCTAAGTATTGAAGATATTTGGTTTAACAAGAAAATCCAATTCGACAGAGGAAAATATTCGACAATCAAATTCCTAACAAAATAATAAAGGAAGACTTAGTCGAAGGAAGAGTCGTCAAGAGAAATAGAAAAGTGAAGAAATTGGTTAAGTCTCCAATCCGACGAAAGGTACCAATACAAGTTGCCAAACAGTTCAAACCGTCAAAGATAAGCAAATCGACACTGAGCAGTTCAAGACATTGAGCAGTTAGTGGGATTGCTTGATAAAATAGTTTAAGTATAAAACTTAAGAAAAACCGCCAAAGACATGTGACAGTCATTTAGATAGAGAGTTATTTATAGGTAGTTATTTCATTTGCCTATAAATACTAGCAATCACAATGTAATAAGGGTCGGTTACTTGATACACATCCTACACATCTCGATCACACAGAAGATTAACGGATTACATTCAAGTATTCCTTCCAGAACAATCGATTTTATCCAGTATGTTGTTTGATATGCTTACGTACTGGACAGGACAACGGAAAATTTACTAAAATGCCATTTGTACTATATAATGTTTGATGTGCATTATAAAAATATGCGGAACAAGAATTTTATATTTTAAATACTTTTTTATTTATAATTAAATTATTATCAAGCTATCCTCTTATAATATATTAATAATATATATTATCAAGTTTTTTTTATATAATTAAGACATATTAAAATAGACATATACGATAGTAAATACTATAATTAAAAAACAGAAATAGAAATAGCAATGTCGTCGTCATCTCCAAAGTTGTCATCTTCACACTCACAGAGCACAACCCCAACACACCGCCATCCCCATCACTCTGACGCCACCATCATGTTGGAGCGTGCACTCTCCTCCCGACGCTACAACCTCCACGGCGACTCCGACCCCGACGACACTGCCATCTCCTCCGTCAACGGCGACGAATCTAAGACCAAGAAACACCAACACATCTTCTTCCGAATCACCAACAGGGCTTCCAATTACCATTCCAGATTCTCAGGTTCGGGTTCGGGTTCCTCTCAGTACTGGGCTTGTGCCATCGTGACGAGGTGGGATCAGCGACGGCGCAACGACGGAGCCGGAAGAACGACAAATCGAGAGCTAGAGGTGACGAGGATGGAGCAGCGACGGCGCAACGATGGAGCAGGGAGAACGACAGATCTAGAGCTAGTAGTGACGAGGTGACAGGGACGGATCAGCGACGGCGCGACGATGGAGCAGGGAGAACGCAGCAGATCCAGAGCTTGTGGTGACGAGGGGACGAGGGGACAGAGCAGCGCGTGAGTGAGATTGTGGTGAGAACGACAGAGAACGACGGACATGCTTGTGGTGACGGGGACAGGGACAGAGCTTGTGCCTCTATTTTCACATATTTGTTCACAGATTGAGATTGGAACAATGGAGAAGAGGGCTTGGTACTTGTGAAGATAATGCTCCACATTTGAAGGGGATGTGGGCAGTGGAGTTCAAAACTCGTGCAATGGAGAAATGCAGGGGAGAAAAAATCTCGTGCAGGGGAGAAAAATGCTGGAAGTGGGTTACTGCGAGGAAGACGTGACCAGTGAGGGGTTGGAGGATAATTTTGACATTTCATTCATTTTGTGCACAGGACAAGTTTTTGTCCCTTGATTAAGTGGGTAACAAAACTTTAAGTTTTTGTCCAGTCCATCATCTTGTTTTTGTCCTGTTCATAAACCAAATTAAAAATCAAACATGTAACAAAATGATTTATCCTGTACTGTCCCTTAAAAAATAACAAATCAAACGGACCCTTAGGACAACTTATTTACAGTATCATAGGTACTTATACTTGTTGTCTTATTCTCCTATGATATCGTGACACGTGGCAAATATTTCAAATCAGTGACAATTCCATTGCCGACATTACCCACTCCACATTCCTAGAATGAAGCCGTCCTCCCCATCCCCTCTCTCTTCTGCTCAATTTCAATTCCTAAAATGAACCAAAGCAACCAAAGGCCTTTGAACTACCAGCGATTAAGTCAGCTAGGTTGATTTGGAGAGATATTTTTCGTAAGAGTTGGAAAATGTGAAAGGGCATCTTTGATTGGGTTTATATTATTTTCTTATTTGCCATTACCATAAAAGCATGCGTTCAAGTTCCCCAACCAAGAACTTACGTGCTTTTGTGAATCTTAATGCTCAATGGTTGAGAATCAGATTAAAACTTTTTCTATTTGATTATCTTCTCTTAGATATCTAAAGCTCTTTAGAATAATTAGAAGTTTAGAACAGAGAGAGAAGAAATGTTCAGAAAAGACATCCTTTTGGAAATGGAGAGTTGGAGATGGTAACGGTGTGTTAGTGGAACTGTTACTGATTTGGAAAATTTTTGCCACATGTCATGTCATCAAAGGAGAACAGGCATGAAGTTGCTACCCTTGATGAAATAAAAGGCATGACATATTGTAAATCCAATAATAACAGGGAGCAGGGACATTCCACTAAAAATTGTCTCTGTTTCAGGGATTTGATTCAAAAGGTAGGAAATAAGGAAGATTAAGGGCCTGATTGGTTTAATTCTAATTTTCTGTTTTTATTTTCTGATTTCAAGTATAATTATAATAGAAATAATTATAAAATTGTTATTTTATTTTTATTTTGGTTCCTATTTCTAAATATTTATACATGAAACAATAAAAACAAGCAAAAACTTATTTTCAGTATTTTTTATTTAAATTTTCGAAAATAAGAAACACAATGAAAACACAATGTGATAGATCCGGAGTTATTTATAAAAATAGAAAATGAAAACAGTAAACTATAATCAAACTAAATAGACCTTAAGGACTCGTTTGGTGGTAATGATAGGATAAAAGTGGATAGGATAAGATAATATGATAGGAGTAGGATATGATAGGATATGAGCAGGATAAACTGTTATCCTATCCGACGTTTGGTGTCCACCGGATAACCAACTGGACAACATTTTAATTTAAGTATGAATTTTAAAATTTTTCGTTTTTATTCTAAATGTTTTCATCTTTTATTAGATTTAGTTTTTTTTATATAATTTTCATTATTTAAATTTATATAAAAAGACAAAATTACCCTTGTGATAAAATTACATATAATGTTTTAAATTTTTTAAATATTGTCTAACTAAAATTAATTTTTTATATTTTTAAATATTCATTTTTTGTTTTTACTTTACATATAGTTAAATTATTAGAATAATTTTTTATATTTTAAAGTTTTTAAAAATAATATAAAATAACAAAATTAGCATTGTGATAAAATAAAAATAAATTTTAAAATTAATTATTAATTTTTTTGGTAATCATGTTAAATTTTATTATACTTAAATTATTATTTTATTGTACTTTAAATATTTTATATATTATATATTATATATTTTTATATTTTATTATGCTTTAAATTATCCTATCCTACTTGTTACCGTAAAAAAAATCACCTTATCATATCCTGTTGAGTTCTAAATCAGCCCTCCCCTCATGATAGAATTTTAACTAGATTGACAGGATATGATAAATGACAGGATTGACTTATCATATCCTGCTGGCTCATCAAACAACAGTTTTAGACAGGATATGATAGCTTATCATATGCTGTCTCTCTTATCCTGACCACCAAACCCGTTTGAGGCTAATGTCAATTATATTGAACCAATGGAATTCCTTCAAGTGAACATGGTGGAGGCTACTAAGGGACCATTGTTCTTCCTCAAATCGACACCAACATCGGCAATGAAATGTTTGAAGCAAACAAGATTGCTGCTATAGGAGGCTAGAAAAGCAGTTCCTACCAATTTCAGAGAAAAACAATCAAATGTTGTTTTGATTCTGCATATACTTTTTTTGATTTAAAACTGAAATGTTGTTGAATGTGTCTTGGACTCGAGGTTTTGGACGTTCAAACATTTTTGCTTATATGTGCATAGCAGTGATAAACTTTTGAAGAGCAACCTGAGAGTGTTTTCAAATATGTTTTTATTCAAACATGTCCTGATTAAGAGTACGAGAGATCTACTTGGATCTTCAGAATAAATTTAAAGAAAAAAGGAACAAACTTCGATTGTAAATGTGAATGTTTTAAAAATGGGAAAGGTTTAATGGTTTAATGGTACTTGAACTATGGTTAAACCGGTAATAATTAAATATATATTTTTAATAGTATATATTATATTAAGTATTAAACTTAAGAAAAAAATCAATCATGGGGGTTGGTCTAGTGGAGTATGACAGGGTCTCGAATCTGACAGGTTGCAGGTTAGAGCCCCCACATGTCTCAAATCTTATAGAGCCCGAACGTTTTCCATTTCTTGGATTGAGGCACTATCCTCTCACCTTAAATTTTTTTGTATAAAAAATACTTAAGAAAACTCAAATTTTAAATTAAGATAAAATAATCATATTATATATTTCATGAGCTAATCTAAAGAGTCTCTCAACTTGGCAACCGACTATAGGTTCTATGGAGAGGAGGTTGACGGTGTGGAAGGGTAAACATTTGTTTTTTGGTGGGAGAATAATCCTAGTCAACTCTGTTCTGAATAGTCTTCCATCTTTCTTCTTGTCTTTTTTTTAGAATACCTAGGAAAGTCCTTAAAATTCTTATTAGAATTCAGCGCAACTTCTTGTGGGGTGGTTGAGGGGACAAAAAGAAAATAGCTTGGGTGAGTTGGGGTGTTGTGTGTAGACCTCGGGTTGAGGGTGAGTTAGATGTAAAAAATCTAGATTGGTTTAATTTAGCTTTACTGGCTAAATAGAGATAGAGGTTGCTCAAAGAAGATCAGGGAGTTTAGAGGAAGGTCCTAGAGGCTAGTTATGGTGTCTAAGTTGAGGGTCCGGCTACGCTAGATGTTAGTGCTGGCATTAGTCATGGTTCTCACTAGTGAATGGTATATGTAGGTTAGGAAGATTAAATTCCTGGGCTGACTGGTTTCCATTGGGTTTGAAGAGGAAGTTAGGTAGAGGTAATAAGGTTAGGTTTTAGAAAGATGTGTTGTTTGGTTCAAGTAGTTTGAAGGATCTTTACCCTAGACTTTATATTCTATTTGAAGATAAAGAAAAAGTGATCGCGGATCTTGGTTTTTGGGTGGAGGGGAAGGGGGAATGGTCTCTTTCTTGGCGTAGACAGCCTTTTGCTTGAGAATTGGAGTTGTTGTCAGAGTTTACTAATGTTGTACTTCTTGCTTGTCCGATGAGTTAGTTAAATGATTATTGGGAATGGGTTTTGGAAGGATTTAGGTCTTTTTTCTTGTAAATTGATGGGTGGTTACAAAAGTATTGCCAAAGTGTGGATGGAATGGGTTTTAAACAATTTTGAAAGTTTAAAGCTCCCCCAAAAGTGTTAGCTTTCTCCTGGCTGTTGATTAGGATAGAATTCCCACAAAATCCAATTTGTTCAAGTGACTGGTTCTGGTAGCTCATCAAGTCTTGGTTTATTCTTTCTGTAATGGTGGTATGGAAACTTCTGATCTTTTGTTTCTAAACTGTAACGGAGTTTATAATGTATGGATGAAAGTGTGTGGATGACTCGGTTTTGATGTGGTTCGGGCTCAAAACATTGAGGACCCGTTTGGTGGTCAGGATAAGAGAGACAGGATATGATAAACTATCATATCCTGTCTGAAACTGTTGTTTGGTGAGCCCGCAGGATAGGATAAGTCTATCCTGTCACTTATCCTATCTTGTCAATCTAGTTAAAATTCTATCCTGAGGGGAGGACTGGGTTAGAACTCAACAGGATAGGATAAGGTAATTTTTTTCCGGTAACAAGTAAGATAGGGTGATTTAAAGTATAATAAAATATAAAAATATATAATATATAAAATAATTAAAGTATAATAAAATAATAATTTAAAGTATAATAAAATTTAACATGATTATAAAAAAAAGTATAATAAAATATAAAATATTTAAAATAAAAAAAATATTAATAACCAATTTTAAAATTTATTTTTTATTTTAAAATATAAAAAATGAATATTTAAAATATAAAAAATTAATTTTAGTTAGACAATATTTAAAAAATTTAAAACTAATATTATCACAAGGATAATTTTGTTTTTTCTATAAATTTAAATAATGAAAATTATAAAAAAAAAGTAAATCTAATAAAAGATGAAAACATTTAGAATAAAAACGAAAATTTTTAAAATTCATACTTAAATTATAATGCTGTCCAGTTGGTTATCTGGTGGACATCAAACGTCGGATAGGATAACAGCTTATACTGCTCATATCCTATCCTACTCCTATCATGTTCTCTTATCATATCCGCCCTTATCCTATCCTGACCATCAAACGAGCCCTGAGGGTGTATACAGATTGAACAAAGGTTTATTTGCTAGGAAAAAAATGTCGAAAAAGAGGGTTGGTATTGTGGCACTCGACCGTGTGGTCGCTTTGGTTGGAAAGGAACGAGGTAATTTTTTTGAATGGTGTGGTACGTCGATAAGAAAAGTTTTTTTTGGTTGGAAGGGAACGAGGTAATTTATTTGAATGGTGTGGTAGGTTGATAAGAAAAGTTTTTTTTAGAAACAAGAGTAGAGTGATCATCAATTTTATTTAATTTTAGAAAAATTGGAAAACCTTTTAAAAGTGGTCTTTGGAACCAAAATTAAGTTCGGGAGTCGGTTACAAGTAGGGAAGTGTTGACTACAAATCTAGGCAAGTATACCTAGTCGTACAAGTAATACGGTGGTGAGACCGTTTATCGTTCCCACGAGGATCGGTTGCCAATTACCGATTCACAAGTTTAGCAACTATCTAGACTAAACTATAAATCAAGACAAATCAAAACAGAAAAATAAAAGCGATAAAATGTTTTTTGTCTTTTTGGAAACTTTTAACAAACACTTGGAGTGCAGAAAGAGG
Source organism: Sophora flavescens (assembly GCA_030762895.1). Lineage (NCBI taxonomy): Eukaryota > Viridiplantae > Streptophyta > Magnoliopsida > Fabales > Fabaceae > Sophora > Sophora flavescens. The sequence continues at coordinate 87,196,788 of CM061069.1, read as the reverse complement.
TGTTGGGATTAAATTTCACCAAACCTTAGCCTCATGCAATACCAAGACTAGATACCTCCCATTCATGCTTCAAATATTAAAATCAACCCACGAAATTACTCAAACCCCGATTCCTCAGATGACAAGAGCCTAAATCCACTAATAGACCCTAATTCCTTAGGTGACCTAGATTAATGAATTCGCATTAAGATTAAGGATTACGCGATTACTAATAAACCAAACTCCATTCCTAGATGCAAGGTTTACGAGGTGATTAATTCCATATCAAGAAATGATAAGAACGTCCCCATTGCAAATCAAATCTTAGAATCAAATCATGGATGATCAGACCATAACAGGCATTAAGCGTAGGAATTAAACACTAATACGAAGGCATGAACACAGATTAATCAATCATGGCAAATACATAATATTCAATTTGGTTACATCTAATCCCAACAACAGGGATTTAGCTACTCATAGAGAAAGCCAAAACTAAAACAATAGGGACAAAGGAAAGAAGAAGGGAAAGAAGAAACTCCATTGGAAGCTTTTCCCAGCCGTCGGCCTCCTTTGATTCTAGGGTTCCAGTCCTTCCTCAGCCGCAGCCTCCAAGGTCTTGATAAAAGTCCATGTTTTTCTGTGTGTTTCTGGTCTCCACTAGGGTTCCCAGCCTCTTTTTTTTTTGTCTGCTGCGCCCTTCATTTATAGAGTGGCCGCGCGTCACGGCCGTGATGGCCGTCACGGCTAGGCCGTGACGTGTTCTGGAATGGGCTCGCTTTCAACTTTGGAGCATCACGGTCGTGATGCTCATCACGGCTAGGCCGTGATCAGTTCTGCCTGGCCTGTCACGGCCGTGATAGGCATCACGACTAGACCGTGACAGCTTCTGACTTTTGCCTTCAATCCTCTCAATTTTCTTGATCATGGCTGTGATGGGCATCACGGCTAGGCCATGATGGCCTCTGCTTGGCTCATTTTCTTCACTTTTCAAGCTTTATTTCATCCAAGCTCCATCATGACTAATTCTGAGCATTTTTCCTTAAATTCCTGCAAAACAACACCAAGAAACCGCCTTACCGGTTCCAAGGGAAAAACTAATAAAAATCAAACTAATCATGCCTAAACTATATGAAAATGCATGCAAAAATGTACATGAAATATGATGCGAATCACACTATCAGGAAGGTGTTAAGCATGATACCTTAAATTAATTGTGCAAAGTTAATAATTCTTAAATTATTTATTTTACCCCAAAAATTACTTTAAAAAACGTAAAAAGAACTAGCCATTAATATTTACGAAAAAGAATTAATTGAAAAAAAACTTGTTTTGTCAGATTTTATATATATATATATATATATATATATATATATATTTATATTTTAAACTTTAATATTGACAAATCTTATATGAGGTTAAACATGATACATAAGTCCACACCTCAAACCTAAGGGATTGAGCATCACACTTTTTATAGAGCAAACCCCAAAATAGACTGAATTTGAAGTTTAAAAAAAATAAAAAATTAAATTTAGTCACACAAGAAAGAAGAATTGATTCCTGCTACAAGTATATTTGTTAAACCAATGGTTAGAAAATACTAAGAATTTGTCGAGCAGCAATTAAGATGCACTAGCCTCCTTCCTGAACCATCTAAGGAGTCACGCAAAGCAGATTGTCAACCGTCACCAACATTTGCCAAGATCCCACGTGCACATATTAACATCTTAAGATATGCTACAACAAAATGGTACAAAAGTAGGGAGGTATGGTCAAACTTTCAATCCATCTAGTTCGTTTGTGGAAAGTCTGAAGCACTGCTAGGGTTTACGTATCCAGCTAGGGCTTTGGTCTCCTATGGATCCCGAGTTCCCACACCTAGCCTCGACCCCCGCACGTCAACCAGACCGCCCTCCTGATAGCGGTGGAGAAGGGGATGGCACTAAGCAAAATGGTGAGAAGTCCTTATCGTTCAGAGACAAACTCATGGGGGGAAAAAGGCTCCTCCGTCCGGACTAAGAGTGGATCTCATTGCTGAGAAGTTGGTGAGAGTAGAGCTGGAAAACAACAATCCATTGCTTCCAAAAGTTCATATTGTGGATAGTGTTATTAAGAAGTTGAGCATTCCCTGGGAGGATGCTTTATTAGTGAAACTTCTAGGCAAGAGTGTGGGCTATCTAGCCTTGAAAACTAAGCTCATGAGCCTCTGGAAACTAGTTGGAGGTCTCGACCTGGTGGACCTAGGCATGGGGAGTTTTATGGTGAAGCTGGATATGGAAGATGATATGAAGAAAGTCATCGAGGAAGGGCCCTGGATAGTTTTTGATCACTGCCTCGCAGTCAGGAGATGGTCCCGAAGTTTCCACCCGGAGCATACGAAGATCGATCGTACTCTAGTTTGGGTAAGGTTTCCAGGTTTGAATCTTCTATATTATGATGAAAGTATACTAATGGCGGTGGCTTCTGCCATTGGAAACCCGATTAGAGTAGACAGAAATACTCATGGTGTGATGAGAGGTAGATTCGCGAGAGTCTGTGTCGAAATCGAGCTCCAAAAGCCCCTCATCGGCAAGGTTTTGGTAGACGGTAACTGGTGCAAGGTCTAGTACGAAAGCCTACACCATATTTGCCTTTCCTGTGGTTGCTACGGGCACCTCCAGAGAGACTGTTCTTCCTCGAAAAACAACAATGTGCAGGGTCAAACAATGCAAGAGAACCAAGGGAGAAAGACTGAAACCAGTGGGGAAAAGAAGGCCTTGGATAAAGGAACGGAGAAAAGCATGGAGAAGGGTCAGAAGATAATCTCAGAGAAAGAGGAAGATCCCTTGGGAGAATGGATGATGAGTGATAAGGGAAAAAAGAAAATACTAAACAAAGGGAAAGGGCATAAAAATAGGGAAAATACTTCTTTCAACCGATTTGACCCATTATCCCATGCGGCGGACATTAATGAGGCGAAAGGGCAGGTACAGCATGCAGAGGCCATGCAGAAGCAGGACGTGGAGGCTACGAAAAAGGTTATCAGAATTAGGGCCAAGAAAAGGGAAAGGAAATCTGGCCCAAGCACAAGCAGGGGAATGGTCCCAAAGTTGAAATTCCCCAAAGCCATAACAGGTACAAGGTCCGGACAATTTGACCCAGGGAGAACTGATTTAGAGGAGAAAGAGGAGAGAGAGAAATTAAGCATTAAATTTAAGGCCCGCAAGAAATGTTGGGCTGAGGCCCAAAATAATAAAAACCCAGTTCAAAGCAATGAGGCTCCCTTGAAAGGCTTAGTAGCGAACCCGGTGCAACCCCACCACTCTAACGCTGCTACAAACTTTCATGGAGATTTTGGGTCTCAACCTCCGAAAAAAGTAACTATGATGAGAAGGGAGAAACAGAAATGGAAGCAAAGGGAAGAGGAGTTGGTTGATGAAGCGGACATGGAGACGGAGGCGAGAGACCCAACTCGGCCTGAAGCTCCACGATGAAGGTGAGCTTGTTAGGACCCCCCTCCTTCCCACCGGTTTTCTCATGATAGGTTTCAAAACCTTTTCTATCTTGTCATGGAATGTGAGAGGGTGGCCAAAGGACGCGACTAGAAGGCACCTCGGGGAGTATCTAAACCAGTTTAAACCCTCTCGTGGTTGTGATTTTTGAAACTCATGTTCAATTTTCTAAAGTTGCGATTTTGTGGAAGAAATTAGGGTATTATGTGATTCACATTGTGGAGGCGAGGGGCCATGCCGGAGGGATTTGGTGGCTGTCTTTTGTCCCAGATGTTACCTTCACTGTTGTTGATGAGAATGATCAGTCCATCTAGTGTAGGATTAGTAAGGGGAATTCTAAGTGGTGGTGTTCTGCAGTTTATGCTAGCCCTATCCCCTCTACTCGTCAACACTTTTAGGAGTACCTAGGTAATCTTCTTTCTACGATTCCAGGTCCTTGGATGTTGATCGGTGATTTTAACGAGATTCTTCTCCCTTCGGAAGTCAAGGGAGGTAACTTTTGCAGCACTAGAGCTAGGCAGTTCGGGAATATCTTTGGATTTTTGTGTTCGATGGATCTGGGTTTTAAAGGCCCGGCTCATACGTGGCATAGGTCCTTAAATGGTTGTCATAGAATTTCCAAGAGACTTGATAGAACTCTTGTAGATTGTGATTGGAGAATTGCGTTTCCAGAAGCATACTGCTCTCACCTTCACCGTTTATATTCCAATCATAATCCCCTGTTGCTCCGGCTCAACGGTTTTGAGCCTAACTTTGGTCCCCGCCCTTTCCGTTTTAAAGTTGCGTGGGTTTCTCATACTGACTTCAATAAGCTTGTTCTGGAGACTTGGTCTAATGACAATGGGAATGCAGTTTCTAGGCTTAATCAGGTAAAGGCGGCGTCTCAAACCTTCAACCGGGAGACCTTTGGGAATATTTTCCACTGCAAGAAAATCATTATCAATCGCCTGAAAGGAATCCAGGAAGCTATGGAGAGGGTGGATTCGGTTAGATTATCCCTGGTAGAGGTTGATCTTAGAAAGGAAATGGACCCCATTCTCTGTCAGGAGGAGACTTTCTAGTTCCAGAAGTCTAGGGAGCAGTGGGTTAGGTTTTGGGGATGGTAATTCTAAGTTCTCCCACACCCATACCATCGTTCGTCGCAAGCGTAACAAGATTGAAGGTATGTTTCTTAAGGATGGGTCTTGGAGCACTGATGCTCCGGCTCTCCAATCTAAAGCTCTTGGGTTTTTTAGAGATTTGTTCTGCAGTGTGGGGAACACAAATCCCAATTGTCTGGTGAACCTAGACAGCAAGAGAATTGAAGCGGATTGTGCTGAGAGTCTCATAAAAGAAGTCACAAAGTTGGAAGTTTGGGAGGCCCTCAAGTTCATGAAGTCTTTCAAGGCCCCGTGGCCCGACGGATTCCAGCCTTTTTTCTTCAAGAAATATTGGCATATTGTGGGGGATAAAGTACATGAAATTGTGAAGTCAACTTTTAGAGATGGATGTTTTGATAAGGAGATTGTTGATACTCTTATTGTGCTAATTCCTAAAGAAGACAATCCTACTAAGATAACTCAGTTTCGCCCAATCAGTCTTTGCAATGTGATATACAAGTTGATTACCAAGGTTTTGGTCAATCGTCTCAGGCCTTTCCTGTCATGCTTCATTGACCCACTTCAGAGCAACTTCATTCCTGGCTGCAACACTCATGATAACATCCTAGTTACTCAGGAGATCATGCATTACATGCATAAATTGAAGAGCAAGAAGGGTTCCATTGCTTTTAAGATTAATCTGGAGAAGGCGTACGACCGGGTTGATTGGAGGTTCCTCCAGTACTCCTTAGAGGAATTCGGGTTTCCCCAAGGTACTATCCGACTTATTATGTTTTGTGTGAGTGCTCCTTCCCTTTCCCTTCTTTGGAATGGCAGCAAGCTGGACCCTTTTTCCCCTAGGAGAGGCCTCAGACAAGGGGACCCGCTCTCCCCCTATTTATTCGTCATTTGTATGGAGATGCTCTCTCTTTCTATTCACAAGAGAGTCAACAGAGGGGAGTGGATACCGATCAGGTGTGTGACACCCTGATACCCCGCATTTTATAAAGCAATTTAATGATAAAGATATAAAACAAAACATGCATTTACTGGATAAAATAAAACATTTTTCCATGGATAGAAAGGTCCCACATGAACGAGTTCTCAAAACGCGGAAAATAAAACAAGTTTAAAACAACTAAATCAAAAGATAAACAACACAAACCAACTCAATCTCACAACAGAGCTGGTATAACCATTCCGAAATGAAATCCTTGGAATACAACTGAACTAACTAAAACATAAGGAAAAGTCCTAACTATGAGTGATGGCTCCTCAGAGTCACTCCTCTCCTGACTGCTCGCCATTCTCTGCAAGGTGCAATCAGGCCAAATAAACAAACAAAGAACGAGGAGCAAGAATCATGCAAACATATACGGCATGGAGATAGGAAGCAAGGTAAAGCAAACAGCATGGCATCATCATAACATACATCAACATATATATCAACATACATCAACAATATCACGTATGCGATGCGGTGCAATGCAACATTACTCGCTACTCCATTATGCATGTGGATCCAAACTAACTCAGGATGAACGACTTCGAAGTTACATATCCGTATTGGCCATAAAAGCACCAACACCAGCAGTTCACCAAACCATTGGGTGAACCCCATGGATAGCCAACGCATCAAACCATCTGATGCCTCATCACGATGGCCAGATCACCGTACTCTCGGGCGATCTCCCCTATGTCGAACCTCCCCCTCAACATCAACACCAATGCTCTATGCAAATGGCACAACAATCAAACGATATGAACCACCTCCTTTGCTCGGGCCAAAAAGCTCTAAAGACTTCAACATTAACTCAACGTGCTTGGGCTAATAAGCACCCAAGACTTCAATATCAACGCGCTTGGGTCAATAAGCACCCAAGACTTCAACCTCAACATGCTCAGGCTAATAAGCACCCAAGACTTCAACAACATGCGGTAACCTGATAGGGTACCAGCAATCATCTTTCATCTTAATTATCTTAATTAATCTTTAATTAAGTCATCAAGTCTTCATCATTGATTAGCTAAGTTATCATAATGCTATTGGGGAAGATCGGGGTTAAAAACCCCTATTCAAACCTTTAATTCCATCTCTGTCTGATAGGGGAGCACGGGCATGCTTGTCCCCTGCACGGTCGTGCTGATCACATAAGTGAAGCACGGTAGTGCTTCCATTCATGCACGACCGTGCTCAACAGCACGGTTGTGCTTCCTGTTTAGCAAGGCCATGCTCGGCTGCATAGTCGTGCTCTTCTGCTGCACGGTCGTGCTGAATGCGTGGCCATTTTCCAGAATTCAAACCGGGAGCACGGGCGTGCTCCCTGTTCAACACGGCTGTGCTTAATGCACCACAATGCTGTTCTGGGCAAAGTTCTAACTTAGGTTTTTGACCAATTTTTAGGGTCCAATAATCCTTTAATCTTAACTTGTTTTAAATCCTAATTAGCCAATTAACATCTTAATCATGAAACTCAACAACAACAACAACATTCATCGTCTCACCCAATTATCAATCCATCATCCAATCATATAATCAACATAGCAACATATTCATAGGCAACCAATCATGCACATAACATATGAAACATAATGTCAACAGCCAAGAACATGTTATCAAACAGCCAATAAAGCATATTAACTCATACCTATATTCAAAACAACAACGGGGTTATGGGAACCCCTTTACCTTACGTTACCCCCAATGCCTAATGAATGCACTACCCTTCTCTCCATACCTGGATTGAAGGTCGTTCCAACGTAAGCTCCTAACAGCAAACCGGTTCCTTTCCTCCAAGCGGCTCAACCCAAAATCAAGCCTTGGCCAAACCAAAACACAAACTCATTTGTTTCCAATTCCAAAAACAAGAAAGGAAACCATAAGGGAAGGAACGTTACCTCTAAACTGACACAGATCAAACAAGCTTCCCACAAGGCTTTCAAAACTCAACTATAGCAATGGATGAATAGGAAACATGGAAAAAGGCACTCTCAGTCGCAAAAGAGGCTGCTGCAACTGAAGGAATGTGGTTTCACGTAAACCCTCGGGTTCTATGCCAACTATAAAAAAGCTGCACCTGAGCACGGTCATGCTGACTTAGGGTCAATGGGACGCGATCTGCTCATTGAGCACAGGCGTGCTCAACTTAAAAACTGAAACATGCTTCAGCCTTTAAGCACGGGCATGCTTGCTAATGAGCATGGGCGTGCTCATGCACCAGAAAGGGAATTTTGAACCAAAAATCCCACTAAGCCTTAACCAACCAAACAAACTTAACAAAACAAGCTTAAGGAAAGCACTTAGCAAAAAGCAGTGTGTTATAAGGTGCAGCAGACAGGGCCCAACAATTTCCCATCTCCTTTTCGCGGATGATCTGCTCTTGTTCACCTTAGCTTATGTTTCTCAACTTAGAGTGGTTAATAATACCATTAGTGAGTTATGTAGGGCGTTTGGGCTGAAAGTCAGCTTAGCTAAGTCCAAAGCCATGTGCTCGATTGGGGTTCCCAGGAAAAGAAGCAGAAGATTAAGTACTGTTTCCAATATCCAAATTATTCCCAAACTGGACAGGTACTTAGGCATTCATCTTCTTCATGGTAGAGTTATGAAGCAAGATTTTGATTTTATTCAGGGTAAGCTTTCTTAGAGATTAGCTTCATGGAAGCAAAACCTTTTGAATAGGGTGGGTCGTATTACTCTTACTAGATCAGTACTTACCATTTTGCCTAACTATGGGATGCAAACTATGTGGCTGCCCCAATATGTCTGTAACTCTCTAGATGCTAAGGCTAGAAAATTCATATGGAAGGGGAATGAGGGTAAGGGTATCCATTTGTTCAACTGGACAAACATTACTTATCCTAAGAAGCTTGGGGGCTTGGTGATTCACAAGGCCGGGAAAGCCAACATTGCCTTGCTTGGCAAGTTAGCTTGGGAGGTCCTTCAGGATTCTCAGAAACTTTAGGTGAGAATGGTGAAACACAAGTATCTAGGTGAAGGGAACAACCTGCTGCAACACACTTGCCCTGCTAATGCTTCTTTTAGTTGGCTTTCCATTGTGAAAGCTTCTTCCCATTTGAAGCAAGGTTTCAAGTGGCGCATAGGAGATGGGGATCATGTATCTTTATGGTTCGATAATTGGATGGCAGAGTGCCTGCTATGTGACTCCCTTGAAATTATTCCTGGGAATCTTAAAAACTTGAAGGTGGAAGACATTATCCGAGAAGGGGCTTGGGATTTAGAGGCAATCAGAGATATTGATCTCGGGGAGCTAGCAAACAGAATGACAAATTACCCCCTAGCCCAAACCGGGGGTATTGTTGTTCAGATTACTTGGAGTGTTGATGCTAATGGTATGGTCACAACTTCATCTAGCTATAGTTGGTTGGTTTCCTTGGGTGTAGATCCGATTCAGCAGAGAAGTTGGAAGTGGATTTGGCAACTTCGAGTCCCTGAGAAGGTTAAGGTACTGGTGTGGTTGCTGTTGCATAATGTTGTACTAACAAACTCTCTTAGATTCCGTAGACAGATGGCCCAAAATTCTGCGTGTGCTCGTTGTATTGGGAACTTTGAAAAGACTGCCATTTATTACTTTAGGGACTGCTATGTAAGTCGTCGGGTCTGGAGTGCTTTTGCATTTGGAACCTCCCGGAATTTCTGGCAGCAAAGCTTGGTAACATGGTTGGAGAAAAATTTGCACAACAGAAGCACACCTAAAGCACACTCTATGACATTTGCTTGTGTCATTTGGTGGCTGTGGCGAGCTAGGAATGATGAGCTGATAAGTAACATCAAAACCCCCTTACAGGGTATCATTTGGAGGATCAAAGCCCTCCTAAATACTTGCCAAGTTGTGTTTGAGACGTTTAATTGCTCAATTGATAGGGAGGTGTGATGGGTGAGTTGGCATCCGTCTAGTGAAGGATCCGTCAAGCTTAATGTGGATGGTAGTAGGTTGGAAGACTCGGGCAAGGCTGGCTTTGGTGGGCTCATTCGGGATCATCTTGGTAGATGGTAGGTTGTTTCGCAGGCTCCATTAGAGTGGGATCTATTCTTTCGGCTGAGCTTCAAGCCATCAAGAAAGGTCTTCATTTTTGTTGGCTGCGGGGTTGGAAGAGGGTGGAGTGTGATTCTAATTCTCAGGGAGGCAATGGAGCTTTCATCAGAAGCTAATCTTAGGTATCACAAGTATGCTGGGATCATAAAGGATATCCAATCCTTGCGTCAGAAATGATTGGCTTGTTCAGATCAAGCATACTTTGAGAGAGGCAAACTAAGCTGCGGATTTCTTGGCCAAACTTGGTGCTAATGATACTAGATCTTGGTTCCTTTTGACTGAAGCTCTATCAGGCCTTGCGGATGTGCTGAGAGTTGACTCTCGCTCTGTTTCCTTTCCTAGGCTGTAGATATTTTGTTTCTTTTCGTTGTAAACCAAAAAAAAAAAAAAAACTGGTACAAAAGCATAGTTCCAAAGCACAAGCAGCACGCATATAATAATACCACATTGTAAATGCAAGCACATGGTAACGACAACACATTTTTGAAGCTTTCTGATCATTTCCCACAAAATTCATTCATTGATAATTTTTGTCTAAGATTTCACAGTTAGGGTTTCATGTCCAGGAAGGGGAAAACCACCACATTGACAAAATCACCACGACCTTGGCATATGAATTTCCATGAAAATGTTGATGGTTTTACTCATTTTATTAAATATCCACATATAGACATTTGAACATATGAACAAAACACCCTTTTAAAAAGAACATAATTCAACAATCAAAAGGATAAAAAATAGAACAATAAATTGTACGATTTTTCCACTATCATGTTCCATTCGTCCAACACAAGAACAAGAGAACTTCAAAATTTCAACAAGCCAATTTAGTGACAATCAAGACATAAAAATTGGACACAACACCAAAAGAAAACATGGCAGCATATCAGTAGCAAAATTAAAATGGTTTCTCCACTTTCTCGAAGAACAACAACCATTAACGACAATAGAGATTCAAATGAAGGTTCAATCATCATCAACAACTGCAAAATTAATTGTCAAACAAAAGATGGGCAAAGTAGAATGGGACTCAGATTAAAGAGTAAGGTTGACATGAACAAAACAACTACAAACTTCATACCTGCCGCCAAAAAGATTGAGGATGAAAAGTATATTGGCTCTTATTCATTTAAGAATCTCAATGCTATCAAAATACATTGCAATAGACCCAATTACAAAGTTTCTTCAAGAATGCTCTCTCAAACTAGGACCTCTCATCTCCTCACCTAAAACATAGAACATACAAGAAATTGTTTCCCTCTTTTAAAAATCGCTCTCCATGGAATCTAAAATATTCATTCCCTCCCCCTTTATGAATCTAAGAAAGAAACTCCCTTCAATGTTTGCTCGTTTTTTCCGGCCCCAGAGAGTGTTTTGTTCTGTCTCCTCCCTTTTTGCTCACATTTTTATTCCTTTATAGAGCGTAGGTCGCGCTGCTGCTGCTAGCCTTAATGGGATGGAGTTGGTGGCGCGAGATTTCAGAAGCAGAAGTCGCACGATTCAAATAGGCAAGGAAAGATTTGCACCATGTTGAGCACGAATCTGGTTCAATGAGGAAGTCAAGGATCTGCCGTAGGGGGAAGCTTGTGGTTGGTGGCTATGGTTCCACTAGGAGAGAAGAAAGGCTGATCCGGGTTCTGGGTCAAGATGATGTGGTGTGGGTCTGGTAGCTCCGGGACCAATACACAAGAACAAACTAAAATGATGAGTAAAATAAAAAACAAATGTTTTCGTGGTTTTTGTTTTTTATAACTTTTTTGGTTTTTTCTAACAAACAAACATCAATGATCAAAATATTTTTATGATTTTTGAATTTACAATTTTTCGGATCTTTTCTAAATTTTAGTAAATTATTAAAAACCTCATCTCATTCTAAAATTATTCAAAATTTAATATATTTTTATGATTTTGTATTTTTTTTTTCCAAATTTTTTTTTGAATTTTTATAAATTTAAGCAAAAAAGTAAAAGAAACTCAATCAAAATGGGGTGTTCATAGTCAGTTTGACTTGCTGAGGATTCTGGATTTAATAAAGTATAGATCTTGGTTCTGGTTGTCGACAAAAAACGAGAGGAAGTTTCCTTTCGCTGCATGGTGTATAAATCCCAGTGAGTGTTGGAAATAATATTGGTTGTCAGAAGCCTTACCTTGTTCTTAATTATTGTTGGTTTGGTGGGTTCTTTTGTTGTGTTTTCGAGGTGAGACTATATTTTTTTCTTTCTAACTGAAATATTTGTTGCAGGTTGGCTTTGGGCCTTGAAGCTTTCGTCTTGCCCCTTTGAGCTTGGGTTGGTTGGACTATGAGGGAAACACTTTTGTGAGGATTTGTTGTTGGCGTGATTCATGACTGTAATTGTGCAGATTTAGGATTGTAATTATATATTAATTTGAAATATCTTGTAAATATAGGAAACAAGATAATTATAGGGATTGTATTCTTTTTCCTAAATAGGATATTTCTATACCTAATTGTAACAATATAAATGCCTCCTTAAACAGAGAATAATACACATAACTCTATTTTACCCTATTTGACTTGGTATCAGAGCATAGGTTTTTTATTTTATTCTCTTCACGGCTACCATGAGTGACCTGTCTGAAACCCAAACCCCTTCCACCTTCCACCTCTCCATCTAGAAATTTGTCTCATACTGAGACACCACCTATTTCCAATGTTCAAACTATGAGTCTTGCACCAGAGCCCGCATTCATTCAGTATGGTGTGAAGCTTAATGGTGTGAATTATTCCCTTTTTTCACAGGTTGTCGAGACTTTTGTTGCGGGTCATGGTAAATTGGGTTATTTAACTGAGAAACTCGGGGAGCCCTCTAAGAATGATGCTTCACATGAGAGATGGAGTATGGAGAATGCTATTGTTAAAGGTTGGCTCATCGGTGCCATGGAACCCGATGTAATGAATTTGTTTGTTCGTCTACCCACGACGAAGAGTATTTGGGCTACTGTACCTCAAACCTATTATGAAGTGGGTGACGAGTCGATTATGCGTCGAGTTATGCGAGATGAATCAAGAAGGTAAATCGGTTTCGACCTATTACGCGACTTGCGTGCAATATGGCAAGGTCCGGATTATCGTAAGCCAATGGTGTTCACCGAACCTGATGTTATACGAGCTCGACAGAAAGAAATTGATGAAGAAGGTGTCTATACTTTTTTGGCTGGCCTGGATGATATGTATGATCGTGTTCGGAGTGACATTCTTCGTACGGGGGCCTTTCCCCAATCGAGGAAAGTGCTTTAGCTACTATTAGAAGTGAGGAGTAGAGAAGGAACACTATGCTTAATAGTCATACGACTCCTAGTGTGGCTATGGCAGCCAAAACTTCCTTAACACAAAATCGACCTATATCCAAAACTTATGGTGGTAGTGAGGGTGGTTGCACTCATTGTGGCAATCCTAAACATGTTGTTGAAAATTACTTCAAGTTGAACGAATACCTGGATTGGTGGGAGAGTTTCAATGACCGAAAATCTCGTGATCGACGTGATAGAAAGGATGGAGACAAGAAGGATGGTAAAGCTGTAGTGATGATGTCTCCCACCAACTCATCATTCATTGCAGTAGCAGCGACATCGGTCACAACTACATCTAGTGGTTCTATTCTTGACCCTCACTTAAATAGTTATCCATCAGGTAATATTGGCTTTGCTTTTGTTAATATTGATTCTGCCAAAGACACTGGATGGATCATTGATTCAGGTGCTACCGATCACATAACCTATGATCAGTCGCTTTTGCGGACTACAAGTACACCACATTTGTCCACATGTATCTAATGCTAATGGTGTGTCTTGCCCTGTGACTAGTGCGGGCACAGTAATATTGACACCATCTTTATCATTAGAACACATTTACTTGTTCCTTCATTCTCAAATAATCTCTTGTCTGTACCTCAAGTAACTGAACAAATAAATTGTCTAGTATTAATATATCCTCATTTCTGCCTTCTTCAGGATCTCACCAGCAAGGAGATTATTGGGCGTGGTACTAAGAGAGGAGGACTTTATTATGTGGATGATGTATGCTCTGGGAGTGCATTGACTAGTCAAGGTTCTACATGTGCTAAGAAGCTTCAGATTTTGATGTGGCATCGCCGTTTTGGTCATGCTTCTTTTGGTTACATTAAACACTTGTTTCCTTCCTTGTTCTCAAGTTTGTATCCTTCGTATTTTGATTGTGATGTTTGTGTTTTGGCAAAAAGTCATCGTACTACTTATCCTTTGAGTTATAAGATGACTGAACCATTTGCTTTGATTCATTCTGATGTGTGAGGTCTGCCCGGTTTCTACCTTATCTAGACATCATTGGTTTGTGATTTTTGTTGATGATTGTAGTCGCATGACTTGGCTCTATTTGATGAAAAATAAAAGTGATGTGTATGAATGCTTCCGCTTATTTCATAAGATGATACAAACTCAGTTTTCTGCTAAGGTGAAAGTTTTAAGGTCTGATAATGGCGGTGAATTTGTAAGTCAAGTGTTACAGTCATATTTTCAAGATCACGGTTTTATCCATGAGACCGCATGTACTTATACACCCCAACAAAATGGTGTGGCAGAAAGGAAAAATCGTCATATTCTTGAGATCACACATGCATGTCTGATTGATGCTCATATGCAACCCACTTCTTGGGGAGATGCTATTTTGTATGTTGTTTATCTTATGAACCGTGTACCTAGTAGTGTTCTCCACTTCAAAACACCTTTGGAAAAACTCTCTGCTTATGTCAACATCCCTTCCAACTTAACATTATCACCCAGAGTTTTTGGGTATGTTGCATTTGTTCATCTTCATAAACATCAACGTACAAAGCTAGACCTGTGTGCATTAAAGTGTGTGTTTGTCAGGTATTTGCCTCATAAAAAAGGCTACAAGTGCTATCACCCTCATACTAGAGCAATTTTACGTGACTATGGATGTAACCTTCTCTGAAGCAGAAATGTACTTTTCTCGCCCCACATCCATTTATTCTCTTCAGGGGGAGATGCGTGTTGAAGAGTCGAATTGGATGATTGTGCTTCTAGATGTAAATATGACTTTTCCTAGTCAAGAGTCTTGGATTATACGGGGCCTAATCGACAACACCAAAATATGATACTACAGATTTAGTGACACTCCAGAGTCCTACAAGACCTCTCTCTTTACCTACAGTACCCACCAATGATCTTCCCTCTGTTGATGTTCCTGAGGTATTTATTGATTTTGGGGTTAATACTAACAATTTAATTAATGATCATGTGCCACTTGTCTCTAGTGATGGCAGCGGTGTCGATTACCTCCTTGGAGTAATAGGGAAAACCACGGAGAGATATTCACACGATAATTAAAAGACAGTGAAGTATCCTATTGCTCATTATGTCTCTGCTTTGAACATTTACCTTGTTCTATTCAAGCCTTTGTGAATCAAATGTCAGATTGTTACCATTCCCACAAGGGTATAAGAAGCTGAATGATCCTAAATGGGCGAGTCCATGGCTGAAGAGATGCGAGCATTAGAAAGAAATCAAGCATGGGATATTGTGACCTTACGAGAAGGAAAAAGAAGCTGTTGGATGTAAATAGGTATTTACATTAAAACATAAGCTTGATGGGATGATTGATCGGTATAAAGTAAGGTTAGTTGCTCGTGGCTTTACACAAACTTATGGTATTGACTATCAAGAGAGTTTTGCACCTGGCAAAGTTGAATACGGTCCGGGTTTTATTATCCATTGCTTTGCAAACTTTGGTTGGCCATTACAACGATATGATGTAAAAATGCCTTTTTACATGGAGATTTTTTGAAGAAATTTATATGAGCATACCACCTGGGTACAATGTTTCTGGTGATACAAGTTTGGTGGGTAAGTTAAAGAAGGCGTTGTATGGTCTAAAACAATCGCCAAGAGCTTGGTTTGGAAGATTCCGGTTAGCTATGAAGAAGTATGGTTATACTCAAAGCAACGCATAGACCATACCTTATTTTTGAAAAAAAACAAAATGGTAAGGTAACTTGCACTTAT
This sequence comes from Sophora flavescens, assembly GCA_030762895.1. Lineage (NCBI taxonomy): Eukaryota > Viridiplantae > Streptophyta > Magnoliopsida > Fabales > Fabaceae > Sophora > Sophora flavescens. The sequence goes on along the minus strand of CM061069.1, from coordinate 87,181,161 downwards.
CATCTCGTGGATGACATGATTGTTCTTGGTGATGATATTGATGAGATGACTAAGTTGAAGACTCACTTGCAATCAGAATTTGATATGAAAGATCTTGGAGGCTTAAAGTATTTTTTGGGCATTGAAGTTATCAGGTCTAACCAAGGAATATTCTTATTGCAACAAAAGTATGTTCTTGATCTATTGAAAGAGACTAGTATGCTTGGTTGTCAGCCTATTGATACGCCTATAGAGCAAAACCATGGCTGGAGGAACTTCCGATCAAGTTCCTACTTGATAAGGGAAGATATCAAAGACTAGTTGGTCGATTGATTTACTTATCACACACCACGACCGGGATATTTCTTATCTTTGTTAGTGTGGTAAATCGCTTTATGCATAATCCGAGCAAAATTCATATGGGTGCGGTTGTTAGGATTTTGCGGTATTTGAAGTCGGCACTTGGGAAAGGTCTTATGTTTTCTAAGCACAAGCATGCAGATATTACTGGTTTTTGTGATTCAAATTGGGGTGTTGTAGGGAAAGGCGTCGTTCAACAATCGGGTACTTCACTTTTGTTGGAGGTAATCTAGTTACTTGGAAGAGTAAAAAACAGAAGGTTGTATCATTATCTAGTGTAGAAGCTGAATATAGGGCAATCGTTAAAGGGACACATGAATTATTATGGCTGAAGCGACTTTTAGAGGAGCTTGGTTTTCCCTCTTGAATGAGCTATGAAGTTATATTGTGATAATCAGTCTAAAATCAAGATTGCGAGAGAATCGATACAACATGATCTAACTAAACATGTGGAAATTGATTGTAATTTCATATATGAGAAGTTTGAAGAAAAAATTGTTGAAGTCCCATATCACGAAAACTACTGAGAACAGGTGGTAGATGTTCTGATTAAAGATGTTTCAAGTAGAGATTTCCATGACTCACTTGTCAAGCTAGGCATGAGTGATATTTATGCTCCACCTTGAGGAGGAGTGTTGGCATGATTCATGGCTGTAATTGTGCAGATTTAGGACTGTCATTATGTATTAATTTGAAATATCTTGTAAATATAGGAAACAAGATAATTATAGGGATTGTATTCTTTTCCCTAATTAAGATATTTCTTTACCTCATTGCAACAATATAAATGCCTCCTTAAATAGAGAATAATACACAGAACTCTATTTTACCCTATACCCTATTTGACTTTTGTCAGCCCCCCTCCAAACATTGGTTCATGGGATGAGTGTGAGAGAAACACGGGGTTGGGGATTTCCCTAAAGAGGGACTGAAATAATGGTGAGAGGACTTTTTTTTTGTTTCACTAACTTTTGATAGTTTGGTTTTCTTTCTTGGCTGTCTTCTATGCGGGTTACCTATACTGAGCGAAGATTCTTCATCTTTAGGTGCTTGTGTGAGAGTGCAACATGGGTGCGAAGGACATTCTTGGGGTGTTAAAATGCGGTCTTTGGAGTGATACATGTGAGATGGAGTGAAGTCTTTATGTGAGGTTTTTCTTTGTGTGTGTTTCTCTTGGGGTTGCTACATGGTTCTCCTATGCTCTTTGCTGTGTTTGATGAATATTTTGTGGGTGCTGCGGTTGGAGTTTTTAGCCTTTATGTTCCTTAGTTTCTTGGCTGGTGCGGTGGCTTTGGAGGTCCGTGCTAGAAAATAAATTGTTGGCATTTGAGGTTGTATTTGTCATGGTCATTTGGCATATAATCAAAGAACATTTTCATCACATTTGGTTAAGTCATTGGGTGTTATTCGGTCAATAGAATCTTTACAAATAATTGGGGGATGGGATGGTGTTTTTTGATGATATATTTATAATTCTGAATTTTTGGTGGTCCCTTTCTATGTAGTGGTCTTTATGGATCTCTTGGTTTTGCGATCTGTTCTCTTTGTTTGAAGGGGCTTCATTTGGGTTTGCTAATCTTGAAGTCAATTTGGGTGGGATAGTTATGTTTTTGGTTGTTTACTCGTGTGGCAAGGTAGCTTCTTTTGACGCAGGGGTTGTTATTGTAAAGAATTTCTTTGAGGATTTATTGGTTGGATGGTTCTAATAGGTTTCTGGGGTTTCATTTTATCACCTCACAAGTTACTATCCCCACCTCCAATTCACCTTCAATTTTCCCCCTAAATACCCTCATAATCCCAACCATTTCTGTTATATGTTTTTTTTCTCCATCTATTCTCCTTACACCTCCACGGTAATCTTCTAGATTATGTGATTGAGTTTAGTCCCAAAATTTAGCTAATTGAGTTTTTAATAGTATTTTATATATTTTAATTTAATTTCATGTTTTAGAGTTAATATAATAATATTTTCACTTATTTACATTTGTGTGAAAAAAATAAAGAGAGATTGAAACATGAAGAAATACTAATTGATGTAAGCCCGTGACTTATTGACCAATTTAATGGAGAACCCAATTCCATTGGACATTGGACTTGGAGATGGTGAGAGTGAGAGCTTTCTTTGGACACCTTCGTTAATTTGAGTGGAAGAAAAAAGAAAACCAACAGGGCCCTTAAGAAGCAAGTTTCATGTATTGGATAATCATAGCAATTGTGAATGAAAAAAAGGAAGAAAAAAGCAAGGCCCACATGAAGCCAATGAATGGATGGTCTTTGAATGAAAAAGAAAAAAAAGGAAAAGAAAAAACAGGCCACGTGAGAAAGCCGGGAGAATAGAAAAGAAACAGACGATTAGAAAATAAAGTGGCAGCAACGTAAAAAGAAGAAAGAAACGCTGGAGAATAAAGGAGGAGAGAAGGCAGCGACTTAAAGGGGCAGTGTATAGAGGAGAGCAGGAGTGCAGCAAGCTGCAGGAGGAATTAGTGTGGTGTTCTTTTGTTATCACTTTTATGGAGTTTTTCTTCTCACTTTCTTTATTTTATTTTATTTTAGGATTTAGTATGTCTACCTAATTTCCTTTTTGTTAGATTTTGATGTAATTCTTTTATGATGATGTTTTATTTGACTCTCTGATTATCTTATGAATAATTGGCATTGTTGATGTAATGTTTACTTTGCTTTGTAACACCCTCCTTGGGCACTACATTGTATGTGACATTCTATAAGACCTAGTAAAAGGGAAAAATAAATATTATCTGAAAATACGCGTTTATTTTTCTTTTTTCTCAAGAGAGACGGTAAGCAAATAAAACATCCAACGTCATCAAATAGATACATAATACAGTCCAGAGTTCCTCAGAAGTTAACAGTCATTAGTCACAATAGAAAGGGGCGGAAATACCAACGCCAATAACATAAAAGAACTAAAATATATACATATAATAATATTGGAAACTAGCTATAAACATAAGGACTCATCATCTTGGCCTACTCAAAACTATGACAAGGTGTCATCCTCTTATAAAAGAAATAACTAAGGAAGACACATCATCACGTTGTGGGGACTCCTCTCATCTTCTACATATAATGACCACTGTAGATGTGTCCAAGTAACTGGTCTATCCCCATCTCAGGCTGGATGTGATGATGTGATAGTGCTGTCATCGTCTTCACAGATCATTAAGGTAACACAGAAGCCAGACAACATAGGAAATGAGGTGAGATCCTCATTCATCATATAACATAAAGAAGATATGCAGTGATGCGACTCACAATCATATAGATAGTATCAACATGCAGTTATATCATTAACAGGTCAATATAACAGTAATAATTCACAAGCGCAATAATAGAGCAAAGATTCACCTAGGCAGGAGAGATCTAAGACTCGAGGAAGAACTCTGACCCCTACACCATGGTGATAATGAACATTCGAAAGAAGTGATTAGAGCACATGTTTCACAACTGCCGATAGTAAGCATCTTGTGCGTTCAATAGTAACAGCTACATTGTGGTACTACAATTGATTGTGAAACACTCTCAATAACCTGAACCGCCTAGCATCTAGTCGTTGATGTCAGTGTATTGCATGGAACGCCGCGACCAAGAAGAATCACCAATTGGCCATATGTGACCCTCCTACCCTGACCATCCCCAAGACCATTTACGATCATCACAAGCACGTCCTTATGCGCACATGCTTGTCGACTCAACTTCCTAGGCACAAAGGCCCGTAACTACAAAAAAAAACCTATTTAGCGATCGAAGATTTCGGTCGCTAAACATGATAATTCGGTTGCTATACTGTGTAGCGACCGAATTAGCGACCAAATTAAGGGGGTAGCAGAAACCCTGGTGGCTAAATGTTTAGCGACCAGATTTGTATTTCATGTAAATTTGCGACTGATATTTCGGTCACAAAATTATATATTTCGGTCTCCATATAGTTGGTCGCATACTCAGATAACCGAATTTGGTGATCGATATTCGGTCGCTATTTCGGTCGCAAATTTTGATTTTTTTTTAAATTTTCCTGTAACTTAATCCTACCGACCAAATTTTGCTTCTCAACTATTACCCCATTGATTTTTAATTTCTGATATAAACAAAATACACCAATATTTTTTTGAATAAATAGAAAACATAAATATGATGTACTAACGATCCAAAACACCACAGTCAATATGATTAAGAAAACATATACATTAATTAACGCAAGTTTAATAATTGTTTATAAAAAAAGGTTTAATAATGTACTAATTAACGATCAAAACATAAAAACACACCACAGTCAATAAGTACTAATCAAAATATCAAAACTCATCAATCTTCCAAATGGATGAACATGTAGAAAGCGAGAACCCCCAAGGTACTTAAACTTTGCCAATGCACCATGGGACAACAAATACAACTCCCCGATACCATTTGTATCTAGTGCAAAATATGGGCGAACCTCATGGATTACTATATTCCCATTGAGCAGTTTTTTCGCTTTTGTCTTCAATAGTCACAACACGCGGTATTTCTTGTCCCCAACGACGTAGAATGATCGCGGGATTGAAATCAAATCCTGCGAAATACACAAGAACAATTTAGTAATGATTAGTTTATGCCTTAACCATCATTACGTGAATCCGATCGTTATTCTTAAGTTGATGAGATACTATACCTGGTCTATATGGATGGCTGTCTCAAAACATTTAGTCGGATCCATTTTTCGATAAAGCGATAAGGAAAACAAGTCATATGTCTAAACTTCATCAAGTGATAATAAGAAAAGATGGAAAGATCCATGTAGCATACTAGCATGTTAAAATAGAACAAAGAAATGCAACTTCACATGCAACTTCAGATTATCAAACATAGTAGTTTTTAGGAAAGCGGATGCTTTTCGTCGTTTTTGAAGGATGGTCATAGAGAGGACTTTTCCTCTGGAAATGCCTAGATAACCTAGTAAGGATGGTCATCAATGAGACACCCCGTTGTGCCCCGGTGTTTTATTAGATTAAAACCTTATTAATTAATTCCTTAATCGTACGTTTAGATAGAGATTTTCATAATTCATTTTGGAATGTCCCCTTTAAAAAATCGGAGATTTGTATGACGTCGGAAAAACACACGTTAGGCAGTTTATAACTTCAAAACTTTATCCAACCATAATTGGTCTACGGTCTTACATCAACTGCCAGGAGGCGGAAAAATAAATACATAAACTCCAATCGTGATAAAGACTTAGGAAATAAATAGATAGAGTAATCCCAAATTGTTTTGTCATGCACATACAGTTTTCATTAATAACATAAAATATTCGCAAGGTTATAATATATAAATACCCCATGTTTATCTATTACATTACCAAAACAACTTTGAGGGTATCCTCTCGATAAGAGCCCTCACAGGCATAAACTTAGACAAAAATACTAAACAATTGAAAACATCTAAAACATCTCACAAGACGCACTGGCCATATACTACCTTGACCCTAATCACCATGGGTTAAGACTCGAGCTCTGGCATCCGGCTCATAGGGAGTCTCGTCCAATCCCTCATCATTAAGTTTGTCCATGATCGGATACTCCAACCTCGCATGTTCCCAACACACGATCACGAACAACAATACCAATACACGAACCTCACCAACCCACATTAATAACCACCTAGTGCCTTAACCTTCCACCAAAATCTCAACACATGTTCTATGTCACCACTCATCTTTAAATAATTAGTTTAGGCTGGGCAACTCTAAGTCAATTCATTCTCACCCAAACAATTATCTCCAAACAACACATATCCTCACTTAAAGTCAACTAAGCATAGAAATAATCCAGTGGAATCATGCATAACACAGACAATCATAAATATTCAAATATCACAAAGTAATTTATCACCACCAAAGACAAGATAGCAATCCAATAATAATAAAGTCAATCAAACACGAGCACCAACGACAACCGACAGGTAGTCGATCCAAACATAGAAACAGCCGGACAAATCACCAAAATAATTTCTCAACAATTACACCATAAGTATAGCTCAATAGCATATTTAATTTCTTAAAAAATCTCATTGGTTTAAGTCAAAACAGATTTGGGGGTCTATAGGCTCAAGGTGAAAATTAAGAAAAATCAATTAAACAAGGGACTGATAAAATTGATTAGGGGAACACTTAATCATAATCCCAATTTCATAAAATACCAATTAATTTCAAAATTCAAACTACGAAATTAAAGTTAGGGTTTGAGTTTGGGGAAAACTTGGGGTTTCTTGAAAATGAACCAAAGAAGTGAGGAAACCACTCACCCACACTAAAAAAACAAGCTGTTTAGCGGCCGTAATATTGGTTAGCTAAACATTGTAAATCGATGTCGCTATTTAATTTAGCGACCGAGATTAGCAACCGATTAATGGTGGTGATCGAATACTGGTCGCTAGGTTTTAGCGACGAATTAATATTCGGTCGCCATTTAGCGACCAAATTACTGATCGCTAAATAATAAAAAATGGTCGCTATTAGGTTGGTCGCGTTTTTTAGGTAACCATTTCTAGCGACCGAATATCGGTTGCTAGTTTGGTCGCTAATTTTGGTTCTTTTGTTAACCTATATTAGCGACGGATTTTCGATCGCTATACCACATCTGTGAATGTTAAATAAAGTTTAGCGACCAATTATTAGTTTCTAATTCGGTCGCGAACTGGTTATTATTAAAAAAAATTTAATTCTAATTTTTAAAATAATTCTTTTTTTCTGTTTTTCTTTAAACGTTAGCAAAATTACTAATAAAACATACCAAATTACTTATGAAATATACAATCATAAGAAATAATAAATATATATAAAAAAAATAATCCAAAATGTCGTACAAGAATCGTTTAAAGTCAAAAACATGAAAAAAAAATCAGTCATGATGAGGGAGAGATGGAGGAATCCAATCATCCTCAGCGTCCGTACCACCGACGTCTGCTAGCTGATCGTCCTCACGGGAGAGCGGCGACACGAGTGGGCGGCGGAACTTGAGGAGCGGCGAGCGCCTGGCCGTCGAGCATCATCACGAGCAATCGAGTCGGATCCTCATCTGTTCCAACACCGACTTGATGTTTGGCCCTGCTCGATGCTCTTTGTGTCATTTCTTGTGTGCCGAGTCAAGCGTGGCAATACTGGTTCGCCATCATCTCTCTCTCTCGCTCTTCTCCGAAGCTCCGCGTTCAAGCTGCGTGATGGTGTCCTGCATTTGGTGGAATTGCTCTGAGGGACGGTATGGCGTGGGAAGGAGCAGGCGTGCGGATGATGAAGTGATAAACTTCGCCTCCCAGTGTATCGAGGCCATAGACGTGCCCTTCTTGTTCCTTCCCAGAGCGACCTCCAAATAAATGGCATTATCATCGACGGAGATAGGAGAGCGAGGCCCATCACCGATCAAAGCCTCATCTTGTGATTGTGAGGCACGTGATATGACATCGTCCTTAACTTCTCCTTGAAGCCCACCTACAAAGTATAATTGAAGAGATTTAGTTAAAATTATATCCAATATCAACAAATCATTTATAATAAATTACAAGTAAACACTAAATTATTTTTTTGCTTACAACATAGTTATGGGCCTTGTTGTTGACCCATGTCCCCGACTTCAACTTCTTCGTCCTCTCCACCAACTCCATAGCAGTGGGCCCCCGCTATTTACTGTGCTTTACTCACGAGAAAAATATAATCTTTAATTCATAAGAATAATTAAAAATGGAAACTAATTAATTAAATAGTATATTAAGTCAAAAGTTTAATGTATTACCGTTTCGTCGTAGTGGGCGGCTGATTTAGACCCACCTGGTCCAAGCACATGCGCCACCATCAGAAGCTCGATTACGCCGAGCTATGGCCTGGAGATCTCCTGGAACTTCTCGTAGCTTCATGATCGGTCCGGTGCCTCGATCTCGGGATCCACCCACTTCCCTTATTCTGACCCTTCCTCGACATTCGTCCAGTTCTTCATCGACAGTGAGCCTTTATGCTCAAATATGTCACACGAGAGCCTCTAAAGCTAAGTCCCACCTATACTCTTACGCAGACTTACGGTTGTTAGGAAATTCGTGTGTACATATATATAATGTAAATTTAATTTAAATAACTTAATAAATTGTTACTCTAGAAACAGCGATCTATGGCCCTACTGGGGATGGCCTTCCATGTTGACCATGGACCATCAAGCTGCGTCGAGGATCTTGATATCGAATCAAAGGGCCCTTGGCGAGCGAAAGCTCTGACAAAATTAGAGCATTAATAAATGTTATAAATAAATTAAAAAAAACAAATAAATAGAAATTAGATACTTTATATATATTAAAAAAATTAAATTAGCATACTCGTTATCACCACGGGGATAAGAAGAATCCTCTGTCGGATGGACCACGACTCTCTGTCCAGGTGATGATGATGGTCACGTAGCGTCGTAGGTGTGGATGAGTGAGGGTGCGGCTATGTCTGAAACCCACGTGAGGCTAGGTAGGGGTGCAACTCCATCACTGAGGTGTCAGTCCCGAGAGTCTTTGTAGGGTGGTCTCGTCCCAGAGAAGGCGTGGGTCGGCGTGAAGGGACTCTCGCGGCACGACCTCCTGACGACCCTTACCTCCAGAGAGGAATGCAATACGTGAAAAAATGAAAAGATGATTACCTGCGAGTGTAAATAATACAAAAATAAATTACCTAAGTAGAATGATATTTACACAATGAATTATGACATAAATAAATTACCTAAGTAGAATCTCCGTCACTAAATTCACCCTCACTCTCATGGTATCACTTGTCGAATGTACCTTCGCTAGATGCGTCCACTCGGATTGATCATTTAACTCTCTTTCAACTTCTTCCCGTTTAGGAAATATCAGCTAGAGAATTAACAATAATGTTCGGCGTAATTTGCAGCGTGCGTGGGGTCTTGAAAACTCATCATCTTGTGCAGGCATCTTTTCATTTGGTTGATTACATTATCAGTAATTATCTGCGAGCCTTTATCTTAATAACATCTGACCAGCCATGATGTCCTTTGGATATGGAGTAATAACCCTGCTCTGCTGTTGTGAAAAAAATGAATGGGTGCACAGCCTTATTATACCTTGAGAACCCCTAGCGAACAATACCATATTTTTATCTATTTTGTCCCTACGTCAAGTAGTAGGATCAAACCAATCACACTGAAGATAACTAACTTCATCACGGGAAGCAGGTATAATGCGAGTTCAAGGATGTGGGTTAGAACCCCCAAATCATCCTCTTCATTTCCATCGATGGCTGCACCTATACACCATAGTTACAAATGCGCATTACTTCATTCCATGTTTTGTGTTAGATTTATATCCATTTACAATATATGTATTCCGTGATGTATCCATCTGAATTGAGGCCACATGCCAAATTTGTCGACAATGGATTTTGAACATTGTTTTGGATCTAGTACCTAAAAAAATCAAATATTATATTATTCTTATACATGCAATATATTTAAGGGATAAAATGTATTTCCACAAATGAAGATACTTAACCTACATATTTCTGAACCAGTAGCAAAGTGAGAGTAATTTCTCAGATCAACGACGATGTTTGAAATGTCGAGTTGGAATCCATAGAAAATTGCGATACATCCTACATATGGAGATTAACATGGGGACGATTAATAATGATAAATGTCAATTGAACTTATAAAAGACATTGTAGAAACTTACTTCTAAATATGCGCCACCTCTTCGGATTTGAAATGATATCGAGATGGCGGCGGCGCATTTTGCTCAGAAATATCTCTTTTGATTTGCCTAAATCTCCGGGTGTTGATATTGATATAGGAGGACTAGTTGAACTTCCTGCTCGAATCAACGTTTCTAGGCATCCCTTGTCCTCTCATGTTAACCCGTCCGGATAGAAATAAGAGCCAAAGTGGAAGTCTCCTACTAAGTATGCTTCATAGATGGAACCCTCCCTGTTCCTTGTTCTTGACTTTGTGTTTAAGGAGTGCGGGAACCTATTACAGGAGGATACATACAAATAATTACTAGTTTTGGAAGTAAACTCGCTCTCTGGTTAAGTGAATTTCCTATGTATTAGAAGTAAAATAGTTGATGTTGTTTACCTCTCGGAAATGGATACGTCCAGCGATATTAGGTGGGCCACTGACTCTTGCTTCGTAAGGTAGATGAGCGCGGGTGTTCCATGGAATCAAAGAAACTCGTGGGAAAGATTTGCTCAGTTACATGCCAAAATGGGTATCTTGACTTCCATATCCTTTGGTTGATTCACATTTAGTGTTGTCGATGTAAGCTCCCTGAAAAAGTGGCTAAACTCAGCAAGTTGGGTTCCAAATTTACCTCGGTATCGTCAGACGCAATGCGAGCTGAACGTTGCATGAACAGCATTGGCAATCATGACTCTTACGTTCATGTAACTTTGCTTCCTTAATGTCTAACCACATCTACCTGGGTTGACCATACCCGTCTGGTAACTTTAGTTCTTTACCTAACTACTGACGGTCAACTTTCTGTGTTTTGCTTTAGTGTATAACACCTTCGGTTTGATAAGTGCGCCACGACCACCGTCCCTACCTCAAGCTCCCGATTGCAAATGTCGCCAGATCGGTTGGGCTTTATTGTATCCTTTGTCCTCCCCTTGATGTCCATCACAGTGTCAAACATATCAAAACACATTCCCTCTCGGTATGCATGACATCAATGTTGTGATGGAGTAAGTGCCGTCCTCAATACGGCAACCTCCAAAATCTACTTTGTTTTGTCCGATTATGGTTGAGCGCCATAATCGGGAATATGTTCTCCTTGCAAGTTTCGTGGGCTGACGGTAGACTGTACTCTGCGCCAGCTACATTAGGACGACCAGCGTGGTGGAGAGCGGTGTTGTCTCTTCTGCCGCTTCTTGAATACCTCTTTGGTTCACCCTATAAGGATGATCTTGGAAGAAATTGTGATGACAATCAAAATACTGAGATCTCATTTTTTTAGGTGAATGCCTTGATGGCTCCGTGCGTATCGATAAAAGCTTCCCCCTTGGTCATCCAGCCCGACGCTCATCCCATAAGCAGGAAAGTGGTTGATCAGATCCACGTGGTAAAGCCTGTCGATGGTACGCACTCAAATATCGTCATAGTCCCACACCGTCTTCGAGGCATTGTCAACTCATCTATGATTACCGTACAATCAATCTACCTTTTGGTTTAACGGACCGGGATTATGGTGTTGAACGTAATCCGCTTCATGTTATCCCAGAAAAGATTGTATGGGTCGGGATAATGTAAACCCAGAGTATGCTTTCGATGCCCCAAGGATAAAATCCGTGATTAGATAACCTTAATCCGGACATTGCTTGAGGTCTGAAAATGCCATATGGACCCTATCAAAATGGCTTCAAAACTATACAGTTGATGGATGATAGAAGACATCTTGCTCTCTCTCATGCTCACCATGCCACCTTCCTTGGCTGCGGTGACTCATCGAAGAGTACAATCTTGTAAGTCTTGGCTACGGCGTAAACTACCACATTTTTTTAGTGGCGTCTTCTTCTCGAAATCCCATCCTAGTGGTTGTCTTATTCCTGATCCAGTTCCACAAAAATCGACAACATGTTATGCTTTTGAATCATCCTATAGTACAACATACATCATTGGTAAGCAATTCAGTCTAAACACGAGACCCAAAATTTTCCCACAGGACTTCTTAGCATGGTAAAACCTAAGTAGGCATCCGTTGTCTTACGGCAACACCTTGGACCCTAACTGGTGGCCGTTAAACAACCTTCTTGCATATTGTAGTCAAATTTGTTCTCAACCATTCAACTCATCGACATCTTTTTTTTTTTCAGTGTTGTCGACGTCCACTTCCCACTATGGAGTCAATTAGCATCAACTCTCAAGAATATCATATGAATCTTTCGAGCTTCGAGTTAAAGGATTCTCCTCATGTTGGGAACCAGTTCCATATCTTCTCCCCGTCTTCTTGTAGTACAACACCCAGGTGGTCCGGCGCGATCCCATTATCATGCTCGCTCGAGGATTCAATTCTTCCCTCGGTCACCACTTCCATAGTCGACCAATACAATCGGGTTTGTCGAACGCGTCTCACCATGGTTACTCCTGTGTGTCGGGAATGAAGCCACTTCATAAAGATCATTTCTGACTCCGTCCATGACACCGAAAAGATTGACCGCGCTAACTTTTGCAGGGACACCTCGATTGATCACCAGCCCAGCCGTCATAAATCTCTCTTGAAAGCGTAACAACAAACTCTATAAACTCACCCATCAACTTCATGCTCTTTCACTAGGCGTTCATTAAAGTCCAACCTACATTTTGTCATTTCCGATTCTAGGAATATCCGTTGTGGCAATTAAATAGCGACCAATCCTACGGCAACACTTATATATTACGGTGCATTAATACTCCATCGATATAGTTCTTATGACAAGGTATGAACCTATCGTTCGAGAAAGAGCGACACCTTACGCTCGGCTACTAATGGTT